>VCAZ01000102.1:1006480-1666676 GCA_005784505.1 Bagarius yarrelli
TAAAAAATGTAGAAATTTTAGACACATAGATATATTTTTGTGTTCGGTAACATGTCGTTTAACTCCTCCTTTGTTTCTTGATTTTTTTTTTTTCTAATTTAGCAAACCAACCCTGCATTAACTCCATTCTACAACAATCTATGGCTTGGGTTACGGCTAAGCATGCTTCGTTCACAGACTAGCCAATCCTACCCTTATTATGTGATAGTAAACCTCCTGCCAGCTTCAATTAGCTCTTTAATTATGATTGCTACACTTGCATTATCTCCTCTGCTGTATTGTTCTAAAGTGTTACGTCCTGTTGTCGAGCTACACCGTTTCGGTTATTGTTACTAAACAACCTGAATAAACTCCTGTTTACCTGATGGCAGGTTACTGATTGAGCTCTGCATGAGGAGACAAACACGTGTCACACATGGTGTTATCAGTGTATAGCCGAGGCAAAGGCCACAGGCAGTTTCTGTACCTGCTCAAGACTCCTCACTGTCTTAAAGACTCTCCAGGGAGTTTTCACTTCTCTGCTGACTTAATATCCCTTAATGAGGAAGGGGATACCGGGGAATATAATTCAGAGTAGGAAAAAGAATACTCAGCATTGTTGAAAGTAGGGCTGTAATCGAATAATCCATCGATGAATCAAGTAATTGGATAAAAAGAACTTTTTTTTTTTTAAATTAATAGGAATATCAACAGAAAATAAAACAAATCTCTTTAAATGAATAGATAATTAGTTTTTCTTATTTAGTAAAATTTTATTGTTGAAATTTCATACATTAATAACTGTGAAAAACAAACACATTTAGTGCATTTATATATTACATCTTACATTCTATTTGCTAAAACAGTTTGCATTAAAATCATGAAAAGTGTTATTAAGCAAAACTGAATATTGTTTGGTGTTTAAAATAGTTTTGAATGTTTAAAATGTAAAAATTGAATGTTTTTTTTTTTTGTAACATTTTTTTTGTATATTCTTCTCAGCAAATATCCAGTTTTTAGAACTGTTTCATTTTAATATAAGAGCTAATGTAGCTAAAGGCAAAACTAATGCAAAAATATTGATGTAGGATATATGCAAAAGCTATGCAAGTGCTATCCCTCACTCGTTTTTCTCCGTTCCTCAATTTTTTGTTTTTCACGTCTTTCCATGTCCAGGGTTTAGCAGGGTTGTGCATCAGTAAAAATGGTCCGTGGGGGCACACAGTGCTTTGTGTGTAGTTACAGTAAATTGATTAAACAAAGCTCATATTATGTATTTGAATCACTTAAGTTACTAAAGAAATTGTTTGGGTTCTTAGTTAAAGGCCCGAGCTATTGTTTAACAAGCTCGTGTTAGACATACAGTTGGACATGTGACAATAAGATGCGTCAGTTGGGCATAAAATGTATTTCCAGGCATCGGTCAAATATGTGATGCTTCTACAATCGGTTTTCCTTTTTTTTATTAGAATCTCAGTGGCAAAATAAACAAGTTTTCCCTGTAGTTACACTTGCTGTGTGGGCAGTGAAGTGACAGCTTTGTAACTTTCTCACTGTCTCATAGTTCACTTCTCCCAGAGACGTTGGCTTTTTGGCTCAGGAAACAGCACCAGGATGGCAGGATAATAACATCCGCAATTAAAATGTTCTGGCGTGTCAGGAGTCGTCGTAGCTGTCACCAAGTGACTGTATAATGGGGGAGTCTCTGTGCAACAAAAAAAAGAAAAAAAAAAGAAAAAAAAACACTCACTGACATCAAACACATCAGTAATAATGGCACATCTCTTTCCTAATTGCGGGCTTTAATTGCAACAATTATTTACAAGCCTAATTAAACCAAAAAATCTTAAGCAGAAGTAACTGTTCTTTCAAGGAAACATGCACGGTTGTGTCAAGAGGCAAGACTGCAGCAAAAGAAAACGCTGCTAGCGTGCTATCATTATCGCTAGCTGTCTAATTGGTGGAGGCAGTTCTGTATGACTCGCTCGTCTCGCTTTCTCTCAGTATGCGAACACAGAGAGGCTAACTGAGACAGAGAGTGCCTAATGACTTCATTTTCTGCCATTGCATAGAAAAGTGAAACAGCAGTCTTTAAATATCTCTGGGCGTCTTTGTTCTAAAATACTCTGGGGAAAAGGGGCGGGACGGCAGCTCATCAGATGGTGAATGTGGACTAATGTTTATGTAGGGGGCAGTTGTAAAGAGTTCTGCCTAAGCCAGCGCATAGGTGTGGGGTTAACTTAGCACAAGCAAGTGTGATTGTGGAGATAACGCTGAAAGCTAAAGCTATTTTTTTTTTATTTCTTGAGCATTTTAAGCATAACAATAAGAAATCTATATAAAACCAACCTATGTTTGGAATAACTTAAAGTTCTATATATACATATGTTTCTCGATAGGCTTTTTGTTCATAGCAAATAGGTCGATTTTTTAATCTGTCGCTACAAGATTTTTTTCTCTGAGGTAATATTTCATTAACAACCAAAAAATAAAAAAAATTAAACTGTTGAAATTAACAGTTTATGAGTTATTAGAATAAATACACAATGATTTTGGGAGCTCTAAAGAAAGGCAGTGGTGTACTTCATTAGTTATTTGGTCGTAGCTACTGTATACCTTCGATTCTAGCTACGTTATTGCAGCGTTTTAAAAAAGTAACAGATAAATTGTGTTAATTATAAAGAAAAAAAAAAAAGGATTTTCTGCAATTAATAACAACACAAAGAAAGGGATTAGACATAGGTCAAGTTATCCATTATGTAAATATTATTTACTGTGCATTGAAATATCATTCTTTTTACAGATGACTGACGAATATATAAAATGTAAATAGTTCAATAGTTTTATATTCGAAGAGTAATAAAAAGAAATATACAATAGGCTTGCTGGGGTAGTTGGCTAGTTCATTCATTTATTCATTCATTCATCTTCTATACCAGCTTATTCCCTAATTCAGGGTCATGGGGACCTGCTGGAGACTATCCCAGTCTCTGAAAGGACGAAAGGCAGGAGGGGTACAACCTGGACAGGTCTAGTCAGATAAAATATTAAGTAAGTTGTCAAGAAACAGTTACATCACATCAGAGTCAAATTATATTTATCACATGATATAGTCATCAGATCTAAAACAAAATCCAGTGTTTAATGTAAGTGGGTTTGGGGTTTTTTTCTGTTTGCTTTTGTTCATTTAAGCAATTGACGCCAAATTGGAAAGTGAAAGTTAAAAGCGCACAGGTGGAGGAAACGAAAGCAAGGTGAAAAGGGAAGCTCCAAGTAACTAACCCACCTTCAACTGCACTGCGATACTGCATGTTGTCACACGTCTTTTAACCGTTGGGAGAATTTTCTCACAGTCACAACTCTAATACTCTAATATAATATCTAATACTCTAATATCTAATATAGATTAGATATTATTTACTTATATATATATAAAGTAAAAGTGGTTATAAGAATGTAAAATAAATGATTTGTGACTATTTGTGTATATAGACAAACAGTAGATTCAGCCTCCGTGGCCATTTGTGTACATTTGTAAATGGTATCAATTCTGATTCGATTAAATAAACAATGAAACACCTGAACGGTATAAGTATTTTAGCAGAAGTACGTCTTCGCCTCTACGGGCATAAAGCCAATTGTGACCAAACGTTCTTCTAGAATTAATTATGTTTTCCCATGCGTGGTTGGTTTGCAATTTAAAAGTCCTTTTTTCATTCACCCCATTCAGACTTTATCAATTCTTGGATCTAAAGATAGCAAAACAACAAGCTCTTCTTTATTGATCGTGTTATAGCCAGCCAAAAGCTAGGATCTTAGGCTGTGCCAAGCCCTAATAAGTATAAACGCAACCCACCACTGCGCCTGCGTGCTTCAAGCCTGAAGCTGTCAATGTCTACCTGTTTTTTTCCTGATGAATGTTACTTTTAGCTGGTCTCCCCTCCTGTTTTTGAAGGGTTGGAGGACGGAAAACTAAGCCCCCCCTGCCCTCCGAGTGTGCCCAGAGCATCCCGTCAGATTCAACTGTAAATGCCGGGCAGGCTGGCAGGCGTCCCGGTCCTACCTCCCACACCACTACCCAATTTTGGAGCCTGCCAGACCCACATATGCTCTTTGTCTGAGCTGCTGAGCTGCTAATGTCTTAGACACAACAGCAAAAAGCCTTACACCATATGAGACAATTGATTTTCTTGCTTGCACCATGGTGGTGGCAGGTTTCGCCTTTTTTTCAGAACGGTATATAACAAAAAAGTGGTTGGGGTCTCAGTCTAGGAGCAATAGCGGCGGCCAACAATTTCACCCGTCTTCCTTCACTGCCCATATAGAGAAAGCTGTCAGACTGAGCTGTGCTGATAAATGGTAATGGTGCGTGTGTGTGTGTGTGTGTGTGTGTGAGTGTGTGGGAACACATCTGAATAAGGTATACACTATGTGAATTTTTTTTTTAGTGATTCATGTGTAAATGTGATGGATATGGACGAGCCTAAAGCTGTGTTAGCCTTTATTCATTCATCCAAATCAGTTTTAATACCTCCAAATTTACTAAAGCAAATAGAGTACATTTTAGTCCAAATCTTTACTCAAGTCAGAATTAGCATGCAGAAATGTCAACTATTCCGCTAATAGCTAAGTATTATTTATGAATAGTGACTTAAAAAAACATGCTGGGAAATGCAATGTAGGGGTGCATTACAGAAAAAGAAAACCTCGTCTGACTAAATGAATGGGACACATGACAAACACATCTGTACCTCCATCCAACACCCCTATTCCAGATTTAATCCAGTTTTACACTGCGTAATTCTTCTGAGATTGTTGCTTGTTAGACCGTACTAGGCTATAAGACAGTAGGGACACATCATAAACAAATGCACACTAGAAGCCTCATCCAAAGTTTATCGATTCGTGACACGTTCAGTACTCCAGGTTCTCTCAATAAACGGTAGCAGCTAGCAGCAAACCAACAGCAGCAACGACACGGCATACAAACACTCCTTTTCCCTCCAGAACTCAAAAGTGTTCAAGTGGTTTAAAGTTGTCATGCTTGTTGCATCGTCAGGTTTGGTGCTCCTTTTGGTTCTTGGTTTGACGTTCGTAGTAGTCAGAAATTTTTTGATAATAACGGCCCTTAATCAGCTGTTGGTGAACATGTCAAACGAGCCGTTTAAAGATTTTATTGTAGGATTCGAGAAATCCTTTGGGATTTAAACATTTGTCTCCGATAAATAAACTGTGTAAGCCAGGCGTTTGTCTTATTCTTTCGATAACAACCTTCACACTTCTGGAAAGGCTTTTCATTAGATTGTAGGGTTGTGGTTTTGAGATTTTTCCCATTTAGCCACAATTTGTATAAGTAGGTCCGCTAGTATCACTAGTCACTTATTTAGAAAAAAGGTGTTATTTTATTAAAATATATATATATTTCAGTTTCTCTTTGGTACAAAGTCATCCTGCTTTCAGTTTACACTGCCGTCACACCTTAAAAGATTTCAGGTCTTAAACCCAGCAAGCTTATTTGTCAGAATTAAATAATTTAGGAATTGTATTGCAAGGAAGACATACTTGCAAAAAAAATATGAAGGATACTGTTAACTGGCTTAGTGGCTTAGTGGTTAGCATTGTTGCCTTACAGCAGGAAGGTCCCAGGTTTGTATCCCCAGCAGAGGTCTGTCTGTGTTGGTTTACTTGTGGTACTCTGGTTTCCTCCTACAGTCCAAAAACATGTCTGTTAGGTTTATTGGTAACTCCTATAGGAGTAAGGGTGAGTGTGTGGTTGTTTGTCTGTATGTGGCCCTGTGATGGACTGGCGATCTGTCCAGGTTGTATCCTTGTCTTGCTTCCAATGACAGCTGGGATAGACTCCAGCAGATCCCCATGACCCTGATTAGGAATAAGCGGGAACAGACAATGGATGGATGGGAAGGAGTTGGCTAGTTTTGATGTGAATCATTTGGACTTTGTGGTGAATGGCTATAGCAGCACTAACCAAGGCAATAAGGATAATGTGCATAGGCTTATTGCCATCCACCGAGCAAAATGATAGATTTCACTCTCAAGTACTGAAGCTGGCCACACACTAAGTGTAGCCAATGCCATTCTGCTTTTAGTGCTGGATGTTTCAAAGTGCTATTTTTTATTTCACCTGTTATTCCTGAGTATTTTGAATGGAAAAAGGAAACCAAAAAACCCAAACCAATCTCTTAACACCCCTTTTCTAACACACTGTGTCTTACTTAAAGCTTGTTTATTATCCTGAGATAGCCCACTAGTTATGAATTCTCAGACTGTTGGTGAGGTTAAGACAAAGAAAACCATAGACAGTTTTGTTATCTGTGTGTTCTCATGGCCTTTTATCACACTGAGAATAAGAGGAAAAAACTCCTCGGAGAAATTAATGAGGAGTATGCAACAGCGTAGCTCTGTTTTTCATTCCGCTCCATTGCGCTGGACCACATTGTTTACCTCGCCTCCTTGAGCTATACAGGTGGACAAATTATTCTACAAGCACAAAAAAAAGAAAAGAAAAAGAAAACCAGTATCTCTATCTCTGTCACATAATAATCGGGAGATCAGCAGAGTGAATCGGACGGGTCCAGAGCATCAGCTGCACCTCTAGGTGTCAATGTACTTCTTGTAAATTGGGCTTTTCTCAGGGTTGGTTTGCTGCTTGGGCGAGGATGTGTGTATTTGTGATGTGAATGGTAGCAGTCAGAGGCACCTGAGCCTTAGATCACCCCCACCTCCTTCCCAACCTTCTTCAACCCAGCCAAAAACCAGACCAGGCAAGTGCCCATTGAGCAGGCAACAGACCAGTGGGGTGCAGTCAAACCTGCCATCTGTATACTCCTATTCTCAGACACACACACACACGGTCCATGATGTGAGGAGATGGAAACAAAGAGCTACCACAGGGGTGTTAAACAAATAGATACATAGAACAATGTATCAGCCCCTTAAAACATGCCTGCTGTCTTTATCAGGCAAAAAAATACACCTAAAACTTGAACGTGTACCCACAGCGGATCCCGCGAAACCCAAAGCACAGACCCAATCAAGTGGGCTCCCAATCAACCCTGGGATCAGAGCGACACTCTGTCTGGCTGCTGTGTTTAAATCAATAAACCCCCTGCTGTCTCCCCTGTAAATCTCCTTGTGTGTGTGATAGAAGGAGAGAGAGATAGAGGGACCTCAGCCTGTTGCTTGGGATGGCTGCATTATTAACTCCTAGCACACTGGCTGAGGTGCTGCCTGCTGTCAATGCCGACTATGTTATTAGCTTAGAGACTAGCTTACCGCTGATTGGGGACCTGATGGAGCTGTTGGTAAAAAAAGAAAAAAAAAAACCCAGCAAATCTCTCCAGCCACCGCAATCAAGCATCTGGTGTCTTTTAGCAGTGTTGAGACTTAATGATATTATGGATATTTTAATTATTTTTTTTATTACAGTTTCATGCAAGAAAACAAAGCAATAGTGTAATTGCATCAGCTGCATCATCAGTTTGTTAAGTCATGTGACCAGTCAAAGCTTCTCAACCGCTTGCTGAATAGAGTTGTAGACCTTTACACCCATGGATCATCGGGAGGAAGATGCTTGGGTTTAATTGACAGACTGACTGGCAGATAGACATCGTGGGCTTTCTGTGCTGCTTCCCTAAGGAGCGTCAGATCAGACTTAGCAGCTGTTGTCAGGAGGCTTGGCCTGTCTCTTTTTTTGTGTCTGTTGTTTTCTCATCTGAGCTGCTGTCCTGGGGTAATCGTTTTAACTGCACGTACATGCGCATATTAATTTAGATTAGTTACATTTTAATTAAACTTTATTGTCGTTGTATGGAGTCAATGAAATGAATTTATTGAGTAGTCCGAAGCCAACGATTAATAAGAGACACTCCTTTAGTGACTACTTTAGTAGCTGGGTTATGCGCGTTTAGCTTTAGCTTAGCTTGTAGGTCGTCTCACTACCCCATCTTTGTTTATGATAGCGCCACTTCCTGCCGGTCTGGATGTCTAAAATCGAATCCACTGCAGTGTTTGTGCATTGTAGTTTAATTTCAATAGTGTATGCTAGCTGTATGAAGTTACTGACAACTTATTTCCAACAGCTAAGCTAAAAAATAACTAGACAAATGCTAAGCACCATTTCCCACCATCCTGATCTTGATCCTGAGATTAGAACAGTAAAAATGTCGCTAACTATGTGTGTTTGTGTGCGATTGTGTATGCACGTATGGGTAAGCTTGCAATCAGTCAGCTCTCATTCAGACAGATAATGTCTCAATGGTACCCGCTCCAACCTCACCTCATTTCTCTCCTCTCCAGCTTCCAAAAAGAAGATTTCAGTCATACATATTTAATATACTGCTCTCTTTCTCTCTCTCTCTATCGACTGGCTGCAATTTTTAACTCCCCATCTCCGGTCGATTCGCTCAGCTCTTTCTCCGTCTGTCTGGTTCTTCTCCTTGAACTGTTTGAGTTAGGCAGGGCTTCCTGGAAGACCATGAATTTAACCTTTGCATAATTGAACGAGCTATGAGGACAAGGTGAAGGGCATTGCACATTTATTCTAATGCTTTATTTTTACTTCTGCACTTGTGGATTCTTTTTTTTTGCCGCTGCTGTAAAAAGATTCCCTAAAGAATGTATCCGTCCCCAATTGTTTTGAAGACTTGGACCTACCACCTGCTGTAGCAATCACACAGACACTCTCAAAAGAAAAAAAAAAAAAGATTGTCAGGGTCATTGCATCATCTGTGCTATCAGAGTCATGTGACCAGTCAAAGATCACTCTTCCTGTACAAAAAGAGAAAGATTGACCATCAGGTTTAATGATCAACCATCAGGTTTAATGGACAGGTAGACTGACAGACAAACATCTTAAATTATCCTAAAATAAAAGTCCTTAATCATGGATGTACTTGACACTGTAATTAAACTTTGCTCATTAGGCATTAAGTTCCTTCTATAAAGTTGTTTTGTAACAATGGCTGTTAAAGTGCAACTCGAAATGAATGCCTCTATAAACTAGTCAGTAAAAGTCCTCTCTTTTAGAGGTTTCACATAAAGGACATTAGACCTACAGTAAAGCAGCTCTCTGTCACTCTACGCCTTGTGACTTGTGCTGGTTTTCTGTGATTGGTGTCAATTGATCGTAGAATAATGACATTTAAACACTTCTAGTAACAAACTGCTATCATGTCCAATAATGTTTTCATTTACTAATAGATTCCTTAAAGGGGAAGATGATCATTTTACACAGATAAAGCAATTATTTTTCAAATTAAAAGTCCCTCTGGTTAAATATTAGTCATTGGAAAGGCTACAGACACTATTATAGGTTTTAGACAGTGGCGTATCATAGGCTTTCAGTTTGGTCCTTTAGTAAGGAACTGTAAACCACATACACACGTCATACACAACTATATGAAATTAATGTGCACATTATGCATGGTTAACATTATATGGCGCTCAGAGTCTCGATGTTCAGACTATCAAAGCCAAAATTATTTCATGTCCTTGTATTAAAAATTAATGGCTGTTTCTCTAGCGCTCATAGTTGCACACTAAACCTGGCATTTGTTATTAAATCCAGTTTGGGTGTATGTTATGCTTTCCTAATTATTACTCTTGGTCTGCAAATGGACGCCTTGAAAAGGGTGTTTTTATTAGATCGACAGCAAGATCTGGTGTAGCGGTGTGTCGTCTGTGTGTTATTTTCATTTTTATCAAGTTTCACTTTTAGACCCTGGAAATTCCCGATGAACTCTGGAGGGGAAGCACTGGGCACATCGCTAGACACTGAGGATGTGCTGTCACTGAATAGTAACATTTGATTGGCTGATGTTTTTGTTTCTTATACTTTTTTACAAGTTATCAGATGTAACGTCTTTCAACAAAAGCTAGCACTATCCGCAGTGCTGTCCCAAACCTATTTAATGATTGAAGGGGTTAAGGTGTTAGACTGCTAATTGGAACACCAGGGTTCGACTTTCAGAACCAGCAAGCTACCACCACTGGGCCCACTGAGAAATACATTTGCTCAAATGTATAAAGGAGATAAATGTAAGTGGCTCCGGATAAAGGCGTAAATGTAAATGAGGTAGTTCAACCTCAACAAAACTAATCATAAGCAACTGTTTTGTTTTTTTTAGGACCAGCAGGAAAGGTCCTGCTGGCCATCACAGCCCACCACTGGTTTTAGCAAACAGGCTTTGCACCGTAGCAAGTTTTATTCCACGCCCCTTAGCTAAACTTTCCTAGCTGGATCAAGATCCATTTTAGTAAGGTGAAATATTCATATTATGCATATTATTTCAGGAAACGAAGAAAATTCTAAAGAACAGAGTGTTCTGCACCTTGGCATGAAGAACTGCTTGGCTCACAACCGTGCAAAGTAGCTATTCATCATAACGCTGATGGAGAGCTATAGTATGACTGAGAACAATAGGCTCAAGAAATTGAGCTGCACAATGAGCCTCTTTCATGTGACTTTAAAGCTAAATCGATTCACCAGAGCAGGGTGTGTGTGTGTGTGTGTGTGTGTGTGATGCGGCTTTTTCCGGAGACTCGTTTATCAATGCAAGACATGTGAATGTGAAATAAAGGCCATAGAAATTGAGCACAACAATGAGGTTTATTTGAATGACCCGGAGTTGTCAGCGCTGTGACCCGAGCTCGAGAGCCCTGTGACGCAGCTCTGCCAGGAGCCCAAACCTGCTTTCTGTTCTGACATCACACGACGTCAATAAAGTCAATACTACACTCATTCAGTAAACTTCAAGGGAGGCATTAAATTGATGTGTTTTGCAAAGTTTGTAACTCACGTTAACATCAGATACTTTTGAGGCCTTTTTATGACATAAATAAGCCTAATATTGCTAAAGTGTTTCAGCTGAGCCTGAGCATTCAGGCCAAATCGTGTAAACAAATAGCACTAATGGGACAGAAACAGCTCACCAAGGGGGTCCAGACATGAAAACACGCAGCGAACTGCATAGGAATGCAAAAACAAATCACATTTAGCAGGATGCAGTGACAAAATATTACTACTAAAATATATTGAAACCCGCATGACAATTACTATAGTATACTTTAGGATTTACTACAGTAAATTGTAGTATAGTGTAGTATATTAAAATATTTACTAAATATCACTGCTGTGAATAGTAATTTGATAAACTGTAGTAAATATTTTAGTTAACCTTAGTAAATTACTAGAATAAACTAGAAGATTGTGGTAAATTGGATCATATTATAGTTTTTACTAAAGTACATCGTTGTCTAGATAGTATGCCAATGTCCCTGTGCACAAAGCCCCTAAGCTGCATGGAGACATTTACATTTCTAGCATTTGGCAGAAGCTGTAATCCAGTGTGACTTACATTTATCTCATTCTTTTATACAGCTGAGCAATTGGGGGTTAAGGACTTTGCTCAGAGGCCCAACAGTGACAACTTGAGCCCAGATCTTTCAGTTAGCACTCCAACACTTTAATGACTTTGCTACCACTTGCATGGTGTTATGATTGATATGAAAGAACTCAAGCATCTTTACAACACAACTGGAAAAGCAACTGTACCCCAGACCTCCTCACCCAACAATAGTGACAATAGGGTCTAAATATATATATATATGTTCTGCACCATTCCAATGAATAAGCCGATCGATCAGTTACTACCCACAAGGCTTCTTTTACTATATATTTGCTGTTTTTATCATTAGCTAGGATTTTTGCTTTAGTTTATTTAAGTATAAGTATATTCAATTCATTGTGCAAGGTACATGTACAGAGCCAATGAAATGCATTTTTTGCATATCCCATTTTGTAAGTTGGGGTCCGAGCCAGGGGAGCTGATACAGGCCCCTGGAGCAGGACTAGGGTTAAGGGTCTTGCTCAAGGACCAACAGTGGTTTGCTTGCGTTTGATTGACCCAGGTGTTCTGGTCTTCAGATGAACAACTCAGCAACTTACATTTGAGGCCCACTGCCCTAATAATGCCAGTAGAGCATTAGAAATCTTTGTGGCATTTTCACTAGCACTTACTGTATGTGAAAACCTCGAAATGTGAAGTAAAGAATGTTACCCCTAACCACCTCCTTTAAATGTCAGAAATAAGGTTTTTACCTCACAAAAATGTTCTGGTATTTACATTGCAGCTCTGATATTAACTAAATGAAAGGAAAATATATTTTTCAGGAGCTTAACAATAAAGCAGGAGGTAAAATCGGCTTCGGCTAATATGTTTCAAATGGCCATAAAGTATATTCCAGTTGGCTTAGTATTTAACTTCTTATAAATAAATAAAAAAAATCTTTGGATTAAAGTGGTCATCAATTGCAACATGCAGTTTTACAAAGTGTTTAAACTAAAATGTGTGTGAGTTGTGTGTGTACACAACCACCATATACTAATATACTAAAACCATTTTCAGATGCCTGTTTTTGTGACATCACACGGACCAAGGCCACGCCTACGAATTTTGATTGACACTGCCATTTTAGAATAGGCCCACGCTGATTAAGCTATAAACTCTACGCCATTGTTTCAACGCTGGGGCCCACCGGATCTACCTAAATTTGCACTAATCATTACTTACTAGACTGCTTTAGAACACAAAGGAGTGTATTTTTTTCTATGAATCTTGTGCTAGTAAAGTATCATGGTGAATATGGCTAAAGTGTAAACTTTTAGAAAACATTGTTATGCTGTCTTTTCTATGTACGACCGTCTTAATATATAATTTATAATCGCAGGTTTATAATGAACAATGTGTTAACATTTACAGTTACATTTATGGCCTTTGGCGGACGCCCTTCCTTAGAACGGCTTACATTTTTCATCTCATTTATACAACTGAGCAAATGGGGGTTAAGCAGGGAGCCAGCTGTGGTAGCTTGGTGGTGCTGGAAATCGAGCCCGAATCTTCCAATTAGATAGTTTATAATAGTGTCTGTTAATGATTAATAAGTCATTGGGTGGGAAGTGGTGGCTTGGTGGTTAAGGTGTTGGACTAACCAATAGGAATTTTTAATCAAAATATATTCAAGACTTTATATTAAGACCCTAAAAAATCATATCAACTTGGAGAAACCGAGCCTCCGATGACTCCTTTAAAAACGGTTCCTATTATTAAAATATTCGCATTATTTAATAGAAATCCGAATTTAGTAATCATAAATTAGCCCAGCTATTTGGTCGTCCATCCCCTTTAATGATGTTTAAAAAAAGATATCATCTCTCTTACTTCGCTTCTCTCTGTACCTCCACATTGCCTCTCTCTCTCTCTCTTTTTCTCTTTCTTTCTCTTTCTCTCTCAATCTCTCCCTTTACCCGTCATTTGCCTGCAGCATTCTGGAGTCGTGCTGCGAGACCTCCTCTTGCAATCAAGCATCGTTTGATTGCATTTTCATCACACACGCGTACCCTACACACACCAGCAAACGCTTGTAAAGCATGTGTGTTCTGGGGGAAAACTTAAATGAAGGATCCTGTGAAAGAGAAAACAGTTAGGTTGTTCGGTGCTTGTTTAGAAAAGTGTGCATGCTGGCCCAAGGTTTTATGTGTGTGTGTGTGTGTGTTGCTCTTTCTCACCTGGGGAGTTAAAAGGCTAGATTAGCTTGCATCCCTTTGTGCTGTAGGTCTGTCAGGGTGTCACACAGAGCAGAAGGAGAATAAGGGAAGGGGTCATTCACATGCTGACCTCAGCTTAGTCGAGCACGGATTTATCCCAGGTGGATTTGTGTGTGTGTGTGTGTGTGTGGACATACATTTGAAATTGCTATGTGTATATGTGAAATGTGCATGATACAATGCATGCATTATGCAATCCTCATAGTTATTCCCTGCAGGTTTGTCACTTTTTATTTTTTCAAGAGTGGCTCTGGACCCATGGGACATTGACATTATTGCAGTTTGTGTGTGTGTGTGTGTGTGTGTGTGTGTGTGTGTGTCAGAAAGGCAGTGTGACGGAGTGTATTGGAAGCGATAGTTTGTGTGTTTGAGATGATCGATAACTTCCATTCCTGTTAATGCAAGACTCACCGTTTCTCATTAAAAATGAATGCGTGTGTGTCTGTGTGAGACGAGGTGGTCTATCCCAGAGGTGCCAGCTGTTTATCATTCCAGCAGTAAAGAGTGGGAGGGGCCAGAGGCCGGGCAGGTTGCTATAGTAACTGAGGCTCTTATTTCGTCTGGTTTTATAGTGGCGAGTTCCAGCGCCACTGTATATCAGGAAGCATTGTGTTTGTGTTTAACCAGTCCCTGCTTCATATCATTTCTCTAGAGCCGCCATACTTCTTCTTCTCCATTGTTAGTTCTATTCCTTTATAACCTTTATTCATTAGTTTCCAATCTTCCAAATCTTTTGTCAGTTGCTTTGTTAATGCGCATTTTGATGTATAAAAAATGTTTGAAAAACAATAAACTAATGATTAGCAAAATGTCTATGCTCACATAGTTTATAAAAGCTACTTGTTTATAAAAAGAGTTAATGCGAACAAATGTATGGGATTAGGAAGCTTTAGCCAGATACATTCATGGCGATTAATAACCCACCGTGTATTTATCATCCGCTCTTTATGCTTGCTTTGTTTTGTTTACTTTTGGTTACTATAACGCCACATAAGCTTTGTTGTTTTGTTTACTTCCTGTTTGGTGGCCATATTATCTTAGCCACGACAATGTATTAATCTTTACCTGTTTTCTTAGACTTCTGCCTTTCGAATTACCCTTTTGCCTGTTTGCCTGTGACCACCACTCCGATTTTTTGTTTGGTGTTTTGAATTGTTTATATTCCTCGTTCAGCCTCACTTTCTTTCCGGTTACTTGATTACCAAAACCAACTTTAACATCACTGAACAAATCAGTGGAATCACACCCTAATTATTGTTGGTTTTTTTTTTTGCAAACCTTTTTGTGAAAGGGTTGCGGGCAGCACGTTCTCCCCGTGCTTGTGTGGGTTTACTCTGGGTACTCCGGGTTTCCTCCGACAGTCTAAAAACATATATATTGGGTTGATTGGTGATTTTAAATTGCCTATAGGTGTGAGTGTAAGTGTGTGTGTGGCCCTGTGATGGACTGGCGACCTGTTCAGTGTGTTCCCCTCCTGCCTTTCACCCTTTTGGAGATGGCTGGGATAGACTTCAGCACGAAACTCCAAGTTATAAGCTTTGACATATTTTTTTTTTTAATAAATATGGAAAAAATCTTGCTTTTTTTTTCTTGCTCTCCCTCTGCCTACCAACATCCGTCTCTTTTTCTCTAATGATCCTCTATTCCTCATTTCTCAGCCAGGGGGTCTAGGAGTTAATGTGAACATTTTTTTTGCCTTGTGTCTATAAGTAGCTCCCAGCACTTCCAGCATGCTTCATTTTTCACCCATCCAGTAGTTCACCGCTTCACTGCATGTCTGTATACCAGCTGATCCCAGATCAGCTTACCCTCGCTTTATTCTGATAAACTCTGACTTTCCAATAAGATTAGCTCTAATCCTAATATCTTCTTTGCTCTTGATGTAAGATAACCCCAACTATTTTTCACTCTCATGTACCTATCTTTCTTCAATATATATATATATTAGGCGATCCACCTAATCTTTATAGCAGCATGTTTTTCCTGCTACAGTTTTATAATATAATAATAATAAGAGGTCACTTTGGTTCTTTATCATCCTAACTCTTCATTTATCCCAGTCACTCTTCCTCATTTCCTTTGCTCACTTATCTTAGATTATTGTAGCTGGATCATCCCTCACATTTAAATGTTGCTAAGCCCTGCTCTCAGATTAGCCTAACGTTTCCTTATCGTTATGACATTCAAACTATCGCCGTTTTCCCGACCTCAGATCAGATCAGTGTAACCTCTTACGCGCCACCTATGCTTTGTGAAAGATTGTGAAGATATTTCTATTTGCATACTTATTTGCATTTCATGGGTTTAACGGTCGGCACAGCACTCAGGACGCACACTGGCACTAGCAAACCTAGCAGCCATATACGTTTCCAGCAGCACGTTTATTCAAATCCTTTCTCTGGTTATAGTTTAAAACAATTCAAGATGTACTACATAAAGCAGAAAAAGTTACCTTTTCCCTTTTTTTTTTACTTTGACAATAGATCCGAAGCCGCATACACACACCTCAAGGGCGAATCTAGCATTTCTAGAATTTAGCCGGAACCCTTACACTGTACACTGATTGAATGAAAAATTATATTATTAATACAAATGTGTATTTTATGGCTTATGACTGTGTGTGTGTGCGTATAAATGTTTATACATAATAGAAACAATTACGGGCAGACACACACATATCGCCACCTCCCACACACACACACACACCGTTCCCCCTGCCCACAGTAGGAGAACAGGCTTCTTTGTGTTTGCTTGCTGTGTTGAGTGACAGTGGCTTGTGGTCAATGTCAACGTGAAAAGCACACCAACCAACAGCTGCTAAAGTTTGCCTCAAACTTTTTTTTTTTTCATTTATAACCAAACACATACTGTAGACAGTTACACACACCTGCTGAGGTATCATCATGCTATTTGGCAGCTGTCCTTATTTTTTTATTTGATCAGTTTCTCACATATCCATACATCTGGCTCAGGCAGAGTTGGCCTGAGCTAATATTCCTGGTCAGTTGATGTGCTAAAAAACACAGCCCTGCTTATCAACGGTGTCCAGTCCCGCCGCACACGAGGCAGAGCCAAAGACCACCAGAACACCAGACGCCTCGGCTGTGACCGAGTGTCATCTGGCAGAGATCCAATTCATCTTATGTTATTGCAGGACGGTGTCGGGAGCCGACGAGTGCCTCCGGCCGCTCTGCTTTGTTAGTTTTGGCCCCCGGTGTGAGTGTTTGTTAGCAAACGCCTGATGTGATGGACTCATTACTTTAGACCACCTGTTTGTCCTGGGGCACCGAGAGAGAGAAAGAAGAAAGAAAGCCAGCGTCACCCGCAGTCAGCTTTCATATCTTCTGTTGAGTGACATTGTATGCGAATATAAACAGTGCGTGCACATGGCTAAGTGTGTGTGTGTGTGTGTGTGTGTGTGTATGTGTGTGATTCATCAAGCAAATGTAAGCACCCAGCTCGCTGCAGACAACAAAAGCCATGTTGATTAGCCAAAGCTGCATGTGCATCTATGCTAAAAGAAACAATGGTGATAAAAGAATAAAGCATCATTTCTCTATTCAAAAAACACAGGCATGTACCACAGTCATGTTACTACTACTACTATTACTACAGCCCCACCACCCACACACACACACACACACACACACACACACGTGACCCTTAGTATTATTCAGCACTCCCCATGAGCATAACCATCCGAAAGCTCACTTCATTTGCTCTTGAACACAAAAGAAAAAAAACTATTTTCGCTCAGTCCTTTCACTTACATAAAGTGGTTACATGCTGCCTGTTAGATATTCACAAGTGGAAGTTATTAACTTATTGGCTAATTCTTAAACAAAGTTTCAATGTTATCCATCCTTTCATCCATCCATCCATCCATCCATCCATCCATCCATCCATCCATCCATCCATCCATCCATCCATTGTCTTAACCTGCTTGTTTCTAATTAGGATCAATGAGATCTGCTGAAGTCTATCCCAACATTAGGCAAAAGACAGGGGTCATCCTGGACAGGTCGTCAGTCCATCGCAGGGTCACATTCAGACAAATACACACACACACAAACACACACACACACACACACACTCACTAACTCCAATGAGCATCTTATAATTACCAATCAACCTAACATACATGTTTTTGGACTGTGGAAGAAAAACCGGAGAACCCGGAGTAAACCCACACAAGCACGGGAGAACATGCAACCCTAACTCCACATAAAAAAACCCCTGCAGGGGATACGAACCTGAAACCTTTTTGCCGTTTTAGACATTCTTTTTTCTGAAAAAGCATCTGTAATGCATCTCAAAGGCAAACATTTTAATTATTCTCTATGTATTTAAAAAAAAAAACTCCAGCAGCAAGACCAGGAATGAATTACTGTGAGATTTGTACAGTTGAATAGATCCAGTAATTTCACGTTAGTGAAATTAAGACCTTTTTTTTTTTTTTTAATCGACCGAACCTTTCTGTTCTAATAACAATGCGTTTAAGTTAAAACAAACCCCCAAAAAACGATTACTTGCTAGTAATAAAAGGATAAATTACGTCTCACCGAATAAATCAATGCTCATTTTACTTCACTGATGTAATTGCTGAGATTAGAGTCAGGTAGCTAGTAGCTACTAGGGAAAAAAACACTATATAAATAAAAGTATTGTTACACCGGTGTAGCGCCTATAATAACCTGAGTTACTATTCAAGAGTTTAAACCGAGACATGCAAACTAGGTTTAAAGGGTTAAGTTTAATGCCAGTTAATTTGTAATAAAATATATTACATTCCCAATATACAGCCTGTGTGTGTTACATATGTGTGTTATTAATTAGGATTAATCAGAAGCTTATATATTTACTTTATTAACAAAAGTATTGACTGTTACATCCATGGGGGTATTTTAAACATCTTTTTTTTTCAGATTTAATTTCAGAGTTTAGCAGTAGGAAAATGTGTGTATTCAGCCAGAATAATAGTGTTGGGTGAGGAGGTTTGGGGTGCAGTTGGTAGTCCAGTTTCCAGTGTTAATTGGGCTTGAGGGCAGCGCTGTGTGCAGAAAACTAAAGTTGTTTAGTCATAACACACCTTGTCTTCGTGGCGCTCAGAGGTTTTGTGCACAGGGGCATTGTCATGCTGGGACAGTGATTCGGTCTGTTAGTTCCAATAAAAAGAAATTATAATGCAGGGATGTGGTTGCACAGTGATTAAAGTGTTGTGACTGTTTATTTAAAAAATCAGGGTTTAATTCCCAGTACCACCAAGTTGCCACTGCTGGGCCCCTGAGGAAGGCCCTTAACCTGCGAATGCCTAGTTGTATAAAATAGACATATGTAAGTCGCTCTGGAGAAGGGCGTCTTTTAAACTCTAAAAATGTAATGCTACAGCATATACTGTACAGACAGTTTGGGGAGGACACAATATGGGTGTACTTGGTGTCCACAAACGTTTTGGCAAAAAAACAGACATATATATATATATATATATATATATATATATATATATATATATATATATATATATAGATATATATATATACCTCAGAGTCAGAGTCAGAGCAGCTTTGGAGAAAGGTTGCCAGCCCTGTAATTCGCAAGCAGCTGTTTGCCATTTTAAATGGTGTGCATGTGTGTGTTCATATCATAGTAGAAGAAACTGTTTTATGCATCTTATTAGCAATTAAACATTGATTTATAACTCCTCCCCTTTCAGCAGGTAGCAGAGCTGACACAGTGAACACTGACAGCATCACTGTGATATTAAAAGCACTGTTCCCATTTCACAATAAGTACCATATGTAGGTTAATCAAATACCATGTGCAATACAACACCAGTATATAATATGCTTCGTCATATAACGTGCAATGTCACATCAATGTGCAAAAATGTACTTCTTGGATATGTAGTGTACTTTATTTATATTTCATTATATTTATATCTTTTGTAAGCAGAATTTCCTTCGGAATCAATACACTTCTTGTCATGACTTGACTTAAGCCTTCTCTTGACTTAAGTCTTCACTTGTCTTGACCTGACTTCACTTTTGTCTTGACTTCACTTGAGTCTTGACTTGAGCCTTGTCTTGACTCTACATGAATCTTGTCCTGTTGTGATTTGTCTTGAGTTTTGTCTTGACTTGCTTTTTGTCTTGACTTGACCTTAGTGTTGTCTTGAGTGACTTGAGTTTTGTCTTGACCTAAGTCTTGTACTGACCTGCTTTGAGTCTTGGCCTGACTTGACATAAGTCTTGTCTTGATTTTTTTTTTTTATTTCACTTATGTTTTGTCTTAACTTGTCTTGACTTGAGTTTTGAGTTGACTTGAGTCTTATATGGGTGTGAGTCTTGACTTGAGTTCAGTTAAAAATTAACTTGAGTCATGTTCTGTTAACTTGAGTCTTGTTATAACTTGAGTCTTGACCTGACTTGAGTCTTGTTTTGACTTGAGTCTTGACCTGACTTGAGTCTTGTTTTGACTTAAGTCTTGTTTTGACTTGTGTCTTATCTTGATTAAGTCTTGATTTGAGTCTTGTACTCCACCCCAGATATGGATTAGTGTTTTTTCAGTAAAAGCATATCTAAAATAATTTTGACTATAGAGCATCCAGAACTAAATACAACTCTGACAGTGTATAAATGATCATTTCTGTTATTTTATGTGTAGGAAAGAGAAAGACAAAGAGAAGCGGAGAGCGGTGATACGACACTTTGGATGTGTGAGTGAGTGTGTGAGTGAGTGTGTGTGTGTGTGTGTGTGTGTGTGTGTGTCAGAGAGACTAATACCTGGCTGCACAAATGTACTGTAACTGAACAATGAAATACTGTTTCAGCCACATCCTATGTCTGTCACAGCTGCACCGAATGTATCTTACAGATAAGCTTGTGCACACACACACACACACACACACACACTCATAGATACTCCTGCTGCACAATCTACTGACCACCTGTCAACCATCCCAAACCAGTACACACACACACACACTTTGTACCAGTTGCTCCTGCTGCACTCTCCTGACCACCTGTCAAACACCCCAATCAACACACACACAAACATACACACACAGTGTATCAGTTGCTCCTACTGCACACTCTCCTGCCCACATGTCATCCACCTTATCCAGCTCACACGCACACACTCACCAGGCCATTAATATCTTCATTGTCTACCTTTCCACACACTCCTGTGTGCGCCATTTCTGTTTAGCCACCGGTGTTCTGTATAATGAATAAACTGCATGTTGTGCTGTTTTTCTGCTGCCTCCGCCCTCCTGAGATGATAGAAATCAATATTGCTTCTATCTGACCCCGATCTATTTTCCACCAGATCCAATTAACTTGCTTTGAACGCCCCGCTGTTGGCTCTGGCCAATAATGAAAAGCTTGCTTTCAGCTCAGCGAGAAGTCAATGAAAGTTCACGTTTCACACTTCAGTCGGACTTTTCAATGAACTCCCCTTGATTGTGTGACCCAGAAATCACATCAGACCTGATCGGAGCAGATTGGACGTGTGCGTACAGATCGTGCGTGTGCGTGTTTGTGTGTAATAGAGAACAAGCTTTTGACAGCTGCTGTCTGATTTTCACAGGTGACGCAGGTGCCTATCGAGTCATGCGAGCAGTACGGAACGTGTCACGAGTGCCTGAGCTCCGGAGACCCGCACTGCGGCTGGTGCGTTCTGCACAACATGTAAGTGCTCCGTCTACATGACACTCGCCGTTCTGCCGATTAGACCATGAAAATAACACACAGCTTATCATGTCAGTCTCTCGGAGATCTCTCGCTACATCGCTCTATTGCTTCCTCCTCCTCCTCCTCCTCTCCTTCCCCCCTGTCCAGCTTAGAACTAAAATTTGGAACCTATAAAAGATGAATGAATTATAATTAGAAATTATTATAGTATACTTTACAGTGTACTCCATCTGTACTATAGTATTAATTTTAGTGAATGGATAAACTTTACTAGTTACTAGAATAAATTAGAAGACTGTGATGAACTGGATGATATTATAGTATTTACTAAAGGATTTAGTTAGTTAGAGTATTTACACTCGGGTAATGTTGACGTCGTACTATAGAAAGAACTGTAGTGAACTGATCAGTAATATTATAAAGAGTTGTTCTATGAGAAACAGAGTTACTAATGGGGATCAGTGTGTTCCAGTGGGAAAGACCAGATTCCCATTTCTAATGAACAGCAATGTCAGATCATCGATCCCACAAAAGATTTTCAACAAAAACAAGCAATAAAAATTAAACCGGTTGTTAAAAGGTTTGATTTTTTTCGTTTTAAGGATTTTGAGAAGATTCTCACACATACGGTATAATATAATTGTAGAAAAGTTACTATAGTCATTAATGTAGCTATTTGTTTATTTTACTATAGTAGAGTTACTACAACGAGTGTAGTAGAATTGACACCTCATTGCAATTTACTGTGATATAATTACTAAACAATACTACAGTATTTACCACAAGAAATTTACTACATGTTACTCTACAATAACATAGTCGGTATACCTTAATTGTGAATGCAACACACACACACACACACACACACACACTAGCGCTGCAAAATATATCGTTTTAGCTTTGACGTCTCAATGTGTGCTTTTGATTTGTGGAGTAATCCAGTGAAAGTTAAGCATTTTTACATTTAAGGTCTGTTACTGTGTAAACTTTTTAAGGAAACAGTCACTTTTGTAGCTTTAACGAAGATTTATTGTAATTATTTGTCTGTACTGTGGGATTTTACATTAGATTATCCAATTTCTGTATCTGAATCTGCAAAAAAAACTCTGTAAAACACAGTTTATTTCATTTACGTCTCAGATTTATTTACCTATGATTGGAATTAGTGTATTATATTTTGTGCAGATGCACTAGAGTACAACATTTACAGCATTTTGGCAGACGCTCTTATCCAGAGCGACATACAATATTCCTTGTTATACAACTGAGCAATTGGGGGTTAAGGGCCTTGCTCAGGTGCCCAGCAGTGGTGGCATGGTGGAGCTGGGAATCGAACCCAGGTCCTCAAGTTAATAGTCCAACAACGTTACCACTGCGCTACCACGTCCCCATTTATTATTTTAGAAAGTGATGTTCCACAACATTTTTTTATATCGCAATATATATTGCAGAAAAACAAACCCAAAATATTGCAATGTCCGATAAATGTCCGATAATCCGATAAAATCCAATCAGAGCGACACTGGAATGACATATACTTTACAGCACAGTGAAATTTGTTTCTTCGCATATCCCAGCTTAGAACATTTAGGGTCAGAGCGCAGGGTCAGCTATGATACAGGGTCTTATTCAAGGACCCAACAGTGGCTGACTGGTGGTGGTGGGGCTTGAAACCAGGTTATCCTGGTCTACCAATCAACAACTTATATACATATCCAAGTATTCTTTTATAGATACGAATTATTCTGATTACATCTAATTAGTGTGAAACGTTTTCTAATTTCTTGCGACATTGAGCTTAGGAAGCCGAAGGAAATAGTTAGATAATAAAAGTCTGTTCAACTTGGTTATAAAAGCGTTTTTTTTTTGTTGTTTTTTTTTTTTTTAATCCGACCATGTCAGACGTAACACATTTCCCCGTATTCGAATGTTTAATAGGAATCCTAAGTGAAGTTTTTAACATGTATGGTATCATTTTATGCTGCCGTGCGATTAACTGGTGCATGAAGGAGTCATAAATGAGGTCCGGGGGCTTCTATTAAAGTGGTTGGCAGTTTTCAGTAGGAATAATTCTTTAAAAAAGGAAGAAAAAACTCAGATTTAATTTAATGGCATGGATGGGGGGTGAGGGGGGGGGGGGGTGAGGGCAGCTTTATAGCAAGTTTTACCCTTTCTTCCGTTTCCTCCTGCATGGATGTATGTATGTTCTTCCCCTTTATAAGGGGTTGTCTGGGTACACCGGTTTCAACCCTTCAGTCCAAAGACAGATTTTTTTTGTAAATTGTCTTTATTGTGTGTGTGTGTGTGTGTGTGTGTGTGCGTACACAATCAATGCCATGTGATAAGCATCTTCTGATCTAATCCCCCTTGCTTCCTGCAATAGTCTCCATCATCCCAACTGAGCAATTGGGGTTAAGGGCTCTATGCAGTGGTGGCTTGGTAGTGCTGGGAATCGAACCCCAGTCTTTCTGGTATCAGTCTTAACCATTAAGCCACCACTTTCTTTGTAGGCGCATACCGGATTACAATTCAATAACATGAGTGCTGTGGCCGGTTGTGATTTTTTTTGGAAAATAACACACTAAATTATGACCGTCTGTACCTTTATATCACTCTTATTTTAACTTTTTAACTTATAACATAGGTGTGTAAAACAATATTTTTTTTAGTAATACACAATTCACTACATTGCACAGGGTTAAAAGTTGACTGTCCACCAACTGCCCGAAAAATATATTCTACATACATTTTTTTATTCTCTGTTTGAAAATAAGCATAATAATAATAAGACCCTTTAGTCACTGAATGAAAGCCTTGAAGAAGCTCTTTTAAAGCACTCGTTAAAGACAGAGCGTTCGTGAACATGCGGTTTTATTCTGAAGTGGAAGTGGAGGAGGTTTCCTGGACCTTCTAGTTCAGGAATGTCGAGAATGGGGCATTATGAGTAATAAATAAATAAACAGAGCTTCATTTCCTAATAACTTACTCACTCTCTCTCTCTCTCTCTCTCTCTCTCTCTCTCTCTCTCTCTCTCTCTCTCTCACTCATCTGTCTGTCTGACTCTCTCTCTCTCCCTCTCTCTTACTCACTCACTCACTCACTCTTTCTCTCTCTCTCCTCTGTCTGTCTGTCTGTCTGTTTCTCCCCTCTTTCTCTCTCCCTCTCTCTCACTCACTCACTCACTCACTCACTCACTCTTTCTTTCTCTCTCTCTCTCTCTTCTCTCCATCTGTCTGTCTGACTGTTTCTCTCTCTCTCCCTCTCTCTCACTCACTCACTCACTCACTCACTCACTCTTTCTCTCTCTTCCTCTCTGTCTGTCTGTCTGTCTGTCTGTTGTTTCTTCTTTCTCCCTCTTTCTCTCTTTATCTCTCTCACTCACTCACTCACTCACTCTTTCTTTCCCTCTCTCTCTCTCACTCTCTCCATATCTCTCTGACTGTTCTCTCACTCTCACTCTTTCACTCCTCACTCACTCAACTCTCTTTCTCTCTCTTCCTCTCTGTCTGTCTGTCTGTCTGTTTCTCCCTCTTTCTCTCCCTCTCTCACTCACTCACTCACTCACTCACTTTATTTCTCTCTCTCTCTCTCTCTCTCTCTATCTGTCTGTCTGTCTGTCTATCTTTCTGTCTAGCTATCTATCTCTTGTTGTCTCTATCTATCTATCTATCTATCTATCTATCTATCTATCTATCTATCTATCTATCTATCTATCTATCTATCTATCTCGAGTTATATGAGTAATAAATAAATAAATAAACATAATAATATTTCAACACAAAAAACCCCAAATATGCGAGTGTGTTGGAATAAAGTCGATAATGCTGTTAGCCTCTATGAAGCGTGGCACGAATAGCCTGTGCTTTTCTTCAGGACTCACTGTTGCGTGTCACTCAACATTTTATTAATCTAGAAAAACGCTAAAACCACATGCAGATGATTTATCTTATTTTATTAGCTGAAAGCTAAAGTAAGGTTACGTGCTACCATAATGATGCGACTGACGATTAGCGAAACAGATGTATTTACACTCGGTTTACAATAAGATAAAGAATAAAAATCAGGCTACGATGAACAGCAGACAATCCGAATAGTTACAATTTCCTGTCTGTTGCACACATTTTTTTCACCGTTCTTTAATACTTTGAGTTAATATTTTAAGAATTGTGCGAGTAATTTTGTATATCAACGTTTTTACTGTGCTATTTTTACTGCTCAGATGTGTACAGGTCAGAATTTACACATTTTCACATGCAATTTTGCACTTTTCTGAATGTAAGAGTAGTTTCGCACTGTGAGAAAGTAAACGCTTCTGCAGTAACATCAAGCTCAGGGTCCATTACTGTCACCCGGTGGCTGATGTATGTTACTACACTCGTCACTGCAGCTTCACCAGCTTTGCTTTCAGCAGCAGGTTCTTCTGCACTGTAATATAAAGTAATATAAATACTCCATTTTATTAGCTTTTGTATGTATCCCGCAGTATGTATCCCATGTCCTTGTTTTCAGGATCACTGCTCTATTCCGCCTGCTCGTCGGTGTCTCCTTTCCTGGTTTGTACCCCCATCACCGCTGCATAACATACTAACCACTAGCTTTATTCCTAATAGTGGCAGCGGTGTGAAGAGTGCACTTAAAGTAATTTGTGTAGTCCTTGTGGTGCAATAGGGACAAATCACAGCTCAAGAGCAGGGAGCATTAGGGTATCTCCTGTGTCTATCTATCTATCTATCTATCTATCTATCTATCTATCTATCTATCTATCTGTCTGTCTGTCTGTCTGTCTGTCTGTCTGTCTGTCTGTCTGTCTATCCCTTTCTATCTATCTATCCCTATCTATCTCTATCTATCTATCTATCTATCTATCTATCTATCTATCTCTATCTATCTATTATCTATCTATCTATGTCTGCCTGTCTGTCTGTTTGTCTGTCTGTCTGTCTGTCTATCTATCTATCTATCTATCTATCTATCTATCTATCTATCTATCTATCTATCTATCTATCTATCTATCTATCTATGGGTCTGTCTATTTATCTATCTATCTCTTGCTGCCTCTCTCTCTCTGTCTATCTCTCCCCCTTTCTAACTCTATCTATTTGTCTGTCTGTCTGTCTCTATCTATCTATATCTATCTATTGCTCTTCTATCTCTCTGTCTATCTATCTATTTGTCTATCTATCTATCTATCTATCTATCTATCTATCTATCTATCTATCTATCTATCTATCTATCTATCTATCTATCTATCTATCTATCTATCTATCTATCTATCTATCTATTTCTTGCTGCCTTCATCTCTCTATCTATGTCTCTCTCTCTCTCTCTCTCTCTCTCTCTCTCTCTCTCTCTCTTCCTTCCTACACTTCTAATAAAGTCTGTTTATGTCACACACTCCTCATATGCACATTCACACACCTGTCCTAGTGTCTGAAAAGCTGTAGAATCCCTCATCCAACAAACACACCACCTACTACACAAACACACACACACACACACACACACACACACACACACACACACACACACACACACACTTCATCTGTAAGTGTATTGCAGGATGTTGTATAAAATCATTTGACGCATTTATTGCAAGGATGTGCTGAAATTACGTGTCTCCTGAAATAGTATTCGGTTTAGCGAAACAGAAAGAAATGATATATATTTAGATTTTTAATGACATTATTGTTGAAATTTTCTCTTTTTTTCTTTCATTTCTCCCCCCTATCTCACTCTATTCCCTCTTTCTCTTCTTCTACTCCTGCATAACCATCATACCCATAGTCTCAGCTGCAGTCACACCGGGCACATTTTGCACCATTTATATTGTCTTGATAAAATTAGCCTCCTCTCTCGCTCTGAGGGTCTCTCTAGCTGTCTTTCTCATTTCTCTCTCACTCTCTCACTCTCTCCCTTTCTCCTTTCGCTATCGTCCTCATGTCTGCTTATTTTCCCTCCTGCGGACCCCTCAAGTGTCTCTCCCACTGGATATGACAGAAAGGGGAAAAAAAAGGAGGACAAAAATAAAGATGGTTCTCCATGCATAATTTTAAAGCCACGAATGCACCTTTGAAGCTGTGAATGGGTCTCTCTCTCTCTCTCTCTCTCTTTCTCCCTCTCTCTTTTTTTTGCTGTTCATTACATATTCACTTCTTCTCAATAGCAGAGATCTGGTGCTGCTGTGGGTCTTGTAATTAGCTACATGGCAGCACATTAGCATGATGCAAAACTGGCGACGGGTAGCATAGTGAAGTCGGTGGTCATGACTAGCGTTTCTTTCTGCCCTCCGACTCCCCCCGCCTCCCGGCACAGATTGGTGCGCTCCACTGACGGCCCCTGTAATTACCGGCAGCTGCTGCCTGACGAATGAAAGACGAGGGGAGAAGAAGAAACAGCGAGCAGAGTAGAGGGTGAGGTCCTGAGAAACGAGTATGATTTGGCATGCCGGGGGCCACACAAAAGCACCCAGCGTTTAGATTGCAGTAGCAAACACGCTTTTGTCTGAAGAACACTCGAGTCTCATGGGTGTGGATAAGCGCAAGCTTTAAGCGGGTCCTCATTATGCACACTGTCACTCGCAAAGCTCAAGCTTTAAAGATTTTCTAGCTTGTTGTCCTCTTTCAGGACATTCACAGACTGCAGAAAGTGGCTGGAGGATGGACAGAAAAAAGACAACAAAAAAGAAAGAGATGGAGAGAGAGAGAGAGAGAAAGAAAGAAAGAGACAGAGAGACTCTACATGCATGTTATAAACTTAGATAGATAGATAGATAGATAGATAGATAGATAGATAGATAGATAGATAGATAGATAGATAGATAGATAGACCAATAGATAGATAGATAGATTAATCGCTAGATAGATAGACCAATCGCTAGATAGATAGATAGATAGATAGATAGATAGATAGATAGACCAATCGCTAGATAGATAGATAGATAGATAGATAGATAGATAGATAGATAGATAGATAGATAGATAGATAGATAGATAGATAGATAGATAGATAGATAGATGGAGGGATGGAAGGATGGATAGATAGAGGGATAGATAGATGGATGAATTTTATTCCAATATCACTGCTTAACCCAAGATCATGTGCCAGGGGGTGGCAGGCACTTCCACACTGTCTCTGTAAGAACAGATTTGTAAAGTAAGCACTGGTTTGTTCTTATGGCTCAGGAGAGATTTCCTTTGAGAAGCCATTTTGTTCCTGAGCACTGATCTGCCACTGTAGTAGGTCTCTGCAATGCACCACACACCCTCAGATCCACCAGCACTGCTCAACTGGTCCAACCATCTGAAAGGGGATAAGGTGGGTCTGCCTCAAGACATTCTGTGATCTGGCATCTTGGTGGTGGTGGAACATCTCATCTATGTCAGAACAGCTGATCACACTCTGTTTTCAAATTTACATTTACATTCATAAGGCATTTGGTAGACGTTCTTATCCAGAACGACGACTTACATTTATCTCTATACAACATTCAGGGGTTAAAGGCTATCTATCTATCTGTCTATCTATCTATGTCTGTCTATATATTTATGTATGTCTGCCTGTCTGTCTGTCTGTCTGTCTGTCTGTCTGTTTGTGAATGTAAATGTAGTGTTTGTTCGACCCTGTTCTGATGCTTTGGTTTTGTAAAGGATTGCCCCCTCCCCATCAGACACATCAGACCACATGCGAGCTAAGCTAGATGTTTATAGACTACTGATCCGACTCTGGTTTTTGAACAAATTGGGCTTAAAGAAAAGTATTTTACTAATAAATAAACTGTCGTACTTCTGTTAAGAGAACAAAACAAATCCACCAGGTGCCTGATCAGTTAAGTGTCTAATCCTAAGCAGGAGCGTTACTTTTTAAGGAATTGTGCTAACACTAAACAGAAGCTGATGATGATGATAGTGTGATGATATGATTCGTTCTTTCTTCTCTACTTTTAAAGCTATGTCCAACTTGTCTGTGGTCCGGTCTCTGTCAAGCGTGTCAGCTGCTTTCTTTATTATTTTAGGGAGGATTTTCTCTGCCTCTAGGACGGTTGAACTGAATGCGAACTGTCCGCTGAAAATGTCAGTAGAATCAGACAAAAGTAGCGTTATTTTTTTGTTGTTGTTTTCTTGCCCGAGATCAAAGAGAAGATTGGTAGGGGCATCTGTTTCTGTCCCAGCTTTAAACCACGCGCAGACCATCACACCGTACATTTTTTTGCACTTGCTAGAACATAATTTAGACATCATTTTGATTTCTTCTGAACTCCACCTGAACTTTAAAGGGATGCCTGGTGGAACATTATGGGTGCACCGCTGACAAAATGATGGGCACTTTTGCCACATTCCACCACTGACACAAGGTAAACTGGGACTTTGGAGGTATAATTGTCACCACGACAATCCATGTGACTTTGCAAACAGAAAATATCCTGAATACTAAAAATACTTAACTGATTAAGCTATAGTTTTAAGTCTCGATCCAAAATCACATACTATTTATTCTAAACATTTAAGTTAATATGTACTTCCTAACTGTTAAACACATATATGTTCTTATAGTATGGTCGAAGCGCAGTGGTTAAGTTGTTGGACTGCCAACTTGAGGGCCCGGGTTCGATTCCCAGCCCCACCAAGACACCTCTGCTGGGCCCCTGAGCAAGGCCCTTAACCCCCAATTGCTTGGTTGTATAACAAGGAATATTGTAAGTCGCTTTGAATAAGGGGGCGTCTGGCAAATGTAAACTACAAGGAACTGTTTTTTTTTTAAGCACTTACAGCTATTTAAATCACTGGAAAAGTGCTGCATTACTGATTTCCGCCACGTCCTTGCATATGGCAAATCGTCTCATCTGCGGCCCCATGGGATAAAGTGTACATCGTATGCATACGACAAAATCTGGCTGTAACAGTAGGTCATCCAGGAACTTTTCACATACTGTAATTCGCATACTGTGGATTCGAAACATGCTACTCACCTTGCAGCTGGAAAAAAACATACAGAAGACGCTAAAAGCAACATTTATGCGTTAGCTGCTTATATTTGTAAGGTGATGACAGCAATTAATGAGCAGGAGGAAGGAGGATGAGCAGGATTGCGGAGGAAGAGGATAAGTAGGAAAGAGGCAAATTTTTAATAGTAGCACGTTGTAAAGCAGGAGCAGTAGCAGTAGTTGTAAAGTGGGTGTGTGGAGGTGTAGAGTCAGGAGCGGTGGGACCTGTAACGTGAACAATTTTTTTTAAAATCAACTGTTTGTAGTTACGCGGTAGTGCAGAATGATGACGCTAGACGATCAAAATTGTTGCATGAAATCTAACAGAACTGTTCACACTGCAGTTCACATTGCAAAAGGTCTGAACTATGTCGGATTTAATACTATATATGGAAGTTAGTAAATCAGAATTGAAGAGTTTAGATTCCTAGCGGTTTGTGCATAGAGAATTTTTGCATTTGGGCAATAAAAAAAAAAAAGAAAGATTTGGGCCAGATTTGCCTGCAGTGTGAATGTGTCGTATACCAGACTACTAAACATTCCAGCATAAATCTTCCTAGTCTACAGATCAGCAACATTGGATTTCAAGTCCAACGTCTTAACCACTCGGCCATCACAGTGGTTAAAGCGTTGGACTTGAAATCCAATTGGGTTTCCCATCACAGGTTTAAATCCTGTTCACAGCGTTGCCTTTAAGGGGCAGTGGTGGCTCAAATGGGTAAGGTGCCATGTTGCTGATCTGGAGAACTTGGGTTCAAGCCCCACCACCAGCAAGCCAACCACTGCTGGGTCCTTGAGCAAGACACCTCCTGCTCCAGGGGCACCGCATCATCTCTGACCCCCAACTTACCAAGATTGGTACTAAGACTGTGCTGTTAAAAAAGTATATGTGACAAAATAACATCTTTTATTTATTAAAGTGGAGCTCACATGCTGGTATTGCTCACTGTGTCTCCATTTTCCCTCTCCATCCATGATGAAAACAGTACTGTAAAATCAACATCTTGATCTGAAAAGATTCCACAAAATAAACTTTAAAAGCGCATTTCCTGCACATTAAAAAAAACAAAACCCGTTTCTCATGGCAGACTTTTACCCAAATCTTTCTCTTTCCCAGTGATTCATGTTGCTGCGTCTTTCTTTCTTTTTTTACTACGTCTGCTTTTTTGGCTAAAATCCCCAGCCATTTCTGTTTACTGCTGCAGTAATAATTCTTCTTATGAAAAAAAAAAAATAAGGTCCATTTATTTATTGACGTCTGCTGCCTTTATTAAAATAATATTAAATTGCCAAGCTTTTTTTTTTCTTTTTAAGCACTAAATCTCTAGTTCGCAAAAATGCACCATTTTTATCCAACCTAATTCATGCTGCTGGAATAATTAGGAAACATTTTTCATCCGCTTTCTCTCTTCGACACTTATTTAATAACAGCAGGAGCAGCTGGAGTCTGAAGCAGAAAACGGTCACACGCCGTTTAACCAACTAAGATGCTGCAAAAGGACAAGAAAATGGACAAGAAAATGGTTGGAATGGGAAGTGGAGAGGAGGTGGGGGTGGGGTGGGGTGGTTCAGCGAACGAAGAGAAAAATGACGAAAAGAGAGAGAGAGGGTGGAGTGAAAAGTAAGAGAGGAAGAAAAGGAAAGAGAGATTCATCAAACAAGGAGGTGGAAAACTTTGTTTTTTGGATTTGGCAGGATTAATCTCTTCAACAAAGAACACTAATCCCAGAGATCAGATTGGCTGAGCTCCAGCATGGTCAGGGGTCATTAGAGTTCCTTTTGTTATCTACTGTCATGCAGCAGCTCGGGGTTCTCTGTGGAAGAAAAGCGATCGACAGACATGGCGGAATTACGGAGAGCAAGACATATCATGTGGACAGCGAATCCAACAAAACAACGCTGAGAATGAGAAAGCTTTTTACCCCAGGCATGAAGTACTAAAGAAGGAAAAAAAGTAACATCAAGAGCTCGCTGCACATCCCATCCCAAGCACCTGTACATGGGCAGTGGTGGCTCAAATGCCTAAGGCACATTGGAAGACCTGGTTTCAAGCCCCACCAATGCCACCAGTCAACCAATGTTGGGTCCTTGAGCAAGACCCTAAACCCTTCCTTCTCCAGGGGTGCTGTAGCATAGCTAATATCGAAAATGGAGATCAGGTCATGAATTTTATATTCGTCTACAGTATTTCCTACGGTGGCTTAGGGAGCTCAATATCCTGCAACTTAAGAAACAACACCAACAAAGAAGAAAATGTCTTCATCAGTTTGGCCACACACATGCTGCAAATCCTCACAATGCGAAAAAACATAAGGAAACACACTGCAGGTAGCACAGACCACAGTGGAAAAAAGGGACGAACTCAATCGGGACTTTCTTATTGGTCAGTGGTGTTATTATTGAACTAAGATGAAGGTTTGGGGTAAAGTTTTTCATTCTGGTTGTTTGAGGGAAAGTGGTATCTTAGTGGTTAGAATTCTGGCTGGGTTCGATACCCAACTCCACAAAATTACCACTGTTAGGTTCCTAAGCAAGGCCCTTAACTCTTGATGACTCTTAATGATTCCTTGGTCTTTTTAATTATTATTAGCGTAAGTAATCTACGAAATTAGACAATTAACTGAAAAACTATAAGCAGGTCATTTCTTTTTTGCGTCCCCTTGAAATATTTTTGTTGCAATTTGTGCCAGCCATATTGGATGCGTTATCAGTAACTAAAACAAAGGTTTCATCCAAAGTCACTTATTAAGTACAACCTTTACGATTGTTAAACATTACATTCTGGCTGGCGCTGTGGTGTAATGGTTTAAGGCGCCGGCACCTGTACGCTGCTGCACTCTGGTGACCACGGTTCAATTCCGGCTTGGGTCTTTTTTCATCCCAACCCTTTCTTTATCTCTAATCTGTCCTCATAATAAAAGAAAAAATGCCCCAAAATAAGAGAAAAAAATAAGTATGTACTATATAGTACATAATGTCTCTGCTATTTTGGTATTGACATGTGACATACGACGTCACAGAACTTACAAGAAACCAGGATTTTTTTCTTTAAATGAAACAACGTGCCGCCTTACTGCTTTTCGCCACTTCCGCGTATGAAGAGTCACATCTTCCTCATAGGATAGTATCCATGCGAGAATAGTAAATGTTAGCGAATGCTTTTAATGAATACTTACATACTTAATATTTTTCACCGATAAATATGTACACGCCACAGACTGTCCGGACGCTAAACTTCTGCATGTTAGAGTTCCACCTTTTGCGTTTTGTCATCATCATGTTATCAAATTAACATTTAAAAATAGAAAATCGAGTTTTTGACATTTGTGAATCGATTCAGAATCGTCCAAGTCCGTATCGCGATTCATCTAAGAATCAATTTTTTTCCCACTGCTAACGTAAATGTTTTGCCCATGTAGTGTACAATGTCGACTTATGTTTGATGTACAACTAACTGCGTTGATGTTACTCAATTCAGTCCCTAGAACCCATTTACGCATTCCGCTCCAGTACAGAATGCTGATTTTTATAATTAGCATAAGCTCAATAACCCTTGATTCTTTTGAAATTAAATCTTCCACTGACCCTCTCGAATTCCCACTGACAGAAGCATCAGTGGGGTTAACTTCTTGTTTCATCTCTACTTAAAGAGATCGATGCAGCGGTACTTCAGTCCTTTAGTCTGTCCGACTCTCTCACCTCTTCATTTGTACATTCTGCTCGATCCGGGATCAGTGTCTAAAATGACCATAATCCATATCAACAAAGCAAACGGCTTCAGGAAAAGCTCAACATCCTTTTCTAGCCCGTTCTAGAGAGGCGCGAAAAGGGATTCTTTCGATCCTTAGAATCCTGTCAGTTCTATGCAGCTGTTAGCTAGTAACATTCATTCAATTCATTCATTCATCCATCCATCCATTTTCTATACCCACTTATTCCCTAATTCGGGGTCACAGGGCAAAAGGCAGGAGGGGAACACTCTGGACAGGTCACCAGTCCATTACAGGGCCACACACACTCTCACACTCACTCCTATGGGCAATTTAGAATCGCCAATCAACCTACATGTTTTTGAAACCCGGAGAACCCGGAGCAAACCCACACAAGCACAGGGAGAACATTAGCTAGTAACAGTAAAAACAAATAGCTGACTGAGTTGTTTAGCAAACTTCCTCCATGATCAGATACATAAAGGGCTCAAAATCATGGCTACTGATTCATCTGATTCATCTGAAATATTGGATTCAGTGGACTGGTCAGACTCGTAGTGCATAGAGGTGCAGCCGGATCTGAGCAACTGCGAGTGTGTGAGATTCATGAGTTCAAGGGTTCGTTGGATTATAGAGTGCCCACTAGTGGAAAGACCATGGCAAACACAGTCAAATTCTCTAATGACGCAAGTAACTTGAAGGACTTGTAAGACTCGGATTTGTTTTATTATTGATTTAGAAGAATTCGAATCTATAAATGGATCTGGAAGTCCAGATCTAGCCAGTATGACAGATGTTAAGCATGTTTTGGTTTTTTTGGTTTTTTTTTTTGCCAGGAGTTGTGAAATAATTCAATAGTCAAATCAGAATAAGCTAAACTGGTAGTCTCTTTTCTAGAAGGGTGTAGGTGGTAATATATTACAATCAAGTGTTAGTTTAGAGGTGTGTCAACTTATGCAACCAGGATCTTGTACTTTTTGACTTTGAATTACGTTTATGTTGCTGTGCCACAGTAAAAGGTTGGAAAAAATCTGACCTGATTTATTCCCCAGCTGAGCTTTAAGCCGTACATTATAAATCAGGAAGCGTGGCGGAAACACAACTCCTATATTGTCACAAAAGACGGCAACAACATCGATGCACAAACAATCAGTATGAGCTGAAATTCAGCAGCTCCCTAATGGCCGAAGCCGATAGAAACCCAAGCGGAACTAATCACAGCAGAATTATTAAGCTGCACGGCGAGGTCATTACATGGTCCAGTTTGCACTCTGCATATCGAACACGCGTCCGGCGTTAGTGTGGATCCCAACCATGAGACCGCATCTCTCAGCACGCTGAGTTCTTTTGCAGCTGCAGATCGATGTCAGCATGTGAAAGACGACAGTGCAGAGCCTGCACCGAGCTGTGAGAGCTGAGAAAGATGAGGCAGGGACCCCTGAGCTCAGTGCAATTTTGTTTTCATGACTCCTCTGGGAGAAGAAAAGTTATTAACAAAAAATGTGCTCTCATCTTTTTTTTTCTCTTCTCTTTTCTTCACTTCTCCTTTCTTCTCTTCTCTTTTTCTATATTCTTCTTGTCTCTTCCCTTTCTTTTCTTTTCTCTGTTCATCTTTTCTTCTCTTTACTTCTCTTCTCTTTAAATTTTTTTCTCTTCTGTATGCCTTTTGTGTCTTTTCTCTGTTAATCTCTTCTCTTCTCTTCTCTTCTCTTCTCTTCTCTTCTCTTCTCTTCTCTTCTCTTCTCTTCTCTTCTCTTCTTCTATATTCTTCTTGTCTCTTTCCTTTCTTTTCTCTGTTCATTTCTTCTCTTCTCTTCTCTTCTCTTCTCTTCTCTTCTCTTCTCTTCTCTTCTCTTCTCTTCTTTGCTTCATGTCACTTATCTGGTTTTGTCTTCTATTCTTTTCTCTTCTCTGGTTTATTCCTTTCTCTTTCCTTGTCTTATCTTCTCACATTTTCTTTTCTTTTCTCTGGTCTGGTCCTTTCTTCTTTTCTATTCTCTTTGCTGCTCCTCTTTTCTTTTGTCTGTTTTTTTCTTTTGTCTGTTCATTCATTTCTTTTCTTCTCTTCTTCTCTTTTCTTCTCTTCTTCTCTCTTCTCTTCTCTTCTCTTCTCTTCTCCTTTTTACTTCTTCTAATCTCAACTGTTATCATTCTGCTTTTTTATTAGTTTTCTCTCCTTGGCTGTCCCTTTTCCCACTCACCCTTTTCTTTCCTTTTTTCAGTCCTTTTTTCTTACTATATCTTCTGTTCTCTTCCACTCCTTGTTTTTTTTATCATTCCTCACTTCTCTGCTCTTCTCCCTTCTCCTCTCATGCTCGTCTCTGCTCCTCCACCATCGTCTTTTTTTGTCATTTTGTCTACTCCTATCATATGTCCTCATACGCCTGGCGTATTCTCTTTTTTTCATTGTGATCTATGATTTAATTTTTTTGTCCACATTTTTATTATTTATACTCTGGAATAGTTCATAATTTACACGCACACACACCACACACACACACACACACACACAAAAAAAAGGAAATCTTTCTCTCAACTGTCTCCTGGTGTCATAGTGGTGGTGTGTGTGTGTGTGTGTGTGTGTGTGTGTGAGTGACAGGACAGTGTAATTGCCTGTCTGAAACACAGGGCTAAAAGCAGGCAGCAGACTAGAGCCCAAAGGTTACCCTGCCATCGCCATCACCTTTCCCTGTCACTTGAACACACACACACACACACACACACACACACAGCAGAGCCCTGTGCGTAGAGTGTGTTAATGATGCCGACCCTGTAAGCATTCCATACAGCCCTAGAGATGACCATGAGCTGTCATGAAATAGACAAAACCTGGGACAGACAGACAGACTCAAGTAGACAGGTGGGGTGGAAATATACTTCAATTAAGGAGAACAAGGAGAAAAGGATCTCGTATTTGTGCACACACACACACACGCACACACACACACAATAGCCGCACACAATATCAGCACCATGGCAACTGCAGCATCCCCATACCCTCTCCAACCCCAAAATAAAAATCAATGTTGAGCTTTGGCAGCTTATTTGCAGTGCACACACAACCACACACACACACAGATGCACACACAGATGCACACACACACACACACACACATTTTCAGACAGTAAAAAATGCACAAGCCATCCCAGACATCTGAAAGCGCATTAAGTGTCATTTTCCCTCGAGCGTTAGGAATGTAAAACAGATGCGGCAAATTGCAAGCCGACATGCTCCCTGTCAGCAAGGCCTAAGAGTGAAAGAGAGAAAGAGAAAGGCAAAGAGAGAATGAGCTGAGGAGAGAGAGAGAGAGAAAAAGAGAGAGAGAGAGAGAAAAGCAAAAGACGAATAAACGAAAGAGAGAAAGAGAAAAGCAAAAGGAGAATGAACAAAAGAGAGAAATAGAAAAACAAAAGAAGATCGAACGAAAGGAATAGTAAATACAAGAAAGAGAGAAAGACAAAATAAACAGCAAAGAGAGAGGCAAAGACAGAATGAGTAAAAGAGAAAGGCAAAGAGAGAATGAACTAAAGAGAGAGAGTGAAGCAAAAGAAGAATAAACAAAGGAGAGAAAAAGAACATGAACAAAAGAGAGAAAGACAAACTGAATAAAAAAAAAAGAGAAAATAAACAAAGACGAAATGAGTAAAAGAGAGGAAGAAAAAGGCAAAAGAGAGAATGAACTAAAGAGAGAGAGTGAAGCAAAAGAAGAATAAACAAAGGAGAGAAAAAGAACATGAACAAAAGAGAGAAAGACAAACTGAATATAAGAGAAAATGAACGACAGAGAGAATGGCAAAGAGAGAATGAGTGAAAGAGAGAGAGAAAGGCAAAGAAAGAATAAGCTAAAGAGAGAGAGAGTAAAGCAAAAGAAGAATGAATGAACGAAGGAGAAAAAGACAAACAATAAAAGGGAGAAAGGGAAAATGATCGAAAGAGAGAAAGACAAAATAAATGAAAGAGAGAAAAAGAAAAGAGGGAATGAGTAAAACAGAGAGAAAGGAAAAGAATAAGCAAGAGAGAGGAAGAAACAAAAAGTAAAAAAATGGATAAAAAGAGAAAGGCAAAGAAGGAATATTACCCATGATTAGTGTCATCCGCGGGCAACATCTGTGGAAAAGTGCTGTGTGTGCAGATTCTGCTGCTTCAGGACCACGGCCAGCGGCTTCAGCGGCTTCAGCGGCGACATTTCTAGAATTTGGCAGATGCCCTTATCCACAGCCACTTCAGCTCATTTATACAACTGGGTAATTGGTGGCTAAGAGCCTTGATCAGGGGCCCATAGGTGATAGCTTGGTGTTTGCTAGTCCAACAACTTAACCATTGAGCAACCACTTCCCCACCTTCCTTAATAATGTTCATGTACTTGTATGTTTGGAACTGCTTTTCATTGGTCGCTGTTTCGTGATGCTGTTTATTGATTATTCGGTATGATATTTTGAGATGTTTATGAATGACTAACAAAATTCAAATTTCATATTAAAGTTGTGAAATAATCAAAACCGGTATTAAGGAAATGCTTGAAAGCAGAAAGTGGGAGGAGTTACGCCATATTGACAATTACTATACAATTATTGATTATTTAATTACTATACAATTATTGATTATTTAATTATTACTATACAATTTTAATAACACAACATTCTAATAAATAAACGTATACTGTGTGTATGTAAACTTAAACTAGAGTGTTATTAATGGTTATTTGTGACGGTGTATGTTTAAAAAAGGACCTTTCACATACAGCGTACATTTTTTATTGCACAAAAGGTTCTCTGTAGTGGAAATAAGGTTCTTTAGTCTATAACATCTACATTCACATATATAGCTTTGGAAGAGCGACTTACATTTATCTCTTTTAAAAACCTGAGCAATTGGGGTAAGGGCCTTGCTTAGGGGTTCTACAGTGGCAATTTGGTGGTGCCGGGAATCGAACCCTTGTTATATCAAAAAATGTTCTGATTAAGTTTAAAAAAAAAAAAGCAACAAAGGTTTTTGCAGTACCATAGAAACACTTAAGGTTCCTAAAAGAACTGTAGGTTTCTTAGTGCCTTTAAAATACATTTTTATCATGCAGATGTTAAGATCTCATTAGAACCTAAGATTGTAGGAAAAAGGATGTTCTACAAGATCTACAGTATTTACTAAAAGGTTCTCTAACAAGGTTTCTTTTATTATATTATTATTAATATCAAAGTAAAACCTCCTTTTTTTTGTTGTTTAGATGATATTTCGAAAAGTGTGTTATAGCAATATTTAAGGTTCTATCAAGAACCACATGTGTAAAGATAAAAACACCAGCACATATTTCTTATGTTATATTTATTAAAAAAACACGAGTTTTTATTTGTCTTACTGTGTGTTTTGTTTTGTACAGGTGCTCTCAGAGGGATCGATGCGAACGAGCCAATGAGCCCTACCGCTTCGCTGCGTCACTAAACCAGTGCATAAAGGCCACCGTGTATCCTGACAGCATTGCCGTTTCTGAACCCAGTGTACCGGTGAGAGATATTACAACCTCCCACCCCACCCCACCCCACACACACACACACCCCATCCACCTCCACCCAGAAAGCTCTGTAATTAGAATTTCCAGCCACACGATGCAGCTACATGAGAAATTCCTCCTTCTGTGCCGTCGATTAGGCTCGTCTAAAAGCCACTGGAAAACAGATGCGGAGTGTGTTGCCGTCTCTCTAGTGACTGTAAACACCGATTCAAATTCAGCCCATATGGAGACGGTGTTTCGGGGCTGTTTTCTCGTTCTCTTTTTTTTTTGGCCGAACGGTAATGCGTGGTGTGGGTGGATGGAAGGCTGAGCGAGTGAATGTTCAGGATGTAGGTGAAAAGGTGCATGTGTGGGTAAGATGCCAAAAAAGTGCATGTGTGTAGGTTGATGTGGCGGCGGCGGTGGTGGTGGTGGTGGGGGGGGGCAGTTAGGAAGAGCGTATTCAGCCACATAGACGAAGAAGTCAAAGTCTGTGCTTTCTGTCTTTTTCTTTAAAAGCTTTTCAAAGTAAAAAAAAATCACGAATTTTTTTTTTCCTTTCTCTGCTTTTGTTCTTCTTTCTTTGTCCTTTTGACACACAAACAAGTAGGTGGTTGTTGGATTTCTTGGGCTTTGAATCTTAATGTAAAAAAAAAAAAAAATGTCTGTTTTTACAAAAAAGGCACCAAAGCGGTTCATCCTAACGATACACTTGCCTGTAAATGAGCTGTTTGGTTCTACTGCACATAATACTACAACGGGGTCACTGCTGCTCCGATAGCAGAAAACCATCACCATGACAACACAGCCTATCCGCTCCGGGGACCATGCGAATACGGAAAGCAAGGGAAGAAAAAAACAAAAAAAACAATCAAATTACCTTTATTAAAAATTCTGGTAGTGATTAAGCAGCTCCGCGCATTCACATGCACTAAAAGTAGCAGCTACAGTAAGACAGCTACGTGCAGGGAAAAACAGCAGCAAAAACAGCTCATAGGACACACACTTTGTACCATGCTGTCCATTCATTCATCTTCTATACCTGCTAATTCTTAGGGATCTGCTGGAGTCGATCCCAGTGTTCTCTAAAAGGGGAAAAGGCAGGAGGGGTACAGCCTGGACAGGTCACCAGTCCATCACAGGGCCACACACACACACACTCACACTCACACATATGGGCAATTTAGAACCACCAATAAACCTAACATACATGTTTTTGGACTGTGGGAGGAAACCGGAGTAAACCCACGCAAGCACAGGGAGAACATGCAAACTCCACACAAAAAGACCCCTGCCCGGGTATCGAACCCGGGACCTTCTTGGCAGTGCTAACCACTAAGCCAGCGATCTGTTCTAATCTTTTTGATTAACATGAATTGCTAAATTTCTCATTTGCTTAGAGAGTCCTTTTTAAGAAAGATACACACATTGAGAATTAATCCTTTCGCAGATTCGCACTTGTTAAAGTTTGAAGTTAAGTTAGCGCCCGATTGGAATGGACGTTTTCCTCTTGTCATACCAATGATAGGATCCATCCGAACAATATGCCTATAACTTTGTGGACAATACCAGACAATCCAAAATTGTGTCTACCCCAAACTTTTGCCACAAAGCTGGGAGCTGTAACGTTAGAATTTCCGTTCCAGCATAACTCTTCTTCTTCTAATTCTTCGGTGCACAAAACCCCTGAGCTCCGTGAAGAAATGGTGTGTTCTGGTTGAAGTGAAAGAATTCAAGCGTCCTGCACAAAGCATTGACCCAGTCAATCCCATTCAATGTTTAACAAGAGATATTCTCTCAAAACTCCACCTAACCAAAATTGTGTCAAAGCCCGACTCCAAAATGTAGTGGAAAGCATTTTCGGAAGTTTGGTGGTTATTGTAGGAATGAGACACATGAATGTGAAGGTCAGATGTTACAATACGTTTGTCTTACAGGGCTTACACTAGCCTAGGTTTCCAATTGGGCTACCATAATATCTCATAGCAGGGAAAAACATTTCAATGCTTTTGTGTTCTTTTATAAATATAGTTGAGGAATTTTCGAGCACTGGGGAGCTGATATCAATATGTGGGATAAAGAAATGGCGTTTAAATTTGTTTTGGGGGTTTACTTTCACTTTCAGTCCGCGATCCTGCAAACTTTGTATAGGGAGCGCCACTACTGAGTTCATCCGAGACAGTTGCGCACCAGTTCCTCCGGCATCATCCTGTTAGTCATTACTATCCTCACATGACAAAGGAAAACTCACACAGCTAACGTGATAGAGAAGATGTGATAGAGAACTGCGAAAATTGCTGACATCTGGAAAAGGATGTTGAAATATTGATGATACAATGTTCTTTACATGGCTTTTTTTTGTTATTTAGACTACTTAAATTTATTTTGGGCTATGAAAAACTAGAGTGTCTGAAAAAGGTCTACCAGGAGCCCTGTATTATGTATGATATAGATAGTATGTGTTATAGTTTGGACAACCGTATTCTAAAGGGATTATCAGCACCATGGCTAGATCGGAATTCTACAAATGCACACTAGAATAACAACTTGTGTTGTTTTTGTGTAAAAACTCTAGCACACAGATTACTAGCTCGGTTATAATCAGGTCTCTAGCTCTTGTTTTGAAAGTGCTAGTTAGACAGACATGACCGTGCAGCAGTTTTTGAGGTAATTAGCTGCTTTATGGACAATCCTTTGCACCAGAGTTCCAGATGAAAAGGGCACGGAAAGTGTGTGAGACAGGTAGGATGGTTAATCAGGCCGAGTCGTTAAGACATTCACGTTTTGACCTGGGTCCTCGGAATAAGGGTTCGGACAAGCTAGAAAATAAAAGACTTCAAACAAGGAGATAGGACGGAATGCGGGTAGAGCGATCTTTACAAATGTCATCTCGGTCATTACTGCCCGTTGAAGACACACATCGACATTCACACACACACACACACACACACACACTCATAGCTAGTCCAGAGAGCTGGAAATATTTATTTCTAAAGTTCTCCCGGGTCTGTGAATGCTCCCGGGAGAATGACTTTACCAGGCTGTGTGTGATATTCTTTAGAAGGAAGGGTGGGGTGGGGGAGAAGTTCACGAAGCTGATTGAATTTGTCAGATGTCCATTTTCATTTATTTTGACAAAAGAAAAAGTCAAAAAAGGGAAACACAGCCTTTCCGGTACCTTTTTAGTTCTTCTCACCTGCATCTAAGACTAAGAGTTGGCTGCTGGTTTGTGCCATCGCCTTATGCTCAGGCCATCTGCTGTGTACCTGATGAAGCTTGATTAAAAAATACCGCAGTGCTAATACCGTAGCAACAACTCTCCGACTCTTTCCCTCTTTTGTCTTTGTGTGCAGCTGCTGGTGAAGGTGACTGATGTTCCTGATCTCTCCGCTGGTATTACCTGCGCCTTTGGGAACCTGACGGAGGTAGAAGGGACGGTGAATGGTAATCAGATCCTGTGCATCTCTCCCGCTGCGAAAGACGTCCCCAGCATACCTACTGATCAAGGTACCGAAATCCTAGTCGAGTTATAATCTGTACTTCTTTTTCTTTAGTTTCATTTCAAATTAAGTCTCATTTTTATTCTTGTCCCTAAATGTGCTTTATATCCATTCGAAGTTTCTCTGTACTCCCTTTTCTCCCAGGGAGTGTGACTTTGGCTAAGCGCTCCTCTAGATTTTCTATTAATAGAGCCTCTCAGACGCGTGCTCCACTGTCTTTTAATAAGTGCCTCATTCAGCAGGGCTTTGCGCTCTCACGCTCATCTATTCCACACACACACACATATACTGCAGCTCTAATGAGCTTACAATGACCTCAGGTCAACCTCAGGGCTGGAGTCATACTCTCAACCACACGTGAACCTATTACATGGGATATTTATTGCCATTTTTCCTGCTCACGAATGGTAGATGTGACTATAGAAACTCAACACAGCGCGTCGAAAAATAAACATATGAGAAGAGATATTTTTAGAGGTTCTAGGCGGCTCATTTGGAGTCAGATACAAAAGGTCATTTAACTTCCAGGTGGCAGTTATAAAACTCTAATAAAAAAAAAAAAGAACAGGAAGGTAGACAGATAAGTGTGATCATGCTAATTAGTCACGCTCTGCCACACGCCATCTTCTGATCAAAGGTAGTCAGTCATGACGGACACCTGTAAGCTGCAGCCACCTTATGAGTAATCCCACAAGTTCTTAGAATAAATGACAGCACTGTTTACCCACAATCCTTTACTTTCCACAGGGGGCACGGCCCAATCTGTGAGAGCCCTCAGGTAAATGTCATCGAAACCTCATATTTCTCTCTGTCGACTTCAGACACGTTAGGCTGTATAGATTATTAAACATCACCCAGGACCATCGATCATACACAGATTTAATAGCCGGGAGCCCAGGTGTATCAGGCTTGTGCGTGGGAAGCAGATGATCTTTCCCATTCTGATCTATTTTCCAAACCAAAATGTCTGCTTAGAAGAAAATTACCTAGAAAGACAGTCCTGAAATGTAATAAAAATAATCCAGTTCTCCTGCATGTGTTATAAAAAAGCATAAGAAAGCAGGTGTGAAGGATAGCTTTGGGTCACAGCTGACTCCTACACACGGTATGCCAACCGAATTTGTGCCCAATCGCTCATCCGAGTGTGAGGAGTTGGCTGCTTATTGAACGTTTTTTTGAACATTTTCAATGCCTAGCCAAATGAGACAAAGTTGGCTGCGATCCTCGCCGATTGCAGCAGCTTTGCTGGCTCTTCACATTGGCGCTACGGCCCACGGACACCATCTCACATCGACACAGGCGCTCTGCACCACTGGATCAACCCGCACATGTGCTCTGTGGGAACAGGGCAGAGGGGGACGCTGGGTAAAACAGTTTGTAGCCATATGCCTCACAGTGTGAGAAAGAGCCAGAGGAACAAATATATTGATGATGTAATGAGAGGAAATGCAGCTTTTTTGGGTAAACAGAAAAAAACAACAACTACTAAACATTCTAGCGGTGTATAATTGAGTTGAGACCAGCTGGACATGCCAAAAACTGGAGCTTCTGCTGTGTATTTTAATATGGGTAATCAACATGGCATAAGGTTTCACTTTTTTTCCTCATATTTCTCTCTCCCTCTCTTTCTCTCAGACTGGTCTGGGGTGGAGCTCAGGTTGAACTCGAAGGAAACCGGACAAATGCTAATCAACACTGAGGTGAAATTCTACAATTGCAGTGTACACCAGCTGTAAGTACCTTTTTTGGAACACTGCTCAAAAATGTTATTGTCATTATTTGATAAAGAGATTTGTTGTAAAGGTTAAAGGTTGAGCTTAGCCCAATTTAAACTTAAAACCTTCTGATGTGTAGATCAAAAGCTTAAGTACTGAATGCAAAACGTATCCATGCAAGCCTGCAATGATTTAGCCAACTGCCATTGACCTAAACTGTACTAAACAACCACCATCATTAATCATTAATGTATTAACTGTTTTACCAAATGTACACACTAATTTAGATGAGCAAAAGTTTGTGGACACCTAACCAGCAAGTCTACACAAACTGTGTACTTCCCAAACTGTTGCACTAAATTTCAGGGCAATTTTGCACCCTATGCTGTTAATGCTAACACTGTTACTACTATTAAAACAAACCTCTGGGGGCCCCAAAGTGCTTTGGCCACTTTCCTAAATCATAAACACCCCCCACCACCCCCTGAGCCACACCCCTGCTAAAGTCAGAAGAACAACGTTGTCTACAAGATTTAAAAATATATGTAATCAAGGGGGAATTGGAAGCTCAGTGGGTAAACTACTGGGCTGTTGAAAGGACAACCATGGGTTCAATTTCCAGCATTAGCAAAGTGCCACTGCTGGACCTCTGAGAACAGACCTATGTAAGACGCTATGGATAATTTCTATGTTATGTAATTCTCCCCTAATTGAATTTATTCTACCCCCCCCACTGTTCTACTTCACTCCACTTTATTCTACTTCACATTGTTCTACCCAATTCTACTTTATTTTCTATTCCATTTTTCTCCACCAAACTCCACTCTTCTTAACTCCAGTCTACTCCATACTTTGGCACTCAACTCTACTCTATTTTACTTTACTTAACTCAAATTTCCCTTTAGTGGGGGCGCAGTAAAGTGCTATTAGAGCTGACCAGCATGCCTTTTATGGTATTATGTTTTGTCGTGTCTGGCTTTGCCCTCATGATTCTAAAAAAGCATCCATTAAATCTAATGCTATGAGATTGCTTGACATTTCTCCAATGCCAGAGCGGAATTTTGCGCCCCTAAGTGGGCTGTCTGTATCCTGCTCACGTGTCTCTGGTGTCTGGTGCAGTCTGTGGAAAGCAGATGCTTTTTTAGCCCAGAGATGAAAGAGCTCAATTGGCTGGAAGCATCGTGAAATGACGAAGGAGGAAAATGACCCCAGTAGGAGACGACTGCATGGTTAGATGCTCTGTCTCCCTGATTATCTACCTCCACGTTTAAGCCATTCTTTCTTATGGTACTATGACCGGCAAACATTCCAGCAGATCTGGAACTAATCAAACCAGCTCCCTTTATCCGATTTCCTGAGTAATCCCTCAAACAAACACACAAATACGCACATCCTTATGCCCCCTCTGGTGTGTCTCACCAGCTGATTCTCTGTGCCCATGACTAAGGAGGATTATGGATACAGTGAAGCAGAATGCTTCTTCTTGGGTGGCATGGAATTACGTCTCATCTTATCACTCTTTGACACTGGCTAAGTGCTTGGCAAGTCTTCTACCCACCGTCCCCGTTTCCTCCTCTTCCCAGATATAAATCTCTTTAATAGTTTCTCAGCGGCATCACTGAGGTGGTGGATCTTTCTTCAAGAGCACAACCTATCCGCTCCACTGCTTCATTATTGATTAACGTGTCAGGAGACACTAACTTTTGGACATTATATTTTGCATACAAAGATAGAAGCTTGATCGTCCTGATGACACCCTTTTAAAAGATTCTAGATCTTGTTCAGACTCAATAAAAATCAGCTTATGATTACTAAGAGGAAACTACTGTATAAATTACATCAGGGATGTCCGTCATGTATTTCGAGCTGCTCACATTTCATGTGTAAAATTGAATTGTTTTTGTTTCTTTATGATAAATGTGCTAATCATCTTCTGATCTCCAAGTCATCACTAGGCATACACACACACAAGCTTTGTACAGAATCAACAGGCAGATAGAACAGGCAAAAAGACGGATGGGTGGATGGATGGATGGATGGATGGATGGATGGATGGATGGATGGATGGATGGATGGATGGATTGATTGATGGATAAATAAAGAGATGGTTTGGGTGGATGAATTGAATTATTACATGAATTAATGGAAGGGTGAATGGTTAGATGGATCAAATGGAGTGAATGCATTAAATGGATGGATGGACAGATGGATGAAGTGGTTGATGGATGGATGGAGATGGGTGAATTGATGGATGAATGGATGGATGGATAAATTGATTGATTGAATGCATTATGTGGATGATTGGATAGATAGATAGATGGATGGATGGGATAGATAGGTGGATTGTAATGAATGGATGGATGGATGGATGGATGGATGACTGGATGGATGACTGGATAGATGGTGATGAAGGGATGGAAGGATGAATAGATGGTGATAGATGGATGGTTAGATGGATGGATTCTTGGTAATGCAGTATAACACATATAAAAGGAAGAAGTGCGGCATTGTTGACTTCTGCTCTGTGTGCCGCCATGTTGACTCGCTGTATCTTGTTGATTTTAGAGTTGAACGGAGGTTCCCTAGTAACAGGCTTTGAGTGGGTTGAGTGGGCATTTTTTGGGAATCAATCAATAAAGTCCAATCTTTTACGATTGACTCACACCCACTTAAGAATCATCACATTTTTATAGATTTAACCTTCCAGCACTCAAGTCATTCTGAACGGGTCATTCTAAACTCATCTTTTAGCATTAGCGCACTAATGTTTATTACAGATCGATGCTTATTTGTCCTTGGTGCTTTTATAGAGACTCTCCAGTTCTCTTTAAGGTTCAGGATAGTTTAATCTTCTGTTGATCTGGTGTAACGCACCAGCTTGCTGGTGTTGGTTATAAACTGTTTGCAAAGCGCAAACGCGCTAAGTACCTACTAATATATGCCAAATGAACACTCTGAGACTTTTATTTCTTGGGACAATGATTATTAATGTAAATTTGCTTAATTCCAGCAAGAATACAGCAGAAGGTAAGAGGTATAAGACAATGTAATCACTTTCCTGTGGGGCTACACAAAGCAACCACAATCTGCTCTGCAATTTTATTTGTTAGTTGTTTTTAAATATAAAAAAATATATACGTATAAATAACGAATATTGTATTAAAAACAATAAAATAGAATGTATAGTGATAAACTGGTTTTATTAAGTATAATGTACAGCATTTACCTTGGAGATCAGACGACTCCCCTTGCTAACACGCATGTCTGACTAGCTTTCGAGTGAGAATTGGGATACTAGGCGGATGTTACGGTATTTACTGTGGTGTTCGCTACACCAACTAGTGGTTAAGTATCTAAAGCTGGCTCGTAACCCGAATTGTAGCTCGCAAATCAAAGCAAAAATTGGCTCGTTAGTTGGGACCCTAGTAAGTCAAGGTTCCATTGTATTTTTTGGGTGCTAAAGTATTTTGTATGTTGAGGCTGTTTTGGATCAGATTTGAACCCTATCTATTCAAATAGATTTTGGATTTACTAGTGTGAAAAGGGAAAAGGAAAATGGTGGTACACTTGATACTGTGAAACTACATGCCCTGTACAGTATGTGCTTATTTTTTATGGGACTGTCACAAGTAGTGCCAGGTTTTTACAGAAACATGCATCAGTTGCTCTTTGAAAGATCAATATATTTTTAATCAGTGGAGGAAAGTGGTAGCTCAGTGGTTTAGATGTTGGCTTGTCAGTTCCACCAAGATATATATATATAAAGTTTTTATAAGATGCATCTACAATGAAAAAAAAAAAAACCACACACACACAAACCTGAGCTCTGTGTTCTCACCCAGCTGTTCTCACCTGCGCAAATAAACCACACCACAGGGGGAAAACACTCCAGAGTCGAAGGGACAGACATAAACGAACGAACCGCTGTGAAATGTACCAGCATCATTTGTGTTCCTTTCTTTACTAAAAGTACCACCCCAATTAACGAAATGAACACACATGATGAATAATTGAATTCAACTTTTCTGTTGGTGTGTGTGTGTGTGTGTGTGTTTGCAGGTGTCTGTCTTGTGTAACCAGTTCCTTCCGGTGCCACTGGTGCAAGTACCGAAACCTGTGTACACATGATCCATCAAGCTGCTCTTTTCAGGAGGGACGGGTCAATGCCTCAGAGGTATACACATACACACACACATACACACACACACAAAACACATATACATATGCACACTATTGAGTAAACACCTGTAAGTCAGATGTAACACAAAAACAGGCATGGGCAACTTATCTTTCTTGACTTCCTTGTCCTGCTTTTTTTATAACTACTGTATATCATGTCAATCAGAAGATGGAGACACTAATTCACCTTGTCTTTGTCTTCGCCACCCTCATCTGAAGTTGGTATCTTCCAGCTTCTTATCCAAAGCGACTTAAATTGACCTCATTTATTCAATTAAGCCATTGAGCTTTAAGAGCTTTAAGCAGTAGCTGCATGGTGGCCCTGGGATTTGATCTTACATCCTTCTAGACAGCAGTCCTCCAAGTGGTACTCTGGATCAGCAGTTAAGGTGGTGGACTGCTGACCAGAACTCCCAGGACCACCAATCTGCCCAGTGGGTTGTAGGTATGTGTTTGGTGGGGTTAGGGGGGGCACTTTGACCAAGGCGACTTAAATTTATCCTATTTATTTAACTGAGCAGCCCAGCAGTGGCAACATAGTGGCCCCGGGACTTAGGCATTAGGCATTTCACTAAGTGGTACTCTGGCTCTGTTGACGAGAGGGTTGTGAGGTCAATTCCCTGAACCAACAGTGGGTTGTAGGTGTGTATTTAGTGTTTGTGTGTGTGTTTGTGTTGTCCACAAATACATTTGGCAGAGCTTTAAGGGCTCTGCTCAGGGGCACAGCAAAGGCGGCGTTGCTGTGCTGGGAATTAAACTCACAACCTTCTGGTCAAAACTTTTAAAATTCATACATGCATACACACAGATACACTTAACACTCAAACACAAAAACTTTTACCCTGCAGGGAAACATGACCCCCACACTCACATCGACACACACACACAATATACCATTTTGCTACAAATGATCTCATGTCTTACGTAGTGTGTGCAGAGCACTTTAATATAGCTTGAGCGAGGGGGTCCGGGGATAACGGTTAATCAATAATATGGAGGTAATTGCAGGAGAATGTTGTATCAGCCAGAGTGTTGTGTACTTGCAGTCTGAACCCCCTGCACAGCAGGCAGGATTGTTTCCTGGTTCAGCCCAAGCTCAGCACGCTGTCACACTGCACTGATTCTTCCTGATTGCCGCACACAAAAGACCACCAATTACAATTTGAATGCCTTGGAATTTTTTATTTTTTTTGCCGACAAACAATTAACACACAAAACGGACAAGGATTCGATAGCATTGTTATGTACAATTACTACAAGAGGGAGTTTTTCAAATATTTATTTTAACTTCAACTTAATCCGAATGTTGAACATTGACTGCGGACTAGAATAGACCAGCTGCAGAAGACTTGTCTTTTCTCAGGAAACAGTGATTCGGTATCATTTTAAAGCAAACTACAGAGCAGCTAATTTACGCAGTACAGAGTAGCTGTTAACTCATGTTCAGTTAAAAGAACCCTATTGTAGCTCACATTATACCTACTGTCAAATGAGCAGGACCAAAAACAGCTGTTTAGACACAAAACATCCGGCAGGTAAACCCAGAGGCAGAGGATGAAAGTGGTGGCTTTGTGTAAAAGAAAAGAAACAAACAGTGAAGCACACATAGCAAACTAGTTAAACACAGTCTGAACAACGCAAGAAACTAGATTTAACAGTTAAATCTTAAATAACACAAACGCTTAACCAATAAAGGGATTTAAAATAGAGGGCATCAGCAGGGTAAACAGCTGAGGGAGTCTGGGCCCATGTGACATGAGTGGATAAAATGATATATTAGTTGATGGATGGATGGATGGATGGATGGATGGATGGATGGATAGATAGATAGATAGATAGATAGATAGATAGATAGATAGATAGATAGATAGATAGATTATTATATGGATGGATAAATCGATAGATGGATGAATGAATGGATGGGTAAATGGATGATTAAATAGAAGGATGGATAGAAGTATAAATGATTGGATGGATGGATGGATGGATGGATGGATGGATGGATGGATGGATGGACAAATAGGTGGATGGATGGCGTATTATATGGATAGATGGATGGATAGATGGATGGATGATTAAATTAATAGATGGATAGGTGGGTGGATTGGGCGGTTGGGTGGATGATTTGAATGGATGGATGGATGGATGGATGGATGGATGGATGGATAGATAGAAGAATAGAAAATTAAATGGATGGATGGATGGATGAATGGGCCGGATGATTAAATGGAATAGACAGATGGATGGATAGATGATTAAATGGATGAATGAATAGATAAATAGTTTATTGGATGATTAAATGTATGTATGGTTGGATGGATGGATGATTAAATGGATGGACGAATAGTTACTTGGATGATTAAATGTATGGATGGATGGATGGATAGATGGATGGATGGATGGGCGGATGATTAAATGGATGGATGAATGGACGAATAGTTTATTGGATAATTAAATGTATAGATGGATGGATTTATGGATGATTAAATGGATGAATGAATGGATGAATAGTTTATTGGATGATTAAATGGATGGATGGATGGATGGATGGATGGATGATTAAATAGATGGATAAATAAATGGATGGATGGATGGATGGATGGATGGATGGATGGATGGATGAATGATTAAATAAATGGATGAATGGACGAATAGTTGGATGGATGTTTAAATGTATAGATGGATGGATGGATAGATAGTTGGATAATTAAATGGATAGATGAATGGATGAATAGTTTATTGGATGATTAAATGTATGTATGTATGTATGCATGTATGCATGTATGTATGGATGGATGGATGATTAAATAGATGGATGAATGGACAAATAGTTTATTGGATGATTAAATGTATAGATGGATGAATGGATTAATGATTAAATGGATGGATGGATATACATTACTTTTACATTATATACGCATAAACAACAACAACAACTCTCTTTTAAGCTGTTTTTAACAGGTGTTTTGTGTATTTGTGAACTAATATCAGGTCTGGCTACTGTTTTAGCTACTGTGCTGTGTGTGTATGCAATAGGAAAGGCTAGTCCTGTGTTCTTGGTCTCAGATGCCAGTTACTCATGAGGAGAGGGCGTGTGTGTGTGTGCTTACTACTTGACAGGTTCTAACGTAGCACATTAATCAACTGAACACCTGCAAGCACGTGCACTCACACACACACAAAACAGGCATGCACATGACAGTCACCGAGGCTCCAGTGAGATGTCTTCCTATCTCACACACACGTTTTTGCTGTAGTGCTAGTATTGGCAAGACTTTCCCTTGAGTGCTATGATCCAGTAGATTTAAACAGTGATTAAGTGGCTACTCAGCAATGCTGTGGACATAAAATGGTGGAAAAACCAACACACACACACACACACACACACACACAGTGTACTCATAGCTATTGTTTAATATGTTTCTAGACCTTTGTGTTGTATGAGTACAGATTTGTGTTCATTCATGGTGCTCCGGTTGTGTGCTCTCAGGACTGTCCTCAGCTGGTGCGCTCTGAGGACATTCTGATCCCAGCAGGAGAAGTGAAGCCTATCACGCTCAAGGCCCGGAACCTTCCTCAGCCGCAGTCGGGTCAGCGTGGCTATGAGTGTGTGCTACACATCCAGGGAGTCAGTCACAGAGTCACAGCTCTGCGCTTCAACAGCTCCAGTGTACAGTGCCAGAACAGCTCAGTATGACCCATACACACACACACACACACACACACACACACACACTTTGAACCAGGCCCCTATACATCTGCTTCTTATGACTGCACCTGCACAAAGCTCTTGACATTAAAAGCCCTCTACTTTTCTGCAACTTCAGCAGGTCCTTTGTTTACTCTCTGGGAGGTAGAACTAAGATCTTCTAATTGAACTATAGCGAAACCTCGGCATACAAAGAAATTTTGCGATGCAAATTATCTAATAAGAAATAATTCGGATAATCCATTTCAGCCAATCAAAAATATTACCAGTATTACCTATTTCCGACACTATAACAATCAAACATTTATGAAAGACTAATAAATAAATAAAGTAAAATATAGTATAAATAGTCACACGCCAATTATCTGTCAACAAAAAAAACACACACACAAAAAAATCATGTAGCTTTTGAACGCATGGCAAAGACCACGTCAGCATTTTGGGATTGGGGGGGTGAAGGGATCTTGTACTTGTTGGCGCTGGAAATCGAACCCTGATCTTCCAATTAGCAGTCCAACACCGCGCTAGCACTTTTCCCCACAGTAACAGCTTTTGCTGACGAAAAAAAAATTTGTTAAATCCGTAAACTCGTTTCAGTTGGCTTTGCTTATCTTTCCACTTATTCAAACAAGTTTTGAATGCCTCCCGGCGGTATACGCGACTTAGTCGGGGTTCAATTTGGTTCTGTGTAAAAAAGGAGGGAATTTGTATGCCGATGTTCCACTGCGTATTCGACTTACAAAATCAATAGATCGATTTGAACATAACGACAAATTGCTTTTAGTGTTTATTGTAACGGGTCCAGGGCATCAAACTATTTTTTAAGATTAAATGAAGCAAATGGCTGTGCTATTTGTTTATCATCGTTAAATATTTATTATTAATGTTATATTTATGTATGAACATTTCACGGATAAAGCTGTAAACTTTCTCTTGAGATCTGACATTTGTAGCACAGTCCAATTTCTACCAAATTTTACAACTGTATGATCGGGTAACAAAAAGTTTCAAGACAGACCAACAACAGGAAAAACAAACTTTGCGTGCAACCTTATGCTGCCATCTGTTGGCGTGTCTCGAAACTTTTCGATACCACCCTTCAAGTATAACACCAAGCAGTGTGTCATACTGATGGAGTAACAGCACTAGTATGATAACTTCTCACTTTATATTCTATATTTTAATACACTCTTTTTCTCTTCCTCTCTCTTTCTCTCGCTCCATGAGCAGTATCTTTATGAAGGTATGAGAATTAGTGAGCTGCCAGTGGATTTCTCCGTAGTTTGGAACGGCAACTTCATCATCGATAACCCTGAAAACATACGAGGTAACCCTCCTACAGAGTTCCTCTTTGAACTCTGCCTTTTGTTTGAGTATGGCACACACACACACACACACACACACTTGGAGTATTTTATAACTGAATGCTGCAATCTTAAAAATCATTGCTTTATTTTTTTTCCACACACAAAGGCTTTGTGCACAGGGGCTATTTGTTGTTGTGAAACTTTTTCTAACAGTTCCACAATGTTGTGTAGAACAGAACTAAAATTACTGCTACTAAAGGAGCCAGACATTTGACAGCCCGCTGTACTGAATCCCAATCACACGTCTAGTCAATAATCACTTCATTTATAGTATCTCTTCAGGTAAAAGTAATCCAGCTGAAATAAGGCTTTAATAGATGTTTGGACTTATTTAGGTCTTATAGATTTCACAGCAGGACCCTGGTCTTGTTCTCTGATGTGCTTATTAAGCGTAATAATGGATGCCTCCTGTTTCCCACAGTGCATCTTTACAAGTGTGGCGCTCAGAGAGATAGCTGTGGCATGTGCCTGAAGGCGGAGAGGAAGTTCCAGTGTGGTTGGTGCAGTATGGAAGGCCGCTGCACCCTTCAGCATCACTGTCCCATGATCAACCCCTACACCAATCGCTGGCTCAATCTAGCCACGACAAACGTCAAGTGCACCAACCCTCGCATCACTGAGGTCAGTAATCCTGTCTGTCCTCTATAACGCATACAAACCGATGACCTGCATGCTGGGATACATTAACACTGACCATCTGATAGAACATACTGTATGTTAGCAATTTGCAGGTTTCATCATTGTGGACTGCTGATCGGTAGATTATGGGTACGATTTAGAGCATCACCAAGCTGCCGCTGCTGGGCTCATGTGCAAGGTCCTTAACCCCCAATTGCTGCATTGTTTAAAAATGCTCTGTGGATAAGGGCATCTACCAAATGCCAGAAATGTAAATGTGGCGGGTTTTTTTTGACATTTTTGAAGAAGAAGTCTGTACAGTATTGTTAGGAAGTCGGGGTCAGATCACATTGTCAGTTATGATTCACTGTCCCAGAACACAAAGGGTCAAAGGTCTTGTTTAGATGCTTGACAGTGACAGGTGATGCCGAAGCTTAACCATTCGAAATAAGGCGTCATTTTATAGTTTTTTTGTTATAAAAACACGATAATGGACAGTAAGTATAATGTTTCATTAAAAATGATTTCAGATGGTTTCGGCACAGTGGAACAGACGGGTGACACAGTAAAATTAGTTTATAGTTTAAATTATATTATAGACCTTCCAAAAAGACTGAAATCAACTTGTGGAAAAATGGGCACACGATGACTCCTTTAAAAAACGACCCATCAAACATTTAAAATGGCGTGTAATTCTTCACCGCTGATAAAATTAAACTCAACTTTTCATAATTCTAATCAGTAATAACAAAGAAACTATTGATGTACAGTGAATCCGAGCAGTGTCGGCGCAGTTAAACAAACACCCGAGACATGTAAGAGAATCGAAATGGGTTTGATATCACATTTACTTGAAAGATGTATCACTTACAGTATGTGTGGTGTTTTTTTGACAGTAGGCTGGATACAAACCACACATACTAATAAAAATCAACAAATTAGTAAATCCCTGGGTGTCTAGCACTTTATAATGAATTAAACACCAATGTTGCGATAACTAAAAACAGGTGCAAGTTGCATTTTTTGGCTTCTTACAAAAGAAGGTTAATGTCTAAGAGAAAATTTGTTTCTAAAATTTAAAATAAAAAATAAAAAAGCTTTAACACATTTGGCAGACCTTCCTATCCAGAGCAACTTTTTATATCTCTTTTTATACAACTGAGCAATTAGGGGTTAAGAGCCTTGCTCAAGGGCCCATAGTGGTGGCTTGTTATTGCTGGGAAACGAACACTGGTCTTTCTGTTATCAGTCCAACACCTTAACCACTAAGCCACCACTTCCTCCAAGACTGCGGGGTCAGAGATTAATGGGGGGATTTCTAGAATATATACTAAATATAAAGCAAAATTAAGAATGATTTGTATTGGCAACATGCCTAGCTGCATGGGAGTGGTTTTTTTTTTTAAAACTTGCTACCTATAATTAAAAAAAAAATTATGCATCGAAAATGGAACGGTTTTCAATCCGAAAGGATAAAATTAGTCATCCAGACAAGGACAAGCTGTCGTACGTTCCCAAAACACGAAAATCAGGATCGTGGGAATTCAATGGGAAAGTATTCAGGATCGAAGAAAATTGTGTTGTGTAAAAAATGGACTAGTTGGAAGTCAAGCTGTCGTTTCTACCAGATTTTATCAAAGCTTTCACAGATACGTCTCAGGCGTGTCATATAATGCATGAGACTTCAGGGGACTAGATTTGCAGTTTCATTTACATTTCTGGAAGACATCTGGCACACGCCCTTACCCAGAGACGCATTTACTTACTAAGCCTTGCTCAGGGGCCCAACAGTGGCAGCTTGGTGGTGCTGGGGATAAAACCTATGACCTATATATCAGCAGCCCAACATCTTAAGCACTGAGCTACCACTTCTAGAAAGTATGTAAAATATGTTCAGCTAAATCTTATTACAATTTGTAATAAATTAAAAATAATCAACCCAATAATAATAATCAACCCAAAAGTTATTAAGAAAAACAAAACATTCGAGCGGGTATTAAAAAGTTTCAAGACACGCCAACAGATGGCTCCACAAAGCTCGAAATTTTTTAAACCCACTCATAGCTGTTTTTTTTAATCATGAACTGGTCCAGGATTCATTCCCATGCCAGGCAATTTAGAAGAACCTCGAATAGTACAAAACCCTGAGACTCTGAGGCACTTTCCAAAAGTGCTAACAAATTAGAACAAGGAGCTTAATATAAACCAAGGAGCTTGAAATAGTTTCAGAACTGCTATTCAGACCAATCAGCATCAAGCAATCAACAGCACGGTGCAGGAAATTACATTAAAATTACATTAATATAGATGAGGAAGTGCCTCCAGGTTGATTTTATTTATTTATCTATTTCTGCTCGCCTGTGCTTTATATTAAATGTTTTTTATTAGCAATTCTAATGAACTGGATGCTGAATTCGCTGCAGTCGCACGGACTAATATAGACACATTATTGCGCATAATTACATTACTGCAGTGTTTAGCATAATCTAACTGTTATAAGGAGAAAGTATTACTGTTCCGGTGACAGACGGATGCCGTCTTCGAATTCCTTAATCATGTTAGTTCAGAAAAATGTTCAGTCAAGCAAAAAAAATGGAAAAATGCAGAGGAACAGAAGAGCAATTGGATTACATTGATGGATCCACTGATATTTAACATCTTTATTGATGCTTAAAGCACAAAACAAATTCAATCCAGTGACATTATATAATTTGCTAGAGAACAATTCCGTCAGAATAGTTTTTTTACACAATAAATGCGCAATAAAATTAACCCAATGCAATGATTAGAGTCGAATTCACAGCCAATAGATATCAAATTTGATATTTTCATATGCGACTAACCTCAGGGTCATACTGTACAGCACGTGATGATGTCTATTAGACGCTGGAAAAGGAAATGAGCTACTTTCATTCTATAGAACGTGCATGCAAAGACGCGGGAGGAATTATTCGTGTTTTTTGTTGTGAACGCATTTCATGAATGTGTAACAGCTTTTATTTTGTATTCAAAAAGAATTAATGGAATACTAATTATTATTAACAGTTCAGGGCTTTTTACGGTTTTAACAGGTGACACGCTAGCATAGTAGATTAAGCCGATAATAAGCCCCTGTTTTAAAAATACAGCAATCTTAGCTAAAAATTATATTTAATGACACGATTTTATTTTTTTAATAATAGCAAATTAATAGCTTTGCTTTTTATGTGCATACTTTTGAGGCATTTTATAGATATTTTATAGATTAATTTTTTCAAATCATCTAAACAAGCTGATAATATGATCAGTATTACACACTTTTTTACATTAACACAATATTCCATGAATTAAACTTTACTTTAACACGATGTGACCAAAATAATCCCGATTTTTAGTGCAGTCAGTGCAACATTTACTCTATGTGTGTGTGCGTGTATGTGTGTGTGTGTGTGTGTGTGTGTTTTGACCTTCTTCTCCTCTTACTGTCTCTCCTCAAATCACTTTGCCGGGCAGATAGCAGCTGGTGTTTGATTTCATTGAGTGACTCACAAATATATACGTGTATGTGTGTCTTTTTCAGATGAATGTGTGTGGGTGTGTGTGTGTGTGTGTGTGGTGTGCATGTCTGTGTGTGTCACCTTCAGTCTGTCTGGCAAGGGCAAGATGTTCAGCCATCACTTTAGGGTGCCAACGAGTAGACTCCTGATAACCCTTTTTTATTGCTCATATACAGTAATATAGAATTCAACTATATATATATATATGTAGTAATTTTATATGTATTATTTTTTACTTAAAGGAGAATTAATTAATTCATTCATTCATTTATTTTCTATACTTGCTTATTCACTAATTCCGGGTCACAGGGATCTGCTGGAGTTTATCCCAGCCGTCTCTGAAAGGGTGAAAGGCAGGAGGGATACACCCTGGACAGGTCACCAGTCCATCACAGGGCCACACATACTCACACACTTGTTTTTCTCTTTTAAAAATGTCATTGTATCCGTATAAAAATCTATCAACATAGAATAATTCTGAAGGTCAATTACTGCAATAACAAAGTCACTCAATTCTGGAAGAAAAGTTAAAAAAATGATGCCAAAATAAAGGATTTTCCCAGTTGCCCAGAACTTTACTTAGACACAAATTTATTCATTGTCGCTTTTAATATAAGGCTTCAGGTCTAGTGAGCAAGAAGGACAAAACATGATCCATGCCACACACCACACACACACACACGCATCCACCCGCAGACTGTAGTAAAGACGTAGCAGTGATCGTGTATCAGTCTGTGGTTTGAGTAAGATGAGGTTATCGATGCCTCCTCTGGTGGGTGAAAAACAGAAATTGGAGCTTTGTCCTTCTCTGTGTGTGCGTGTCTGTGTGTGTGTGCGCAAGAGAAAGTAAGACACAGTGTATAATTAGCATGTGTAACGCATGGCTGGAGTATGTCTGATCCTGGCCTGGTGCAGAGCCCACACACTGAGAAATTTGTCTCTTTCTCGCCCTGACGGTATGCAGACACGCCAATTAAGCCGCTTCCGTTAATGACTCTGCTTGTAGTCCCGTTTTTTTACTTTTATTTTTTGCATCGATACAAAAGAAAATACTACCACTGGGGCTATAGATAGCAGATTGTAAGTGTAGCAGCAGCACATCTAGCAACAAGAGACAGAGACAGGAATAGCTAAATCAATGGGTTGAACATAAAAACTAACAATTACTAGCTAAGGCATAATGAAAGGTGTGAAGAGACTGCTAGAAAAGAGAAAGAGAGAGAGACAGAGAGAGAACATCTGACGCACATGGCACCCCAAAAAAAAAAATGCTCAGTGGTCCAAAAACTAGATGCCGTCCCTTCACCAGATTCTCTTTTTCTCCAACTGTGCTGCTTACTTAAGCTAGCCAGAAATTAACATCTGATAAATAAATAAATAACTCTGATTGGTTGAGGTGTGTCATATATTTTAAGTCTTATGAAGATCAACTGAATGCTGGGTTTTCAGTTTACTGTAATGAGTCATTGATCTGAAACTAGCAGGTATCCATGATGCTCTGGTTGGAATGGGGAACTTATATGTCCTACAGAGAACCCTGATTCTAACCCTAACTCCATTGAGCACCTTTAGAATGACACCCCAGACCTTCTTACATTATTTTAGTGCCTGATCCCCCAAACCATCCTACAAAATCTAGTGGAAAACATTTGCAAAAATGTGAAGGTTGCTAAAAACATAATGTCGTGTTATTCGCCTGAGCAGATAACATACAAAGCCAATGCAAATGCGCGAAAAGAGACAAATATGCAACGTGCGGGATAAATTGACAATATTTAACTTGGACAGAAATTTGGACGGAATTTTTCCGTTGTATCGGATAATAAAGAGAGAGTATTACAGTAGCCGCCTGTACGTAACCACTTAAGTGGGAGCTCAGTGGTTAAGTTGTTGGACTTCTAATCAAAAAATTATGGGTTTCATTCCCAGTGTCCCAAAGTTATCACTGATGGGCCCTTAAGCAGGACCCTTAAGTCCTAATTGCTTAGTTGTGTAATTAAAAATAAATGTAAGTCGCTCTGGATAAGGGCATCTGGCGAATGCTGTAAATGTAAAAGTAAGTACCACCGGAATTCATGTTTTATGAATAAAAACATTGCGCGGGTAATGCGAAACTTTCCCGCGAGTAATCTAGAGCGAGTGTTGCAATGCGCAACTTCGCTTCATGTTTGTTGTGAACATCGCAAAGAATCTGGAATTAAATCTCAGAACTAAATCTGGATACTCAAAAAACTCATATTAGTGGGATGGTCATTGTGTAAAAATGATTTTTTTAAAGCATCTAAAGTAAAACAAACGACAAAAAATGTGTTACGACATTATACTTATGACTTTTAGCTAAGCTAATATCCTTAACATTTGACTATTCACCAACATGGACTCAAAAACTCTCCTATTTGCCACCAAAACAAAGCAGAATTTTTGTGGTCAGAAATTTAGCTTGTAAAATAAAAGTGAGGTTGGAATATACAGGATTTCTCCAACAACAGTATAGCTTAGCTTACAATAATTTTGTGGGGTTTTTTTTAACTGAACGCGACAGTATAAGTTGATTTGTATACATACATGGATATTAGCAGCGCTGCCACTGAGGAAAGGAATGTTATGAATAAATAATGCTTCTTTTAACAACATTCCTTCCAAGCGATATTAATATTTAAGAAGCTTTATTAAATGGAGAGGGACAGGCATCAAATGAGACTGGGAATAAGAAGAAACAGGGCCAGTGGTGTTCATTTAAATAAATAGCCTTGGCGTTGCTTTGTTTTTTTTTTAATGGCATAAAGACTTAATTGCCCTCTTTTACATGGTGCTCTATGGATAACAGTTCTATATAACGTATCTGAATATAAATGACACAAAATCTTAACGTATAGGCAATACAACTCCAATCAAAGTGGTTCTTACTTAAACGTTTGCCCCCAAGATGAACAAGTGTCTAGGATGTCTTTATATGATGTAGCAGATAAGAATTCTTTTAATAAAAAGTGGTAGCTTACAGATTTAATTTTCAGCCCCACCAAGCTGCCATTGCTGGGCCCCTGAGCAAGGCCCTTAACTGCTTTATAAAACTAAATAAATCTAGTTTATTTGCAAATGCAAGTGAAGTGAATGAACTGTTCCAGTATGATAATGCCACTCACACCTCTCAAAACCTCAGAGCTTTATGAAGAGATATTGTGTGTTCTGATTGGGATGGTTGGAAAACCTACTGAACACCTTTCAGGATGAATTAAAACAGAGTCTTTACCCCAGACCCCCTTTCACCCATCATCAGTGCCTGAATGCACTAATGCTGTTGTGGCTGAAGTTATTATAGGGGTAAAATTATAAGGAGATATTTTAATCAGATGTTTCAATACTTTTGGGAAGTGGTAGCCTAGTAGTTACGGTGTTGGACTGCTAATTGGAAGATCAGGGTTTGATTTCTAGCTCCACAAAATTGCCACTGTGGGCCCCTGAGCAGGGCCCTTAACCATCTAATTGCTTATTTGTATAAATGAAATGAATGTAAGTCGCTTTGGATAGGAACGTCTGCCAAATAATAGAAATGAGATTGTAAATGTAATGTATATTTATTCAATTTGGGGCATTTGGCAGACGCCCTTATCCAGAACGAGTTACCAATATACAACTGAGCAGGTGGGGGTTAAGGGTCTTTACTGGTAGGTGGTGCTGGGAATTGAACCCAGGATCTTTTAATCCGCAATCCAACATTAAAACTGCCGCGCTACCAATTCCCACAATTTAAAAAAAAAAAAAAAAAAAAGCAGTTCCGTTTATAGATGCTTGTCTGTACTCTGCGAATTGAAACGTCACTTAAATTATCATTATCATCCTGCGCTTTAGGACGCATCATTTCACAGAGTTCTCGGCTTAATGTATATTAATTGGAACATAAAGAAAGCGCTTTTAAAGAGCTCGTCTGCACATCTCATTTGACTTTAGAGAGTTTTAACTTAACAGCCCGGTTCAACTGAGAGGCGACCTTGCCCACTCATGGCCGTTCTCCAACACCTCTAACCTACACAGGCTGTCCTCATAAATACTGATGTGACAAGAGGGAAAACTCATAGTCACACATGCATACAGAAGCAGCATCGCTAATCCTCTGCATAAGCAAGGTTCTCTCTCTCTCTCTCTCTCTCTCTCTCACTCACTCACTCACTCACTCATACATGCACACAGACTGGCCTTAGGAGAAAAAGACGTCCACTTTGAAATGAAAATAAATAAATCATATCGGCCTGATTGAAGCGCCGCTCGGCTCACAGCTACAAACATAGCATTACTGTGACAATGTTGTCCCCCTTGGGCTCACGGGTCTATTTGTAGAAGACTATTAAATTGAACTCAGTCATCCAAAAAGCCCAGTGCTCCCAAAACAAAATGTCATTCCTTCACCGCTCTCTCCTTTTCCTTCTCTCCTCCAGTGCAGAAATTTACCGTTCCTTCCTTTTTTTTTTTTTTTACATGCCGCTTTTTTTTATCTCGACCCGCCATCAGTTAAAAGGTAGTTAAATACATATAGAGCGTTTAGCGTGGGGTTTATGCAGCAAGAAACAAGGCAGAGTCGGAATTTTATCAAGCCATAAAGTGTGTTCCAGCAGCAAAATGGGCCGTGCTGGAGCCACCATAAAACCGTCTAATCTGGCTAGAGTAACAAATCATACCTTTGTTCCTTTTCTGCGCACTTTATTATAACTTGCTTTTACTATATGCAGCGAACGCCAGAGCGGAAACATTTTTCAAGAGACAGAAATAAATCCGTCGTTTATACTGCCGTATATTGTTATAAAACTTCCTTCAGCTCCTCAATAGACAGGCTTTTTGTTCCAAGTGTCAGCGTTACATTTAGCTCAGGAGCTGCTCTGATATTATATCGCTTCCTCTAACCCCACCGCCTCTCCCTCCTTTCCTCCTTTCTCTTCTCTCCCTCCTCTTGCTGTCTTTGTCATTGTCTGGAGCTAAAAACTGCCACCCGAGGACTACCACACAGTTTTATCTCAAGGACAACATTCCTTCAATGGCAGATATTAAAGCTGATACATAGAACTAGGTTTTTTTCTGAATTATAAGTTGTATCACTGAGAATGTTGCACACCCTACACCACCCACCATCTTCTGTCAGTCCCTAGCCGGTGCAATGCTACTCTGTGTGTATGTTTAAGGTTAAATAATCTGTTGTTCATGTACAATGCGTAAAGTCTTTCCATAACCTGGCGTCCAAGGGTGGACTGGGGTTTATGGCAAAAAGGCTTTTTTTTAAGCTTAATATTTTAAAGAGTTGCTTTATGGCAGTGGTTTCCAAACTTTTTTTTTTTTTGTCTGAGACCCCTTTTTCCCCTAAGGAAATATTATAGCCCCCCCATCACATTTAATGATATTAACGCTCTTGGTAATTTCTGAATGTCGTTTTTCCAGTATTGATAGCACTGCAACCCAAATTGGTGGGAGCTTTCTCATTTAATGACTCCACTGAGGCGAGACGTATTGTAGAACCCAAAGGTGCAGTTTATTCACAGCGTGAACTAAAGGAAACGCTTTGCAAAACAACAAACATTAACTTGACTTAATAATACTAGACATTAAAATAACAAACTGACTAGGGACGTTAGACAAAACTCACCGCAATGGTACACAAACAACAAGACACAAGGCGACAATAGGGTATATAAACACTAGACTAACAAGAAACACATTGACTAAACAAGAGACACCTGAACACAATAAGGAACACATGACCAAACTAACCAATGGAACATGACACAAGGACAAGAGAATCACATGACAGGAAACAGGACCGGAAGTAACAAAAGCAAGATCAGAACAATGTGAACTCAAAACATGGACATAAACATAAAACATGAACCATAAACCTTGTACCTCACTTGGGTCCAGTACGCCTGGACTCGTTTTTGTGAAGGACGAATTATAAATTTGTCCATTTTTTGATCAAACAGGGTATCATGGATAAAATTACCTAATGATAAAATTACCTTACCTACCTATTTGTTTTCCTCACTGCTCAACAATTTTCAAAATATGATACAACCCCCTACAGATCTTGCAGAGACACTCTATACTCTATAAGTAACTAATGGAAAACAGTGTATTCCAGTGTTAAATACCAGATTCCCATTTCTAATGAACAGCAATATCAGATCATTGATTCGGCAAAAGTTAAACAAAGACTTTAAAAATGAACGGTTTGTTAACATGTTTGGTTTTTGTAACGAAGTCCACTAAAGTGGGTAGTAGTATTGAATCCAAAGGTGCAGTTTTTATTTACAAAAACAATAAACATATACTAAGCAAGAATTAGCTTATCTTAGCACAATAACACAAACAGCAAACATGAACTTGACCTGAAAGAATTAAGCTTGACATAAACTCACGACAGCGGTACAGGGACACAACCGAAATCCTTTACAAAGACAAAGGAAAACACAAGGGCTATAAATACACAAGACCAACCAATAGGAACACGACATCTAAACAAGGGGGATCACATGACAGGAACACATGGGGAACAAGGATCACATGACAAGGACAAAACAGGAAGTAAACACAGACATGAACAATAAACAAGAATTTAAAACATAAACATGAAATGTGAACATAAATTTTAATTTACTAAAATGTAATTACATAACAACACTTCAGTATCTACGACAGCAAATTTTACTCCATGTTCTATAGTAAAGTTACTCTACAATACTAAAGTTTTTTTTTTAATATGGGGTGGTATGCCAAATCAGCTCATTTATATCAGATTTTGTAATCAGATGCCAGATCCAGCATGTGCAGTTACCCCGCTGCCCACCCCTGACCAGTGTGACAAAAGGAAATAGACTGTCTATTTTTTGCCTTCTTTGAATGTGACAGTCAAGGGATTGAAACGGGTAACGCCTGCCCCCTTAACAGGATTACACTGTGAACACAGCCACAGGATATACACACACAGAGAGCATAGACTCGATGATTTACACTCGTTTAAGCAGTCACAACACCACACCAGCCTCTTTGTGTGTGTGAGCATGTGTGAGACTGACAAATACCACACACATATATATACGAGTGGAACGCCATCTCAGTCATCCCCAGGGAAGCGGCTCCCTTCAGAAGTGTGTGGAGCCTAAAGATTTTCAGCAGAAGGTCTAATTCCTTTCTACAGGCCAGAACTAGGGCAGTTAATGAGGGTGAAATTGCTGTGCCACTGCTACACTACTTCTCCTTGCTAAGCTCCCCGAGGAGTGCACCGTTGTAGGCCAGTTATGTCTTTCTACAGAGTCTGACATCACAGCGTCGCCGCCTCAAAGCAAGATAAAGTTGTTTAATGTGTGAACAGGCAGACAGGCAGAGCTCTAGTGACCCTTGTAAAATAAAGCCATCTTAGACGCCATATTAATGTATTCGCGTTTAGTTCAGGTCAGTGTTTAGCCTCGACCTGCTAAACTAGTGATTAGCAGTTAGCAGGTCGAGGCTGTGGTCTATTGATAAGACTGCGTTGCCGTTGGAACCCTGAGAATGAACTTTAACCTTGTAGCTTCGAACGAAAGCGTCTACCATATGTATAAATGCCACATGCAAATGTATTAGTCAGTTTTTTCAGTCGAAATCAGACTAAAATTTGCTTTTTTTTTTTTTGCTATTTGTTGTGCATTATGCATAAGTACACGACCTAGAAAGCATTAGTATGAGGGGACAGGGTGCGGAATGTACTCATAAAATCAGTTGCAAATTGTACTTGTTAGCTCGTAAAAAGGTAAACAAACCTCTGAAAAGCACAAAGTGAAATTATGGAAATGACCTGAGCACAGAGAACACAGAGCCTGTGCTGAATACATAGTGAAACAATAACAACAAAAATGGCCAGATTAAAACAGTGTGTGCATCAGATTTAATATTTGTTTTTATATTTTTTTCCAATTTTCTCCAGAAAAACACACACAACAACAAAGTTGAAGGAACGTTTGTAACTTTGAAGCCTAAACACTGTTCTAACATGACAATGCCTCTGTCTACAAAGCTCCATGAAGACATGATGTGTTAGGGTTGAAGAACACAACACCTTTGGGTCAAACTGCACCGTATACCACCCCCCCATGAGGTTACGTCTGATATCCCTAATATTATTATGGCTGAATGAACAAATCCCCACAGCTACACTCCAACATCTAGTGAAAAGCTTTTCTAGAATTCTGCAGATTTTTACATGAGACTAATGAAATCTGGAATAAAAAAACACACATGGATGTGATTATTAGGTGTCCTGATACCTGTATTCATAAAACGTAGTCAAAGAGATATTCAGATAGTCTTGGAATCAGTTTCCTTTGATTAAGTTCTGCTTAAAGGATTAGTTTGTTTGCAATCATGTAATCCTGATGATGCATAAAATTCTTATAAAAAATAACTAAATGAAAGACATGGAGGAAAGTTTTCGACACTATTTTAAAAGAAAGATATAAAAAAAAAAATTTGCAAATATGTTGGACATCCTTATATTAAGAAATCTCTATATTTGTCCTATAGATTAACCTAGCAACAAACATTACTTTATTAGGTTGTCTATTGGCAAAGCTCCGCCGAAACGCCACTATAGGCATTTTCCTTGGTGTTTTTCTTTCTGACATGAATTGCTCGTCTAACACAACAGAAAAAAATAGCTATTTTGAGTTTCGGCTAGCTATCCAAAAATTTCTAGGTGCATTTTGCACCACAACAATGACGTCATGTGCAACAACGTATTCCACTTGAGTGGGTAAATGCACCAGGGTTTAAACAAAGCAAACACCGAACCTTAGAAAGCACCGGGTAGCTTTAGCTTTAGATAATCAGTAGAGTTTGCAACAATCTACACTAATCCTACATTAACAATCTTCCTAGTCACAGTTACATTGACTGTGTGTTTTTTTAGATTGCTTTTCCTATTTGGAGAAATCTATAGTTACCTAAGGCTTGTGGAACCTTGTCCAAACTTCAGATCCTTGATTTGCATAGTGTAAAAGCCTCTACTAAACCACCCTGTATCCGGGTACATACATATGAGTCTGATCCATGATCAGGCATTTGGAATAAAGTTTTTCTCGTTTAAGACAGAAAGCTTTTGATCATGTTGAGTGATGACATGCAGCTGATAGATCGTCTATTGTTGTCCAGATATTGGAGAGATACAGCACATACAGCAACTCTATTTCCTTTATGACAGACCCATCTTCTATTAGGTTTATTTTTTATGCGTATATTCCGTCCATTTCATTACTCTGAATATACTGTATCATACAAACATATCCATATGTACATACCCATTATGTCATTCTTTCACCATATCATACTTATAGATACCATATATACCATATATACACACTACTGCGCCTTCTGGACATTATTCACCCACCTCTGTGTTACCTACACTGCTATTTATTGTAAATAAGATACTTATGCACTTCTGGTTAGATGCTAACTGCATTTCATTGGCTCTGTACATGTACCTTGCACAGTAATAATAAAGTTAAATCTAATCTAATCTGAATTTTTTCCCCTCTGAACAAGTGACGTTTAGCCGGTCTTGTTTCGCTTCCTTCTGCTTTCTGCTCTATGACGATATTTCAAATTCCCTTTTCCTTTTTATCCCACAACGTTTACCTCCCAGGGTACTTCAAGGCCAAAAACTAATATATATATTTATATATTCATGCCCTCCAGCATTGCGTTGACATGTTTCCCTTACATCCTAAACAATTAATGGGCACTAAATCGAGACTAGTCCCACAGGGTCATGTAGGCTCGGTTCTCTTGGGGTATTCTAAGGCAAGATTACGGAACATGACTAGTCTCAGATTAGTGAACAGTCATGCCATAAGAGCTGCTGTTAGATTGATTTTGCTTTCGCATGCCTGCCCATTAATGCTTTATCGATTGTGTATGCAGTGGACTGTTGAGTGCACATGTCCCTTTCTTTACTTTTATCTCTTATTCTTCTCTATCTGCCTGTCCTCTCGGGAAAAGGGCCAGGATAAGGGACTCATGCACTCAGGGGTTTGAACAGCACAGAAGGCTGCATGCCACCCAGAGCCAAGGTCACGCTGTGCCGCCATATTGCATATCATAAGACGATGGGCAGCAATAAGCACTGATATGGTCTCACAGTTTATTTATCGCCCTGGAGACAGCATGCAGAGCTGATTCAAGCAGGAGTCCAGAATCATTTCTTGTGATACATTTGTCATGGAAAAAAAGCTACCACTAATGACAGATTTTTTCCACATTCTGAGTCACAGTACCTGCTTTAAGCTTTAGGCACATAGTGATTAGCAAGTTCAACTTGCAACTTTGGGTTGGGGAATAATGCCCACACTGCCTGCACATAGTTTGCAAATACTCACCATGCTTCTTCCAGATCAAAGACATGTGTGAAAGGCAGTGAATGTGTGTGATGGATTGCTTTGCAACAGTGTATAAATGGATGAATGGACAAGAATACTACAATTATTAAAAAACTAACATCATTGTGTTTTTTTTTTATTTCTATACAGGTGACTCCAGTAGCTGGGCCTCCAGAAGGGGGTACCAGGGTGACTATCCGTGGGGTGAATCTGGGTTTGTCTTTCTCTGAAATGGAAGATAATGTGCAAGTGGCAGGAGTAAAGTGTACTCCAAAAGAGGATGGCTACATCATCGCAGAACAGTAAGTCCTCAACAAAATGATGAAACCAAATCTGATATGTGTGTCATTTAAAACGAGGCTATTTTCAGAACGTCAATAATTCTAATGAATTAAACTGTGTCATGAATAAAACAAAATCTAGTTTAGCTTATATTTGATCTGCCTCAAAAATAGAATGCACTAGGAAAATTATAATGTCCTACTTTAACCAGCTTGTAGAACAGGAAAAAATGTTACTAATAGAAAATATACAGTATTTGATACTCTACCCTGAATCAAAAGCAGCCAATTAGAGCTGTCATTGCCATAAGATGTGCTAGCCACTCCATAAGGGGTGCTCAGGGGGGTTCTTCCTTGCTCTGCTAAACCTGCTGGCAGTTTTCCTCTCACACAGAAACATCTTCACAAAGACAGGACAAACAACTCATGATGGACGGCTTTCTTGAAGATTACCTTCACCGCCGTCTCCAGCAGGAAAAAAAGGCTAATTAGAGCAGAGGCAGGCCTGGCTGGTCTCTTTCCGCTGGGAGATTGCTAGGCAGCCTACCTCCCACTCCCTCACTCCTCAAGAATCACTCAGCATCTGTTTGTGTTTACTTGTTTGTTGAATGGCTAGTTAACCCAGCTTGTACAAGCTTCTGCAAATATCTCCAAGCCAATATCTTGGACATGACATGAACCGCTACTGAATACAGAAAATTCAGAAGATATTGGTGATATATATATATAATATATAATGCAAAAAAACAACAACCACACACACTCAATCTTATGTGCAATTTATCACCAACCAACCTAACATACATCGTCATGAACTGTGGGAGGAAACCGGACAACCCAGAGTAGACTTACGCAAGGATCGGGAGACTCTGAGACCTTCTTGATTTGAGGGAACAGTGCTAATGATAAGGGGTCATCATCTGGTTTGAGCTGATCTGATATCTACAGTAACTCGTAGTAAGCGGAAAAGCATCTCCGAATGCACATCTTATCAAACCCTGAGGTTTTAACAGGGTCTCCATAGTCGGTTCCACCCCTGTTGGTTATAGACTCACCCAAACTAGCCAGTTCAAGACCTGATGGTGATTCTGAACTGTCTTGTTTTGATGATTTTATGAGCTTGTACTCATGGCACTACAGTATAAGTTTAATAAGTGCTTTCACATTTTGGAGGACTAGGATGCTATAATGGTCTTTAATGTAATGCAGACCACAGTATACTTTATAATAGAAATGATATCAACTAATCAGTGAGCACATTTTTGGGACTTTTTGAGTTATGTAACAGAAAATCTTGTGATTGAATTCTAGTAATGCCACAGCGGTAAAAGCCTTGGAATCCAGGAGTGCAAAGCTATTAATGCTATCTAATAATAGGATTTTTGGAGCTCATACAAGTTCTTGTTGCATGGTATGATAGGTGAAATCTTAGCTATGTGTGTGTGGGGTAAATAAAATTAATTGCTGGCTTCATTTATTCGTTTCATAGATGTTCTAGCGCTGTTTACCAAATAAAGAGACCTGTATACTTTTATGGAATTTTGTTTGATTTTAACATTACCCCTTGTTGTTGTCCTTGGACCAAATGCGGCCCATTTTAAAAGATTTTATACTCTAAATATTTTTTTAGTGATATGTTGCAATTTTCATAGTTGGCAGGAAGACAATACAAGAGTTTTAAATACATTTTGTGAGTCAAACTGGAGACGAAATTAATAAATAGCTTATGATGATTTATAGTAGAAGAAAAGCATTTGCCGCTAATAAGGTAAGCTATTAATTAGTGTGCACTGAGTATAGACAGCACCTGAGTCTACACCTTAATGCCCTGGGTACTTCAGTCTTATTTACACGTTTAGAAGCGTGATCACACATGGGGCATTTGTAGGGCGATGCTCATGCTGCATGTACAATAGAGCTGCTACACAATGCCATGGCCTTTCAAGCCCGAGTGAATTTCACGATTCTGTGAACTTTACAATTGACAGTGTTTTTATACCGTGACCTTATTTCTGAGCAAATCTTCAGAGTTGTAGAAGGTTAGCCTTGGCTCCAAGACAGAGATACAGCATGTTGGGAACGGAATTTTATGTTTCCACATGTTGTTGTTTTTTTTTAGTTTTTTTTTTAGTCTGCAAATAGTCCCTGTCTGTGCGTCCAGGCTGTTTTGCTTTTTTTTTTTTTTTTGCCATGCCTGGGTGCAGCATGTCAACAGGGGCAAAAGCAATCCAGGGCAGCTGTAATTGAAATGCGTAACGTGCAAGGGAGGAGATTTGTCAGTCCACCTTGCCTCTGACAGCAGTTTAATCCACGTAGGATGAAGCCGAGGTGAATTCATTTGTGTGGAGCTGTGGAGGAGTGTCAGGTGGAAGTAAGAAAAGGGGCTACGCACAAGTCTAGAGTCTACACGGCAAAAATTCTCCTCTGTGTAGGCTCCAAAGTCATTACGTCACCTCAAGCACCATCAGCGCCAGTCATTTATCTTAGGCTGACAGAAAGTTAATGCTGCTGCTTAGAGCAGCTTTTGGAGTGGAATAAAAGATGTAGTCACGTTACATCTATGTATGAATGTACACTTTAGGCCAAAAGTTTGTGGACACCTTACCACTTTTGTCACACAGTTGTCTAGAACATTTTTTAGCACCTGTTAAGGGGGGGCTTGAGATTGAAAGGCGTCTACTCGGGTAATAATAAATATAAGCTAGCAATTTTGCCTTACAGTGTCCAAACTCACTATTTTTACTGTAGCTGAATGAAATAGTTCTCAAATCTAGTAAAAAAAAAAAACCTTTTCAGATGTGTGTAGGTTTTTATAGGACTAAAAATGGCAGTGGTAGTCAGTGGTAGTGCAAAAGGGACAGTGGTAACTTCTGGGTAGTTAAACAGGGTTTAAACCCCATTCATTGGAAGCTGTCACTGTTGGCCACTGAGCAAGGCCCTCAACTCTCTGCTTCAAGGGCACTGTGTAATGGCTGACCCTGCGCTCTGGACCCAAACTCCTCAGCTGGGGTATGTGGTTAAAAAGAATTTCATTGTGCAGTAACATAACAAATAAAGACTTAATTAATTAAATCAATCTGAAGTCTCAAGTTGTCATGTGTCCCGCTAATTTTGTCTGGTTTTTGTGAGTAAAACCAGCACCTAGCCACATGCACTAAGTAAGCATGATCGCGTTGCAATCTTTACTACTTTCTACAAGTGGCAATCAATGAGTGGCACATTTTTATGATGTCGTTTAAACTGGCCACCCTGCTGCACGGGTGACATCAGATCAGAGAGTATGATAAAACAGTATTGATCTGATGCAGCTACTCACTGTGATTTACACAGGCCCTCAGCCATCTGTTAGGAGCCATATTTATGACACAGCAGGGTGCAAGGATGTGGCATACTTCGGCTTCGGATGCCCATACAGGGGCCAATTCCATTTGATTGAGCCTCTGTGGCACAGCAATTAAACACCCAATGACAGAAATACAAAGGTATTGACTGGAACTGGTGGCTATGTTTGGTGGTTATGTATATAGTACTTTGCAAGACATTTGACTCCTTTTTTTAGCTATATAAGCTGATAAAAAAATCACCTGGTAAAAAAGTTAATATAAAATACAGATATGCTCTTCTTAGAGCAGAAGATTTTGCATTCCAAAAGTTTTACCTAGGCCTTTCTTGTGGAGTTTTCTCCAGGTACTTCGGTTTCCTCCCACAGTCCAAAAAACCTGTATGTTAGGTTATTTGGTGATTCTTAATTGCCCATAAGATGGAGTGTGAGTGTGTGTGTGGCCCTGTGATGGACTGGCGACCTGTCCAGGGTGTACCGCCTGCCTTTCGCCCTTTTAGAGACGGCTGGGATAGACTCCAGCAGATCCCTGTGACCCCGCATTAGGGAATAAGCGAGTATAGTTTTAACTAAGTGGACTCAACAGCCGTAGTCCAATAAATCTAAAGAAAGCTATTGGTTGGGACTGTGTTTTATGTTTTTTTAACTAACATTTACATTTTGGATATTTAGCAGATATCCTTAACCAAAGTGACTTACTTTTAACTTTATTTTTAATCCAACTGGCCAATTGAGGGTTTAAGGCCTTTCTCAGAAGCCTGACAGCTTGGTGGTCCTGGGATTTATGATTGAAACCACAATCTTCCGATCAGCAGCCCCACATGACCACCTACTTTTATCTGGATTCTGAAGTAGGCATATGATGGACACTTTACTATCCGATGAGGCCACAGAAGACATGACTCGTTATATATATATATATATGTGCAGAAGTGGTGGAAAGCGTAGCACTTTAAGTCGTACTTGAAAAAAAAAAAGCTTTGTTCCTTGTAGTTAAATTGCACTTGTTTAACATCATTCAAATTAAACATTATCTAACTTTTAATTCACGCTGTTGTGACATCGTATGTCACATGTCAGTATGAAAATAGCGACTGTAGTACATCCGAATTTCATTCATACTACCCGTCACCATACTATAAAGACTGTACTTTTTTAACGGTTGGTAGAAGTATGCAATTTTTCCATCACCTGGATCAATGCCTGGAAAATGGTTGGGACTTGATTCAAAATAAGATGAAATGTAGGCTATAGACTGGATATATCTTCGGTGAAGTTTAAAGCCATATTCCTGGTCAAAGCAGAACTGACACCCCCCCAACTGAAAACCCTTAACTTGGTTTCTCCCAATAGAGTTTTGGTTCCTTACTGCTGTTGCCTGTGGCTTACTTAGTTGAGGACTCTTAATTTATACATTCGAGTTAAACATAAGGGAGTGTTTCGATAAGTGAGATAAGATATGATAAGATAAGATAATCTTTATTGATCCCACAGTGGGGAAACTAAATTGTTACGGTGGCTCAGATACAGAAACAATTACGTGCAAAGTAGGAAAATAGAAAAAATGTGCAATAGAAAAGTGCAAATTGTGAGAAATAAAAACAATTTACGATAAACATTTTTAAAAATCTAAATGTTTATCAAATAAGCGTATTGTCTTAAGAGTATTGTCTTATTTGATTCTGTAAAGCTCCTTTAGCACATTTTAAATAGTTAAAAAGCGCTTTATACTGTCAATAAACTTGACTTGACTTTAGCCGATTTGCTTATAAATAAAATACTTCCTGCAGGGTATAGTTAACTGTAAGTAAGTTCAGCCAGTGTGTTTAGTGCTATTATGAATTTATCCTGTTCACTGACCTACACTAGGAGTTTGAAATTATCTTGACCACAAAAATGTAGGCACTTTTGAAAGAATCTGAACTATAACCCTCTGATTTCTGTGAATTCTGATGTAAATTTGCAGGATAGTCTGCGAGATGGATGCAGCTCCAGAAGACACCAAAGCAGGTCCTGTGCAGCTGTGCGTAGGGGAATGTAAGCCTGAGCTGCAGGCTCGTTCTTCTCAGCTTTTCTCTTTCGTGGTAAGGATTTAATTCCCAGCATGCTACTGATTTACCGCAGCAAGGACAGGGTATTACTTGCCTTTATTTAGGTAGGACTTTAATGGTTCCACTGATCGAAGCTCATGATGAATAATGACACAGAGATTTCTTAGGCGTTGGGGATTCTAAGTCGAACTTAAAGTCGATGTGGGTAACACTTAAAATGAGACTCTGTATAAGGGCTATTTTATGAACTGTTCAGCTTTATTTATTTGCATAACCCATTAAAACATCAGGCTTTCAGTTTTTACAATCCGCTCTGTTAATTGCTTAAAGACACTTTTAAATTCAAATCACATTTAGGTCAATAAATCTGTACTTTTATTTTCTGTTGTTATTCTCGCCCACTCGCCATCGATTTGCATACTGGATAATGGCATTATTTGCGCACTTAGCAGCGAGATAATGTGACTAATGCAATCATGATGCAAAACGCTGAACTGAATCGAGTCTCTGATGGTGGACCCTCCAAATAAACTGTTTGCAAAAATTGCACACGATTAGCAATTACAGGCTTAATTTGTCACTGCTTTTTCGGCAGATGAGGAATTGTGCTTCCTGCTTGCGAAGCAAAGTTCCTGACAGTCTAATCAAATTAGTTTTTTTGTATGGAGCAATTACAAACGTGTGGCACCAAGGGGAAAAGCACACCAAACCCACAGACAATGAAAGCTGTTAGCTGATTTAAAGGCAGGATGGCGGCCATGTTTTTCAACACCGAAAAAGCACCTGAGGGGACACTTAAGCGTCTCCATTCACACACACACACACACAATTACCCTCCCCCAGCAATTATCAGCTGCCAGTTATTATAAGAGCTGTTTTTTATTACGAGATTGTGGAGTCCCTTCGACTCCTGGTGTGAGTTTTTGTCTAAGCGTGTGTGATTATTAAAGCCTCTACACGTTCACGTCATGCTCACACACAAAACACAAAACAAACACGTTTCCAACAAAGCAGCTAAAAAAAATACGTCTGGAGGTCAGAGCCAAATTCCTGAGCGGATGCCTGTTTCATAACAGAAGACAAGTCATAAAAAATGCTGTTAATGTATTTTTCCCCCCTTATGCATTAAGAGTCAGCCACGTTTTATTTTTAGAGCTGTGTGTTTGGTGTATTTCTCCATCTGCTTGTCTTTAGAGAGTGTACATGCATGCTATTTTCAGTAGGGGAAATTAAATGCAGGGTAGCAGTGCAGAAAGAAATACAAGGAGAAAGCCAGAACATAGGCGGAACTTTGCTTCTATGAGAAATAGCCACTTCCGGCTCCTTTTTACTCTAGGACATGCACATAATCAGCAGGTATCTAGCACTGTTCAGGACCTGCATGATGTGTCCTGGTAAACCCAAGCTGGTCAGACTGTATGACCATAAACCCCATGTCAGACTATAGGATCTTATTTGTAACAGACTGTACGACAGTCAAGACCTGTCAAGAATGGACAAACATCGTCTGGAGTTTCACATCAACTGGAGTTTGACACGTTCAATAACCCTTTATCGTTGTCTCGCTAAACGGTAGCTGGAAACGAACAAACAGTAAAAAACGACACGTCATAAAAACACTCCTAACTCAATAACTTTTTCTCGCTATTCTGTCCACCGAACTCTTTTTCTTCATTTTTGTTGCGCCAATTGCGTCATCGGACGGTCAACGTAGGCGAAGACACACTGCAAGAAATCACTGTCAGAATTTCTTCAGAGGAAAAAACAATCGCACCGGTCATTATTCGTCTCCAACTAGCAATCAAAGACAACAGATATTAGTGTCAAATTATAGGAATCTTTTTATGATTTTAAAATTGTCTTAGACAACCAAATCGTAGCCATAATCGCACCGTAGCAGCACCAGGCAGCAGATTAGCTATATTATTATGACTGACACTGCTCTCTCTATATATTTCACTGTCTCTCTCTCTCTTTCTCTTTTTCTCACAATGTTTCTGTCTATATATCTGTTGAACTCAGACACCATCTATAACCGGGCTTTCACCCAGTCGAGGTCCAGAATCAGGAGGCACAAAGGTCACCATCATGGGAGTAAATCTGGGTGCAGGAAGCAGCGTCAGCGTTCTGTTTGGGAACCAGACCTGCGAGTTCTTTGAGTAAGACCTTGCCTTTATTTTTGCTAGATCCTACAGCATTCATTACAACTGCAATAGAAGTGGCCACTGGTAGAGATTTAGATTTTATCCTGTAAAATTTGTGTCTACTGTATGATCGGAAACATTTCTAAAGTTGAGGGAAGTTAACCAAAAGATTGTAATTAATTTTCAATGCTACCAAAGTTGTCTGCCACTGCTGGGTCCCTCATTTGGATAAAAATTGTCGCTCTGGATAAGGGAGTTTGGCAGATGTATACGTAAATGTCCACTTCTTAAGACCATAATAATATTGTTAACATGATAGTGATGTTTACATGCAGTTGTAAATTCACATCTATTTATTTATTTCATTCCTGTTAACTTAAACGATAAATCTAACATTTTCGGAGACCTTAACAGCACACAGTCGTAAGGGTGTATTCGCAAATACTATGAAATAAAAATCACTATTTGCACTAGATTCCACAATTTTATACATGGCTGTGGGACCATATTTTATTCTGAGGGGTGGGGTTCAAGCGCAGTAGGGGATTTTTAAGGTTTTTAATGTTACCCTACTTCCTACCCCAATGCTTTTATAGGAATTCGTTCTGTGCTGAAGTATATATTATTATTTGTGCAGCTCATGGAAGAAACAAATTTTTATGCTTGTTTCTCAAAGGCGGACCATGACGGAGATCTTGTGCTACTCTGCCCCCTCTTTAATGGGGGTGGGCCCTGTACAGATTACTGTAAGCGTGGATCACGCCCAAGTGAAGGACAAGCTCACGTTTGAGTACATTGAGGATCCGACTGTCCAGCGCATTGAACCTGAATGGAGCATCGCAAGGTAACGAACCTTCCATCATACCCCTTCTGTCGTATTCAGGTACACGTTTCTGGACCTGAAGAACTCCTTATGCACAGAATGGACACTAATTCATAAAAACCCTATCATCCATGTGAGACAGTCACTATATATTTGGTCTAAGAGAAGGTGTGTGTCCATCTTGTGTGATGCCTGCTCCTGAATACGTCACCGCAGGACTGATCAGTCTGAAATTAGCACGACCGATAAGTGTTTTTAACAGGAAATTGAAGGAGCTGCACAGAACATGTGGCAGAGGTGTGAGTACCCAGCAGATGGCATGGAAATGAGTTTCAGTGTGAGACCTTACAGCAGGACCCCAGGACACGGAGACTAAAGGGAAAAGGAATCGTAGAGGTGTTTGCTTTTCATTTAGGAACATAAAAAGGTGTTAGTAACCCCCTCTCCAGGCTTTATTATGAGTCCGGTGAATATGTTTTTGTGGCTTAAGCATTAAACAGGATGAGGCAATTTTAATTAGTCGTCATAATTAAAAAAAGGATTAGTCTGAAACTGCGGTTTACTTACAACTCCACCGGTCTAAAGCCCACTTAACATCAGGTACAGAAGTGTTTTATTAAGCTTGTAATTGAAAAAGAAAAAATTAGCACCATTTTTCATCTAGAGCGATAAAATGCCTAATCTAATGCTAGGCCCAAACACATATTTAAAGTCTTATACAACTGTTGCTTGTCTCTATGTCACGATGTGGTATTTCAGTTGTCATAACGTCAGAAAGTACGACAGTCAAAACCAGTTCAAAATGGACACACACGAGAAGATCGTCTGAAGATTTACTGTATGTCATCAATCCGCTAATCGTTAGCTAGCAAAAAACAAACAACAGCAACGACACGTCTTACAAACACTTCTTTTCCCTTTCTAACTCAATAAAACACATTCCACATCGTCCTACTGTGTTAAAGTCATCGAGCTAATTGCATCATCAGGTTCGGCGCTACTATTGGTTCCCGGTTTGACGTCACACTGCAGGAAATGTTTAAAAATTTCTGACAGACTTTTATAAAAAAAAACACTGATCACACCAGCCATAAATCGTCTGTTGGTGTCAAACCGGAGATCAAAGACAACAGATTTTAGCGTAGGGTTCTAGGAATCTTTTAGGATTTAGAAATTCGTCCCAGACGACCGAATCGTGGCCAAAATCAGACGGTGTAAACAGTGTGAGATGGATTAAGTCAGAATCAGCACTTTGGTAAATAGACACTGCATTTGGAAAGCTAAGCAGAAATCAAACAGAATTTGCTAAATAACCAGTTTTTTTGTGTAGCTAATGAAACGCCTGTCCAGCTTCAGGAGCACCGGCCAAAAGTCCAAAACCATTACAAAAGCTGTAAAAGATAACAATAAAGCGTACAATGTACTGGACAAGCAATCACAAATTACATTTCATTGGTTTATTCATTCTTTCTCTTTTTAATCTATTCATTCATTTATTCTTTCTTTTTTTGTTCTTCTTTTTTTCATTCATTTATTCTTTCTTTTTTCCTTCTTTCTCTTTTTCAATCATTTATTCTTTCTTTATGTCTGTCTTTCTTTCTTTCGTTTTTCATTTTCTTTCTCTTTCTTTCTTTCTTTCTTCTTCTTTTTTCCATTTATTCCATTCATTCTTCTCTATTTTTTTTTTTTTTTTCTTTTTCATTTTCTTTCTCTTTCTTTCTTTCTTTCTTTCTTTCTCTTTTTTCTTTCTTTTGTTTTTTCTTTTTTTCATCCATCTATCCTTCCATCCATTCATTCATCCATTCTTTTTTTTTCACTTTTTCTTTTTTTCTGTCTTTTTTTTTCTTTTTTTCTGTCTTTTCTGTCATTTTTATTTTTCTTTTTTTCTTTTTCATTTTTGTTGATCTTTCTTGTCTTTTTTTTTTTCATTTATTCTTTCTTTCTTTCTTTCTTTTTTTTGTTTTCTTTCTTTCTTATTCTTTTCTTCAAGCCTTTCTTTCTTTCCTTTCTCTTTCTTTTTTTCTTCTTTCTTTCTTTCTTTCTTTCTTTTTTTTCAAGCCTCTATTTACAGTGGCCGATATTTACAGTAGTAAATAAGACCGTAAAGCAGGATTCAGTGTTATTCAGTGTGATTAGGAATTCCTAAGAATCCATTGGCAGTTAATGTGGGAAGTGGTAGCTCGGTGGTTCAGGTATTGGCTTGCTGATCGAATCTAGCTCCAGTCTAGCTGATCATGGACACTTTTTTTTTCTCAAGTGTCTCCATGTCAAAGGCAGAAAGTGCAGGGATGTTTGACTAATAAATGATTCATGAACTTTCGGGACAGGCTGTTAAGAAGAATGTTTAAGCTTCAGCTTAAATGCAGTCAATTACTTTAAACCGACTAATTGCTTCCATTCTTCTTCTTCTTTTTTTTTTCACGTTAGGAATTTTGCTCTAATTATCCCCTGAGTATCCTGTCTTTGTGGGATGAGAATGTAATATTTTAGATCCTAAATTAGTCATATATTTAGCTATGCTAAAATTGGAGGCAGTAGACTTATCGTCTGTGAGCCTTTATAAAGATCTGAAATCACAACGACAGCCTTCATAGGAATGCAAATTTATATCCTGCTTTCTTCCCTTTTAGATGTTTTGCTTCCTCTTTGCCAGCCTCACCTACGCCTTTTGCTTTGTTATATTAAATTTACATTTATATTTGCATATCATTCACACATTTTGTAAGAAAATTGTTACATTTGCCTGGTAGGCATTAATAGATTGTTTTATTTGAAGTTAGCATACGGGTCTGAAACAGTTCATGCGGTCACACGTTGAAAGTTTCTTTCATAGCTATTAAATAATGTTTCTACAAACCTCATTTTCAAAAAAAACTTTATTTGTGTGAATATTTGTATAAAATCATCAATCTGTAAGAATTGGAGCATTTTTATTGTTCTAATATTAATAATAAACAATAATAATAATAATCTAATTCTAATTAAAACAATAAAATTAAAGTATTATTATTATTATTATATTATTATTATTATTATTGATATTAAAACAATAAAAATAATTATTATGAGTATTATTATATTATTATTATTATTAATAATAATAATATATATTAATAATTATTATTTATTATTAGTTTTATTGTATAGGAAAAGATCTGGATAAATAATAATAATAATTAAATTATCTTTATTGTCATTGCACATAGTTGTCTGTTGCGACAATAGTGCACTAAGAAGTAAAAATGAAGATTACAAAGAAGATAGAATAATAAAAGAAAAGAAAAAGAAAATGAATGAATAACAAAAAAAATACACAATAAATTACAGTGAAACACGTTCATAAGGTAGAGTTGAATTCTATGTGGTTTTTTTTTTTTGTTTTTTTCTATTGTTAGCAGTCCGAATGGCCTGACAAACTTGATTCTCTTTGGTACATATAAAACACATTTAGTAATTAATGTCCAACACAACCTTTAAAGAGTTGTCTTTTATTTACACTTTAATTTAATTATAATTTAACTGAATTATTTAAATAATAAATAAATAATTGTTGCCGGTTTGTAAGAGGAATTGTTGCTTATTATAGCCAGATAGAAGACTTGAGCTGGTCGAACCGTTGTCTTGATGATGCTTCACACATTTTTAGAAGAAGACATACAGTATATCGCTAAAAGTTTGTGCATACCTCATCATCGGATCCGTATGTGGTTCTTAGCCCAGAATGTGGCTCCAAATTTGTCAGCACGCAGTTTATTTCCTTACTGGAACTAACTAACCACTGTTCCAGCATGACAATGCACCTGTGCACAGAGCTCCATGAATACAAAGTGTGTTACGATTGGAGTGGTATGTTTTGTGTGTTCTGCACAAAGCCCTAATTATAACACCACTGAACAACTTTGGGATGAACTGGAACGTCGACTGCACCAAAGACCTTCTTACCTGACGTTAGTGTTCGATTGCACTGATACTATTGTAGCTGAATGAACCCAAATCCCACGTCCGAGCTCCAAAAAGCCTCAATAGAAGAGCAAAATTGGGAGTAAATCCAAAATAAGATGTTTAAAATCACATATGTTTGTGATGGTCTGGTGTCCACAAACTTTTGGCATTATCATGTAAGCTGTCCTGGTGAGATAGACATGGATTTCCTGGAGAAAAAAAAAAAGGTGTCTGTTATCAGTTAGATTGTGGAATCTTTACAATTAATATTTTACATATATTTTTTAAATTGCTTTTAAGTCCAAACTTCACTGAACTGAAGAATAAAAAATAAAAAAAAAATAGCTATGAATAGCCAATAATTGATCGAATAAACCCTTTTGGTAGTCATCAGGCGTTTACCCTGTGCCAATACCATCAAGAATTAGAAAGCCATATGGTTGCTTCAACAAGCTAAGCATGGCTAATGTTGTGGATCAAGAAACTATCCAGTGACAGTTTGCAATAAACTTCCTGTCTCCAGACAGTGTTACCCTGCACGCTTGTGTTTGTTGCATATTGGAAAGCCCCCCGGACAACAGCAGAATGTTAACTAGGGTACCTGCTTCTTTGGTGTTTCTGAAAGCACATCCGTTGTGTTTGATTACATCTTCTGAAGCCGGTTAAAAGCATCTTTAATCATCACTTTCTCGCACGCTTATTATCTTCACAGCACCGTTTGGCAAAAGAGCCGGTTTTAATGGCTCACGTTCTCTGTGAGTTAAATTGTAGACGGCTCTTAAACGTAGATGACATTTTGGAAGTTAACTTTCTTTTTAAGGTGTAAAGCTGACTGTTTTTTTTTTTTGGTTATCATTTTAGTGGACACACTCCCCTTGTAGTGACCGGAACCAACTTGGATGTGGTCCAGGAACCCAGAATACGAGTCAAGTACGGCGGACACGAATCAGTAAACGTATGTAACAATAATATACAGTTTTTTTCCCTGTTCCTTTTTTATTTTTTTTCTTGTCTTTTTACCATGTCCTCTCTCACCTTTATGACTAGGGCTTTTCGCATAATAACTCTTTTCATGTATGATTGGAAGAAAATAGCACTTGAAAGCTCAAGGCATCAACTGTAGACATTTTAATAAAAGATCAGCCTGCAGTAAGGGGAAAAAATATTTGATCCCCTGCTGATTGTGTAAGTTCACCTAATATGATCAGTCTAGAACTTTAATGGTTGGTTAATTCTAACAGTAAAAGACAAAATAACAACTAAAACATCCACATTTTAAATAAGTTATAAATGAGTGAAATGAGTATTTGTATCTTCGCTAATCAAGACTTAGGACTTGGTGGTAAAACCCTTGTTGGAAATCACAGAGGTCAGACATTACTTGTAGTTGGCCACCATTTTTGCACACATCTCAGGAGGAATTTTGTCTCACTCCTCTTTGCAGATCCTCTTCAAATGATTAAGGTTTCCGCTGGCGTATAAGGAGCAGGTGTTGAGGTTCTGCAGTAAACCTTAATCAGCAAGGCTGAAAAATTTGTGTAAAAATGATTCAACACAATCTGACCAATCAGAATTAAGTATTTATGAGCATATCTTATGTAGCGTTATGTTCTACAGCGTATCTGAAACGATCTGAATGAATGTCGGTTGCAGAATTATGTCTAAATAGATTAAATTACCAATGATTTACCCCGTACATATGTATATAAAAACACAGAAGAAGAAGACAATTGTTTAGAATATCTTTGTTTGTTGTAGCATTACATTATTACTGGAACTATGAGAACCAAACACTGTTCCGGAGTGACAATGCCCCTTTGCGCAAAACCCCCTGAGCCTAAAATTGCTAGCGGCACCCCTGGTTCTGTACGATGCCCTGACACCACTAAACAGCTTGCCTGACTGCACTTTGGACCTGCTATTGTAGCTGAACGTCGCTGCCAATACTTGGAGACAATAAGGCAGTTTCTTAATGATATCTTGTCTTCTAGATGTCCATCCAGACAAGACCAAGGAAACTTTACTGCAGCATGGGTAACCTACTGGTTTATCTGGTCAGAGGAGAACTGACCCCCTGTCACTGATGGAATTTGGGTTCCTTGCTGCTGTCGCCTCTGGCTTGCTTAGTTGGGGACTTTTAATTTATAGATATCAATCAAATAGAGTGTTTTAGTGAGTGTTTAACATTGTCGTTTCTGATGTGATTCTGTAAAGCTGCTTTGAAACAATCTTGATTGTTAAAAGCGCTAGAGAAATAAGGTGACTTGACTTGATTTTACATTCAAGCTCCAAATTGTGGCGGAAAACCTTACTGGAAGAGTGGAGCTTAATGTAACAGCAAAATAGGAAGTAAATCCAGAATAAGGTTTAGATATTTGTGATAGTCAGGGGTCCGCAAACTTTTGTCAGTATAGTGTATATAATGTAGAATAGTATCGTTATTAGTAGAACTCATTTTGTATAGTTGTTAAACATTCCGCTGTTGTTATAGCTTCACAATTATGTTTCTTTATTTGTGTTTTTCGAACTGCAGTAAATTATGTTAGTGAGATTCTTGTAAAAAAATGGCTCATGAATGAAATGCCATAAATTTTTGCATCTGTACCTGTGCATAGGAAATGTCCCCCAGACTTAAAAAAAGCAGTCCCGAATGGCAGTTTTATGATGCAGTTTGCTTGACAGAGCTGGAAATATGGTTGCTGGGTGGGCACTGTCTGGTTTGTCTTGCACTCCCGCTCTCATTTTTTTTCTTGATGTACATCTTTCTTTCCAACTGAGAGAGAGAGAGGAGAGAGAGAGAGAGAGAGAGAGAAAGGCAACAATCTATTTCACCTCCCTTCCCTGTTTGATCATTCGTTATAGAACAGCCATGGCTTTGATTCCTGGCCTGAAAGGCTGAATTTTTATTAAGTTCCGAGGTTACAATTATAGAACTCGTCATCCCTCCCTTGTGCCATTGTCGCCTAGGAGAAGCAAACAGTGGAGCGTTGTGGCAATCAGAGCCGAGAGCCTGTCAGTGCAGCCTTCAAATTGTCAACTTCCTCTTGCCCAAATTGCTTCTCCTCTCCTCCCCTCTCGCCCCTTCCACCACCACCACTACCACCTTACCTGGCAGAATTCTCAAAAGCCATGGCAAAATTGGAGACAATTGCCTTTGTGCATGTAGCCGTACCTGTCACCTGCCTACAATGGAGACATTAGCTTTGTCTGTTATGGCGGAAACCCACCCCCCACCCACCCAAGTGCTTTCTTACAGAGTAAAGAACAGAATAAAAATGGCATCAGGCACATGGCATGGTAGGAAGAGACAATAATGATGGTAGGAAATGGACTCCTTAAGTGTTATCAGCCGCTATCGTAGCTGATCAGAACAGCACTTCGACATAGCTCTGAAAGGAAGCACTTCAGGAAACACGTGCAATCAGACGATGTTCCCGGCAATCAGTGTCGCGCACCTCCTTAGACACCACTCTTAAAAAAAAAAACAACAACTCAAACAGATAAAGGTACACAGGCATTATTCGGGTCGTGTGCATCTGTATTATTTGGGATTCTCTTCATTTAGTTAGTAAAAGATATTCTACCCACCTGGTCACGCATGTTTGGATAGTCAGGCAACAAAGGGCATTTTTTTTTAAAAAATATGTCCAGAGCGAATCCTCTGATCCTGATCCTGATCCTGATCCCTCAGCATGGAGCGTACCTTCCAATTTCATTTGATCCCAAGTTTCAGCTTGCAGAAAAAGGAAAGAAATGAAAGAAAAAAGGAAGAAATGGAAGAAAAATGGAAAAAAATGGAAGAAAAATGGATTACTGGCGTGGGAAAATTGCAAACTTGCGTTCAGTGAGCCCTTCTTAACTCAACCCTTAAATTTAGGGTTATGGATTAAAGTTATAAAGTTATAGGTTTGTTTAGGTTTAGGTTAGTCTCTCCGCAAGAAGGGGGTAAAAATATTAACAGCCATGTTATCTTTATTCAGACTGTACAAAAATGATCCCTATGTCACACTGTAGGATTTTAATCCGTGACACGTTCAGTAACCCGCGATCTGTCGCTAAAGGGTAGCTAGCAACAAACAAACAGCAGCGATGACATCACATAGAAACACTTCTTTTCCCTCTTTAACTCAATTTTTTTTTTTTTTTGCTGTTCTGTCCAACCAACTCATTTCCACATATCCCGAAATTGTTTGAAGTTGCAGGAGATTGTCTAAAATCTTCTGACACTGGCAAAATTTCATTAGAGGAAAAAACTAATCGCAATTAATTGGCTCACAGTCGCGATCAAAGACAGCAGTGTAGGATTATAGGATTTAAAATTTTGGGGGCATTTTGCCTTTGTTAATAGGACACACAGAGATGAAATGGGAGGAGATAAAAAGAGAGGAAGCGGTGGGACCCCAAGCCGAAATGGAACCCCGGTCCCCAGAGCACAACTGCATGTGGGTGCCGACGCTTAACCTTCTTTTAGAAATTCATAATTTATCTTAAATGAACAAATTGTGGCCAGAATCGCACATTGTAATCCCAGATTAAGGGTTAAATTTGATTGCTAATTTAATCCACGGTTTTAGGCTACTAAAGGCCCTGACAGTGATGTCAGTCGCAATTTCAATTCCTTTTCCCTCACAGCCATGAAACTACATCTACCATAAGTGCATATGAGAGCAGAACACATGATTGTATAGTCTACAGAACAAAATGTCAAAAAACCTGCTTGATTCTACACAATAAAGTGATACCCAAATTGCTAGCTTTTTTCTTTAGCATATAATTTATCTCCATTTATCTGAAATTTGCAATTCACGGCTACTGGTTCCAAGGCTATTTATATTATTTAAAATGTATTGAAAGAATGGGTTGAAAGGTGAGTATTTGTAGCCTGCCTACAGCAAAAAAAAAAAACCCTCTCGAAGTGAGTAGAAACATGGCAAAACCAAGCAGCTTCCAGACAATTTGGAGCAGATGGTATTGTGGCGCCAGAGTTAAAATGCTAATGCAAGTTTTGGTTTCAGGCAGCATGAAGCGTGTTGCTGTGGTAGCATCTGTCCCTGTTCCCTGTCAAATGACACTTCCACTGAAGGGAAAGAAAACAACATGCAACTAGACTCAAATGGTGTAGCCGAAACCCGGTAGCAGAGGGTTCGATGTTTTTGTGTAAATTTGTGTTACAAATTAGAAGGCATTTGGTAATTTTTTTTTCCTAATTGCACAAAGGTTTTATACCAGGGGTCCCCCATTTTTTTTTCTGTAAGGACTTCATCATTGTTCCTTTCTTTAATGTCGGTGGGTCGGTCTGTAACAGAAAATGACATGGACCGGAATGATTAGTCATAGATTAGTTGATTCTTTTGTTTTGTTGTTTTTTAGTTTTTAGCAAAAAATCTACGATGAGACAAGCAGCCATTTTACTCACTATCGGGTACATTTTATATCCCAGCTGTTTTGTTATTCATAATCATGATGGAAAGTCAAGTAGTAAAGAAGCCTTCAGTTATGTTGAATGTACCATGCATTCATTCATTTTTTATCCCTACTTGTTCCCTAATTCGGGGTCTGCTGGAATCTATCCCAGCCATCTCTGAAAGGGCATGAGGCAGAAGGGGTTCACCCTGGACAGGTCGCCAGTCCATTACAGGGCCACACACACACTGTAGCATTCATTAGTGGATAAATCTTATAAACAGTCAGGTTACAATACCTTAATAACTATAATCTTTTAAGTCACAAGCCGATGTCTACTATCAAATGCAGATATATGATCTGATCTAATCTGATCTGTGTAAACTGGAAGACTCCCTGGATAATGGCTTCTGCCATTGTTTAGAGGCCCAGTCCAAATGTAAAGGGCCGCTGGGGTGTAGTTTGGGAACCTTTGTTTTATGCTATACAAAAGATTTACACACATTCGTTTTCAAAGCTTCTAGTTTGTATTGTCTCTCTCGCTCTGTGCAACCTCTGACTGACAGGAGTCGAGAATACACTTGCGTGTAGCATAAGATATGGTGCGCCTCTCTTTTTTTAAACACCTTGTCCATCACGATGGAGATACAGTGATTGTAACGGTGTTAGCATAAAATGTAAAATGTTTTTTTCTTTAGCAGTCAGTGTCTGGCAAGAGGCGATACCATGGCCACGGATGAGTCCACCCACACAGCTGTAATGCTCGATCCGTGTTTCTGTCAACACGCATTCCGAATGAAGCTCTCGCTCCTCTGATACCAGAAAATGCAAAACAAGCTGCGCTGTGCACGAGGCCAAGACAGAACAGCGCCCATAGATACACACCTGCCATCTTCTTTCCAAAAAAAAATCCAGTAATTTTCAGTCTCCAGGCAGATAGCTGAGATCCATGGCTTTATTAGTTGGGTGTCGTCCAAGCCTTCCTTTAGCTTTTTGATATCACTGGGCAAGCAAGTCATGCTAATTTTGCTTGGGGACAAGCTTTATTCAGAAACAACAGTGACTTTGATTGTCTTGTCTTCATCCTCCTGCACTAACATAAGCACTGACTCTGAAGGGCAATATATCACACATACCACCAAAAAAATAAATCAATTAAAAATTAAGTTTGCGTAGCCAAAAGGATTTTGTAGTATCGATCACCCTCGTCTATATGCAGGCCAGAAGTACAGGTACGGGACGTGATGTTTGCTGTGCTTTGAAGATATTTACTTCTAATTAAGTTTCTCCCTGGAGTATGAGAGAGGAGAGAAAGATGAGATGAAACCCTCCCGGGCACAGTCAGGGATTTACGGCAATCAATTTTGTTGTTGGAGGTTTAGTCGGGCTTTCTGGAGCGTGCAGGAGAAACACAGCACCTGCGTATCAATGTGAGCGCGAGCTGGTGTGGAGTTGTGTTTCTGTGTATGAGTGTGTTTTAAAAGCGTTTACTAATTTACAAAGTCTAAGTCTCAAACGTCATCCCCACAACCCAGTAACTGTGGACTCCACCGGGTTGCCAGGTAATGTGTGTGTCTTTTTTTTTTTGCCAATGAACTTCTCCATACTGTCTGTAGATTTATGTCCATTAAATAATTATTGTTTGTTATTTGAATCATTTGGCAAACAGATCTTTTTTCTGTCTATGGTTATATGGTAGTCCGTTTTTGCTTTAAATGTCAATCATAGTCTAGGAGACTAGGAGACACATGGCAGAGCTCAAAGGTGATTTTGGCCAACAAGCTTTTATATAAGCTTTTACCATGTCAGTATTTGTGTAGTGGAACATAAAGAGCGATTTCCTGTCTCTCTGTCGCTTTATGGATAAAAACAGGACAGGAAGAGATGCTTTGTTTGTTCTTGCTCCTTCATATTTAATACAGGTTAGATTTAATTTATTCTATGGCATCTCTTCCCCTCTCTCTCTTTCTTTTTCTTTATCTCCTCTCTGTCAGGTGTGCCAAGTAAAGAATAGCACCACTATGAGCTGTTTTGCACCATCTCTGGCAGCAGAGTACATGCCCAGTCTGGACTCAGTAAAGCACGCGGACGAGTTCGGCTTCATCTTTAACAACGTGCAGGCCCTTCTGGTTTACAACAACACTAACTTCCTGTACTACCCAAACCCTTACTTCGAGCCTCTCAGCACTAATGGAATGCTGGAACAGAAACCTGGTTCTCCTATTATTCTAAAGGTATATATTTAACTTATTGGTAACATGATGAGAAGTCGTATTGACCGGCTGCCACTGGTAGGTTTTACACTGCTAATTCAAAAGCACGTTTAGTAAAACACTTTTTACCCTAAAGCAGGGTTATTAATGCAATTTTCATCCATCCATTCATCTTTACTCTGATATATTTACTACAGGAAGATTCCAAAACACGACAGGTTACTTCACTACATAGTATAGTATAGTTTTATAGTAAAATGACTCTACAATACTACCATAGTGCCAGAAAATTCAGTAGTTAAACCACTTGTTGTCATAATTCAATCTTAGTTAGCGACGGTGCGAATATGCAAATGAGAATGTTAAACCAGGGTTTAAATATGAACTTTTCTGCGTGAAAGATGAGATACTCAGGATTAACTGTTTACCCCAGTGTAAAAGCTGAAATAAGATAACCCAGGATTTAGTTTACTCTGAGGTTTACAATAAACATAAGTCTACTGAAGCCACATTATCCAACATACATATTTAGCTTAGTCTTGAAAGTGGATAACGAGGAAAAGACCAGCTAAACTAAGGGACCGGACAGGATGGTAGGGGTACAGTAAGACCATTCAATGCCTTAGAATGTAAGAAGTTAATATCTTAAAGTGAATATGGGATGCCACAGGGAGCCAGTGAAGATCATGCAGTAGAGGTGTAATGTAAGCAGAACCGCCTGGTGGATTATTAAACTTATGCTACTGGGTTTTGAACATATTGTAGCCTTGCTATAAGTTTTTTTTGGCGGACCAAGAAATAAAGCGTTACAATAATCCAGACGTGAGATGATTCATTTATGGATTAAGATATCAGCATCAGGTAGAATTAGAGAAGAGCGAAGGAGTGCGATATTACAAAGAGGTTTTAACAACAGAAGATATGTAAGAGGCCGAAGATAGTGATGAATCAAGTCTCTAAAGTTAACTAGGGTTAAGGATAGTGCATTTTTTGGTAATCACAAGGATGAAGAACATGTGTTTATGTGTTTCCATAGGGGAAGAACTTGGTTCCTCCAGGCTCAGGAGGAGCGAAGCTAAACTACACTGTGCTTTTGGGAGAGACGCCCTGCTCCGTCACTGTCTCTGATACTCAGCTGCTGTGTGAACCGCCAAACCTCACTGGACAATACAAAGTCATGGTAATACAAGTGCATATAACTGCATGAGTTACACCAAAAGTTTGTGGACACCTGACCTTTACAATTATATGTTATTTAAATCAGCTATTTAGCTAAAGTTGGGTGAGAAGATTTGGAGATAGACACTTGAGTTCTTCAACTCAAACCATACCACATGATGACTTCATGCTTCATGCACAGAAACATTGTCATGCTAGCGACGTTTCATAGGAATGTTACAACATACAGAGATATTTTATACAATTTTATGCTTCTAAATTTGAAGAAGAAACACATACTGTATGGATGGTGATGTGTCCACAAACATTTGGATATATAGTGTAGTCGAAAGTCAGGGAAAAGAGTTGTTAAAATGTTGTTCTATTTTAGCCTAACTTTATGCTAAGATCATTTTTGGCTAACTAGCTAGTTTTACCAACATGCCGCTTAGAAGAATAATCAGTCCATAGAGTCTAAAATCTGTTCATCTAATTAATGTCATTTAACTAAATAAATGCTATGATTTTAACAATTTTTGCAAAAGTTGTTCTTACCCCAGAGAACGCGGGACAAAACTCTCTGTTTAGAGAGTGCTTTAAAATCACTGAAAGCTTCTTTTTAAGAAGATGACATATTAATTCTAAACTCAGCTCCAGAGTCGCTGAAAAAGATGTGTGTGTGTGTGTGTACTCTTGTGTTTGATGGATTAATTTCTACCAGCTTTTTAGAAGTTTTTATTTATGCTGCTTAAGGAATGCAAAGGGAAAAAACTAATTCCACACTAATTGGTGTTATTAGTGAGTTTGTGGGAATCATTTATTTCTCTCCACCAATTAAAATACCCCAACTGACCAGATGTCATTGAAGTTATAAAACATATATTTTTAGTAGTGATACTAACGTGATAGTGGGCCGATTTTAGCCACAAATTAGTCGTCTGAGATAAATTTTGAAATCCTAAAAAAAAGTTCGACGGTAAATTCTGCTGTCTTTGATCGCTAATTTGATGTGTTCACCAACAGCCAAGTAACATTCGTCTGCATCATTTATTCCTTTGATTAATTTCATTTACAGCATTTGGCGGACGCCCTTATCCAGAGCGACTTACATTTATCTCATTTATACAACTGAGCAATTGGGGGTTGAGGGCCTTGCTCAGGGGCCCAGCAGTGGTGGCTTGGTGAGCTGGGAATCGAACCCACAATCTTCGGATTGGTAATCCAACACCTTAACCATGAGCCACCACTTCCACTTTGATTAAATTCTGGCAGTGTCAGATGATTTTCGGCACTTTCCTTCAGCATGACTTTTTCTACGAGAAGAACCAATCGGAGCGCCGGAACCAATCAGAATGCTAGATTAGTTGATCATTTTGTAAAGAGCCTGCAAACAAATTAGCATAATTATTTAAGAGATCTATAGTTTATTAAAAGATAAAAAGTTGACAGATAAGACAAACAGATATTTTTTGCATTAAACAAAAAATGAACCACTGGTCCACCTGCTGTTGGTGTATAATAATTTTAGTTTATTATAAAATCCAGATATGATATGAGTAAAACATTGGTTTAAAAAAAACATTTTGGCATTAATTAGTGGGCGGGTCCAAATGTGGCCATGGGGGTACCAACTAATGTTGCTAACACATAACATGGAGAGAAATATTGGGACATCTGACCGTCGCATCCATATCACTCTTATTCCTATGATAACCTCCGTATTTCCAACATAAAACAGTCTGGCAACTGTAATTGTAACAGAAAAAGGTTAAGGGTGCATTTGCTTGTTCTTCAGGTGCAGGTAGGCGGTCTTCATGTCTCTCCCGGATCTGTGAACATCCTATCGGACAGCCTCTTGACTCTCCCCGCCATCGTTAGCATAGCAGCTGGTGGAGGCCTTCTACTGATCATCGTCATCCTCGTCCTCATCGCCTACAAGCGCAAGTCACGCGAGAACGACCTCACGCTCAAGCGGCTACAGATGCAGATGGACAATCTGGAGTCCAGGGTGGCTCTCGAGTGCAAAGAGGGTAAGAAACCTAACAAAAACACACACACACACACAAGTACAGCAGTACAATATGACATGGAAAATCTCTAAAAACATAACCGTGATCAGCTTCCTGTTCTCTGGTACCCATCATTTTTAAGCACTTACCCATGATGTTCCTATGAATCACACACTTTTAGTCCTATTTTCAGATGCTCGATTTCACCTCAGTTACTATAGTCTTCTGTGGCTAATGATGTCGCTAAATGACACCCACCGAGCCTCCAGCCGTGGTGTTAATGATGTAATACTCTGGCAAGCCACTCATTCCTTTTACTTGTATTAAAGTGGACTTTTTATGGGGCGAATGTAGTGCACACACACACATGCTTTCAGGCTGATGATATTGTAGGTGCTGTGCTGAAACGTTATAGGCTCATGGGCCATGGGGTATTTCTGGATCCATGTTGGATAGAGTTTCTGTGTAATGGGTGAATGATTTTGTTTGTGTGTCATGAAACAAGAAAAAAAAAAGGAAGGAGATGGAGTAAAAGTGAGCGAGAGAATGAGGGATCGGTATTAGAAGAGAAGACTCCCTGAGGGTAGAGTGCTGCTCAGTCAGAATGGACCCAATTAAAGCGGCCTCACCTCCGCTCTCTAGCAGCAGGAGACACACACTTCAGCAGACAGTCAATTCATTATCCGTACATCTGTGCGTGTGAGGGTGGATGTGTGTACGTGTGCACACGCATAGATGCATGCAGCTAGGGTAAACTCGGCTTGCTGAAGGAAATGACTGACGAGGACACGTGAGATTGCTGCGGAGGGTTAATTTTGAACCGAAACGAAAACATTTGCTTTGGGACAATTTTGAATACAGTTCTTAAAACACACACAATTTGCACATGTACATTTTAATGCACACCTAATGCTAAATTTACACCGCACGGTTTTAGCCCAGATGTTTGCACGCCGTCAGGTTCTTCAAAATCGATGACAAATCCCCAAAATTTGGGGCAAATCGGTGCTCGTTCTCACCAGTAAAATATTTGGCATATTAAATATCCCGACCTGTCGGCGATTCAAAATAATGAGTTCTGACTGAAAAATACCTACAGCCAATGAGAGAAGCTGTACAGAGAAGCAGGAAGTTCAGGGAGGTGTTGTAGACCACAATATTAGCAAGCATGACATGATTCCAATCTTTTATTAATCTTTTTTTCTTTTTTGCTCTTTTTTTGAATTGCAAACTTCTTACAGGCTACAGTTTTAATAATGTTTCCACCGTCGCGCAAGAACTCTGATCTGATCTGATCCGATCCGATCTGGTCTGATCTGATCTTGCGTTATTTCCTTATCACTTCTCACATGGTTTTTGGTGTGAAACATAGTTTGCTGACCAGATAGAATTGTCTCGAATTGGTCTCCTTATTGTATTAATGTCATGCAGCATGTAAGCAACTGAATGTTACCCCAGATATTCGCACAGTGTGAAAACAACAGAAATGACGAAATTTAATCGATAGCTAATGTTTTTTTAGAAGAGCTGCAGTCTTTGTCATTTGGCATTGAATCAGCTCGTTAATTTGTCATGCCATTCTCACACTCACTGTGAACCTTACACACTAAGCAGCACTATATGAGATGCACTCAGCATAAGCAGACAGCCACTTTTACCCCCTTTTCCCTTTCAATCCTCTTTTAGTGATTTTTTTTACTTCACTGGGAAACGGAGAGGCGAAACCGCGTCGCGTATAAAATAAAAACCTGAAGATATTCTCTTTATACTTTTAGTTAGGCTTGTAAACACACAACGCAGTTTGGGTTAGTCATGTTTTTTAATAGTTTGTTCTTAAACCTTGTCACAAATCCAAAAAAATAACATTAGGTGGAACAAATCAAGATCTGAGGGTGCAATGCATCCTTTTGTCCACAGGTGGTGCCAGGTTACAGTTACAATTTAAATTGGAAGGGTTTGGATGTGGTTGGCTTGCCGGAGGTGGGGCTTGAAGTAAGGTGTTTCTGGTCTTCAGATCAGCAACTCAGCACCTTAACTATCTGAGCCACCACTGCCCCTATAATGTGGTAGTTTGTGAGTAGTGAATTAACCATTGATGTGCCATTCATCGTTTGTCCTAAAGACACCAGTTACACTAGGGAAAAGTTACCAAAAGTGAGTGCGCTTATAGACAAAACAACAACTGTTACTGATCACCGTCTGCTATCGAGATAAAACCTATAGTCCACTCGCAGGGACAATTTGCTGACAGAACTCATTAAGCTAGTCTCTGCCAATTACTCTAAAACCTTCATCCAATACTGATTAAAGACATTGACGTCTAAAACAGACAGGCTGACTGATCGATACTAAGTGCTCTTCCACCATATGGCGCTTCAAAGTCATCGAATGCAGATAGTCGAGATCCCGAGCGTCAAACTTTATTCATCAACAAGCCTTTCATTAGAAATTCATCTATACTTGTTCTCTTTTTTTCTTTTTTAGCTTTTGCAGAGTTGCAGACTGATATCAACGAACTGACCAGCGATCTCGACAGAGCCGGAATCCCTCACCTGGACTACCGCACTTACGCCATGAGAGTGCTGTTCCCTGGCATCGAGGACCACCCAGTTCTCAGAGAGCTGGAGGTGTGTAGTGTGTGTTTTTTTTCTTAGATGGTCTGTAAAAGAAAATGAATGTTATCTTCTGTTGGTTGGTGAACCATTTTTCCTTTTTGTTTAAGAAAGTGGAATTACAATAATAAATGCTTTATTATTTCTTTTGGACTTTAAGTTGAGGTGGTTTTGATGTGAAGTAGAAAAGAGTGCAATGTTAAAGAAAGACAAAGTGAAATCACAGACAAGGACAACTGCTACACACACACACACACACATGCACACACATATATATACTTTCTGCATCTCAATTTCTTTTGTCAGACCGGGGCAGCATTTTCTATCCACACACACACACACACACACACACACACACACAGTATGCACAGATCCACATCGAGCACTGCAGAATTTCACCCACCAGCAGTCATCTTATCAGAACTAATGGAGTAGCAAATGCTCAGTTGCTTAGAAGCTTGTAGAGAAAAAATGGTTCCCCGATGTCTCTCTCTCTCTCCGTTCGTTTTCCTCCACTCCATTATTAAGAACAGGAGTTCAGCTCCTGCAATCGTTCATTCTTAATCGACTTTCAATATGTGCTTCACATTAACGTGTGGAATAAACTAGAATCAGATCTAATGGGTTTTAAGTCCAGTGTTAATCGAATGTCTGGATGTCTCGTAAACGTGTATTTCATTTACATACGTTTACCTGCATCGAGAAAATAGTGAGGAGGTTGATTACTTTAAACACAATTAACATTTATGTCTGAAAGGAGCTGCTCAAGTAGAGAATTAGAAGGTATTTATTAAAGCTTCATTTAACCCTTGTCTGATGTTTGTGGTCTGCGGTACCCACATTGGAAGTTTGTTTAAAGAGAAATGATGCTATATATTTTTTAACCCTAATCTCATTAGCCCATGTAGAACATAAAATAAAACATACTTTAATATACTTTGACTATAAATTATGTATATATTGTTCATAAGCAAGCTAAAGTACACATCAACACGTGTTTTTCTTTAAATTGTTATTGGCTGTAATATTTTTTAATTTACATTTACAACATTTGGAAGACGCCCTTATCCAGATCGACTTACATTTATCTTTAATCAATTGGAGGGTAAAGGTTTTGCCCCACAGTGGGAACTTGGTGATACCAGGAATCAAGTTCTGATCTTCCAATTAGCAGTTTGACACTTTAACCACGGTGCTACCGATTCTCTACAACAGAAAATGAACGGTTAAAATGCAGTGGGTCCACCAGACCTGTGAACAATGTCTAAGTAACAAAAACATAAATGCTACATGAGGGTTAAATTTCTAAACTTATTCCCACCAACATGAGGATATGACAATAATTCACTTTTTAATGTATTGCACTGGCTGAAATGTTAGGTAACAACAATAGCACGATTTTTCCACCGTTACATACTGTCTTCAGTTAAAATGGCAAAAAAAAGATTCAAATTGTAATGATTTAAATTGGTGTGGTATAATTTTGGATTAGGAGATAAAATGTAATCTTAAATAAAAGGGTTACAGTTTTGTGAACATTTTACCAACGTCTTTCCTTAAGCCCATGACTTCCACGAAGACATGATGAGGTATGCTTGGTGTAGAGTGTCTTTGTGCAGGATCCTGAACACTTTTGGGATGACCTGGAACACCGACTGCACCCCAGACCTCTTAACCCAATATTAGTGTATAATCTCACTAATACTATTAAAGGCTGAATGAGTAAATCCCCAAAGCCTCATTCCAAAATCAAGTAAAAAGCATTTTCCGGAATTGTGGGAGTTACTGTAGAAGTAGGACTTTTTAGGATATTCACTATGTACATATGGATGTGATGGTCAGATGTTCAGATGGTTTATGGTGCAGATAAAGGATTATAGAGAGTATAAATTGAACCATCAACAGAGTTAGCAATAAACAACCATTAAACACTGTTCTATATGTGTGTGGACGTCTGCAGGTCTCGGGTAATGGCCAGCAGAAGGTGGAAAAGGCTCTGAAGCTGTTTGCACAGCTGATCAACAACAAAGTATTTCTGCTGACGTTTATTCGCACGCTTGAAATGCAACGCTCGTTCTCAATGCGAGATCGTGGCAACGTGGCTTCACTCATCATGACGGCCCTACAGGGAAGACTGGAGTATGCGACAGATGTTCTTAAACACCTTCTCTCAGACCTCATTGACAAGAACCTGGAGAGTAAGAACCACCCCAAGCTGCTACTGCGCAGGTATTATCCTACACACATATGCACACATGCATGCACCTGTTCAAAAACTGTCAACATTATACCGCAGTGATTTGCTGTCACTTACACACTCCACAGGGTGGCTAGTTTCATATATTGTATCTGGCAAATTTTTATATATATACATTTACACAGTGGTGGAACATAAGTAATAACAAATACTTTCAATACGGTACTTGAGTAGATTTTTCCATATTTTCTACGTTTTTAAGTATAATTACATTGTGGTACTTTTACTTGCTTTGTTTAAAAAGAAATGATTCAACTTTGGACAGTATTTGTTTTTCGCAAAAGTAAAAAGTACCAAAAAATTAATCTGTTAATTTTATTTATTTTTATAGATAGATAGATAGATAGATAGATAGATAGATAGATAGATAGATAGATAGATAGATAGATAGATAGATAGATAGATAGGGGGAGATGATAGATAGATAGATAGATGAGATAATGATAGATGTAATAAAATGATGTTAGTTTTATATGGATGATTTGATAGATAATAGCTAGATTGTAGATGAGAATAGATAGATAGCTAGATAGATAGATGTAATATTAAATGTAGTTAGATGGATGGGTGGATAGATAGATAGATAGATAGATGATAGATAGATAGATAGATAGATAGATAGATAGATAGATAGATAGATAGATGTAGTTGGATGTAGTTAGATAGATGGCGTGGATAGATAGATAGATAGATAGATAGATAGAGATAGATAGATAGATAGATAGATAGATAGATGTAGTATTTAAATGTAGTTAGATGGATGGGTGGATAGATAGATAGATAGATAGATAGATAGATAGATAGATAGATAGATAGATAGATGATAGATAGATAGATAGATAGATAGATTAGATTAGATGTAGTAGATAGATAGTGGATAGATAGATAGATAGATAGATAGATAGATAGATAGATAGATAGATAGATAGATAGATAGATAGCTAGAAAAGATAGTAGATAATAGATAGATAGATAGATAGCGATAGATGTAGTAGATATATAATGAGAGATGGATACCAATATACGGGTGGATAAATAGATAGATAGATAGATAGATATAGATAGATAGATAGATAGATAGATAGATAGATAGATAGATAGATGTAGTATTAATGTAGTTAGATGGATGGGTGGATGGATGGATGGATGGATGGATCCAGTTGTTCAGTGGGGTTGAGGTCAGGCTTTTCTACGGACATTCCAGTTCTTCCACTCTGACCATTGTGCGCTTTCAATATTTCCTATATATGTAGCAAACTCTAAAAATGGAACAAATTGTCCGAAGCGATCGTTCATCATTATCCCACTCAGGCTTAAAGCTTTATGGAAATTATTAATGAGGGGCAGAGAAATGTTACGATGTCCTCTTTATGCATCACTTTCTCGATCCACACTATTTTTGCCCAGTCCCTTTCAGCTATTGTCTCTCGTTCGTCCTCTCTCTCTCCAGGCTCAGAATGGGGTACGCTTGTCAGTGTCGTTTATCGTCCCGTGTTCTACCATCTCATAAAAACATGCAGGAGCAGCTGGGCTTTAGCTCTCCCTCTCTCTCTCTCTCTCTCTCTCTCTCTCTCTCTCTCTCTCTCTCTCTCTCTCTCTCTCTCTCTCGCTCTATGTATATATGTAATTATATATATATATATATATATATATATATATATACTATAAGATATATCGTTTCCACATGCTATCTAGAGTCTATGTCGTCTGTCAGTGTATATCTATCTCTCTCTATCTCATCTCGATCTTGATTTTTTCGACTTCTCGACACTGTATCTTTTCTCTCTGTCTCTCTTTCTCGTTTCCTAGACTTCCCTTTTCGTTCGTCTGGCGTCGGTCATCAGCTATCTCTCAATCTTCTCCTCTCTATCCATTCTCTCTATATCTATATGACCTATATATTTATTATATATGATTTTCCACATCTGTATCTTTCTCTCTCTTTCTTTTTCTTTTTTTCTTTCCTTACTTCCGGATGTCTTTCATTTCCTGTTTCTGTATTTGGCTTGATTATCTAATCTCTCAGAATTATGTGTCGATTAACGTAAGATCAGGGTTTTTCCGTAGACGTTTGTAATGCTGATCTGAAGGTCCTTCCGATTAATTAAATGAAGCTCTAAAGACTTACACCACTCAGGGCTTCGACTCCAGCAAAAGCGACTACGTCATGCCTCTTTCTCTCTCTCTCTCTCTCTCTCTCTCTCTCTCTCTCTCTCTCTCTTTATTGAATTTATTTTCCTTGCCCCACCCTTCTCTTTTTAAAAGTATGTTCTTCGAAAGTGAGGCTTATTGAGAATCATAGAAAATACATGCGGCCGCATACGTCTAACGCGGCGGAGGCAGAAGCAGGGATTATGCCGTTATTTAACGTGACAGACGTGGCATCTCCCTCATTATCAGCCGTCATTAGGAGCATAATGCTGTAATCCTCCTGTGCTGGGGGGAGCAACAACCAGCCTAAGAAGCCCATCACTATAGACAATATATTTTTTTTTTCCACTGAAATTTTCAGGGATTATCAATTCGACACGCTCCTTTTGTATTCTCCGATGCTCGGCGCCCTTCACCCTGTCAAACGAGGCGGGTGGATGTAAAGAGCTAGCTGCAGCAGGAATCTACCCCCCACTACCACCACCCTTTCTCTTTTTCTCTTTCTCTTGCCGTCATTCTCGTCAAACTGCTTTGCGATTTTATTTTCCTTCTAACGTGTTTTCCGATTCGTTTTCACTCTCTCCGCTTGACCACACTGGCTTAATGTAACACAATTTACAAACTCTAAGTCGTGTCGTAAGAATCATTAAACTTAACGATGCATTAAAGCCTCCGAAATCGGCTTGAATAACTAGAAACTAGTTCTTTACATCTGGAACTCAGATGTCAGCAGACATTTTTGTTTAATCTATCACTCTTAGTTTTATCAGTTGCTCAAAACATTCGGATTGGATTTGTATGTATGTAGACAGGACATTATTGATAATCACATACTCTGCTGTCATCCAGATAAGGATGGGTTTCCTCATGTGTCTGGATCCTCTTAAGGTTTCTTTTCTAAAATCATATCAGGGAGTTCTTTCTTGCCACTGCTGCTCATTGGGGATAAATATGAACTTGCATTTGTAATACTGTCTATGCAAATAAAATGACCTTTCACCTTTTACATGGAAAACTGTATTCCGTTTACAAATCTGAATAAAATGCTCTATATAAACACCTTAATCAGAATAAAAACACTCCATGATCAGAGGGTTGGGATAAACCAGCTGGGCTTTAGCTCTCCCTCTCTCTTTCTCTCTCTCTCTCTCTCTCTCTCTCTCTCTCTCTCTATTTATATATTTATATTTTCCACATTTATTTCTCATAGTCTCTGTCTGTCTATCAGTCTCTCTCTCTCCCTCTCTCTCTCTCTCTTCTCTCTATCTCTTATTCTCGACCTTTTTTCGACTTTCTCCACATCCGTATCTTTCTCTCTCTTCACTCTCTCTCTCTTTCTGTCTCTCTCTCTCTCTTATCTTTTCTTCCACTTCCACTTCATCTTAGTCTCTGTCTGCCTGTCAGTCTCTCTTTCTCTCTCTCTCGCTCTCTCTCTCTCTCTCTCTCTATATATATATCTATATATAATTTCCACATCTGGATCTTTCTCTCTCTCTTTTGCTCATTTTCTTTCCCTACTTCCGGATGTCTTTCATTCCTGTTTCTATATTTTTTTTATATCTGATCTGAGGGGTTGGGATAAACCATTTCCGGTGTACGTCCATCCCTATGTGCCTGCTCTGGATGTAATTTCTTGGAAAATAGCGCCAATTTCCAAAGAACCATGCGAAAGCTTTGTTTCCACTCTCACCAGTCCTCATTACTGACTTTTAGTTTTCTCTTTGGAGAAGGGATGGGATGAAAATCGATGACTCATAGCAAAGCAGCAAGAAACTAAAGCTTAGTTTTTTGCTCCTTGTCTTTTCATGAAAGATTACAGCAACAGCATATACTCTCATACTCACGTACAACACAAGAACAAAACAACGGCCATAACTAGCTTGATTAAGCGAATCTTTCAAAGGAAAATGATTCCGACTGAAAACGTTGGCATGTGTAAACACCAGTTTAGAATAAATAAAGTCCCGTAAAATTAACCAAAATATTTTGAATCTATGTAAATGCGGCCATTGCTGTAACCCTATATAACAAGAGTGAGGTTTATTATTATATGGTTTATTAAGGTATATTATTGACACACAAGTCTAAAGCACTTTCGGAAAATGGACAACAAAGGACGTTTATTTTTCTCCGTGAGACTGTATGTATGTCAGAGGCACCCCTGAGGCAGTTGCTTGCAAATGAGACACCCTGAGAAACTGTTCACAATGTCATCAGAGTGAGTAATTTATTTCCTCAAATTGACCCATATGAGTTTTTATAATAACTGAACAAATAATAAAGATTTGGAAATCCCCTACGCTGATTCTCTATTAGGATCTATTAGGATTTTCCCATTGCGATCATTTACCGTTAGGATTTCTGAACGAATTCTATTTAATTGTATGCGTTAGACATGCCCATTCCGAGATCATTAAGAAATTAATTAGTAATGAGAATTTATTCGAATTATATTAAAGCTCTAATCAATTCCTCATTCTAATTAATCATAAAGTCTGAATTCATTTTACACGTTAAAGTAAGAAAAAAACTTTTTGTTTTAATATTAATACCGATATCAATGCACTTGTTAAAATATGTTTAAGTTGCTATAGTAACGGCTCACACACCTGCACGGGTATAGCGGATGAGACTTGAAGCCTAATTATATTTTAGCATGTTTCAGTTTTAAAATGATGTTTTAAACATTAAATCATGACTATTATATTTTTTCCCTTTATTAGAAGACATTCATAAGAATTCTCATTTGTCAACGCTGTAAATTTTCCCAGCTTGAGAATGACTTCGGGATAGAAGAGCGTCTGCTTACATGGTTTCTCGATAAAATGACAAGCGCCATGTTTTTTTTCTCGTCTCATTAACCTCAGAAAAGAAAAATCTGGTGAAAGAAAGACTAGTAAACGTAACAAAATTGAGAACGGAAGCTGACTTAACTTTCATACGTTAGTTTCCCGATAAGAACAGCTCATTGACTTTACATGACGAAACTAACTTAACTTCACTTGACTTGGCCTAACTAACTAACTTAACTTGATCTTACCAAACTAACTTAACTTCACTTGACTTGACCAAACTAACTTAACTTGACTTGACCAAATTAACTTAATTTGACTTTACCAAACTAACAGATACAAACACAGAAGAAAACGCGAATGCTATCAATATTAAACGATGAGGAACACATGACTAAACCAAACCAATAACAAGATACAACTAAAAAACCAATAAAAACAGGAATCATGGACAAGGGAATCAAATGACAGGTACACACGGGGAACAAAGACCACATGACAAGACAGGAAGTAAACAAATGTCAGAAACAAGAAATGCAATTCTGAAACTCAAAACATTAACATAACATTAACATAAAACATGAAACACAAACACAAACACCAAACCTTACAATATCATTTTTCATTTAGGTTTTTTTTTTCGAGTTAAATCAGTGTTTGGGGGTTCTGGGAATTTTTCAGGAAGGAATAGAAGTCAATAGGAATAAATAGATTTTGCAAATTTTTTGCAAAACACAAAATAATGTCTGAAGGGAATGCTGGCTAATAATGCAAAGGCTCTGTCGCCTCCGGCACTTTCTTCCTCGCGTTGTTCATGCTGTGTGAATGTGTGTGTTGGAGTGTGTTTTTCCTGAGTTTGGTAATGAGATTTTTCAGCCATCCCAAAAAAAAAAAAAAAAAAAAAAAAAGACTATTAATATGGGAATATGAAATATAGGAATATGTTCTGTATGTCGCTCCCTCAACGTCAACAACAACTCAAACACACACCCCGGGTATAACTGGCTAATGAAAACCTGATGTTCATTAATGACGCTCAAGAGGCAGCAGAAAGAGTCAGAGACTTTCTTTTAGGATGTATAAATACAGAGAGACATGAAGAGGAGAGAGAAGTGGCAGAACGCACAAAAGATTTGATTGGGCTTGCTTCTCGAAGCTGATGCCAGCTCATTTAGTCGTGCAAATGGCTCCCATTAGGATCTGCCACTGTATGCGGAGGCGTGGGTTTGTTGCTTGGGGTGCAGTTATGCGAACGTGTGTGTTTTTAGTTGGGAACATTGCCGCTGAGAGGCTCTTATGTAAAAGTGTTTAGGAAACATCGGAGAAATAATGCGTTTTAATAAATCATTTTTATGGAGGTTTTTTTTTTTTTTCTTCCCTCTAATTGAAGCTCAGTTGTTTTCAGTCTTTTCGTCTGCCAAACCAACAGCTGAATAGAAAAACGGGATCACCGCCATCGTCTAAAATGTTCGTCAGTTCATGGGATATTTGGGCAAAAAAGAAAAAAAAAAAAGATGTGTGTGTGAGTGTGGGGTGGCGATGGGGGGTGATGGGGGGTGCAGCTGTCATGCAAGTGTTCTTCTGGTGATTGGAAGCAAAAGATCCTCCATCTCTCCCTGCCTGATGCAAGCAATATTAAACACAGCGGTGTTTTGTTAACATATGTGTGTGTAGTCATCATTCTTTCCAAAGTGAACCTACAGGAAATAAACTCACACTACCTTTAAATGTACAAAAAAAAGCATACAATGGTCTAGAACAGAGGTGTCCAAACTACAACTTGCCTTAACACTCCTACCTGTAAGTTTAAAGTCTACCTAGCAAGATCTTGAATAGTTGGTTGCGTGTGTTTGATTAGTGTTGGAGCTAAACTCTGCAGGACACCCCGACCCTCCAGGACCGAGATTAGACACCCTTGATTTAGAATGTTCTAGTATTTTGTATTTTTACATTGTTACAAAACTAAGTGGAACCAAAGGACTTAAGCACTGTTCCTAAATGAAAATTCGACCTGTGCACAAACCCACATCAGGGTTCATACAGTCATGAAAAACCTGGAAAAGTCATGGAATTTAAAAAAAAAAACTGATTCCAGACCTGGAAAGGTTTTCGGAAAAATAAATTAACCCACAAAGTTTTGGGAAAAGTATTAAAATTTGTTTTCAAATAATCTCTAATGAATATTTAATATATTTTAAGTTGATAATTTTGCTAGAGAAGTGGTAGCGCAGTGGTTAAGGTGTTGGAAGATCAGGGTTTTATTCCTAGCACAACAAAGTTGTCACTGTTGGACCCCTGAGCAAGTCCCTTAACCCCCAATTGCTTGGTTGAATAAAAAAGATGTTAAATTTAAACATTTTATTATTAAACATGCATATATAGACATTAGGTCATAAATATTTACCTCAAACTCATGAAGAAATGAACCCTGAAACCTTGAGTGGAGTGGAGTGGAGTGGAGTCTAGAACTTCTGCCATCAGTTTAAACTTCTTGGCTACACAGGACTAGCAGCAAGCTAGCCAGCTAACCGTGCCAAGCGATTATAGATTTTACTTCCTTAACCATTAGTTATAGATTTAAGCAGTGAATATGTCTGTGTGTTCATTGATTCCAGCCTAAAAATCGAGGAAAAAGGCTGCGATTCTGTTTTCTGCCAGTGGATTTGTGTTGAAGGCGGAGGGGGTTGTGTTTACTTTAGTGGCTGTTGGACAGAGGTCAGGATTTACAAGTGGGACTTCTAGTTAAACGACAAATCTGTCGCTTAATGAACAAATCTTATGCGACCTGAAAGTCACCTGCGCCGTGTCATTGTTTTTATCATGCACAACCTACAGGGAAGCAAAAGAGGAAGTGGGAGAGGATTAGGGCTGTGCGATGTTGGAGAGAATTGTGATGCTAAATAATGCGATATTTGATATGCGATCCAAATTATCTGAAAACAATATAAGCTACATATATTTCTTCAAACACATTTAGCTGTTTTTAAATTGCATGTGGTTTTCAGGTGACTTTGCTAGATAGTGTTTCCACACTCGAATTTGACATGTTCTACATAGAACTTCAGCTGGCACATGTTCATTAATTTAAAACCCGAAATACTGCCATATTTTCAAGGACATTTTTGGGTTTGGCACTAAATCGTCAGCAGCAGCTGCGGTTGCCTCGATCTGCAATTATCAAGATTAGCTCGCTAGGAAAGCTTCGCGGCTTGTTCATTGTCTTCAATCAATGCATGCACACGACCTAAAACTTTGACCACACATTATTATTTGAAGTATTCATTTTTACGGCATTTAGCAGACACCCTTATCCAGAGCGACCTACATTTATCTCTTTTAAACACCTTAGCGATTAGGGGTAGAGGGCCTTGTTCAGGGGCCCAACAGTGGCAACCTGGTGGCGCTGGGAATTCGAACCCAAATCCAACACTTTAAGCACTGCGCTACCACTTGTAATAAATCACGTATTATTCGCAAACCATCGCAATATGCACATTTGCAATATTCGATAATTCTGATATATTGTTCAGCCCTAGAAGGGGTCAGTGTTTATGATCCAGATCAATCGATAAACAAGTAGGCTGTGTTTTTTATGCACTAGTGTGTGTAAGATGTTCGGGCTCTATTTATGGAAGAAATGTTCATTGATATGGTAGTCAGTGTGGCTACATTCTCTTTATGGCTGTACTCGTCTCGAGAGCGGTGAGACCATTATCTCTGGCTCCTGTGTGTGAGAGAGAGAGAGAGAGAGAGAGAGAGAGAGAGAGAGAGAGAGATAGGGAGAGCTGCAATAAGCTTTATTCCGCCCACCTTGTACTTTCTTTTCCTGGCACATGTGCAGAGTCCCGTCATCTAGGAGATAATACGAGTTATTTTCACGAGCATTAGGAGAGTCTTTTTTCCTACATGCTGCTGAGTAAATTGATGCTCAGCTACTCTATGTACTCTGTGTATGTGTGTGTGTGTATGTGTGTGCGTGTGTGTGTATGTGCATGGGACAAATGTCATTTTTTTAATCTGTCATTCCTAAACTCCACACAAAATTCATGCATCTTCTAATATTCTGTGTGTGTGTGTGTGTGTGTGTGTGTGTGTGTGTGTGTGCGCAATACCATAGAAGGAGGAAAGGCATTGGTATTCCACAGGCGTACCGATCTGTCGGAGTCGGAGAGTAACTCTTTCATGTATTTTTCATGTTCGTTAACCACTCCTGCCTGGATACTGTTTGTTCTCTCTCTCTTTTTCTTTTTTTCTTATTTCTTCCCTCTCTCTCATTTCTCTCTCTCTCTCTCTTTTTCCGTTTTCCCTTTCTCTATTTTTCTCTCTTTAAAAAAAAAAAAAAAAATCATCACCTCATCTCTCTTTCGAAATAATCCTCATGTGCTCTCAGAAACAGCACGGAAATCTGTTTAGGAGTGTGTTTAATACTGTTCACAAGGTGGGGGTGGGGTGTGTGTGTATGTGTGTCTTGTAAGTTGCTTAAAAGGAAGGCAAAACATACAGTCAAAACAGAAAAAGAAAAAAAATATATTAAAAAAATGGATAGAGAAGGATAGTGAACAAAGGTGAAAAAAAGATCTTCCCCACATCTGTACAGCCCCCACCTCCAAAAGTATCGGAACACCAAGACCAGTTCTTTTTTTTACAGCTGTTTGCCAGATGTTCTTATTTATAATGTCTTACATTAAACTTACTTATACAACTGAGCGGTTAAAAATTAAGGGCCTTGCCTAAAGGGCCCAGCGGTGGACGCTTGGTGACAGTAGCAACCATCCAACACCTTTGAGTTAGTTTTATCATTAGTAGCACAAATATTAAAACATGTGTCTGACAGCTGTTTCTTACTTACCAGACGCACCCTATTAAATCTAAATGCCTACTTGGAGTTTTTTTAGTCGTATCCATTTTCTTTTTTTCAAGCAAGAATTATAAAAAAAATTGAGAAACTGAAGAAATCAAGACCCAATCGTAGTTTCATATAAAACTGCTCATTTACAAGATTTTCTGGCTTTTATTTTGCAGAACCGAGTCTGTGGCTGAGAAGATGCTCACCAACTGGTTTGCTTTCCTTCTTCACAAGTTCCTGAAGGTAATCTCAATAATCGACTGAAGCCTTTCTACACTCATACACAATAACATTGTTTATAACATCATTACACACAGTTGTTAACATCAATAACATCAATAACATCATTACACACAGTCGACATTACAGGGCCAAATGTTTGTGGACACTTTACCAGCATGTCCATAATGGTGTCTTTCCCAAAACAGGGCCACAATTTTCACAAAGTTTTTTTTTTCATTAGAACTAAGCAGGTCAAACACTGTTCTAGCAGTACAGCCCTCATGAAATCTATCAAAAATACACAACCAGACATTGCGATGAGACTGTCTGGTGTTCCAATACTTTTAAATATTTAGCATAGATGTAAATATATTCCTAATCTAAAATAATGCTTTTTTTTTAAATGAATTTAATCACAATAATGAACATTAATTAACATTAATCACATTTTTAAAAATGCATTTTTTATAAACGCAACCTGTACAATAATATATCCAACTTCATTGTGCAGGGTACATGTACAGAGCCAATGAAATGCAGTGTTTTTCGCATATCCCATCTTAGTAAGTTGGGGTCAGAGCGCAGGGTCAGCTATGATGCAGCGCCCCTGGAGCAGGAAGGGTTAAGGGTCTTGCTCAAGGACCCAACAGTGGAGACTTGCCGGTGGTGGGGCTTGAACCCAGGTGTTTCTGGTCTTCAGATCAGCAACTCAGCACCTTAACCATTTGAGCCACCACTGCCCCACAATGCAACCTTTTTCTTGACCAGCCGTAGCTGTTGCACATAGTGTAAAAGAGAATATTCTTTTTTACCCCAAAATAAAAACTTTGTCATTAATAACTCACTCTCATGTTTTTTTTCCAAACCCATAAGACCTTATTTATTCTTTAAACCACAATTTAGGATATTTTAGATGAAATCTGATGCCTCTCCGACCCCCTCATAGACAGCAAGGTTCAAGGCCAAGAAAAGTACCAGGATGATCGACAAAGAAGTCCATGTGGCATCAGTTATTCAAGTGGAATATTACAAAGCTACGAAAGTCCTTTTTGCACAAAGAACACACTTCATTCCACATTTTCATCATTTCTGCGTTTTCTTTGATGTTTTATAGCGGTTATTTAAATTTTATATTTTTATTGGTTTGTTGGTTATCATTTGTTGGTTGTCGTACATGTGTAATATGAATAGTCATTTCAAATTTACATATTTCTTTGCATGAATTGACAAACAACAGCCTTATTTATTCCTATCTCAAATTATTTCTTTAAAATGAAAAAAAAGTGTGTGAAAAATAGGGTGTGTAAAATCTCCAGCCTTAACAAAGACGTACAGATTTCCAGGTTTTATAAAATAGGTTAACAAACCCCTTTTAATAGAGTGTTTAATTTTCTTCCAGGTGTAGGAAAGGACATTAAGTCCTTCAACCTGAAAAAAAAAAATTAGAAGTGGGCAATAAGATTTCCAGTGTGTCAGTATTCATCCTCTGGCTACCAACGAAGCAAATGCAATCATATTAGCATGGCACTTATTATAAAAGCCATTAACAGGGGGTACTCTGAAAAACTGCAATTATCGGTTTGGGTTTAACAGAATTATTAGGAGCTTTTGGTAACATAGGGAAAAAAGAGGAAAAAGAAATGAATAGAATAAATAGGACAGGTGTAAAAAGTATGATCTACTTTATAGCGCAAGCTTCTACTGTACCTATTATCTTTCTTAAAAATACAAGATGCACTGCAGTAAAATAAATACATTCTAGTATAGTGTAGTATATTAGAGTATTTACTATATCTTACTGCAGTGTACTATAGTATTAACCGTAGTGAATGGATAAACTGTAGTACATATTGTAGTACAATATTACTAGTTACTAGAATAAACTAGAAGACTGTGATGAACTGGATGATATTATAGTTTTTACTAAAGGATTTAGTTAGTTAGAGTATTTACACTCGGGTAATGTTTACGTCGTACTATAGAAAGAACTGTAGTGAACTGATCAGTAATATTATAAAGAGTTGTTCTATGAGAAACAGAGTTACTTATGGGGATCAGTGTGTTCCAGTGTGAAAGACCAGATTCCCATTTCTAATGAACAGCTATATCAGATCATCAATTCTTTGCATTTATTTATTTTCAGGACTGCACATGTGGGTGCCAGCGCCTTAACCCACTACACCAGAGCGCCGCCCTATTTATTTTTAGTTTTGAAAACTTCTAGAGGACTCTGTTTTTGTTATAAAGCGGAAACCCGGTTTCTGATGTCTTGTGTTAGTGGTCTTGCAGTTGATACTGTCTGGGAGATAATTATCTGGTCCTAGGGTACATTTACATTTACATCAATTCAACACTTGAACCTAACACTGCGCCAACACTTCCTTACATAAAGCAGTCTAAGTTGCACCTTTTTTCATTTTCAGTGAATTTTGCTGTAAATAAGTGCCCCCCCTCTTGTTTTTTCCACTGACAAAGAGTAAACATACTTTTGGATAATATCTGTGGGCTATATATTAATCCAAAATGGGAGGAATGAACCTGTCTTCAAACTTTTAGCTTTTTTTAATTGCTTACAATTGGTTAGTTGTGTATTTAGAGGGATGCTGCAGAATGGATTCAAACAATAAAGCTTGCAACTACCATAATATTTACATTTCTGACATTTTAAAGACACCCTTATCCAGAGCGACTCACATTTATCTCAATATCCATCTGAGCAGTTGAAGGTTAAGGGTCTTGCTCAGGGGCCCAGCAGTGGCAGTTTGGTGGTGCTGGAAACTGAATCCATGATCCTTGGATTGGCAGTCCAAACATTGACCACTGAGCTACCACTTAACACCAGTTAACACCAATTAACAACAGTTAATATCTGGGATTACATCATGCTAATATTTTCCGCTGCCTAATAATAAGGGATAATTTGAAGAGCGAGGGCCCCAAGGGTGCACCTATCAGTACAATGTATTTATAATATAATAGGGGAATAAAATGATCTGTGATTGGTTGCTTTACATATCAATCATACATTTTCTCTGCCAGTAAAGCTGCTATTTAGCCCAGAGTTTCTGGTGGTAATCTGAGGGTCTGGTTATACAATACCATGATGAAGTATACAGACATATTTTTTTGGAAATGCTTTTCCTCTGACATTTCCCTCCCCTGATTTCCCCTGTCTTTCTTTTCATTCTCTCTGTAGGAGTGTGCCGGGGAGCCTTTATTCATGCTCTATTGTGCTATAAAGCAGCAGATGGAGAAAGGGCCTATAGATGCCATCACCGGAGAAGCCCGCTACTCACTCAGTGAAGATAAGCTCATACGACAGCAAATCGAGTACAAAACACTGGTTAGTAGTCGAACACACGGTCACTTACTGCACATGTGAGTGCATGCACCACGTGTGCGTCGTTTCCTGTGTGTGTGTGTGTGTGTGTGTGTATGTGTTTTTGTGCCTGGACAGACTGTTCATTAAGGCCTAATGCCCTGCTGCAGCTGAAATCGGGCTCCTGCAGTGGGTGTGAAATTAGATTTCTGGGAGCGGCAAATGGCCTTTCTCTCAACCTTGTCGTGTACCCAAAGCTCAGCTCCATCCGAGCATTCTAGCTCTTTGTCCAGATCATCCTCATCCTCGTTTGGTATCTCTCTGTCCGTTGCAGATTTTGAACTGCGTGAATCCGGATAACGAGAACAGTCCGGAGATTGCGGTAAAGGTGCTGAACTGTGATACCATTATGCAGGTGAAGGAAAAGATCCTGGATGCCATCTACAAAAATATGCCCTACTCGCAAAGACCTAGAGCTGTAGACATGGACCTGGGTGAGTATCATCCCAGAACGTAATACACACACACACATACACACACACACACTCAGAGCTTGTTCTGTCATTAATTATTTCCATTTCATTGGAAGTGTGTACGCATGAGTGACAGATCTGCAGCAAGTCTCAGTAAAAGCTTGTTCTGGCATTCTTAAATGCATACAAAAACACATGCAAGGGAATAACCACACACACACACACACACACACACACACGCACATACAACAGACACGCACACCTCAGCAGGCTCTCGTCGTTCATGGTAATCATAGTTATTGTCATGGGCATTAAGAGGATAATTTTCCCCACACGCCATTGAGTAAATTGGCGGTCAGCTACCCCACCCCCACCACAGGAGCTGACAGAGAGAGCGAGACAGAGAGAGAGAGAAAGAGCGAGATGTCTGTACACCGTTTAACTTTGAAGTAGAAACTCAGAGGTTGCAAGTTCAAATTTTTCAACCACAAAGCTACCACTGCTGGGCCCTTGAGCAAGGCCCTTAAACCTTAATAGCTCAGTTATAAATTTAATTATAGCCAGATGAAATTTCTGGAGGCAATTTAAAGGGTGTCTGCCAAATGCTGTAAATGTAAGTCACAACTCAAACTTAACTCAAACTGTGTTTGGTTTAAGTTAAACAATCGACGTGTCATTAAAACATATATGAAGGTTTATAATAAAAAAACTCAGATTTTCATTTTCATTATCCAATTCAGCAGTTACAGTTTAAGGGCCTTGCTCAGGGGGCCCAGAAGTGGCAGCTTGGTAGTGCTGGAAAACTGAATCCATGATCCTTGGATCAGCAGTTCAACACCTTGACCACTGAGCTACCACCTGTACAAAAATGACGACTCTTTATTCGAACAGGTCCAACAGGCTAATAGGTCATCGCCCTTTGTGTGTTAGCATGAGGATATCATTTGGCGTGTTAAAAAAACAATTTATAGAAAGGAATTTAACCTGTTCTTAACTTCCTGGCGCATGTATTTTCCACATAAATAAAGCTTACCATCAGCAGTTCCAAAAAGCCTTCCAGCATCTTGGCCTAAAAACTGCTTCCATTGCAAGCTTTTAAAGCCTGGAACTGCTACAGCTCTCTACATGCATGCATGTGTGTGTGTGTGTGTGTGTGTGTGTTTTTTACCAGCCATCATCTGTGCATCTGGCAAGTGTACATCCTAATGAGGACCATTCAATAGAGGGGAAAATCAATGATCATTTTTCTTATTCTGCATCAACCAACTCTGTAGCATTTCTTTTTCATGCATGCTTGGGCGTTTTCCAGAATGGCGCCAGGGCCGGCTGGCACGAGTGGTTCTGCAGGATGAAGACATCACCACCAAGATTGAGAACGACTGGAAGAGGCTCAACACCCTCATGCACTATCAGGTAAGGGGATTTTAGAGTTGGATTTTGAAACCAGGAAAAGTTGCTGATAGAATGATGTTGTTTACCTAGAACAAACTCAGGATTGAAATTGGCAAATGCTGTCACATTAAGCTGTTGTGGAAAAGATCAGGAATAGTGGTACAGAAACTCTGAAGAGAAGCGTTCGGTCGGAATTGTGTGTGGATGCAAAGCCAGGATTTTTGGTATTCACTTGATATCTCTAAGAAGAAGAAGTTTTATCTATGTGGTGCTTTGCCCATCTTAACATAGTATATACACTCAACCCAGGTCAACAACAAGGCCAATGAAGCCCCATTATTCCAAATACTAATTTCAAAAGATACTTTATTTAGCTAAGTCCTAAAGGTGGACAAGGATGCTATATTTCGAAGTGTAAGAGGTAGTGCATTCTATCATTTAGGAGCATTGACCTACCACCTATAGTCTGATAACAATGAACAGACAAGGAAGACTAGGAAGTACAAGCTCAGATGATCTGAGGGACCGAGTATAGTAGGGGTACAGTAGGTCAGACAGATATGGTGGCACAAGACCATTTATGGACTTGAATGTTAAAAGTAATATTCATTCATTTATTCATCTTCTATACTCGCTTATTTTCTAATTCGGGGTCACAGGGATCTGCTGGAGTCTATTCCAGCCGTCTCTGAAAGGGTGAAAGGCAGGAGAGGTACACCCTGGACAGGTCGCCAGTCCATCACAGGGCCACGCACACACTCACTCCTATAAGCAATTTGGAATCTGTGGACGGGGGGCATCGATCCCCAAACCTTATTGATGTGAGACAACAGTGCTAACCACTAAGCCACTGTACTGCCTAAATGTATTTATATTACGCATAACTGTACTATATAGATCTTTTAACTCTAATGTAGTTCCTACTTATGCATTATTCGATTCAGGATGCAGCACGAGTCGTCTGTTTTAATAGAGGTGATGGGAGCTGCACTATTTTCTTTTGTACTTCACAGTAAACTGCTTTAAAAGCTTTTTGTAGTCACGGTTTGTTTGCCTATCAGAGTTATAAAAAAAAGCAGCACATTGATCACCTTTGAGACTGGAACCCGGCAAAGTTCCGATCGTTGTACATTATACATAGAGGATCTGTGGGCGAGTGTCTGAGTGGTTTGAGAAAACAGAGCCGAGTTGTTGTTTTTTCCAGTATTTCTCTTCAATTCACATGCGATAATGGGTATTATTAGGTGGTGCAGTGAAGAGGTGTGTGCGTGTGTGTGTGTGTGTGTGTGTGTATGTGCATGCATGCAGAAAGTGAGAGAATGTGGGTTTTGTCTGGAGTGTTTTGTCCGTTATGCTTATTTAACAATGTCATCCTGCCCTTTACTTTAAAAGTACTGGAGTGTATCCTCGCCTAGCCGTCGACTCTTCAGCACTACACATACTCTCTTTGTCGCTCTCTCTCTCTCGCTCTCTCTCTCTCTCTCTTTATTTGTCTCTCTCTCTCCATCTCAGCTGTAAAGAAAAGGGAGGCGAGCAGGCGTTTGGAATCTGCACGAGGTACTTGAGTTAAACTATGAAAAGTGGAGCTCGCCAAACACTTGGTAATGAGGCCACTAATGCAGAACAATTTGCTTTATAGATTCGATATGATTCATTGTTTAGAGCAAATGAAGAGCAGTTAGCATAATGGCTGGTTGCTAACGGGTTAGCAGTTATCTAACCAGAATTGCAAATAGCTTTTAACCCTTATGTAGCGTTTATGCATTTCTTACCCAGCCAATGACTTTAGTTCACTTACAAGCAATATAGATTAGTATTATGGTTAGTATTTGCCATTTACCCTGGTAGACCGGCTGATATATAAGTGTTAAGGGTATATATGTTCTATAAATAAAAATAAGCCAAGGACAATAAGACTTAGGTGTTAAAACAGTTAATGGCATCATTTCTCTTTAAAAACTTTGACATCCCACAGACCAAAACACTACACAAGGGTTAATTCACTAAAAGCTGACAATAATATGATGACAATTATAGATTGATGTTGATTTTTAACTTATTGCTACATTTATTACAGATAAGAAAAAAATACTTGTCCGTCTCTTCGTCTATCACACTAACGCAGTGTGTGTATGTGTGTGTGTGTGTGTGTGTGTGTGTACCTATATGGACTGCAAAAAACATTATCATCACTTCCACCATGTCAACATTACCATGTACCCTTTTTTCTCATTATTATATTCTTCATTTATCTGTCCACAATACACTCTTTAGGTGTCTCTCCTCCAAACTGTCCCTTTAGGATGTCTTCATATACTGAAGCCTTAAATTTCCCATTACTGGAACTAAGGCCACATTTACTCTACAGAGATTGGTGGCCATTAGATAGATAGATAGATAGATAGATAGATAGATAGATAGATAGATAGATAGATAGATAGATAGATAGATAGACAGACAGATAGACAGACAGACACAATAGACAGACAGACACAATAGACAGATAGATAGATAGATAGATAGATAGACAGACACGATAGATAGATGGATGGATGGATAGACAGACAGACAGACAGACACGATAGACAGACACAATAGATAGGCAGACAGACAGAACGACAGATAGATAGATAGATAGATAGATAGATAGATAGATAGATAGATAGATAGATAGATAGATAGATAGATAGATAGACAGACACGATAGACAGACAGACACAATAGATAGACAGACAGAACGACAGATAGATAGATAGATAGATAGATAGATAGATAGATAGATAGATAGATAGATAGATAGATAGACAGATTGTTTAATGACATATGACTCGGGTAAATCTGATCTGTCAGCTTAAATATCTTAGAATCCATGTGCTTTTTCCTGCTTACATGGTTGCCAGTCATACACTATCTGTGCAAAAAAAATGAGTGACTTGAGGCATGCAGTGTAAATGCGGCCTAAGAGACACGCTCTTTCAGCAGGACAATGTCCCTGCGCACAAAGCCCCTGAGCTCCACGAAGACATGATTTGACAAGTGGAAGAGCGGAAGAACCCGAGTGTCCTCCACAGAGCCCTGACCTCATCACCCAGCATTAGTGCCTAATCCCGTTAATCATTTTGAGCTGAATGAGCAAATCCCCCACAGCCGCACTCATGATCTGGTAGAAAGCCTTTTTCAGAAATGTGAAGGTTATTACGGAAAGAAGAGCAAGAGTAAATCTGGAATAGGACGCTTTAAAAAAAAAATCTGATGGTAAGGGATCCAAAAAAATTATTTAAAAAAGCCCAGGATTCTAGAACTTTTTAGTCATATCAGTAAATAAGGGCTTTTTTTACACATATTTTTATTTCAGAGGTAAAAAAAAAATTAGCTTTTACAATTGTTTAATTCAGTCGTACCATCTTCATCATGCACACCTCTACCCCAAACACCCACCAGGCCCTATTTACTGCCTGCCATGTAATTTCCCCTAAATGGAACATCTGCTCCTGACTAACATACCCAAATATACAGCGCAATATGACGAAGCTGAGTTACTTCCTTTGAAAGGCAAAGCAAGAGCATCAACTTTAAATGGAAATGTAATGAAACGAAGCACTTCCCACTGATTACTAACTCGAATTCCACAAGGGTGATTAGTCTGTTAGGTCATCAAGCGAGGATTTCATTAGCCTAGATAGCACCGCATTCCATTTTTTCATCTTTCGATTAATCTCTGGATCTCCTTCTTTCTTTTCCATATGAAAAAAGTACTATAGTATTACAGAGTAACTTAGGCACAAAACATTGTGTAGTCAAATTTTCTGTGGTAAATAGTGTAGTGTTGTTAAGTAAATATATCATAGTTGTAATTTGTTGTGGTAATTCGACTACAATTTTTACAGTGACTCTAGTCTAGTATATATAAAATATACTGATGACTTTACTATAGTTACTATCAGTGCAAATTTATCTAAGGCAAAGTGGTGATTAAGGTGTTGGACTGCTAAATTGGAAGATCAGGGTTTAATTTCCAGCACCAACAAGTTTCCACTGCTAGGCCCTTGAGCAAGGCCCCTAACCTCCTGTTTCCCATTAGTAACTCTGTTTCTCATAGAACAACTAATGTTTCTCATAAACATTACCCGAGTGTAAATACTATAACTAACTAATTCCTTTAGTAAAAACTATACTATGATCCAGTTTATCACAGTCTTCTAGTTTATTCTAGTAACTAGAATAATAATTTACTACAACTCACTCGGGTTAATAATAGTATGCTGCAGTAAGATGTAGTACTCTAATATACTACACTACAATTTACTCATGTTACTGTAGTACAGCCTAAAGTATTACGATAGTATTTTTTTTATTTATGTGGGTTCAAATCAGGTTGGCTCATTCTAGAAAAAACAAAAACTAAAATGAAAAGTCGAAAAGTTACTTAAAAAAAAATTTCAGTCACTTCGTCATCCTCAGTCTAATCAGCAGAGGTGAGACGGTTAACCTTGCGCAGGTTGAATATCATTTGTAGGCTGGAAGTGTGTCCCTGAGGGGCTCTTTTTTTTTTTTTTTTGTACTCATGGGACAGCAGAAGAATTTCCAATTTCATGGTTTGGAGTGGCATGAGAGATAAGAAATTAACAATTCAAATGTGCTGAGTGTCAGCTAAGTAGTGTGCCCGAGTGTGTGTGTGTGTGTGTATGGCGCTGAAGTGTACGTCTGTTTCTGTGAGTGTCAATGGCGATGGATTGCTGCCTGGAATATTTCATACAGTATGTCAGTCGCTCGTTGAGGAAGCAATTAAAAACGTGCTTTAAAACATATCACACGGCATAAAATTAGTCATGAAGCATTACAACACATATTAACTGAATAGCCTTAATGATGTATTTGAAAGTTCTTACACATAACATACAGGATAACAGATGATAAAACACAAATCCAGAACTGGTGGTGTTATAAATATGGCACATTGCCGGAATTCTCAGCCCCGCTGACACATCATTCTATCTATCGAATGTTTTCCTGACACCTAGAACGCATCATCATCTGTTCCTCAGGAAAAACTGAACCTCTAACAGATTTAAATTTACATTTATTTATTCATTTACACTTACAGTTAGAGCAGATGAGAATTAAGTGCTTCGTTGAAACCGTTCTGTCAGCGTGGCAGGACTGGCATTTAAACACAGAACCTTCTGAATGATAGTCCTGGTGCTTATTTGATAACCTGCACCACCACACATATTGTGAAACTACATGCATGGCATTGAGTAGATGTCCTTATCCAGTAGGAAGTGGTGATTAAGATGTTGGACTGCTGAATTGGAGGATCATGGTTTGATTCCCAGCACCACCAAGTTGCCACTGCTGGGCCCTTGAGCAAGGCCCCTAACCCCCAATTGCTCGGTTGTATAAATTAGATAACTGTAAGCCACTCTGGATAACGGTGTCTGACATATGCTGCAAATGTAAATGATGATGTCAACAAGCTACACCATCCAGATGATGTAGGAGGAGTGGTAGAGCAGTGGGTTTGATTCCCAGCAACACCAAGCTACCACTGTTGGACCCTAAGCAAGGCTCTTAACCCCAAATTGCTCAGTTGTATTAATGAGCTAAATGCAAGTCGCTGCATCTCATTTATCCAAGTTAGCATTTAAGGCATTAAAGGCTTTAATGGTTGTGAGATTTGATCTAATAATTTTCCATACAGTAGTCCAACATGTTAGGAACTAAACTTATGAATTATAATATAAATTTCGAGCACGATTTATGAGATTAGTTCTTCAACAGTTGAGCATTTACTGAATTCTGGGTTGAGCACTGACGGTTTCACTTCCTGCTTGCTTGAAGGTGGCCTTTGAGTTAATGCTCTGCCTGTTCAGGGAGCTTTTACTGATGCCCATCAGAGAAAGGCCATGGGGATCAGAGATATTGGAAAAAGGCTTGGCTTTTTGTGTTTGATTGAGGCCTTATCTCACCAAACGCTGGCTGTTTATCACTTCCAGCCAGCCTCTATCAGACAGCCTTCCTAGCCCAGGATTATCTCTCAAGGGCAAATCCACCTTCCTTCAATCAGCTGCCATCTATCTCCATATAGACCCTCTATGCTGCTCCTGCTGCTGTATGAAATACTCAGGCACATACAGTATGCAAGAGGAATTAAACAGATTGTATTTTGGATTTTTATTTTAGATTGCTTTTAAAAAGTTTTTTTAGAATCCAGAAGAGGCCAGACTAATATAAAATACACCCTGTTTTAAAGATGCGCAGATAAGCAATCGGGCAGAAACAGATTTCAGCCTTTAGGGAATATGGAATGCTGAAATATGGAATTATAACTCTAGATAACTTCCTGCTACTTTGCTGCTATTTTATATTCTAAGGATGTGTAGTCATAAAATTAACAAATATTGGAAAGTGGTAGCTCAGTGGTTAAGGTGTTGGACTGACACTTGGTTTGATTCCCAGCCCCACCAAGCTACCACTAATGGGCCCCTTGAGCAAGGCTCTTTACCCACAATTGCTCAGTTGTATAAGAGATAAATGTAAGTCGCTCTGAATGAGGGGGGGTCTACCAAATTCCATGAATGTAAACAAATCAAAATCCTTCAGGACAGCTAGTAAATAGCAAACTCTGGGATTATAAACCATTTCAGCATTTGCAACATTTTAAAATTGTCCAAAATGTCAGCATTTAACATTTGGAAAAGGCTTTTAAATTTGGATAGAATTTAGGAGTTTATTTATTTCAGTGGGAAGAGTTGATAAGATAGAGCGAGAGGGAGGGTGGGGCGTTAAAGATGCTGCTAATAAAGCCTTTCCTGGTGTCAAGGGTGGAAGCCAGAGACACATGACATAGAGAAAATGGAAGCACGGAGAGCAGCGGGAAAGAGTAAAGAAAAAAAGGTTACCATTTTTTTTGAGTGTCGAGTCTGACATGCTTTCTTTGACAGTCGTCCCCTCGTTCAAGTGTCCCCCCAGCCAGGCCATTAGCTCTATGCAAGGTAGGATTCAATCCTGAGCTGGACACTTCCTAATGGTTTAAAGGATAAAGGACTGGTGGAAGGGGAGGGGGAGGAAAAAGTGGATTGAAGCGCTGCAAAGGGATTTCTGACTAAAGGCAGCCTTTACTTTGGAGAAGCGAAAGAGAAGAGAAGAGATTATAGACTGTATTACAGAGATGAGAGAGATCTCTTTTTTTCCCTTTGTGAAATGGACTTTCTGAAGCTTTGACTTTCTAAGGTTGTTGAAGTTGACCCCTCTTTCTCTCTTTCTCTCTCTCACACACACAGTACACTTTGTTTCCATTTTGCTTTGCTTCCTTCCTTCTTTTTTCACTTCCAATAATCTTTAAGCTGAATGCCTAAAGCTCTTGAGATGAAGTGCTATCGGACGTCATTCTCAAAATCAGGTTCGCTTCATTTTACTGGCACTTTTTACTCAAGTAATCCCTCCGTGTCCGTTTGTCATTAAAGGCTATGCAGGGCAGTCTGTAGGCATCTGAAGAGGTGAGCACTGTAATGACCTCATTGAGACAAGTCTTCTGAGTGGGTGGGCTACAGAGTGGAGATAAAAAAAAAAAAAAAGCATGGAGTCGGAGAACTTGCTAGACATTTGCAAATGAACTGCAAATGTATGCAGGAAATCAATCTTCAAGAGGTCTGCTTTTTAATTCGGGGTTTGCACTGTATTTAATTTTTAGCGGTTATATACGACTGTTGCTTGTGAGACTGTAGAAACATGATCCTCATGTCCCACTGTAAGATCTCAGTCATCATAAATGTCAGACTATTGGACGGTCAAAACATGCTAAATACGGTCGCACATCAATCTTGACACGTTTAGTAACCCGTGTTCTCTCGCTAAATAGTAGCTAGCAACAAACAAACAGCGGCGATGATGCATCTTACAGTGAGGAAAAAAAAATTGCAAATAATCACACCAAATGTTGTCACCTTCTCACTCAACTGCTTGCCGATGGTCTTGTCCTGCTACTTTGTGTAGGTTTACAATCTTGTCCCTGACATCCTTGGACAGCTCTTTGGTTTTAGCCTTTGTGGAAAGTTTGGCATCTGATTGACTGATTGATTGCTTTTGTGGACAGGTGTCTTTTATACAGGTAAAGAGCAAAAATTAATAGCACTCCCTTTTAATAGAGGGCCTTTAAGAGAGTGCTCCTAATTTCAGCTTGTTGCCTGTATAAAAGACACCTGGGAGTCGGAAATCTTGCTGATTGATAGGGGATGAAATACTTACTTCACTTATTAAAATGCAAATCAGTGTATAACTTTTTTTTTTTTTTAATTGACTGAAATCTTCTATAAAATGTTTCAGAATTTCAACAAAGGAGAAAAATGATCTCAACGGCCATTAATTTGCTAATGAGGAACATGTCAAATTAGCCATCAAAGACAACAGATTTTAGCGTATGATTATAGGAATTTTAACATTTGTCTCAAATGACCAAATCGTGGCTAAAATCAAACAGCCCGGCTTTTAGTCTGGTTCAAGGGCAAAGCACAAATACAACTATTAGGGTCAAGTTTTAGCCTTGGATGAGGATAACTCTTCTTTTTAGAGAGCTGGCAAGTCAGCATTGGCTTTCAAAAGCCTGACAAAAACTTCCATTATTTTCAATCAGCTTTTATACATTCCAATCAGTCTTTTCAACATTTTTTTTTCCTTTTTCCTTAACTCTTGTTGTCAGGATCCAGTTAATATGTCGCTGTAAATATCCTATTCCTCTCTCAGCCCAAGTCTATTGTCCGCATGCTCTTGTTTACCGATGTACAGTTTTATCAGTTTTACCTGGGTGTAGGCTTTCCGTCCAATCAGGCAGGATCCATTCCTGATTCTATCTGTTCAATCAGTCAGTCTTAGCCTTTAGGAGACTCAAGTGGGGCTTCTGCTTGACTATAATAAAAGTTTTATACGATTGGTCAAACTCTGTTGAGTTTATAAGCTTGGTTATCTGTCTATTTATAAGACCAGCATCCTATATTCCTCAAAGACAAACACACCATCATTCCTAGCCAGTTAATGAAACAGTGCAGCTGTAAAAGTCTACTGCAAAACCTGAATTAGATCGTAGATCTTTGAATCAACGAACAAAATACAACTTACACACCCAAGACAATTTAGAATCTGTGTAGCTGACTGATTTAACTGGCTAAATAAAGAGAAAAAAACACTTAAAAGATATTAGTTGTTTCGCTATCATTATTATTTTTTTAATTTTGGAGGCAATAAGACATCTCATTGGTATTTATTGCACACAAGGTAATCTTGAGGTAATTAAGGGAAATAAGTTATTTTTTTAAAATGAGTGTATACGACATACAAATACAAAAGTAATATATATATATATATATATATATATATATATATATATATATATATATATATATATATATATATATATGTATATAAGTAAAAAAATGTTTTGTTCTTTCATAAGTTGAATATGAAGTCAAGTGGTCGTTCTCAGGTTGATAAAAACCATTAAAGGGTTGTGGGTTTAATTCCCAGCACCACCAAGAAATAACTGCTGAGCATCTAAGCAAAGCCTTTAACCCTCAAAGAAATAGATAAAAGTTTCTCTGGATAAAAAAAGTCTACGAAATGCCATGAATGTAAATGACCCCGTTACAGCCTCACAATGTGTGGTGGTGCAGGCAGAAAAAGGGTTGTCAGATAAGCATCTGGACTACAGCTCCGAAGGTTCTGAGTTTAAATCCCAGTAGAAATGTAGAATTTTCAGTTTCAATAAATCTAAAATGTAGTAATAGTCTGTCATTTGACTGTATGTGTGTGTTCTGTGACTGCGCTTTTAGTCGTGTTCGAGCAAATGTATGCAAGAAACATTCGTTTATTTTATCTGCGGCTAAACTATTTGCCTCACTGCTTTCCTAATTGCCTCTCACTGCACTGACAGTTTGTGAAGTCAGTGACCGTGAAATGGCTCTCGACTCTTGAATAGAAGTGCCGCAACTGCTGAATGAAATTGTGAAGCTTATCTTTGTGCTTGCTAGTTTCTTTCTAATATCATGTATCAACGGTTTTGCTATTATTTTCTTGATGCTTCATTAAGTCTGTGTAACTGCTCCTTTACCCAGTACAGTACCAGGTCATTCTTTGTGTGTGTGCAGGTATCAGACCGCTCTGTAGTGGCGCTGGTCCCGAAGCAGACGTCCTCCTACAACATTCCTCCCACAGCCAGCATTTCCCGTACGTCCATCAGCAGATACGGTCAGTGTTGACAGATTTATTTATCAGCTTAACGTTTGCGGCTAAAACTTAAAGTATGAGTATAAAATTCATATATATATATATATATATAATATATATATATATATATATATATATATATATATATATATATATATATATATATATATATATAAATAAAATGTATTATTTTCTGTTAGGTTGTATTTTCCTGCTTGGACAGTGTTCTATGGGGTTTCCTGTTTTGTGTTTCAGTGTTTATGTTCTGATTGGTTTGTTCTTGTCATGTGTCCCCCTTTGTCTAGCATATAAAGTTCTCTTGTTTTCTTTGTCCTTTGTCTTATATTTGCTCTTTATCGCTACTGGTGAGTTCATTTCTGTCAGGTAAAGTCTTGTTAAGTTGAATTGTGTTCATCTTTATATTTGTTGTGTTGCCATATTGGAGTTTTTAATAATACATTTTCATTTAATAAAGCTGCACAAGAGGACTTAACAAAAGGGGACAAATGACAAGAATAAACCAATCAGAACATAAACATGTAAACATGAAACCCAGACAGAATCCAACCCTGACAAACGGTAGCTACAAATTATGTTTGTTTTTATGGTTCTCCAAATGTGGACCTGTTTTTAGTAAAAATACACTCACTTTAAAAATTCATTTTATTATTAAAATCAACAAAATCTGCAATATTTAAAAGTTTTAAAATGATAATGATCATTTTGATAGATTTGGGCAAAGAAACACAATGTAGCCTTATTATAACATTATACCCCCTAAACCTCTTCACTCCATTAAAGCTGGTTGTGCTTTTGTTCTCTGATACCTCAAACTCCATTCCCAACAATACAATAAACAAAATCTGATACACAATTATGTAGGATTATTAGCATACAACTTAAAATGAGGTGACAGTTGCTTGGTTTCTATCACCCTGTGTTCATGCTTTAGAAACGAGGGATGGATATGTCTAACTTCCTTTGCAAAAAAGGTTTTTACACCCACTTGAGGTGGTTAAAGCGAAGGGGAAAACATCAATTCTGAATAATAAACCCGTGGGACTAATCTGCGTTTCCGCTATGAGTGTTTTTACGGTTTCTTTATAACACGACTGCTAGCATCAACATGTGCATGTGGACAGATGTGAAGAGAGAAGCTTCACTGCTCGGACATTTATTACTTGCCACATGGTTTATAATTCTAATCTAGCCTTTAGTATGCTAAGTATGACGTTGCAAACATTATACTTACGTGACCAATCGGCTGTTTACGCTTTATCAAGCTTGCTTATTTATAATTTACTGGTATTTACTAGGTTACCAATACCACCAACAGCCGCTTGGTTAGCAATACCACCAACAGCCTAATTTGCTTTTTTTTTTATTATTGATTATTTGCTAAATTAAAAAAAAATTGTGTTTTATATAATGTCTAGACTCCAGTTTACTTCACAGCCTGGAGGAAACCTTGGAGAGAAAGAGAGAGAGGGAGAGAATGTGAGAATTGATAGCGTTCATTAAAAATCCCAATAATGTTGATAACTCTGCTGATTTTTTGGATGCCATCCGTATTGGGCATGCACAAATATTACCCCCTTCCCTCACCAGTACAGCCCTAAGAAAAAGCTTCAGGCCTTCCCATCTGGTTCGCACTCATTTTCCAGCACAAAGCTGCAGGCCTGTCTGATTGCTAATTATGCGCTGCAAATTAGAACTCCACGCAAGAACAAAGGCCGCAAACGAATCCCGGGCCAAATATTGCGGTCTGGATTGGCTGGAGTCTGAGTTGTCACCTAGCAACATAGACATCTTAGCTCAAATATGTTAGCCACCTTGAGCTCACCGCATGTGTGTGAAATCGGTCCTGAAACAGTGAATTGAAGCCCTGAAAATAAACTTGCCCTGAAAATTGTAATTATTTGTATTAATAATAACATTTTCATTAATTCAGTTTTTATTTTTAAAGGGTTTTTAATAAAAGACATTATAAAGAAATTATAAGCAGGCTAATCAGTGATTTTTTGGGTGTGTGTGTGTGTGAGAGAGAGAGACAGGTGTAAAGAACAGCTCTCACAGTCACAGTTCCCATCCATCACAGAGCGGCACAGCTGCAGCCAGTCACCCGCTGATTGATTTATATCAATTTAATGCTCAACACTTAGCATTTCACCTGAATTTAGCACACTGAGCCCAAAATATCCCGTGTCTCACAGTGACCTTGAATGATGGCAGGAGACAGGAGCACTGGGAATAGTCAAAAGGTTGGACATATGCAGTGGCTTAACATGGATCAGGAAATCGAAATCCTGTTTTCCTCATCATGCAAACACACACACACACACACACACACACACACACATGCCCCAAATCCTTTGATTTTTTAATACAGTCAAATGTGCTGAGACTTCAAGGTTATTAAGGCCACAATAAGCCAGATAAAGAAGCAAGTATTAGACAGAGGTAAAGAATCTTTTATTGTAGATAGTAAAAAATCATTTTTGTTTCCAAAAATATTTCTTTTATTGTGTGTGTAAAGGATGTTGATTAGACAAAATAGTCCAGAATAGGAAAAACAGACCGACTTCTGGCTGAACATCTAATAAAGACGACGCACTTAGCTGAAGTCGTCCTCTGATTAGTTAAAGTGTATCGGATTTCCAGGAGACGTGTGTGTCGTGTTGTTTAACGGTGGATCTGATCTAAGAACTAAGCTGTTGTGTTAACATTGATGGCAATAAATTATTTTTTACATTTTTGAGATGTTGGTGAATGAATAATAATCTTGTTATTGTGGGGTCGTTTCCATGTCCCTAAACATGATGGGCTGCAAAATAAAAAACATCATTGGTTGCTTAACTTATCAGTCAGACGTGGACCTTTAAAGGTTATTTAAAGCTGCAAAGGTTCCCAGACCTTCTGGCATCAGTCTGAAGGTCTGGCTAGGCGAGACTAAGGCAACAGTAAACTCCCACGTAAATATTTTATCTCCTATAAGACTGAAAAGATTAGTTTTATAAATAAGATTTATAAAAAGTATTAATAATACCGATAAAAATTTTTGACATTAACAAAGTAAGTGGTTTTATTGTTTTATTGATTAGTTTAAATAGGAAATACTTAATATTTCGACTGGAAGCAAAAGATGAATAATTGATCAAAGCCAACTTATTAATTATTAAGACATTTTTTAAAAGCTGAAGATTAATAAATTCATTTTCCTTGTTCGATTTATTATAATAAATAATTGCTGATTAATCTATTAATCGGTGTAACTATCGTGGATTAAATGACCATCAAAATAAACCCCCTAATTCCTTATACACTATACTGTTCATTTGGATTGTATGTTATATTATTGTTATATTTCTTGACATTCCACTTTATTATTTATTTGGATTTTTTCATTATTTTAATAAAATACATAAAACCCAATTATTGTCTGTAACTAGGTCTATAAGCAAGTAAAATTTTACCAATAACCAAAGCATGCATTACCTCAATAGCTGTAAAGATTTTGGGATGGGATAAAGTAAGTCTACTCAATAAAATAAGTAGCCAATGCATACAGTGAGCCAATAGCTGTCAGGATTTCAGGACAGGTTGAGTTCTAGAGCAATCGGTTCGATCTAAAATAAATGAGCTTTAGGTGAGAAATGCAAATATCTTGTGGGTGTTGAAAATCTGACAGGATTATCTACCATGGCAACAAATGGTCATAGCACAGAAGATTATGGCTGTCACATACTCTTAAAATGGTATATAAATGTGTTTGAACATATACAATTTGACCTTCACGGCAAGTAAATTTACATCCAAACCTCTGCAGCGTATACAGGGTTCTACTGGACCGAACACAGCTCCTTTCATAAAGTGGTGTCAGCATAATATTTTAAAAGGATCCACATTGTAAAGCCTGGAGTCTGGGGCAGCATGGTGGCTTAGCGGTTAGCATTGTTGCCTCACAGTAAGAAGGTCCCAGGTTTGTATCCCCTGCAGGGATGTGGAGTTTGCATGTTCTTACTGTGCTTGTGTGGGTTTGATCTGGGTACTCTGGTTTTCTCCGACAGTCTAAAAAACATGTACCCAAAGTTGATTGGTGATTCTAAATTGCCCAGAAAAGACAGTGTAAGTGTGTGTGGTTGTTTGTCTTTATGTGGACCTGTGATAGACTGGCGACCTGTCCAGGGTGCAACCCCTGTCTTTAACCCAATGACAGCTGGGATAGACTCCAGCAGATCCCAGTGACTCCGATAAAGAATTAGCGGCTATAGACATGGATGGATGGATGGATGGATGGATGGATGGATAAAATGACTCTGTATGAGACACAGAAAAACAGAAAAAAACAGCCGCTTCTGATACCAACTTGCTTGACATCTGGGAATGAAAATATGTTTTGTTCTGTTTCGTCTCCATGAGCTTTAAACTGTGTTCCTTTCTATAGACTCGTCATTTCGCTACACCGGAAGTCCGGACAGCCTTCGCTCACGGGCTCCGATGATCACTCCAGACCTGGAAAGCGGAGTAAAAGTGTGGCACTTGGTCAAAAACCATGAACACGGAGACCAGAAGGAGGGCGACCGTGGCAGCAAGATGGTGTCTGAGATCTACCTTACTCGCCTGCTAGCTACGAAGGTAACACTGGTTAAATCCCTTACTGTAATATTTCATGTCAATATTGTTTGAAGAGTTGTGTTTACTTAAATCTCTCTGTAATAATCTAGGGTACACTGCAGAAGTTTGTGGACGATCTGTTCGAGACATTGTTTAGCACCGTTCACAGAGGCAGCGCTTTGCCTTTAGCTATCAAATATATGTTTGACTTCCTGGACGAGCAGGCTGACAAGCACGGCATCCATGACATGGACGTTCGACACACTTGGAAAAGTAACTGGTAAAGCATTTTCATCAGTCATAATCGAAATGCTAATCATTCAGACTTCCGGAAGTGATTTTGTGACTATTTTTAGCTGAGATCTTGTTTGTGTGTGTGTGTGTTTTTTAAACCCTTTTAGCCTTCCACTGCGATTCTGGGTGAACGTCATTAAAAACCCTCAGTTTGTGTTCGACATTCACAAGAGCAGCATTACAGATGCGTGTTTATCCGTGGTGGCCCAGACCTTCATGGACTCTTGTTCCACCTCAGAACACAGGCTGGGGAAAGACTCTCCTTCCAACAAACTGCTCTACGCTAAAGACATTCCCAACTACAAGAACTGGGTGGAAAGGTGAGATGTTCAGAACCGATTATCTTTTGTAAGCTATGTTACATTATAAAGTTCTATTTTGTAGTGGTTTTAACAGATGTGGAAAGAAAAACTATGGAACGGGAAACAGGATCTAGTTAAATTATTAATAATTGTATATAAAGTGTATATGGAATTTATAGTTGGAGATTTAAATATCATGTCCAATAAACTGCTGGATTAATATATAACACAATGGAAATCCTATCAGGATAATGAAAGTCACTCTGATTGGTTAGGTTTCTACTAGATTTTTTAGAAGACCTGTGTCGTGTTTTATGATACGTGTATTAGTACTAGGGATGTTTATTGGCAAAGGACATCATGATACGATACATATACATATCACGTTACATGGGTCATGATATGATACATCACAATATATTGCAATACAAGACATATATTACAATATATTTAAAAAATTTAATGTAACTCATATACCTAAAAATAGAACAAATACAAAGCCGGAGACTCTGGAATGCTTGCTTTTAAGACAATATTAACGTAAACGTCAATTAGTTGATTGAAGTGGGTTCAATTCCCAGCTCAACTAAGCTACCACTGCTGGGCCCCTGAGCAAGGCCCATAACCCCTAATTGCTTAGTTGTATAAATGAGATAAATGTAAGTCGCTCTAAATAAGGGCGTCCACCAAATGCTGTAAATGTCAATATAAAACGTTCTTTTAATATATATATATATAGATGCTCGTTCTTTATATATATAGATACTAGAGGTTAGAATATCGATACACTATCAGAAAAATATCATGATATATAGCTGTATCGATTTTTTTACCCAGCTCTTATCAAAACAGTAAATATGTTACTTTTCTTATACTATTTCTAACTTAAAGAACGCAACAAAGTCAATTGGGATTTGGCTCGTCATTGCCTGTATAAATGACCCAGAACAAATGTAACCGTGACTGGTTGCTTAACATCTCAGTCACTCACCCTGTTTGCCAACATAAGCTGCTAAAGAGTCAAGATCTTCTGCCATCCTTGCTAAATGCGGTTAGCATATAATGTGGATACTGTAAACGGGTCTGGAATTGAGTTTAGCACAGGAGGTGACAGTATATGAAATCCAGGTCTGCTGATTGTTGCCGTGTATATTTTTAGATACTACGCTGATATAAGTCGACTGCCAGTGATCAGCGACCAGGACATGAACGCGTACTTGGCTGAGCAGGCACGGCTTCACTCCCATGAGTTTAACATGCTGAGTGCTCTGAATGAGATCTACTCTTACGTCAGCAAGTACAGCGAAGAGGTGAGCTACAGCACACACACACACACACACACACAAAACACTGGAGAAAAGCAAACAGGCTCTATGAATAGGCCTTTGATAAGAAAGATTACGTACAGCCAAATCAGAGTCTCCTGCACAGAATGCTGCACTCGATGTAAATTAACTTCACACGGTGTTGAAAGGTATCATAACAGGACATGACATGGATTTGAATCGGTCTGAATTACTTGTAAAAATCTCTCACAAGAGTCTCACAAGTCCTTTGGGGAACCCTAAAACCCACTGAATCCTTGGACTCTCATTAATCTCACACACTCCCATCGCTCAGATCAGGCTGTATGTATGTATGTATAGACAGACAAACAGACACAGACAGACAGACAGACAGACAGATAGATAGATAGATAGATAGATAGATAGATAGATAGATAGATAGATAGATAGATAGATAGATAGATGGATGGATGGATGGATGGATGGATGGATGGATGGATGGATGGATGGATGGATGTGTGGGTTCACCAAATCCTTGAACTCATAAACTCTGTCCAGTCTGCTAAATCTTATGGTTTAGATGAATCAGATGAATCATTAGCCACAATTTTGACTCTTTTGTTTCTGATCTGCTGAATGAATTTTCAGTTTGTATTTATCTGTTATTGTTCTCAACAATAACTCAGGAAGAGAAGGATGCGTAAATCCCGAGTCATATAAAGGTTCGGCTTATGTAACCCTGATGAATCCGGATACTTCTTTTTTTACTCCGTTTTCAGTGTTCTGTACTGTATATGAGTAATCATCCTACGCATGATGCAAACTTTATGAATTGCCAGAGATAAAGCTATTATACCAAGGCATGGCTGTGCAAATGCAATTAGGAGTATATCAGATCTGCTTACGGTGTGAAAAAAAGATTTAAAAAATCAAACGCAATAACATTGCTACAAGCTTAGAGGCAATATCTCTAGATGAAATAATAGTGGCAAATTTGTCCATTTGTATTGATTTTTTTTTTATGAGTAAAAATCATGTAGTATAACGTCTAAGCTAGAAAACACATCCATGCAGTAGCAACCAGGTTTATGTGACAGATAACGTTTTATTGACGTTCGTTGGCGTTTTATTCATCTCCTTTCACCACACCTGTAGTTCTGAACCGCTCAGTTAATTCCATAAATGAGTATTTACACTGTAGGTCTTGATGCCTAATTCCAATTTTGTGACTATAACCGCTTTTTTTTGCTGAACCGCTTATATTATTATTACTTTTAAAACTGACCCCTATCTGATATCTGCATTTACACTATACACAACAAAACAACCCAAAGTAGACGTCCTGACCATAAAAGGAAGTAAAAACGGTGCGATAATCAATAAACGTAATAGACAAAATGATTATTCAGTGTGTTGCGTCCGCATCAGATTTAAAAGTCGGCGAAACAACGCTCTCTTTAGGTGGAGAACCTCTTTACCCATTGATTGTTAAAACTGCCTCTGATCTGGCTCTCGAACATTTGATACAGTGAACAAAATTAATAAATATCAAAATACACAGTTGTGCTAAGTTATTATATTTTACTATATTTTACAAATTCTTGAACTCATAAACTCTCACACTCCGAGGCGCTTGGATCCGGCTGTATCCCTACGCACTACGAGTGTCCAGTCCGCTAAATCTTATGAATCAGATGAATCATTAGCCACAATTTTGATTCTTTTTCCATAAATTTGTGACTATAACCGATTTATTTTTTTTTTGGACAACCCGCTTACATTATTATTACTTTTGAAACTGACCCCTATCCGATATCTGCATTTACACTATACACATCAAAACAACGCTTTCTTTAGGCGGAGAACCCATTGATTGTTAAAACTGCCTCTTATCTGGGTCTCGAACAGTTGTTACAGTGAACAAAATGATTAAATATCAAAATACACAGTTTTGCTAAGTTATAAAATTTTGCTAATGGTGTCCACCTGAGTTGACGTCAGACACCAGCGTCGCTTATTCAATGACGCTCGACTCGCATTCACAGGTCAAAATTCGATCTGTCTGCTTACACAGCAGACGCTAATGCACGTAACCAATTCATATCCCACTTATTACCACAAACGAATGAGACCTGAATTCCATCTGAAAACATCAGAATCCATGTGTTTCACTGTAAGAAGTAATATCCGATCTGTGCCACATTGGAGGAAAAAAAACTTGATACGTGCAGTGTAAATGCAGCCTTAGATTCAGTGTGTTATGGTGAGAAAGGTAAAGGAAATGCAGTAATATAACTAGCAGCGTGTACAGGCCTACAGGATTTATTGCGAGATTTTTCAGTACCGGCTCACTTACAGGCATCATTAGACACCGCCTATCGGTGTACGCCAGACATATGCACAACAATGCGATGTTCTTTACTTAAAGCCTGTATCTTGGGTTTGCGATAAGGCAGGGCCTATTAATCCCATTGTTCAGTGTGTACTTGAGTAACGTGGGCTATAAAGACATCTCTCCTAATTTAGTTGCACAGCTGACAGAGACGGTGGCTCAGAGAGAGAGAGAGCGAGAGAAAGAGAGAAAGAGAGAAGGAGCGAGAGAGAGAGGAAGACTGTCAATCATCTCTAATCGCGACATACTCGTCTCCCTTAGGGGGAAAAATACAGCTTTTTAAAATAGGGAAATGAGACTAGGAGAGATTTCCTTGAAGTCTCTGGAGAAAATCAGACTGACACCTTTTTCTTTTAATGTCATATTAATGCATTAAAGTATCAGACAGTTCATCAGACAGGGTCCAGAGTCTGACACCTCAGCGTTTTTCTCGTCATGGCCTACATATATTTGACAGTGCTCTGGTGAAAACATTTTTATTAAAGTGTTCGGACTACAGTACAGGGCTTAGGGAGTGTATTGGGATATGAATATGAAAAATATGAGGTGGGGCCCCAAACATACTATTACATTACTGCTAGTAGTCTCACTACTAATAAAACCGAGCTCTGGGGGGCCCCTTAAGTGCATGGACCTTTAGAATCGTTCTGTCTTACCCCCTCTTATGAGTGCCTCTGTACATAGATATGTAATATATCTTATAAAAGAGGACAGCTTTTTCCCCAGGCTGTCATCCTGCACTTATGCACTAATACAGCACACAGCATCCCTCCCCCACCCCTTTAGCCACAAACACCTACCCAGTGCCGTTACATATCACAGGTATACTGTAGCGCATTAATAACTATTCTCACACCACTGTATAAACTGTGCATACTGTACTGTGTATACCGTAAAATAATGCTTCAGATTATATACTTAGATTGTACAGACTGACTATTTATTTTATAACCTGATATTTACATACATACATATTACATATTTCACTGCAATGTCTGAGTTGCACTCAGGAGTTTTACTCACCAGATTTAAGATGTATAGCAAGGGTTAGAGAGATGGATGGACAGACAGACAGACAGACAGACAAGTAGGTAGGTAGATAGACAGATAGATAGATAGATAGATAGATAGATAGATAGATAGATAGATAGATAGATAGATAGATAGGTATATAGGTATTAGGGGTATAGATGATAGATAGATAGATAGAGAGTAGCTGATGATGATCGATAGATAGATTGGCAGAGAGGTAGTAGAGATAGATAGATCCGAAGAAGATAGATAGACAGACAGACAGATGGATGGATGGATGGATGGATGGATGGATAGATAGATGGATGGCTGGATAAGCCATAAATCACACAGGCTGAATATTTTCTCCTCATAAAGATTTTCTTTGACCGACACTGGCTGCTTTGCTAGACTGTTGTTTAATATCAAATTTCTATTTTTAGCTCGGTAATTAAGTGCTTTTTGATCATATAATTAGACTCTCTGGCATCAGCTGAGACGTGTGCTACATGCTAATGAGGGGCTGATTTGTGTCTTCAGATCACCGCAGCATTGGAGCAGGACGAGCAGGCTAGGAAACAGAGGCTGGCCTACAAGGTGGATCAGCTGATTGCTGCTATGTCGCTGGAGAGTTGAGGAACCCACGGATAGAGGAAATGGAACACAAACAGTCTGTGCCATGAATCCTTTATCCAACGCCTGATCCTGCAACTCGACTGGAAACGGGATCCAGCTGACTGAGGATTTACTGATATTTTATAGGGTGTTTCTTTGAAAAGGGTGAAAACAGTTACCTCCACAAATCAATCTGCACGTCCGTCTTTTTTTTTTTTTTGCCTTCCAGTGTGTCTGAGGAGTCGAGTCAAGATTTCAGATTGCTTCAAACGATATTCTGGACCCAGCAGCGTTTAGTAGCATCCTGCATGTTTGTTTTTGTATTTGTTTTGTCATTGTTGGTTTTATACCCATGACTGGCACATGTGATGAGACTGCAGCTACAATACCTCTTTGTAAATGTCATTTTTTTTTTCCTCTAGTGGCATCAGAAAAAAAAAAAAAAAAAAAACAAAAAAAAAAAAAAAAAACAAAAAAATTTGATATTGTATGACTCGATTGAAATCCAGCCAATGGGTTCTTCTTCTTCCAAATTTTTATTTTTATACGATGATTGTTTTTATTTAATTTATTCCGTCGAGCTCGTACCTCCCGAAAGGTACAGGCTTCTGACATTCATATTCCTCTTCAGCCTCTGACTCGAGTCTTATTACGAGTCAGAGGCTGCGTTCGCGTATATGGTATCCTACAGAGAACTTACAGAACTTCCTAGGACTCCTGAGCGAGCAGCTGTATGTTTTTAAAAAACTTCTCAAACTCCCGGGGTTCAAGAGGTCAAAGTTCGACCAGCTCGCACATTTTCCAAGACTGCACTTTACCTAAGGAAAATGTCTCCGACACCGACCGCGCCCGATCGATTCCCTTCGTGACCTCCGCCTCGCCGTCCTTTTTTCAACATGTAAGCCTTCGTGAACGTGCAAATGTTCCTCGATCTTGTCTGGTTGTTTGTTTGTTATTTAAAAAAAAAAAAAACAAGGTCAGTTTTAGCTGACTTCTATGGCCAAATGGCCAAAAGGGGGCATCTGATGTGCCGTGTCAACCTCTTCAGTTTTGCCTATATATGCTGTAGGACTGATTAGCATAAATAAATGAGATGTTTTTTTGTTTTTTTTTAATGAGCCAGCAGCAATGAGAGCCCTTTCGGTCAGCTGGTAGATGGTGGACTAAGACCCCGCGAAAGGATTAGCACTGAATTGAGGCAGTATTACTTATTACCTATGGTCCGATGTATGTGTATTTTTGCATGCATTATAGAGTACCTCATAAACAAAAGAATAATGTCTTCGTTCCCATATGTTCATGTTTGAAGTGCCAAGGGTTTTTACTTGAGTGGTGCGTGTACTGTACGTGAGTGGCTGGCTCAGAGGCGAACCGAGGAGAGAGAGAGGAGAGAGAGAGTGTGTCCCATAACGCTATCCTTACATTTTACATTACAAGTCTTGTTTATCAACGTTAGAAACGGTTAATGCTTTATCGAAGGAATCGATTCCTAATTAAAAAGAATCATAAAAAGACAAAATTCCTCATCTGACCCCAAGAATCCGTATGAAAAGATATCGAGTTTCTTCTTCTCCTCCTTCTCCTCTTCCTCATGCTAGTTGAAATGATAAAAACTGGAATTGTGGGTGTGTGAGTGTGTGTGTGTGTGTGTGTGTGTGGTGTGTTTTTCCTCCCCTTTTGGCATCATGAAAGATGTCAGCAACATGCATGGACGAAATCTGACATAGCTTTAATTTATAATGCATGATTCTAGGTAGAGCTGTGTTTGAAGACCGGAACGATGGACAACTTCAACTGTGACAGGCAGTGTGTGTGTGTGTGTGTTTGTGTGTGTGTGTGTTTGTGTGTGTGTGTATGAGACTTATTTGCATAGCGCAAACCTGTGGCCAGAATCGGTGTCATTTCCTTTTTCCAACTGAGTAAAAATGAAGCGATTAATCGAACCGGTGAATCCCGGCACTCTGAATTGACACGTTAAAACCTATGAAGGCCACTTTCTGTTAAGTCTGTTAATTTTTTTTTTTTTTAACCAAATCCATTTAGTGTGAGAGGTAAACAAAATACCTGAGACTGATAAAAAAAGGAGAATCAGATGAAAAAGAAGAAAGGTTGAAAGAGCATCGACGCCGTGCATTGCTTTATTGCTAAGCCATATTTAACCGAGTGTAAGAGAAAGACAGAGACAGACAGAGAGAGAAACACAGAGACGGAGAGAGAAAGAGATAGATAGATAGATAGATAGATAGATAGATAGATAGATAGATAGATAGATAGATAGATAGATAGATAGATAGATAGAAAATTATTAAGACAGAGAGAGTGAGGGTCAGACATAGATAGATAGGGAGAAAAAAAGGCAGGCAGAGAGACAGACAGACAGACAGAGAGAGAGAGATAGATAGATAGATAGATAGATAGATAGATAGATAGATAGATAGATAGATAGATAGATGCTAGGCATAGACATACATTGAAAGACAGATAGACAGAGCGTGAGACAGGTTAATATGGAGAAAGAAAGAGATAGAAACCGAGAGATAGAAGGAGATAGAGTGACAGAAAGATAGATAGATAGACAGAAAGAGATAGGGCGAGGGAGAGAGAAAGAGGGGATGAATAAAAAGATCAGGGCTTTACTTTCAGCTTTGAAGCATGGCTTTGATCTCAGCTAGTCATGTGCACATAAAAAAAAAAAGTTTACATGAAACACACGTCAAAACGGGGAGGAGGAATAATAAAAAGTGACACCGAATGAATTCGTCAAACTCCGGCACGTCAGAATCACTGCAGGAAAAAGCTGTTTGTATATAGACAAATATCGGCGTTAAAATGCTCAAGCATGTGAATTTCCTTTAGAAACAACACCTCACACACGCACACACACACACACACACGGAATTAAGATGTCATATTCCAGTCACGTCAGGTGATCCAGAAGCCAAACTCGCTTCACTCTATCAACATGTCTTCCTAATTTTTGTTATTTGCCACACAGACAAGCTCATTCCAGCTCCAGCCGTCTTTCCCAGATCTCACACACAGTTACAGTAGCTCCTCCCATTCTCTGCAGGCGGAACGGTAATGTTGATAAAAAACACAGAAGAATAACACACACAAACACACACGAACACATCACAAAGCTGAAAAACCTCTAGACCAAAATGTTCAACATCAAATGTAACTTTGAACTTTCTATTGGTGGCCAGTTACCGTTAATGAGAGCAGTGGTAATGATAGTGATGAGACTGTCTGGCTTCAACATGTGATAAAGATCCCTAATAAAAAATGCGGAATAAAATAAAAGGTTTTAGTAAAACAGTCCCTCCAGGATGTCACTTTTAATAAAAATAGTCGCAAGCACAGAACCCTAACCAGTAAAAATGCTTAACAGATTTATGTACTGAGAACGCATTTCAAATGTTCTTTTTTGGTTTGGGGAACGTTATTGTATATAAATATATCAAATTAGTGAAACGTTATTTTATGGTTCTAAGATTATCTTTTGGGGCAAGTGGTAGCTCGGTGGTTAAGGCTGTTAAATTGGTGATCAAAAGATTGTTGATTCGATTTCCAGCACCACGAAGCTGCCACTGCTGGGCCCCTAAGCAAGGCCCTTAACCCCCAACTGCTCAGCTGTACAAATAAGATAAATGCCACTCTGGATGAGGTAAAGCTTAACATTTTCTCTAAAGGACAAATAATTTTAATAAGGACATTCCAAACCATTGTTCTAAAAAAGTTTTTTTAACATTACAAGGACATACATTAACAATTAACGTTATAAAAACATTTCATGAACGTTATTGTAAGAGCAATTTTTAAGCGAAAGTTTTTTTTTAGTGAAAGTTGTTTGAACGTGATTACAATCTTTAGCTAAACTCATTTTAAATGTTCGACACGTGAGTCACATGATTCAATGTTCATGATTCATGTTACAACATGAACATTATTGTAAGATCGTTTTGTCCCATCATTTGGACAACTTTCAAACAATGATTTGATAAACATTATTGCAATATCGTTTTGTCCAGACATTTGGGCAACTTTTAAAAAACATTAGCAAAAGTTGTTTGAACATGATAACATTATAAGCTGTACTTATTATAATAGTTTGACACGTGAGTCACATGATACAGTGTTCAATGTTTTATGAGAATTATTGTAAGAGCGTTTTGTCCCAACATCTGGACAACTTTTTTGTTAACATTATTGTAAGATAGTTTTGTCCCAACATTTTGACAACTTTCGAACAACTTTTCATAAACAATATTGTAAAATCGTTTTTGTCTTAACATTTGAACAACTATCAAACAACTTTTTATAAACATATTTATAAGATCATTTTGTCCCAACATTTAAACAACTTTCAAACAACTTTTCATGAACATTATTGTAAGATCGTTTTGTCCCAACATTTGGACAACTTTTAAAGAACGTTAGCCTGAACATTGTTTGAACGTGATAACATTTTTAGCTGTACTCTTTTTAAATGAACCAAAATCACATGATTCAATGTTCAACCAACGTGACTCACATAAGAGTTAAGCTAAATGGTATTGGAACGATGTCTAATGATGCATCTTGACCCAAATCCGCTAAAAAATTTCCTCATATTATGGCTAAGTTTGCTTGATTTTCCGGGAGGGACTCAAAAATAGCGCCATCGTTCCTATACAGTATACTGATCCGATATACACTGGTGCTATTACAACCTATTCAATCGAAATAACAATTATTCCCATTTTATTAATCCCATCACGCAGCAGTACATCTCTCTTAGCTTCTAATCAGCTTGGGTTTTTTTTCTCTCTTACTTATTAAATATGTAGACATTCGAAGCATGAGACATTCGTTTAAATCCACTAGGGTCATGTGCCGTAATGCATGGAGTGCAGCCCTTACACATATGACACAAACGTACCCTTATTAGCTGCCATTTTGCTGTCATTTTTTAAATAGCATGCTTTAAAGTTTTACTCACACACATATTCACGTTACCAATCCGATCTTTCACCGGAGGAAGATAACCAATCACGGGAGAGATCTCTGCAGTCCAAATGCTACCTGCTTGGATGTTACATTTACATAAACCTTTATACGATCATTTTTTTAGACACTGGAGGTCTGTAAAATAGTTTAAAAAAAAAATTAAGGATAATAATAATAATGATCATGACGATAATAGTACTTATTGCTGTCTGTTATTGTTGTTTTCTATAAACGTGTCGTGAAAACTGTAAGAATGTTAAAGTATTTAAAAGAAAAAAAAATCTTGAATCTCTTTTTTGTTTGCTTTAGTTTTTTTTTTTGTTTTTTTTGTTTTTTTTTGTTATATATTATTGTGTACCTATTGTAAATATGAAGCACACCTATTTTGCAAGCCAAGGATTCAATTTGTACTGTTGTTATATATAAATAAATTTTACTGGTTAGAAAATAAAGGTGTGGGGGTTTTTTTTAGCATTTGTTGTAGAATTTAGTGTCAGTCTGAAGTTGAGCGTTTATCATTTCTGTTGGGTTTGGATTTGGATTCGATTTCTGAGGTAAACGACACAGGCTGAATTTCTGCTTAGACCTACGTCATTTGTACAGTAAACAAAGGCTAACAAGTGGAGATTAAAATCCCCTGACAGGAAATATATACAGAAATATATACAAAAATACACAGAAAATATAATTGCTAAAAAAAATGGTTAAAATTTGTTATTTTCTATTTATTAGTCTTTCTGATCTTATTTTAAAAAACCTCTCCTCTCCTCTCTCCTTCCTACCACATGCTATTTCATGCATCAGCGACACAAGCTAACCCTTAAAAAACATTCACTGGAGAGCTTTTTTTTAGGAAAGAGTAAGCAAACGATGGGACAGCAGGAGGGTTACAGACTGCCGGCTGAAAGAAAGCTGCATTTAAAAGAAAATACCAAGATTCCAACCCTGTTATTGTAATTGCCTAATATAAAGTGTATTCAAATTGCATACTATGAATTGAGAAAGGTTTTTGTTATTGGAACCCCCTTTGCCTGTGGAAAACATTCATGCATGAAACTGGTCCCTGGTACAAAAAAGGTGGGAAACCACTGCTTTAAAATATATGTTGTTCTCCATATTTTTATCCAATCTACATTCATCCAATTATTCACACAGCTTCTGGTTCGGGGAATTTCACATGTTTATGTATAATGATAAATCGCAGCTCTACGACTGAAACATAGAGTCTAAAGTGCCAAATTTTGAGCTCTGGCATGCGATTCACTCGTACACTTCAAGCTGGTAATTGCACAGTTGGCTGAAATTCTGATACATATTTCACACAAAACTAGAATCACTTTCGGGATTTTTTAACTCACTCTGATTGGATTCTTTCAGATTTCAAGAGGCGAAATCTGTGTTTCATTATTTAATGCTTATAAGGATTAGTTGAATGCTGGATTGTCCAAATTTGGTGTAAATTATAACACAGACATATTTATTTGCACAACTATATTGAACAGATGATAAGGCTGCATTTTAGTCTTGTTTTTGTAGAGAAATCAAATTTCTATATATTTGTATTCCCCCCTGAACAGGATGCAGAACAGAAGGGAACTAGGATTGCTTTACATGTCAGTCAGATATGTCTAACATGGCTCGCTTGGCCAATAATAGCTGCTCTTGAGTCCAGACCTTCTGCTGTCAGTCTGGTTATGCGTGACTAATAAGACTTGAGATGCGATATGGGGAAAGAGACTGGGGTCAGTTGTTACACTTGTCACATTTGTATGCAAATCTTATGTAAAATATTCCGAAGCAACAGTTTTTGACATGTAGGTGCTTTCTTTTAAATTATTTAATATTAGGAGATATCAGGTTTTTTTTATGTTTATATTACAAGATATAGATGTAAAATGTCGCAATAGTTTTCTTCATATTCCCTCGTGGTTTTTGTCAATCCTAAAACACATCTTGTAGGCTTAAACCCTGTATACAGTTCCCATAGTGTGTGCCCAGCTAGACATTTTTCTAACAGCCCTCTTATAGGCAAAAAATAACTTTAAAAAAGATTTTAAAAGGAAATGTAAATACACTAAAAGATTCAGCAGGTTTAATCTCAGCAGGGGGAGTGTTTCAAAGTTTTGAAGTGAGTGAAGGAAAGGCCAGGTCACCCATAGAGTACATAAGTTTAACAAGATCGGTTTAAAAGCCAGAGACGGAAAAGCAGAAAATCACGCCTTGGGGTGTAGACAGTTAAAGGTTCCGGCAGTGATTGAGTGGTCACACTATGCAAGGCCTTATGGGTAAGCTTTGGAATTTTAAAAATCTACCCCAAAAACTGTCAGGGATCCAGTGCATTGAAATGTTGGAGTGATGTCCTAGCTCGTCCTGGTCCTTGTCAGGATTCTGACAGCTGAATTTTGGACGTACTGAAAAAACTCCTACAAGCAGATCAGAAAAGAAAGTAATGCATAGGAAAACAAATATATTTCTCTTTTACCTGCTAAAAGTGCTACCATTGGGTGCACGTCTTGCAAAATTAGCATTTTTTTAAATAAAAAAAAGGCTTGACTGTATATGAGAATGTTTATGAGAATCATATATTGGATTTGTATAAAATAGCACCCCTAGATTTTTTAAATTATGTTTTAAATTCCAGTGGGGTGAAACAATATGCATAATCTTATTCTTGTCACAATCAAGACCGAAAGAACTTCCATGTTTTAATCTCAGAAATGCAGAAATGATTTTTGAGGCCAAGAGATCTAGGCAAAAGGGAAGCTGGGCAAAAGGAAAGATAAACATGTAAGACTAAAGGACTAATTATCGATCCCTGGGGAACACCAAACTGAACCAATATCGGACCTGTACCGATCCAGGGAGTCAAACTGCCTGATAAAACTTAACAATAAAAATAAATTAATTTTATAGTGTCAGAAGCACCAAAGACCGAGTAACAACAAATGATCCACCATGTCAAAAGCAGCACTGAGATCAAGAAGTATTAGAATTGAAAGGCAGCCAAAGTCAGCAGCCACTAACAAGCCATCAGTAACCTTAACTAATTCCTTTTCCATGCTGTGATGTTTACGAAAGTCAGTTCTAAGAGGTTAGAGGAGGATTAGAAATGGGAGTCTAATAAGTCCAGTCTACATGAGACTGGAAACAGCAATTTTAGACACTGCTGGAACAATGCCCATGTACAGGAAGTCGTTTCTTATACTCAGGACAATCAGGTATAGAGATTGGAGGCATGATTTGAACAAACATGTTAGTATCACACCAACTATGGAAACAGCTGCTTTCATTTGTGAAATCTCATTACCAAGGGACACGGGATCCAGTGAGGACAATTTTAAAAAATGAGATGCTGGGGCTACTGATAGAAGAGACAACAGTAATGCAATCTTAGAACTAAAGTGATCAGGAATACTGTTGCAAAGTTGAGCTGAACTATTAGCTTTAAACAGTTTGGGAAACTGAGTTGACTTTTTTCTTGGATTCCTAACAGTAATCTGGAGGCTACAATCTTGTTTTTATGTTCTTGTAAGTGGTACTTTCAAACTTGGTGATAAACACTCAGACAAGAAAGACACCATCTTTGCTCAGCTTGCAACAAGCCGCCTTCATCTCCTAATTATACCAAGGAACAGAGCATACAAAGACTACCAATCAAGATTTTGAAGCTGCAAATTAGTCCAAACCAGATATGAGAACTGTATTTAACAAAGTAATTTTCTCCTCCAGAGATCAGATGGAGAACAATGATCTAATGCAGTCTCAAAAAAAAAAAAAATCAAGGAGATCAATGGATTTCTGATTACGCTATTATATGATACCAGAAGAGAAAAAAAATAAGGTTGTGAACATTTTATTTTAAAAAAGATATGCAACTGATTGGACAACCCTAAAACATGGGTGGTGGCCTTTAGGTAGCCTTTCGGTGCTATTGGAAAAAAACGAAAATCTTTTGCCATTGCAGAGTCTTTACTGTCAATGTGCATGTTGACATAGACAACAGATCAACAATTTCAAGCAAAACATTTTCCTTTGACTTAGAAAGTCTATAGAGACTGTAAAAATTGCAGCCGTGTTGATTGCAGCAACATTAAGAACCAGACAATTAAAAGAATTACGTCGGGATATGGACAAAGGGCATATTTTAAACAGTTGGTTGTACAGCCCAATGACACTCTGAATTACCCCAGGATAATAGGGAATCAAACAAATAGGACTACATTTGTTGAACAAAAGCCCATCATACTATTTGTGCCATGTTTCCGTCAGGCACACCAAGTCAGGCTTAATAAAACTCAATAAAAACGCAGATTTATTGATCACATACAGTGCATCCGCAGGGGCACTGAAGATGACGAAGACGACACGACACAACTGAGTGCTAACAGGTTGTAAAATCAACACCAACACTGGAATTTGCTTCTAAACCTACATATTAAGTTATTTATATATCATGTAGGTCATAGAATTCTAATGTTTTGTTAGCATTCAGAGAAGTCACTTGCAAAAACTAATTCCCATTCAGGTTAAACTTAAATTTGCACGAGATGTACCTTAGTGCTATGCAAAGACAAATCCAGCCCTCAGCAATCTTGTGGTAATGTTAGTCCTAAGGTAAAAACCAATAAAATTTGTTCTTACACATTAAGCATGGTTGTGCGAGAACCATGGTGGAGCTTGGTTGAGTTACTGTTTATGGTCACTGATCAAAGTGTTAATAAAACCTTAATGAAATTTCTTCATCATATTAAAGGGGGAAGTGGTGACTTATGGTTAAGGTGTTGGACTACCAACCCAAAGATTGTGGGTTCAATTCCCAGCTCCACCAATCACCACTGCTGGGCCCCTTAACCCCCAATTGCTCAGATGTATAAATGTAGATAAATGTAAGTCACTCTGGATAAGAGCGTCTGCCAAATGCTGTAAATATACAATAATTAAGCATGTAGAGTTAGAAATGTAATTTCTTGACCCTGAAATATATTTTAAAATATATATATTGGTTGAAATGACCAAAATATTCATACATATGTGTGTTTCCATGCCGGTCCACCAGAGGGCAATGGAAAAACTTTCTGTGTTTATGTTGTAGACCACGTGCTATGTGTTTGTTTATGTTCTCTATGTCTTTCCACATGAGTCCCCTGTCCGTGTGTCATGTTTCTATTAGTTTTCAGTTCTGTCTCGTCATTGGTTTATTTTGGTCATGTGTCCCTCATTGTGTTCAGGTGTTTCTTGTTTAGTTAGTTTTTTTCCCTTCATTAGGTTGTGTATTTAAACTAGTGTGTTTGACTTTGTCTAGCTTTGTTGCTTGTTACAGGCAGTGTTTATGTCACGTTATGAGTTAAGATCATAGTCCAGTTTCAGTTCTGTCAGGTCAGGATTTGTAAGATTAGGTTTCTGTTTTCTTTTTCAAATGGTTCATCCTTTCTTTAGTTATTTGGTTAATAAACTTCATTTGCATCCTAAACCTCATCTTGTGACATTTATCTTTAAATAGTATGGGTAACAAAAAGAGATGTTCAAGAGTCCATTTTCTGAGGTGTGGAGAATAATTCTTGAACAGGATGTTCACAAAATACATACAGATCTGATGGTCAGGTGTTCCATTTTTCCATATAGTTTATATTTACTAGAATTGTATTTATTTACAGTATTTGGCAGATGCCTGAATCCATTATTTTTTTTATGCAACTGGGGGTTGATGGACTTGCTCAGGGGCCCAAACTAGCAAGTAGCAGTCCATCACTTTAAACACTGCACTACCACTTCCCTGTGTTCCCTTAGTGAGTGCATAAATGTTGGGTACAATTTATGCACATAGGTAATGTATTTGATTCTTTGTGCTAAGTTTTCCAGGAAAACTGAGAATGGTAATGCAAAACCCTGGACAGGCCTGCCAGTTCATCACAGGGCCACACACACACACTATGGGCAATTTCGAGTCATCAATTAACCTAAAATACATGGTTTTTTTTGGGCTGTGGGAGGAAACCCAGTCCAAAGAAGGAGTACCCAGAGTAAACCTATGCAATCACATGGTCCTCAAGCCAAATAATAATAATATTCAATTCATTGTGCAAGGTACAGAGCCAATGAAATGCTTTTTTCGCATATCCCATCTTAGTAAGTCGGGGTCAGAGCGCAGGGTCAGCTATGATACAGCGCCCCTGGATCAGGAAGGGTTAAGGGCCTCTTGCTCAAGGACCCAACAATGGCTGGCGGCGGGGCTTGAACCCAGGTGTTTCTGGTCTTCAGATCAGCAACTTAACCATTTGAGCCACCACTGCCCAGCGAGATCATCGTACATTTTTTTTTTCAAGTGACGATAATACACAAGGTACAAATCTAATAATGCACCACAAAAGACGCCTTACTGAACGATAGGCACACCTGCAATCATTACCGCGTCGATTACGCCAAATCAGTCAAGCGTCTTTTTATGTATATAACCATAATTTAAGTCAAAGCTAGCAGCTAACAATAGCCAAGAGAATATATGTTTACTGACATTGCATTGTTTTATTTGTGGCTGTAATTAAGGAATATAATCTAAGTTGGCACTACAGGACAAAACATCTGGGTAATTGAAAAATGAAGAGCAGACGCTACAGAAGGTAGCCACTATTTTAACTTTTACTTACATTTTTTAATGTATAATTTCAGGGGGTTGTTTTGCATGTTAATATTGTGAATTTTTATGGAGACCAAAATATTTTAAGTTATTTTAAGTTTATTTATTTCGGGATTGGATTGTATCCTGTCTGTTTCGATTCATTTTATTTAAAAAAAATTTTTTGGTTTACGTCTGTTCAATAGTTTATTCTGTTCTGCCTGCGACCTAAAATGTGCTAAAAAGTTTTGGCGCCCTTTGCAACTTAAACACATTTTTATTAAAATCTTTTCCAGTTTTTTTAAGAGCAAAAAGATGATGCTTCTATTTATGTGCAGTGTTACTAATTGGAGCAGTTGTTGTTGTTGTTGTTATTATTATTATAAATATCAATAATAATAATAAATGAATGATAATATCTTTCCCCAAGAGACAAAAAAGAAATTCCAGTCTGTAGGTTTTCGGCCGTTTTAAAAATGCTGAAGTTTCAAATCCTCCCACTAACCCACATCTATTCATAGTACGTTATAGAAATTACTTCTGATTCAGCACCACCGCCGAACTACATCAGCAAAAAAGCACCGCCGCCAGCCTTCCCTAACCCCCACAACCAACTCTTTAGGAACAAAATGGCTGCCCATTTATCCCATTTAGACTGGATTAATCCTAGCATGCAATTTAAACCCTGCCATCAATGAACGCTCACACATAGGCAAGTGGCATAACAAGATAAGCGATGCTGCAAATGCAGACTGGGACTGCAGTTTGTCTTCACCAGCTACCATTAGTCCCAGCTAGGCACTTTTTCAACAGCCCTTCTAGACTAATTATATTACAGTGGAAGTAAAGTAATGACTACCGATTGGATGCTTGGGTAAAATACCTCACAGGAGCCATTTGTAAGGGGCTGCGGTAGATGCCCCTGTTTTTAAATCAATACAGAAAATATCTTAGAGTGCAGGCATCGGGCCAAAGAACGAAAGTGAAGGTTATGGTGTCCATTGGCAGCAAAGATTTGTACATTTTAACACTTAGTTTTTATAAAGATATGGCATGAGTATGAAAAAAGATCTCTGAGGTAAATACACTTTGCTTGCTTGTGTGTGTGTGTGAAAAAATTCTCTCTCTATTTCTCTCTCGCTCTCTCTCTATCTCCCCCCTTCTGTGGCAGTTTATTCTGATTGTCGTCTCCATGTGGTCAATACAAGTAGCCAGGTCTATGCCTAATTAGTAGGTCACAAGAGGTCGGATTTAGTCCACCTGGACATTCATAAGATCACTGTATCAATAATTCAGAAAGCTGCAATAGCTTGACATAAATATTTCACCCTGTGCTACAGTGAGACCCTGATGTCAGAAACACAGTGTTAAAAAAAAAATCTAGCTTGCGTTATAGTGTAGTAAGTGTTATTATGCTTAATAACTAAAAGAAGCAGAAGATTCAATTGAAAATGATTCGGATTTTATCTGTTACTGGACGTTGTTGGAAAGCAGCTTTAGAAAAAATGCTACTATTGAACACAATCACGCTAAAAATTGTATTAATTATAACAATAGTGGAAAGGAACTTCCTGAGATAAAAAGACTTTCAAGATACTGTAGCCGTTTTGACGGCTTTATTAACTCATGACCTATTTTTTTCTCTACAAATTATACACATAGGGTTTGGAGTAAGTGAACTGCCCGTAGAGACGAAGCAATGTTTTAGATACTAATCATATTTTCAGTTAAAGGCAAATTTTTTTTTACTTTCTCCACTAAAGAAACTGTTAAGCGATGTTTGTTTGTTTTCCACTCATTTTAATATTGGCTGAACAGACGTGTTTTTTAAATAGAGCCCTAGGTTAAAATTGGATATTAGCTCTTAAAGGGAAAGCGCACAATAAATAGTAGTGGCATTTTGCTTTCTCGTGGCGGTACCAACTTTTTCACGGTCTAGTACTGGGTCACGACCTAGCAGTTGGGGACCTCTTGACTAGAGTATTGGGTAATTATCTAAGAAACTATTTAATGAACTGATGCATGCAATCCTAGTGAGAAATTACTAAACATTTACTTGATGCATAATATAGCAAAATATTTCAGAACACAATTCAAACATTAAAGAACCATCTGCAAATTGAGTTTAAAAGGCACGTCTTTACCAACATATGGAACAGCTTTTCCTAAATACTACACTGTTTATGTCAAATCTCCTTAATTTTATGTCGTCCTTTTTAATTTTGCTATTAGAATATCAGATAGAATGAAGGGGAAGGTGTACAAGACGGTAGTGAGACCAGCTGTGATGTATGGTTTAGAGACAGTGGTGAGACAGCTATGATGTATGGTTTAGAGACAGTGGTGGGACCAGCTATGATGTATGGGTTAGAGACAGTGGTGAGAGCAACTATGATGTATGGGTTAGAGATAGTGGTGGGACCAGCATGTAGGGGATCATCATGTATGGGGTTTAGAGACAGTGGTGGGACCAGCTATGATGTATGGGTTAGAGACAGTGGTGGGACCAGCTATGATGTATGGTTTAGAGACAGTGGTGAGAGCGGCTATGATGTATGGTTTAGAGACAGTGGTGGGACCAGCTATGATGTATGGGTTAGAGACAGTGGTGAGACCAGCTATGATGTATGGTTTAGAGACAGTGGTGAGAGCAGCTATGATGTATGGTTTAGAGACAGTGGTGGGACCAGCTATGATGTATGGGTTAGAGACAGCGGTGAGACCAGCTATGATGTATAGTTTAGAGACAGTGATGAGACCAGCTATGATGTATGGTTTAGAGACAGTGGCGCTGAGGAAGAGACAGGTAGCAGAGCTGGAAGTAGCAGAGCTGAAGATGTTGAGGTTTTCTTTGGGAGTGACGAGGTTAGACAGGATTAGGAATGAGTTCATTAAGATTAAGGTGGTTTGGACATGTACAGAGGAGGGATAGTGAATATATTGGTAGGGGGATGTTAGAAATGAAGCTACCAGGCAGAAGGCAAAGGATAAACGAGGACATGCAGTTAGAGGGTGTGAGTGAAGAGGATCTAGAGAATAGGGGTGGGTGGAGGCAGATGATTCGCTGTGGCGACCCTTACAAAAGGAACAGCTGAAAGGAGAAGAACAATTTGAGAAGGAAATAAAAGAATACAGCCTAATGTCCAACAAGACAAGCAAGCAGCCGTTTGGTTCGTTAGGACTTGCAAAATAATTATTAATTCATCCCAATAAACCAAATATATTCTTTTAAACCTTTAAGCCAAATATTTACATCAATGTATTTATATAAATTTGAAATAAATCTGTATCTGATTTCTATTTGTCATGTCTGTTGGACTGCAGAATTGCTTTTTTGCACACACACACACACGCGTGCGCGCACACACACACTGGCAGATTTGTATAACTCTATTGTTATTGACGAGAGGGGGTAATCCTTATCTGAATGTAATCCTTTACCACTGAGACCAATTCCAACCCTCTGGGGGCTTAATGCACTTATAAAAACCATTTCAGGAACTGGCAGAAAGCTGACAAATCAGAGGTTATGGATTATATTTGCCTCGATTAAAAGTTAAATTCTAAAATAATTAATGACTATTGGCGAAGGGCGGATTTTCATATGAATTTTTAATTGTATCGCTCTATTTTTTTTTCATTGCAAAGGGCAGGACATTTAAGTTTAAACTTAATATTACAATGCTCAAATAAAGCATTGTATAATATTAATATGGAATCCAGAACCTGAACCAATCATAAAGATGACCTCAGGAAAAATGTCTCACAAATAAGAGGTGAATCTCATAATCAGAGACATTTAAATTAGTCATTTGGTAGACGCCCTTATCCAGAGCGATTTACATATATCTCTTTTATACAACTGAGCAATTGGGGGTTAAAGCTCTTGCTCATCAGCCCAACAGGGGCAACTTGGTGGTGCTGGGAATCAAACCCAGATCTTCCAATTAGCAATCTAACACCTTAACCACTGAGCTACCACTTCCCCACACTTCCCTACAGATAGTCAAGTCACTTCGACACACTAATAGATATTTCAGCTGTTGGCGTCTGGTCTAGTTTGAGGACACAATAAGCTAAAACCCCACTGATCCTTTCGAATCGGATTTTTAGTGCTACCTGTCAGAAGGCGATCAAAAAAAGGTTGGGAGATGGTGAAAGAAGGAGATGATGAAGAGAGCCAGGGAAAAGATGGAAAGAAATAGACAGACGGATGAAAAGATTGATGAAACCGTTTTACACTGCATGAAGGAGTAATGGGGAGAGAAATATTTAGTCAAATAGAAAAGGAGTAAAGAAAGAGACAGAAGAGAAAAATAATTAGAAAAAAACAAGGAACAAGTGAATAGAATGTAAAAATAGAAAAAAAAGGAGAAATTTGATAAGATATAATTTAAAAACGATGTTTGTACCTAATCTGTGTTAATACCTATAGTTTAAAAAATGAGCAAATGATTCTGTAATTTAAAATTACAGCTTTATCTTAATTCAGATATTTAATACACAGACAAAATTACGGGACATTTTTAACAGGGACACACAATGCGTATACATTTTGAGGGGACAGGTAAAAAGACACCAGTCCTTTTTATTATTATTATTTTATTCTAAGTGTTAAATCTATTACAACAAGCGTCTACAAAACATTATTACATGGTAGCTCATTAGTCATGGATGTTAGCAAGCCATTTGTATTAGCAATGTCAGCAAACATAGCCATATTTAGCCATACTGTTTTCGGATAATTAGCTGTAAATTCCAGACATACAGTAGGTAGCTAAGTCTTTTGTTTATCACGACTCCCCTCTATACTAAAACAAACACAACTGGAAATAGAGCAGGATTTGGGCATTTTATTTAAAAAAATTCTATCCTGGAATAAAGGGTAATTTCTCTTGAAGAAGAAAAAGACAGAAAATATGTGTACACGTGCCTGTGGCAATATTATTGCATACCAGGCTGTCAAACTAATTTCGCTCTGAGTTATACTGTATTTGTTACTGTTTTGTACACATTCTCATATTATTTACAATTCAAATGCAATTTACTGACCACAATAGTCTTGCTGGGGCAATTTTAATTTAAGCTACTTCTGAAAAAGGCAGGCGCTTAAGACCGACCCCCACCCGCCACTTCTGCACATGCCTGATTTTTAACACCCTTTTCCAGATTTAGCCTCATTGTTACTCCTATAATAACCTTCAAACTCTACTAGATTGTATAACCTGGTTGTGGGGATTTGTTTATTCAATCACAATCATTATTTGGAGAACATCAGGTGTTGGTAATGTGTCCAAAGTTATTTTTAATATATATTACCAGGATTTGTTAGAATAAAATGCTCCACACACTGTTAAATTTTTAACAAACCGGTTTGGAAAAAATGACCTTTTTAAAGAAAAGAGCAGGTTTTTTGTACGGATACAATGATGTAACTTTTTTTAAGATTAACCTTTAGGTAAGGACTCGGATGTGTCAGCTCTTTGTAACAGCCTGATGTAAAAGTTTGCAGACCAAAGAGCAATGTTGTGCGTTTTTATTCCTATGGCTTATTAATTTAAGCAGACAGTGGCTGAAAAAGGAAGATTGACTTTATTTAGCTATCAATTTACACTGTGCGATTTTTAATAGTCTTATACGATTGTCGCTTGTCAGACTTTACAAACATGATCCTCATGTCATGCTGTAGTATTTCAGTTGTCATAATGTCAGAATAGACAACAATCAAAACAGACACACACAAGAAGACTCTACCCGTCATCAGTCTTTTACATGTTCAGTAACCCGCATTAGCTAAAGGCTAACAAACAGCAGCAACGACACGTCATAAAATCACTCCTTTTTCCTCCTGTTAGCAACAAACAGCACCAACAACACGTCATACAATCACTCCTTTTTCCTCCATAACGCAAAAGGTTCTCTTTTTGCTGTTCTGTCCAAGTTGGTTTGAAGTTGTCATGCTAACCGCCTCATCAGGTACAGCGCTTCTATTGGTTATTGGTTTGAAGGTCGTCATAGGAAAAGTCAAACTGCAAGAAAGTGCAAGAAAATCTTCTGATCCGGCTAAAAAGCTGATCACAATAGCCATTAACTGGCTGTCGGTGATCATGTCAAACTAGAGATCAAAGACAACAGATTTTCAATCCAGAGTAGGATTATAGGAATCTTCAACATTTATCTCAGACGTCTAAATCTTGGCCAAAATCGCACTGTGTAAGCCCGGATTAAAATAACATAACATTTTATAACAGTTTACCCACATGAAAAAATGCTATAGTATTAACCCTAGTGAATGAATAAAGTGTAGTAAACTTTACTAGTTACTAGAATAAATTAGAAGACTGTGATAAACTGGATGATATTATAGTTTTTACTAAAGGATTTAGTTAGTTATAGTATTTACACTCGGGTAATGTTTACGTCGTACTATAGAAAGAACTGTAGTGAACTGATCAATAATATTATAAAGAGTTGTTCTATGAGAAACAGAGTTACTAATGGGGATCAGTGTGTTCCAGTGTGAAAGACCAGATTCCCATTTCTAATGAACAGCAATGTCAGATCATCGATCACACAAAAGATTTTCAACAAAAATTAACAATAAAAATTAAACCGGTTTGTTAACATGTTTGGTTTTTTTTGTTTTAGGGATTTGGTGTGTGTTGCATTGATCCATTTTCTGATTTTTGATTTGTGCTGTGAAGATTCTCACACATACGGTATAATATAGTTCTAGAAAATTTACTTTAGTCATTAATGTAGCTATAAGTTTATTTTACTATAGTAAAGTTACTATAACTATTCTAGTGTATTAGAATTAACACAATACGTTATTACATCATTACAATTTATTCTGATATATTTACTAAACACTACAGTATTTACCACAGGGAATTTCACTACATGTTCTATAGTCAAGTTACTCTACAATACAATTAGTATTTTTTCATATGGGTAGTATTTAATCCAACTGTAAGTAGATATTATATGCGACCTCTTGGTACATTTATGCATTAACAAGTCATTTAACACTGTTGTGCCGATACACAGTTATAAAGCCTGCCAAGAGGCACCGGTGTAATGAAATTGAAGACTGTGTAAAGAACATTAGATGGTGGATGCTTACTAACTTTCTCCTGCCTTATTCTGACAAGACGGATGTGCTGGTGCTAGAATAAATTCAGTAGTAAGCTTAATAATAACAGAGTAACTCTGGATGGCCTATCCCTTTTATCACATGCAGTAATAGAAGCCCTTGCTGTCATTATCGAAGCTCATGTAGATAATATCACTCGGATAGCAAACTTTTCTCTATGGAATTTTGTCACTACATGATGCAAAAATGTTAACTCGTACCTTTATTACTTTTTGGTAGCGCTTTTATAATTCAGATACATAAGCAAGCTTTAGCTAGAACAAATGTAGCAGATAGGGTTCTAGCTAGAACCAAAGGCTATAAAAATGTCACTCCTATTTTATCCACACGCACTGGTAAAGCACTGAATGGGACTGCGCTGCAGTTTCTGAATACCTCTCCTAATGTTTTGATGACCCAATATATTTTACTTTGCCTTAAAAGGAAGTAGACTATTTGTCGGCAGAGTTGGGAATTTTACTCAAAAAAAAGGAATTAGTTATAGTTACTAGTGACTTCTCACAAATAGTAATTGGGAAACATCATTATAAAAGTAACAAATAACCAGTTAGTAACTAAGTAACTAAATTAAAAAGTAACTATTGTAGACTTGCTGAAAAATTTTCAAATATTTTAAATAACTTGGATACCCAAAATTCATTCATTCGTTCATTCATTTATTCATTCATTCATTCATCTTCTATACCCGCTTATTCCCTAATTCGGGGTCACAGGGATCTGCTGGAGTCTATAACAGCCGTCTCAGATCGCCAGTCTATCACAGGGCCACACACACACACACTCACACTTACTCCTATAGGCAATTTAGCATCACCAATCAACCTAACATACATGTTTTTGGACTGTGGGAGTAAACCAGCGCAAGCACGGGGGGAGAACATGCAAACTCCACACAGAAAAGCTGGGAATTGAACCTGGGCCTTCTTGCTGTGAGGCAACAGTGCTAACCACCCTGTGGCCCCGCCCCAATATTAAATGAAAGAAATGGACAATAAATACAATAAAATATTATTATTAAACATCGTACATTAATCGACACTATTTTAATGTTGTGATGTCATGTGGCGATTCAGGTGAGATGCTTCCTTTACACCCTCTACATAAGCCAATCATCATTAGTTATATGGTTATATCTCCCACCCCAAAACATACACACACCAATTTTTTTTGTCCCAACTTACCCCAGTTACACCAGAGAAAGAAAACATTGGCTAAGAGCCTATTCGGATAAAAAAACGCTTCGGTAATGACGCATTTTATTGTCAGTAATTGTAACGGTGTTATAACAGGGATTCCTGGTTACAGAAAAAAGTATTGCCCGTTAGTAACGTCCTTTGTTGCCATCAGTGTTTGTCAAGAAGCAAAGTTTACAGCAGGAGGCAAAGCGTTCACTTGCGAAGCTCTCCTAATTAATGCTCAAAACAGTCTTCATTTTTTAATACCAGGTTAAAAACACATTTGTTTAGTCAAGCTATAAGAATTAAGCAGATCAAAATAAGGACATTGTCTCTACACATTAAATGATCATAAGCATACATAATTTTGTCTCTCTCCTTCTTTCTGTCTCTATGTATGTGTGTATATATATGTATGTGTATATACACATACATACCGCTGCTGCTGAGGATGGTCCAGCGAGGACTGCTGTGGTCAAGGGTGTTGACTCAGTCCTGCTTACTGGGGACAAACATAAATCAACTTATAATCTTTGTCATTTTCATTTTGAATTTGTATCTTTCTGTAAAGCTGCTTTGAGACAATGTCTATTGTTAAGTCTACTGCAGGGGTCACTAAACTTTGTCCTGGAGGGCCGGTGTCCTGCAGAGTTTAGCTTTAACTTGCCTTTAAACCTGCCCATAAGTTGACCTATACCTAGTATACTTAGCATGACCCTGATTAGTTAACATCAGTTGTGTCTGGTTATGGTTTAAAGCTAAACTCTACAGAACACTGGCCCTCCAGGACCGAGTTTGGTGACTCGAGCAGCCCAGAAAATGGAGCGCAACTGGAGGAAAACTAAACTATTCGGTATTGCATGGCTGCATTCTAGAGAAAAACATGATCAATTACTAGATCTGATTATTTTTCATCTCTCTTATCAAACAAAACCCTCTGGTATTTATTTTATCCAGTGACTAAATTGTCTAAAAATAAAGCATCAACATGATAAAGTGCAACATTTCCCAACAGCACAACAGTAATGACTTTATGAACTACTTTAATTCCGCGATCGATACTATTAGAGATAAAACTGTAACCATCCGGCCGCCAGCTACAGTATCGCATCAGATAGTGCACTAAAGATGCCCCGAGGAACAATTCCACTCATTATCTACTATAGAAGAGGAGGAATTACATAAAATTGTTAAATCATTTAAACCAACATGTATGCTAGACCCAATTTTATCTAAGCTCCTAAGAGTGATTCCATGTCCCCAAAAGCTTTAAACAGGCTGTTATTAAGCATCTCATTAAAAAAAATGGCATGTTTATTCCACTTTCCCTTTTGTTCCACAGCAGGTCTGAGAGGTTAATCAATCCAATTGTATTAAACAACACAGGTCAATACGCTGTGGCTACAGGTCCTAGCGAGGTCAGAACGACACATGAGACACATGAGAAACAGAAAGTTAGTGGAAGATTTGCTGTTCCCCCCCCCCCAAACTTAGATTAGAAGTGAAAGGTGAGACTAAAGTGATGTAGGTATTTGCAGTCTTGGTGGGGTGCAGCTGAGGTCAAGTTTGTGCTCAGACTAGATGGTGTTCAGGAGGGTGGCTGACAGAAGATGGCTGCATCATCCTACAGTAGTAGTGAGAGTTGTGTGAGTGAGAAAGTGTTAGAGATAGGGGGGTGAGGGACATTATTCCTTTTACCTCATTGAGTAAACTGCAACCTTTTTGTTTTCGCCTCTCATTGGCGGTAGGGAAAACTTGCAGGGATGCTGATTGGCGAGCTTAGGCACCTTCATGCTGTCCCAACAATGCCATGTGTGTCTTTGCTGTCCATAGCAATAGTACTGAACCAGGGCTGTCGGTTTAACACTCAGGTTGAGAGAATGGTTTGAGGCTGGCTCGGCCATCACAGGTCATACCTGCAACTTTGAATTCTATGTGTATGTGTGAGTTTTATCATTCTAGGGTTCAGATTTAAATGGAACATTCACATGTTTTAATGCTCTTCCATTTTTGTTAGTCAATTCAAGCTACTTTTAAAGTGGTATCAGACAGTAGATGCGGTTTAGTGTGACAAATAGCAATGCTTATTTTATGCCCATTCCAGAGAAGTGCTTATTCCTGAGACATAATGCATCCGCATGCACAAACAGACGGCTTATCGAATGCCTGCCAAATGCCTCTGAATGGCAATGCTTATATAAATATGCAGATGTTTTAAAAACCTTCCTCAATAGACCAGCTGGAATTGTGTTTAGCTTGTCATTAACTTCTCTGATTCGTTGATGCTTACGTTCCTTCCCTTGGCAAAGGATAAAAATGATTGGCTCGAATTTGGACCGCATGCATTGTTTTGTTAAGCAGCAGCAGAGAAAGCCAGAGGAAAAGGTTTAGTGTGGCTTGAGTGAGCAATCGGTTTAAGTTTAGTTAAATACTGATTGCCTGATCAGTTGAACGCTGTAAGCCATTTTGGGCACTAATACTGAGCTGAGCCTTTGCCTTGAATACAGATCAGTGTATATGAGGGCACCTTGGGAGAAATAGCTTTACTACAGACGTTTGTAGTGATGCATTTGTCAATCTGCATCAAAGAGAATGGATAAAATGGGTTAAGCCGTCAAAAGGCGGAATTTGAGGTGGAATTTGAGGCCATCGAACAGAAGGCTGCAGCAGGCAGAGGGACCAAATCTAGACCGTTGATGACTTGGGAAAAAAAACATAGCCTGGTCTGATGAATCTTGATTTTTGTTGAGGCAAACAGATGGTAGAGTCCGGATTTGGTGCCAACCTGCCTTGCGCAGTACAGGCTGATGGAGGTGCAGGGGCAGAGTAGACATTTTCAAATTGGGGGGGGGGACTGAGAGCAAAAGCAGATATAGAAGGATAAGATTTGCAAATATCGGATACAATAGAAAGTAAATGAACATCAAACATTAAGGCATAAGCAAAATAGCTGCAGAATTGTAAATCTGTTCCCAGTAGACCGGCTTTTTATGTGGGATGTCCTAACTTTCAAACTTGCACAAGTCTGCTTTTGTTATATTTTTAACTTTGTTATTTCAGTTAATTATCAATAATTAGACAAGATGATTATGTATTCGAAAACTTTAAATGAAGAAAAGTGCCAATAGACACCAAAAAGACACGATCGAGTGTTTCGGCATATTAAATCAGCTGAGCTAAAGCTAATAATCAATGCCATCTAACAGAATGCGAGAGGACATTTGTTATTAATAAAACCAGAGAAATGTAATGTCTGAAATACTTAACATAAAAGTACAGTTATTTTACAGTAAACTACAGGGTAAGTGGTAGCTCATAGTGGTAGCTCATAGTGTCCAATCCCAGTGAAACGGTTATGGGAAAATATTCCCCACAAGACCAGCCTGGGAGTGTTTATTTACCTAGTCATGTGCTTTCTGTTTGTCCTCCCCCAGTCTTGTCATGGTTCAATGTTTCCTTATTATGTTCAGGTGTTGCTTGTTACCCCCTGTCAGTCAGTGTATATATACCCCTGTGTTTTTTTCAGTCGTTGTCTTGCATTAATGTCTTAATATCGTTGTCTGCGTATTCCTCGGTTTCCAAGGCTAATCGCTAAAGGTTGTTTCCTTCGTCTTTCTCGTATTGTAATGCTAATGCTAAGTCTAACAGCGAATGCTTAATGCTAAGGCTAACAACAAATGCTAATGCTAATGCTCTCGCCTGTAAAGTTAATTCCTTTATAATATAATAATAATATTCAACTTCATCGTCTAAGGTACATGTACAGAGCCAATGAAATGCATTTTTCGCATATCCCATATTAGTAAGTTGGGGTCAGCTATGATACAGTGTCCCTGGAGCAGGAAGGGTAAAGGGTCTTGCTCAGGGACCCAACAGTGGTTGATTTGCCAGTGGTGGGGCTCAAACCCAGGTGTTTCTGCTCTTCAGATCAGCAACTAGCACCTTAACCATTTGAGCCACCACTTTCTATCATTACCTGAGTTTGTCCTCTGTTATTTCCAAATAAAAGTTCTGTTGCATTCATTTTCCTTGTCCCTGGTGCCTCTTTTTTCCCGCTCCACCTCCTCACAGCCTATATGAATGCTGTAATTGTAAATGTAAATATAAGATCGGGGTTTGATTCCCAGCACAACCAAGTTGCCACTCTTGGGCACCTGAGCAAGGACCTTAACCCCCAGTTGTTTAGTTGTATAAAAGAGATAGATGTAAGTCGCTCTGGATAACGGTGTCTGCCAAATGCTGTAAATGTAACTGGGATATCATGAACAATTATAACAACAATCATAAAAAAAACCAAAAAAAAACATTTTAACAGCATTTAGATAAATAAAAATAAAATCTGATACAGAACCAAAATTTCACTCTTCAAATAAATCCTTTGACTTTATTAAAATTGGATATTATGTAAAAATATGTAATGCGGGTATTACCGCTAGTAAGAGAGGATAGCGCAACCTGATCCTCTTGTTCCCTTTTAGCCTGACCTGCAGCAGCCTCATTATCATCAGTAATTACCTAAATATGATGACAGTTAGCAATTCATATAGGCTGTGCGGAGGTGGTGGAGCGGGAAAAAAAAGCGCCGGGGACGAGGAGAATGGATGCAACCGAACTTTTATTTGGAAATAACAGAGGACAAACTCGGGTAATGAAGGAAAGGAATTAGCTTTACAGGCGAGAACATTAGCATTAGCATTTGTTGTTAGCCTTAGCATTAAGCATTCGCTGTTAGACTTAGCATTACAACACGAGAAAGACGAAGGAAACAACCTTTAGCGATTAGCCTTGGAAACCAAGGAATACGCAGGAAACGACATCAAGACATTAACCCAAGACAAGGACTGAAAAAAAACACAGTATATATATATATATATATATATATACTGACTGGCAGGGGGTAACAAGCAACACCTGAACACAATAAGGAAACAATGAACCATGACAAGACTGGGGAAGGACAAACAGAAACTAGGTAAATAAACACTTCCAGGCTGCCCTCTGGTGGTCTTGTGGGAAATATTTCCCCATCACCGTTACACTGGGGTTGTTTAAAATTGATTTCAAAATTGTACACACATTTTTGTGGTCATTTTGAGAAAAAACATCAAATTTCAGGATAAAGGAATGACATTTAGGGTATTTTATTGCTGTCCAATATTAAAAAAGGGCCACAGTATGTAATGGTTTAAAATCCTTGACAGTTTTGATTAATCAGAATCAGTCTGTACTTCCCTATTTATGAGGTCTGGACTGTTTTTGAACACCTTTTTGGTGGTGATGCAACAGAGTTTTATTGATCCAGTATCCATTGGTCCAAGTATCTCACAAGTCTTTTACAAATACGATCATACAGAGATAAAAAACGTTTTTAGCATTCCATCTTGTATAAATTGTACCTTACTGGATTTTGCATATTTTTACAGCTTAACACATTGATTTCGCCCTTATGGTCCGGCTATTAGCGTTATAAAACGTTAGTTTAACTAAACACAGGTTGTTTCGTGCCCCTCTGTTCCCGTGTGCATGTCATTTCCGCTTCTCTAAATACAGACCATCTGTTTTGTGCGGTCGCTCTACTCACTTCCTCTCTCTCATCTTCTTTTTTTTTTTAATTCTCACTTTCACTGTCTGCACCGTCTGAAATCATTGTCCAGGCAGGAACGTGTCTAGGGTAGTAAAGCTTGGCTTCCAGGACACTTCTCTAAGAATTATTAAAGGCTTAAGGGTTGCAGCTGGATGAATATTTAATGTGCTGGACCTGAGAGTCTTTGCCCAAGCCCAGAGCAAATACTTCAGAGGCAGTCTACAATGAGACACACACACAAACACACACACCTTAACTCACATGCACACTAAAATACAGCTGTTCACACACAATACTACAGAGAGAAAGAGCGAGAGACAGAGAATTAGATAAAGTGAGTGAGAGAGATAGTGAGTAAAAGAGAAAGAATAAGAGAGAGAGAGTGATAAAGCAAGACAGAGAGAGAAAGAGCGAGACAGAGGGAAAGAAAAAACTGAGTGAGTAATAAAGAGTAAGAGAGATGGAGTGAGACAGTGAGTGAGTGAGGGAGTGAGTGAGTGAGTGATGGAGCAAGTGAGAATGACATCGAGAGAGAGAGAGTGATGAAGCGAGACACAGAGAGAAACAGTGAGTGAGAGAGAGAGTGAGGGAGTAAAAGAGAGAGGGAAAGACAGAGAGTGTGGGAGAGAGAGATATATGAAGAGAAAGTGTGGGAGTGAGAAAAAAAAAGAGAGAGAGAGAGAGAGAGAGAGAGAGTGAGGGAGTAAAAGAGAGAGAGAAAGACAGAGTGTGAGAGAGAGACAGAGGAAGAGAAAGTGTGAGAGTGAAAGAGGGAGAGAGAGCACAAAAGACAGAAAGTGAGTGAGTGAGTGAGTGAGTGAGTGAGTGAGAAGAGTGAGTGAGATGGAGCGAGACAGAGAGAGAAAGATTGATTGAGTGAGTGAGTGAGTGAGTGAGTGTATGGGTAAGTGATTGTGTGGGTAAGTGAGTAAGTGAGTGAGTGGGTGAGATGGGGCGAGACTGAGAGAGAAAGATTAAGTGAGTGAGTGAGTGTGTGAGGGAGTGAGTGTGTGAGTGTGTGTGTGTGATTTGTGACTACAGAATTTTCCAACATTGATTTTGGAGGTTTGAGTTTCTGACACTTATATATGCTCCGTGTCTGCAATCGTCTGTGCTGTCACTAGTTAACTAATAAAACATTCCCGGTCCATCCACAAGAAGGAGCCATTGCAGCACCAAGCGACTTTAATCCTACAGTACTGACAGTCCTGAGCTTGGTGCTGAAATTGGCTTTGACTTACTTCTTTAACAGGTATTAGGGTTCCATCTAGTGGTGTCTCCAAGAGGAGGCATACCATAATAATGTACTAATAGCCCTGCAGTCATGCTGGTATTTCCAGTTTTCATAGGGCAAGTGGTAGCTAAACAGTTAAGCTGTTGATCAGAAGGTCATACATTTCAGTCCCAGGATCACCAAGACCACCATTCCTTAACTGCTCAGTAATGAAATCACGGCTAGTAACATATATTAACAATTGTTAATATATATAAATTATGATTTATGATATGCGTTGAAAGTTCCACACCAGTAAAACAGTACTGAATAACATTCTATTACAGAATCACTGAGTAATGTCTCATCCCTCCACCGATCTCCACGCTTCGACAGCTCTGTTGATCTTGCATACTTTCCTCAAAGTTAAAATATGCCAAGAAAAGAATCTTGTCATTTTTTTCCTTTTAAGGTAGAAATCTGGTTGGGAAAATAATACAAGCTGAGAGATTTAAAAAAATACTCTTTGAGAAGACGCAGCTGTACATGATTGACCTAAATGCATGAAATAGACCACAGAATACTCGAGCACAGATTTATATTAAGATAAAGGACATATTCATAAACATTATTCATCCAGTATTCTTTTGTGGTATCCCAACTGAAAAAATAAGGTAGGTGGATACAATCTTTCTGTTCCGGCGGTTCCATATCATGGTTGACCTCGTTCTCTCACCCAAATATAGACTAGAAGTAGAATCTTACTTGGAACCGGGAAACACCACCAATAACGTACTAGATATTTGTCTATCGTAAGTAGAATCTACACTGATATAAGTCTGTTTCGAGCTCACCGTCGCCACCAGATCCAGTCTGTATCCAGCCCAGTTGACAGAAAGACAATAAGCCCCAGTGGTGGTTCTCCAGTGATGACCTTGTCTTCTAGATGGCCATCCAGTCAAGGAAACTTTGCTGCAGCATGGAATAACCTGCTGGTTTGTCTAGTCAGAGGAGAACTGAGCCACCGACTTAACTTGGTGTCTCCCAAGGTTTTATTCTCCATTTTGTCACTGATTTGTTTTGGTTCTTCGCCGCTGTCATCTCTGGCTTGCTTAGTTAGGGACCCTTAATTTACAGATATTAATGAAACGGAGTGTTTAAGTGAGTTTTAATAGTACTCAGTCTAGTTGCAGTACAAACGTTAACGTGTTCTATAATATACTGAAAAGTGGACAACTTTTACTCTAGAAAAGGATTAAAATGGTCCACTTAGAAGTACACCACTAGTACATTAATCGTAATTCTGAAAAGTAAACTAATTCTTTAAGTGAACTTGAACTTAAGTGTACCTAATAAAAGAACCATTTTAGTATGATTTGTTGTTAGGGCAGTTGTGCAACAAATATGTAGGGAAAACCATTAAAATATAAAACCCTTCTCAGTTTATTTGCTAAGAAATCAGGGGTTAAGGGCTCTGCTCAGTTGCCCAGCAGTGGTAACTTGGTGATGCTGGAAATCGAACTTCGTTCTTCCAATTAGCAATCCAAAATCTTAACCACTGTGCTAACACTTTTGTGTTCCTACAAAAAACTTGTGATCATCTATTTAAGAAACTCTAATTAATGACATCATAAACTTCACATTTTCCAGAAATTAGCCTATCCTTATAAAGGTTAACGATATGGTACACCCATTTTTTTGCAGAAATCTGTTAAAAATCCTACTAATTAAAGTCATTTTGGTAGGAAAATATTTTAACAGTAAGTCTAATTTAGCGTATTATATGTTTCATATTATAAGTTCTACCGGTGGCTTGTTGAAATATTCTCAGCAGCTGAAACTATACACAGGCATAACACCGTTATTGTTATTGAAATGGAGTCATGAGTTATTTAACATAAGCACCCGAGCACTGGAACCACTGTACAGAGCATTATTTAGAAGAATGTGACACATGTTTCAATAGAGGGAGCTATAACCTAGATACCCTGCCTCTGTGTGTACCGTATGTGTGAACTTTTAAACCGTTTGTCTAAACAAATTGACTTCGCCTGTCAGTTAGCAGCTGTAAAGCAGATTTATTTGTGTATGGTAGAGGTGTTATTTGCATTACTGTTCTACGCTAGCATCGCACCGAAACGGTAAAAGGGCTAAACATCTGTCCTGCTTTCTGTCATTGTGGAAATCTGTTATTGTGAAAATAGCACTTCAAATCCTGGTAGATCTTGGGTCTTTCTAGTACGTCTGCCAAGCCATGTGACTGGATGTGGGTGATTTGTCGAAAGATGGGAAAAGTGTGTGTTAAATTAATAAAAAATAAACTGAATTGATTTGTCCAGACTAAGTGATTGAATGGAAATGGTACCACCGAGTTGCAACTCTAATAAGCCCCTTAGCAAGACCCTTAACCCCCAGTTGATCTGGAAAAGGGCATCTAACAAATGCTTTAAATGTAAATGAAATGATGATCATGTAATAAGGAATATAAATGATTGATTTGTACTATTGGGGTGCTTATATACCTTGTATATGCAATTTTATTGTTATCTTTTCGCTAACTGATCTCGATAGTGTGTTAGACGTGCGGGTGTGTTTCTGCGTTCGGTACAGTATTTTTTATGATCTTCGGGTTCATTCTAGTTCGAAGCTTTAGTAAATCTGAGGTATATTTTGTCTTTCAGACATTTGGGGTTATGTGTTCTGTAGGGTGTGGTGGGGTTCGGTTTATTAGCATTCAAAACTTTTCCCACTGGAGACAGCCGCTAAAGTGAAACATCTGCATCGACTCTGGTGCAGATGTCTGCTACAGACAATAAGGGTGGAGGAAAAGAAATAAATATGATTTGGCGGAGATGGTGTTTTACTGAATGAAACTAAAGCTAAATTAATTAACCAATCCTTCTAAAGCCTTTCAATGAAACATTCTACATCATATGTAACCCCTAAAAAAAAAAAAAACCATTATGTGTTTTTAGATTATTAGACCTCATAGTGTGTGACCTCAGTATCAGGCTGTATTTATCGTACCGAGACTTTAAAGTTCCTGCTTAAGTCACTCTGGAAAAGGGCGCCTGCCAAATGCCATATGTAAATGTAGAAAAGCACTAAAGCTTTGTGATCATCATGGCTGCCCTTTTCGGTTGTCGCTAAGCAGTTCATCACCAAATAGAACCGTACAATTCGATATACAGCAGTAAACAGAGGATCAGGAGGATAGAGGCAGGTTTTTTTTATTTTTTTTTATTTAGAGAAATACAGGCAGTGTGAGCAAAGTTCTGTTTCAGCCTTGTCCAAATGATTTATAACAAGTTTCAGGTCATTTACACAATAGTTTATTTTATACTAGAGGCTTACCGGCTAACAAGCAACGTTTGGACAATTTTTTCTAACAACAATCTTAAAATAATGCTCATGGAATGTTCTGATAGTGTTTCGAAAGAACCTGCTTGGAACGAAACCTTAAAATAACATTCTACAAACATTTTACATTTTACGTTATCAGAAAAATGTTGTTATTACGTTATTTTAAATTGCTTTCCAGAGTGTCTGAAAAACGTTCCCAGAACAAATCTCTGTTAGATTGTATCATAAACAGATCTTCACATACACTATGTGGCCAAAAGTTAGTGGACACCCTTACCAGCACAAACCGGTGCAAAAATGTTAGAAGATGTATAACGTCATCTGATATCACATACTGCCATACTAAATAGGGGAAGTGGTAGCGCAGTGGTTAATTTGTTGGACTACCAACTTGAGGACCCGGGTTTGATTCCCAGCCCCACCAAGCCACCACTGCTGGGCCCTTGAGCAAGGCCCCTAACCCCCAATTGCTCAGTTGTATAACAAGAAATATTGTAAGTCGCTCTGGATAAGTTAATGCTGTAAATGTATACAGTATGCAAAACTGAGTATGCAAGGTGGGTAGTATGTCTGAATTCTTAGTATGCAAAATACATTACGTGGAAAATTGACCTCACCGCCGTACGATGCGTACTGTAGACACGTGGGACATCATATGTCATGTATCAGTATCAACATGGCGGATGCAGTAGGTATGAATTTCATTCAATTAATTATACTATATAAAACCGTTTTACAAGCGTAAGGTATGTACTTACTTCAATGTTGTACGTACTTTTACATGTATCTAGTACATGTAGTATGCAATTTCTGTCAGATACAGTGTGTATGCCCTAACATTAAGACTTTAATAAAACGTCAAGGCCCAAACATGTTCCAGCATAATGATATCATCATGTCTGCAAAGCTGCTGAGCTCGACAAAGATGTTATGGCTGGAGTGAAAGAACTCGGGGTCTGACCTCAATCCCACTTAACACCTTTAACATAAACTGTTCTGCACTGAGGTACTGAACACAATCAAAACTAATACCAATTAAATTGGAATCATTATACTTGCCAATATGTCTTTTATATAGAAAAATAATTAATAATGTCGAGGAATACTACTGGCACTTTTTTTCTCAGATTTTCTGTCTTCATGCACAGATCTGGTCTTCTGGATATGGGAGGTTTGGGGATAGAAACACCAAAGTATTTGGTCAAATACAGTAAAAAGCTAATTGCTCACTGTCTTTTATACGAAACACATTATAAGTAGTAAGAATAATAACGTACTTTATGTTTAATAAATAAATGTTTGTTTAATGTAAACTGTAGGTGTGAATAATTACACATTTCTGACTGCATATAGATAGATAGACAGACATACAGAAAGACGGATGGATGGATGAACAGACAGACAGACGGGTGAGTGGATAGATGGATGGTTTGACAGACAGACAGACAGACTGATGATTCTGTGGATAGATAGACAGACAGGCAGGTAAGTGAATGGATGACAGAGATAGCCAGACAGACAGACAGACAAAGGGGTGGGTGGGTGGTCTGAATAAATAGACAGACAGACAGGAGACATACAGACAGGTGTGTGATAGATAAACAGACAGATAAAAAGACAGATAGATAGATAAATGGACATATATATATATATATATATATATAAACTTATTAACCTTCAAAATAACTGAAGTAAACCTTTCAAATATTATCAAACTCAGACTCCTGAGTCATCACATAGCTTACGTCAGTCTTCCTTTAATGTGTTTGGATATAAAAGAGAACTAAAGTGCTGTTGTACAGTCTACAGGGGCTCTAGGTTCATTCCACTTATCAGGGCTTTCAGTGTACCTGTTAGCTCTGCTTTGTAATTATGCCGTCTTACCCTGCATTTTCTTACTGTCTTACTTTTGATAAATGTCCCTGCTTGAACGCACATAACATGAAAAATAAGCATACCTAAACATTTCTCTAGCTTTTTGCTTTCAGCTACACATATTCCTCCTAAGATAGCAGTGATCCTGAAACCTTTCTGGTCTTTGGGGCTGCTTGATATATTCTGATGCCCTACTTCTGATTAGAGTAAAAAAAAACACACACTTGCTAATGATGGCCCACATGGTCAGCCTGAAGATACTGTACTATTTAAAAAGCAATTTAGGACTATACAGTACACAGTTAGAGAAATTATTGTATAATCCCACTATCCTATGTCACACATATGAAAATCCCCTAATTTAGTAAATGGTTTTCTCTTAAATCCCCTCTAGGCTTTCTATTTATATCATCTTTCCCAGTATCACGCCAGGCTTTTTAAGTAGAGATAAATCTACTAATTAAATATGTACAAGCATGAATTAAATTATTTATTTAAGCTGTTTTGTGACAATGTGTATTATAAGAAGGTATTTCTAATAAAATTGAATTAAAATAAATAGAATCCTAAATGTAACTGTAAATCCTCCCCCTATTTTCCGAATAATCTATACTGCTCAGTACGTTGCATGAGACAATGGACAATGATGTTTGTAGATGACATTGTGATCTGTATTGAGAGCAAGAAGCAGGTGAAGAAGAAACTAGAGAGGTGGAGGTTTGCTCTGAAGAGAAGAGGAATAACATATATAATACATATGTATGAATGAAAGAGAGGAGAAGAAGGTACAGGAGTTTAAGTACTTGGGGTCAACAGTCCAGAGCAACTGAAAGTGTGTAGAAGAGGTGAAAAATTGAGTGCTGGCAGGTTGGAATGGGTGGAGAAACGTGTTAGGAGTGATAAATGACAGAAGAATACCAGAAGATATTGGTGAAAGCAGATATGTTGTACGTTTTAAGCTGCACTGAGGAAGAGACAGGGGACAGAGTTGGATCTAGCGGAGCTAAAGATTTTGAGGTTCTTTTTTGGAGCGAGCCGGTTGGACAGATTAGGAACGAGAACATCAGAGGGACAGCTCATGTTGGGCGTACGGGTACAAAGACACAAGCTAGTTTAAGATGGTTTGGACATGTGCAGAGGGGGATAATGGAAATATCGGTAGGAGCAGGGGTGCCGCTAGCAATTTTTGGCCCTATGAAAGAATCTGTTGGTCCCCCTACACACCTATTTGACACCAAACATACTAACACATTACTGCCAGCACTGTTACTACTAATAAAACAGATTTCTGGGGGGCCCCAATATGTGAGCGTCTTTTTAATTGCCCCCACCCCTTACTTCTTACTCCTTTACTGCTGCCCCCTGGGTAGGAGCATGGCAGGAGACAAAGAGGAAAGCCAAAGGGGAGGTATAGGGATGGGATAAATGAGGTGAAGTTAATGGATGTGAGTGAACGGATGAAGAAGATAGAGTGAGGTGGAAGCAGATGGTTTGCTGTGGTGAACCCTAAAGGGAAACAGCCGAAAGGAGAAGTTAAAATAACTTTGTGCAATTGTATTTTCCACCTACCTCGAGAGAATAAATGAGAGAATGCCATGTTCAGTTTTAAATATCTTTAAATGAAAGGACAAACTCAGCTGTTTCTGTATGTGGGAAGAACGTATCCGAAATTTGGCGTTCTCCTAATTTTGTCTGTGTGTGTGTTTTAAAATGGTTTAGAGACAGTGGCGCTGAGGAAGAGACAGGTGGCAGAGCTGGAAGTAGCAGAGCTGAAGATGTTGACATTTCTTTGGAAGTGACAAAGTTGGACAGGATTAGGAACGAGTGCATCAGGGGGATGAAGGTTCTCAAACACAAACGAATCTTAGTGCTTTTTACAGATGATGAACGCTCAGAATTAAGAGTGGTAGAATTTAGGGTGGGTTACATTTAATATAACATCACATGAGCTTGTATGACATTAATTGAACCATTAATTGAACTGGTCAAACTCTAAGGACTCTAAGGAACCTCTCATTTCTTTCGGTTCTTCAACCGTGGAGTGTATTGACTGCCATTCTTCCATTTAATCCTCATGTTGTGTTCGGGTCTGGTGGACTCACTGGATTATTTGATTTTTGACACATCAACACATTTAAAGAAAAGATGTAGCTCACTTACAAGAAATAGACATAATTTATGGGTAATATTTGTCATTTACCCCAGTAGATCACATTTAAAAATATAAGTGTTATTAAAAATATGTTCTGATTTATGTTCTTCATGAAAAATGAGCCAAGGTCAAAGAGTCTGAAGCTAAATAAATAATTAATAGCATATAAACAAACTTAATCAGGTCCCACAGACTCAACACAAGGGTTAAGACCTTTTTGTAGTTTCTTTTAGCAGTGATGTGTGCATGTTAATATCCATCCATCCATCCATCCATTACCCACTTCTGGGTAAGGACATTGGATGGCACCCTGCCTTTTACCCAATGAAAGTTGATATAACCTCCAGCAGAAGTGGGTATAGACATTGGATGAATGAATAGTGGAGGTTATCCCAAATGTCACTGGGTAAAAGGCAGGGGTCACCCTGGACAGGTCACCAATCCATCACAGGGCCATATACGAACAAACAACCAAACACACTCAGAATCACTCTAATGGGCAATTAACCTAACAGACATGGTTTTGCACTGTGGGAGGAAACACCTGGGGAACGTGTAAACTTTACAAAGAAAAGCCCCTGCCGTGGTTACAAACCTGGGACCTTCTTTGCTGTGAGGAAACAGTGCTAAACATTAAGTTGCCCTAGTGCTAATATACAATATGCAATTTAATTGTAAGAAAAGAGGAAAGTATTAAAAGTTTGTTTAACAATCCCAGTCAATGCAAGTTGTAATCACTGCTGTCAGATCAGTAGCTGGACTAGTTTGTTGTTACAGGCAAAGGATCAATTTATGTTTCAAGTAATTGGTACATACTGTTAGGGTGATGCGAAATATGTACAATTGCATTCCACAATATAGTGGTATTGTTTTACCTCCGTGGTTAGGGTGTTGCCATGTTGACCAAAAGATTATGGGTTCACTTCCCAGCACCTACCTCCAAGCACTCATCACTCCATGCATAGCACCACGCTCCCTCAGATCCCTAAGTACTGCTCGACTTCCACTATCCGCTAGGACACAAGGTAGACTTTTTTTTTTTTTCTGTTCTGGTGGAACGAACTTCCCATCAGTGTCAGAACAGCAGAGTCACTGGCTGTCTTCAAGAGACGATTAAAAACACACCTCTTTTTTAAATACCAAGCACTCAACAGTATTCATGCTGCTTTTTCAACAATTTTTTTATTGTTGTTACACTGATTTGTGAACTATTGTTCAATGATGTGCCTCAAAGCACTTTTGTACGTCGCTCTGAACAAGAGCATCTGCTAAATGCTGTAAATGTAGGCCACCGAGCAAGACCCTTAACTACATCGTTGAATAAATACAATAAATGTACGTCTTTTTGCATAAGGGCGTCTGCCAAATACCAGAAATTTCAATTTTCTCCCCTATGTTGTCCAGGTTTTTAATTGCAAATAACATTCATAGCAGGGCAGCGCACTGGTCACTGTTACCACCAGATCACCTTGTTCATGTTCTCCAAATGTTTATGTGCTTTACTGTGGACACTGATTTTCTCTGTCTGCCTAGAACATAATGTTAACAGAGCCTTAAATTGGATAAGTGTTCCATTCCAGGTGTATTCCCACCCCAGGGTCTGGGTAGTGGGGCATTTTACTAAGATTTACATGCCGAAGTCTGGCAATCCAACAGTGTTTCAGCCATTGTTCATGTGTGTGGTAAGATTGTAACTGCCTTAATAAACATTTACAACAGAGCTTTTGCTATTTAATTAATGCTGAATATATTAAAGTGCTTTTATATAGGATGGGTTCGAGTTGCCATTAGAAACATGAACACAAAGCAATGCAGTTTGTATAGAAACTTAACACCCAAACCTGAAATCCCATGTTAGCTCAACGTTCAGAGACTAACTACACTCTGTTCTTTCCAAAGCTCCTTTGGGCCTTTTTTTTCTTGCTAGAAAAGGCGCAACCCTGTTGTCAGATCAAACATGTAATCCTGAATTATGAAGCTCGAACAGATGTACACAAGTTTAGTGGGAGTGCATCTGCAAACAAACCTCCATGTGGCTACCCCACCCTTCTCTTCCAGCCTGGAGTTTGGAGATGTCTCAATCTTTTTTCATGCTAAAGCAGATTAACCTCACGTGCGGTATTTATACATTAGTCCTGCACACTGTACGATGCAGATTGTGTATTAAAAAATAAAAAATATGAACAAGGAACCATAAACACTAAACAAACCTTTTTTTTTCCCCAGTGGTAATTAAAACCATGTGTATGTATGTATTGCAATCGTTGTGGAATCAAATGTTCACAGTGGTGCAGACCCAGGGACAATAGCGCTTTGTTAAGGTTTTATTTATTAAAAAACACAGTTGTTAAAATATAGATTAGATTTAAACTATGAATAATATAGCCATAGTGTAATATGTGAAAATTGTGTATGTGTGTGTAAACAAAATACCATTCATTAACGTAATTCTGGTTCCTTAAACGGAGATGATAGGGTGCCGGGGCAATTCCCACAAACAGGACAAAATCTTCCCAACATTTAAAGGCTGCTATTACCGTCTGCTATTTAGACAAATGCTACATTCATTTTCCAAATTAAAAAAAAATAAATTGTATGATCTGCTGCCTGAAGGCATATCACAGACCATGAACAAGAATGTAGTTCATGCATCTGATGCTAAAAAGCTTTCATTGGATTTCTAAACACATATTCGTTTGTGAGTCAGTGTAGGGGGCTGGAGACATTTACGGGTTTTATACTGTATCAGATGATGTACTTGGGTGAGTATGAATTGCTCTGGTTAGCGTACCGCATGTTATTGCTATATGAAGCTGTTGACCAGGAAAGTAGACTCAGACGAAATACACTACCATTTACAGTATAATTATAAACACACACAACACAAATGACAAAAATGACATTATATTTATTATAATGACATTATATTTATTATAATATTATTATAATAACATTATATTATTATAATTATATCTATATATATATATATATTATATATATATATATATATATATATAATAATAAGGCAGTTTTCCACCTTAACCTTAGAATGATGGACAGACGGAATTGAAGTAAGAAAGATAGACAGATAGACAGACAAGGCAGAAAACAGAACAGAATACTTAGCAGATAGATAGATAGATAGATAGATAGATAGATAGATAGATAGATAGATAGGTCAATGCTGTAATTCTCTGTATTTTTTAATGCCAACCCAAGTGTAAGTTTGTACTTTAGCCTCCTGGTGGAAAAGAGAATCTGATTATCGTGGCCTTCTTTAAACAAACTAAGAGAGAGAACGAGCATTGTGGGAGAATCGGGCACTTTACACTGCACTCCTATTGCACCCATATGGCCAAACTGTTTAACAAGCCATTTTGTGAGTGGTCCCCAAGAAAACATAAAGCACAGCCCTGTTTCCAGATGCTCTCTAGCCTCACACACACACACACACACACACACATACACATACACCCCCACACACACTGCTTCATGTGAAAAATCACTGTCCTGTGTTGGTGAAAACAAACAAAAGTTTTTATAGTGACCTTATTGGACACATTTTGAATTTTTGTGTTAAGGGTTAATGATGTAATCAAATAATAATTAAAGTTTTTATGCACACAATAAAAAAAATCATTTTCACTGTAAATGGATTAAAATATCACTATTTATCTTCGTGAGTCGTTTCCCCAGGATCTAGTGAAGAGATAAGGATGACGATATAATAGTAAAGAGGAAAATACTAACAGTCACTTAAATCCAACACCACACTACTTTTTACTGTCTTCGAAATCCTACGTTATAAGGTGGTGGGGGGGTGTTTACAGAAAGGGGGACGGGGAGAACTTACACAAGTCAGTGAGAAAGTGGGTGTGGAACATGAGAGAGAGACAGAGAGAGAGAGAGAGAGAGAGAGAGAGAGAGCAGGAAAGTGAGGGGGGTGGAAGTGGGATGTAGTGAAGCCATATAAAACCACCAGAGGACAAACCATGCTTTATCCTGCCAGTGTGTCCTGCACAGAACATAGTCACAGGAAATCCCATAGCTTTCCACCGGTGCACTAACGTACACTCTTTCACTCTCTTACACACACACGCACACACTCTCGCACTGCAGCGCTCACAAAGAGGATGGCCGTCAGAAGAATGAATGAGATCTGTCCAAAGCTGGCTCTAACTTTAGTCTTCAGCGTTCTTCTGTTCCACGGTAAGTATGTGCCGAGCTCTTTAGCAAGTAATGATGAGTAATGAGTAATGAGGTTTTTGGGGGGTTGGGGGGGTATTAATATTATTTTATTATTATTCCCATATGCTTCGATTTGGTCTTTTGTTTCTCAATGCTTTCACTGGTCCTTAGTTTTTTACCTCCATTTTTATTGGTTCATGTTTAAATAAAAGTAAGTAAAAGTGTGTAACTCAGGCAGGATGTCCATTTTTATAAAATAAAATGTCTCAGTCTCATTAGAATGGCCTATAATATAGTTAATATAGTCCTGTATATTCATTGTTAATAAGTAGCAGCGTGTAAATGATCACCAAAGTAGGCTGGTTTTAAAAAAATAGCGGGAAGTTGAAACAAAGAGGGTTTGGCTCTGAGTGGAAACTTGCCGTTGAACATAATTATGGAGTTTATCCTAGTCCTGGACTGGGTGGAGCCGAGCAGGCGTGTGTCTAGAAAAAAGGTGTGTGTGTGTGTGTGTGTGGTGGAAATATAGAAGATATTACTCAGTAAGCAGCCATTTTCTCCTCTGTAAAACACTCTATCAACCGGCAAGACACTTGAACGTCTTTTGCACAAAGGATGCAGCCGTCCTTCTGTTTACTTTAGGCTCGTCTGAAGGAAATGAGTGTTTATCACACTGTTCATGGTTGTGTGTATGTTTTGTTACAGATTAAGCGACTGCATGTCTGTGGATTGATTGGAATAAAATAAAATAAGACATGTCTGAGACTTAATTTAGTAGCTTGCCTATTTCTATTAATATTAAATTGTATGCGCAGGAGAGCTAGTAGCGCTGCTGCTAATTGCAGGGTGAGGTCTGACTTGGACATTGCTATACATTTGAAGAGTTTTTTTTTTTTTTTTTAAGATTTGGTTGTGGCACAAGGTCGTCTTTAACAGGAAAGTAGGCCTGGCAACCAAAGGTTAATGAAAACACACCAGTACACTGCCGTTAATGAGGAAAACACAGCAGCGGGTAGACATGCCTACAGGACATACGCTAATTTGCTATTTAAAAAAAACCTTTCATGTTATGTAATAAAGTTTACAGGTCCCGAATTCTACAGGAGGACCTTTTTTAAAGTGTAAATCTAAAAAGAATTAATTAAGCTTAAACTGAAGCTGCCTAAGCTAACACATATCCTTAGTCCCACCAGTGTGTTACATTGTTGACCCTCTCTGCAATTAACACTAACGTGAGAGAAGGTCAGGGGTTTTAATATACACACTCCAGTGAAACACGGAAAGAGGTTTGTATTGGATAGGATGGCTCAGTTGTAAAGTCTCTCAGTACTTATAAAACTCAAATAACGATTCACTTTTCTGAGATCCGAGTAGATCTACATGAATGCAGTTTAATTAGACACTGAGATTAGTGCACGTTGTGTGTGTAAACAACTTCAGATAATGCTACACTTTTATGGGTACATCTGAGATACTGTACATTTACATTTGACACCCTTATACAGACCGATTTACATTTATCTCTTTATACATTTTGAGCAATTAATAGTTAAGGGCCTTGCTTAGGGGCCCAGCAGGGGCAATTTTGTGGTGCTGGGAATCAATCCCGGTTCTTCCAATTAGCAGTCCAACACCTTAACTGGCCTACCATTTCCCATACATATATAGTGGACATGATTTCGCCTAGTAGAATGTGATACTGTATTATTAATCCTTTGTTAATCCTGAATCAACAGTTTAATCAACCAATCATAAACATCTGATGTTATCAGTGTGTGTCGACCAAATCCGCCTCGATTCATTTTTGAATCTTTCCCTTTTTTGTCCACAAACAAACCGAAAAACATTAACATTAATTCTGGAATAATTTAGTCCAGGAACAAAGAAAATAAACTAATCACAATTAAAATAAACAATTGAACACATTTTTAATAAACATACATTCGAAAATACACACATAAATACATTTTACTGCACACACACCTATTTTTTGGTTATGCTGGTGAGGGAAATTTTCACACATTAACTAATCTGTACATACATGTTGTATGTAATTGTTCGTTACAACATGTAATTTATTACAGATGTCATTTAAATATTTATTTATTTATTTATTACAAGGAGAAAAAGATTTAAAAATGGATTGGGGCGGGTAAAGAAAAATATGGACCAATAATAATTTTTAAAATGAAATTTTAAATTTAATTAATTTTCCATTGACTGGGATAGAACATGAAATAATTTTTTTTCAATCATATAGCAGATTGTTAAATAAGTGGTGGCTTACTGCTTATGGTGTTGGACTGATACCAGAAAGACCAGCACCACCAAGCCGACATTTAAGCAAGGCCCTTAACCCCCGATTGCTCAGTTGTATAACAGAGATAAATGTAAGTCGATCTGGATAAGGGTGGTCTGCCAAATGCTGTAAATGTAAATAGTTACTAAAAAATAATGCCTGAAAAGTAGCTGGAATTCAAATGATTTCAGCTTATATATATATTATCACCTCAATACTACATACAATACATAAGAAAACTATGCGCTGTCTCGTCTGATTGTTCCTATGAGACTATGTCTATTTTTCCAATGCTCTTTTTAAATTTAGTTCAATTTATTGTGTATTGTTTGCAAATTATAAGTTTATATAGTTCTAATTTATATATATACTTATATATATATATTATATATATATATATAGAGAGAGAGAGAGAGAGAGAGAGAGAGAGAGAGAGTATATATAGCCAAACACAGTTGAAACACAACACAGCTGTCTAGAATGTCATTCCATGTTGTAGAATTATATTATTATTTAGTCACTGGCTTTAAAAGACCCAAACAGTGTTCCCGCATTGCAATGCCCCTGTGCACAAAGCCCCCATGGTATATTAAGGTCGGTGTTAAAAGAACTTTGAGCGCATGAGTCTTGACTTCAACCCCACAAACCACCTGAACTGGAGCTCTAACTGCACCCCAGACCTTCTCATCCTTTAGCGTCTGAACTCACTAATACTATTATATAAACCGATTAATTCCCATCACAAAATCTACTGGAAAGCATTTCTGGAGGTGTGGAGATTATTATAGGGGTACCAGTAAAACTAAATCCCAAATGAGATGTTTTGGAAACACAGTGGTGAAGTCAAAATACGTTCGTTTTTTATAGCGTACATTATGTTTTATAGGGTAGGCAAGAAAATCTAAAAAAGTGTTATAATCATTGTAATAATGATCATGTAGGGAGTAGGGGGTAAAAAAGGGCATGTTTTTTGTTTGGAAATCGATGGGTTAGTTGGTCTATTCAGTGTAAAGTATGTTTTGTTAAGGTTAGACAGTTCCTGAAGACCCCATCCACACCCAGTATGACCAGGAAGTAGCATGTTTCCATTGCTAATGTTGTTATTGCAACACATGAAGAGTTTGTCCAGTCCTGAGCTCCGGTTACATCCACAACACCCTTGGCAACAGCTGGGTCATTCTGGAGAAACAAGGAGCAGCCCAGCTTTTAAACCGAAACCAGGCAACTGGTTTTCCTAAAGTTTATTAGTCAGCTTAGCATTGTCAAAATAGGGATTACAACCAACTGGCACGTCTATAGCCCGTCAATAACCTATAGCTCAGCTATTAAGTGAACTTTCACAAGCTTTAACCACACAACAGTAGGCACAAACCTGAGGGATTTCCATGGCTGCAAGTATCCATGAACATTATTGGGTCATTTCTATAGTGAAAGCAAGACAGACAACAAATTTCAGTATGAAAAAACAGTCCCATGAGAAACAGAGAGAGCATTATTACGTTGTTTTTCATCTGGAACATTCTCTCTGACTAGCCAACATAATTATGAGCCAAAAAATGGCATTTATATTCTCTCAACCTGCAGCTACTCATTTCTGCAGTCGCAAAATGCACCGGAGAAAAACATAACTCGATATACTTACAGTTATGAAACTGTTATAAAGAATCGCATCTAAAGAGACCTGAACAAAAATGTGATATTTGAGCCCTTTAGCATGGCCCTTTAGCATGGCCCTTTAGCATGGCTTCCCTCTGACCCCAAGTTTTCAAGTTGGCAAAGACAAAATAAAGTATTCTTATTCTTAAATCAAGATATAAACTGATCTGAGTTTATGAAATTAGTCTCACACTAATCAGGTCTCACACAAGCAGACCTGATTATTCATTCCGTGTGGTGGAGATGGATCCTGTGTCTATTCACACAGCACTCGTCAGGAGGTAGCAACACATCCTGGGAGGAATGACGGTCTATCGCAGGGCACCATGTACACATTCGCACAAACATACCCGCAAATACAATTTCTGCTTCTGTGCTTCCACAGATATCATTAGCTCTAATCAGCTGATTATTAAAACTCCTGATGAGAGGAAACGCTTTAGATGAGTTCCACAACAAAACAAACAACACCACACCTTCCGTTCTGCTGACCGCGTTATCAAAAGAACACAGACTTTATGCTAACGTTGTTTTGCTAAAGCTTTCAAAAATATCACTGAATCAGATATGACTCAAATCATAAATTTTGTTAAACAACAGCATGTGGAAATAAGAGAAAACATACTCATTTTTTCTGCGTCAGTAATTGCTGTTCTCGTAATCCTTTGTTCCCTTTTTTCGTTGGCATAGTGATACAATTTTACAGTTGCTAAGCGTTTAACTGAACACATGCTCGATCCCAACACTGCGCATTCATTTCAAATGAGAAACTCTGGCAAGACACACATCCAAGAACGCAAGTCAAAACATTAGAGGGTAATTAGCCTAAAGACACACACACACACACACACACACACAACTGCTCGTAAGGGAAAAATCACAAGCCATCAGAGTTTACAGCTTGCATCACATGCGGTACTTTTACAACTTTGAAAGTTGAGGGAAAGATTTACCTCAGTGAACCCCTAAAAACATTACAAACGGTTTATATAACAACTAAATGATGTGCAATTCTGAGGAGAAATTACGTTGCTTGTCATCACATCCTTTTTAATATAGCGGACTCACTAAACAACGTTATAATTAGCAGCTTCTATTGCTCAAGGTATAAACACAAAAAAAAGCTCTTGGAGCACTGCAGTAGTTGCCCCAGGTGGTTAATGTTGAGCAAACAACACTGGTGCTATTTGATCTAATGTTCTCTAATTAAAAGCATAAGATTGCATCCTTTTCCTGCCTCTTAGAGCACCAGGCCTTTCTCATAGCTGTTTTCCCTATAACAACAGTCTTAAAGAACCCAGGGGATTTGTTATGGTTAGGCAGAAGGAGGGGAACAAACCCCAATCCAGGTTTTTCTTTTGTTGTTTTTTTTTTTTTTTTTTTTTGAAGCCCTGCAAATTAACTGCTCTATCTTTTTCCAAAAAGCAATGCGTAGATTTCAGCTTGCATTGTACTAAACTTTTAGATTTCGAAAAAATTTACAGAGTTACCAGATGGCTGAATGAATCTGTTTACGTCAGAGAACAAGATCTTGGAGGCAAACCATACACACGAGTGTGTGTTTTTAAGAACAAATGGGCTGGAGGGTGTTAGGGTTTTTTTTTTTAACTGTATTCTAACCAAGACTAAGCCTTTATCTTGGTGATAAATGAGGCCCCGTATAGGAAAAGTGTTTGAGGTGCACCTTTAAAATTTTTTAATAAGACTGGGGGCACATTAGCCAACTGGTCTATGTTGCATTTCATTGTAGGTGGAAAACCCCCACTAAAAAATGTTTACATTATATATAATATCCTGAATGTGCTTTTTAAAAATGTATTCGCTGGATAAATTTGGGGATTGTGTTGGAATATGAGGAGTGTTATGTTCCCTTCCCACGTGGCCTGGTATAAGTATACCCAAGGCGTTGATGTCAGAGCTTGTTTGAGGACTTAGGGGGTTTAGATAACATTCCTCAACTGATGGTAATGTAATTCCTTTTCTTTGGTTTTATTTTGTTAGTAACATTTGGGGGTGTAAACCTACACAGTTACCCTGCCTGGGTATATAAATATGTAAACAGATCTTTGGTAACTAATGAATAGTTAAAATTTTAGTCAACTGGTAGTTATAGAGATAAAACATACTCTTATGTTGTGGAATTTGAGCTGGTGTTTCAAACCATTAGTTCCCTAAGGGACAAAAGGAAGCTGCTGGACTGCTGCACCAACATCTGGAAGTAGACGTTGACAGCAAGGCTGAGGAGAGCTGATGTTCTTTCTCAGATCCTGGGTGGAGCAGCTGTGCGAGCCCCAGGCTTAGGGCCAAGTCTCGGGATTTTAGAGCAGAGTACACAAGTTGGAGAAAAGCTCCATGGAGACCTCCACATCTGCCGCAGTGGAGAAACCCCTCCCTGCCGGATACCACATGTTCAGTTCTGTCGGAGTGAAACATAGAGCTGATTATAAGAGTAGTCTTTTTAATGATTCCCTCACCCTCATCCCCCATTCCTCTCTAGGTCATCACATTTAAACTAGTGAAATCGGACACCGAAGGCATGGCGAGTTGAGAGGGATCAGGATTAAAAGCCAATCTTAACCATGTCATGAATGAGAGAAAGAAGTAGTAAAGAGAGAGAGAGCGAGAGAGAGAAAATGCAATACAATAATAGGAAATCACATGTGGATGTTGAATCATTTGTTAAATCAACTTTAAATCGTTATCTAATTGAATTATACTATATGTTCTGTATGTTTACGTCTACACATAGCGCTCTGCTTGCTCTGGCTAAAATCTGACATTATTTGAAATACTCCTGGGAGTGTCGTAAAATTCTGGGAATAGTTTCAGGATTTTAAGGGACCTCCCCACATCTACTGTGGAATATATAATAACATGGGTGGAACAAGTGTATTTTTCAACATTACACTGGTTCCCCCTGTATACTTTCTTCAATCTGTAAAACACATTTAGGATGTAGAATAGACACAAAACAATGCACACTATAGAGAGTACTTGCAAAATGATCTTTTTGGGATGATATCTTGTTTTTAAGATCTGCAGATCAGCCTTTGTTATGAGAAATAATGACAGCTGTTCAAATTTTAATTAAAAACATATTTTACTAAAATTACAGAACGCAAAGTGATAAATTACATAAAGATTAATATGTCTGTTATGTGATGAACATGTTTGCTTCTCATTTTCAGGTTAACCTTCAGGGTGGGAGCCTAATTATTAGATTATTAGAGAGCTTAATTCCTAAAATAAAATTTAAATACCCCAAATTGTTGCCAGATTAATGAAAATCCAGTTTTGTTCTGTAAAGTTGTGGGTAACATTTTGCTAAAGCCACTTCTTTCTCTAAAGGTAAAGATATGACGATAAAAGAATGACCCTGAATCATGATTTGATGAGTCTTAAAATGATATTAATTATGTCCTACAGCTGGAGACGTAAATGAAAATATTTCTGTAGTGTATGTTTGTGTAAAAATGTGATAGGTTGACACCTCCGTTAAGGTTTCCCCACCTTGTTGAGATATGGACCAGGGTCTTCGAAAAAACTGTGTAAGATAAACAGACAGAATTTTAGTAAATATCATTTATAGTCCTCAAATTTGCCAGAGCTAATAAAAAATTATTTTTAGCTCTTTAGTACATATACAGAAATCTAAAGAATCTTTAAAGCTACGCTAAAGCTACAGTATTATGGCAACTCTTAATGTCAAAAGTGTTAGATCCTCTATGCCCTTTTTTTAATTTGCCAAATCTTCCCTTATGTGAATTTTTTACAGCATTAACAGAAGCACTTAATTGTTTATCAGAGTCTAACAGGAATAAAGCATTCTTTCTTTAAACTTGCCTGCAGCTGGCCTATGCGAGTTTCTGTGCTGTGTCAGGAACAAGCAGAAATCTGGGCCAGTCCAGACATCAGTATCAAGCTGTGTGTGATTTTCCATGAGTTAACTTTAAACGGACTTTATTTTTAGGCTTAAATCGTGTGCAATTGACATTTTACAGCACATATAAGTGAACAAGGAAGTTTATTCTATTTTTAAACATATAGTATTTATTGTCAATAAGTGGTCTGGTAAAGATTTTCTGTAATTATAATGTGGCAGTTATAATTAAGCTCTTATTTATACCCATCATCAGAGCCACCCCAGGGCATAAGCATACTAAGTATCTGCCATCCCGTAGCCATTAGAGTAGGCCCTCAAGAGTACATGAAATGACAGATTGGTTTTTTTTTTGTTTTTTTTTTAAATATGTCAATAGACACTTGTAATTAGAAAAAAATTGCCATATTGAATGAAAAACTAACAAAGCAATATTATGTTAACGGGATGCAAAAGGAATAGAAGGGTAAACTAACAAAATCTCCAATTAGGGATTGACAATAATCAGACATATTAGCGGCACTGATGGGCGCCCAAATAAAATTCTGCTCAGGACCCCCTAAAGCCTTTAATTAAAGAAAGCAGCTAGGTTAACAATTATTTTATTTTATCATTATTTACATAAATGTAAGTTTTTAAAATATAGTATAAAAATATATTTATACAAATTCACATATCTACAAAGTATACTTTTTTTGTGTAAAATATTTGTAAACTTTTTCTGTACACATTTGGGTTGATATTTACATTAGATCGAAATTTTAAGCACTGGCAAGCTAAAGGTGTGGCTAGCATGCGTCCTAGTCAGCATTCTGAAGCTTAGGTGAAAATGAGTTTGAGGGTTAGGGAATGCAGTCAGCAGGGGCACTTCTAGTAAGTTTGGGCCCTCTTACCACACCTATTCCACACCAAACATTTACATTTCTGTTACATTACATTAAAACTATTACATTACTGCTAGTACTGTTACTACTAATAAAACACATCTCAGGGGGCTCCCAAACTGCGTAGGTCCCACCCTTAGCGGCGCCCCTGGTGGTCAGTAATGTAGCTATCAAAAGCTAGACACATTTACTACTATTATGTTTCAGCAATATTAGGACCGTGTAAAAAAAAGCACAAACTTGTCAAAAAACGTGTTTTATTCTATTCTTTAATGGATGGTTCTTTCTGCTACTATACGAATATAAATCAGACCCAAAAGAACTTTGCTTTGGGGTTAGCAAAGCCAAAGGTCATGACTTTTTCCAAGGTAATGCTGATCTCCCCAGGTCACAATGAGAATGATAGCCTTACACATTACACATTACTGAAGGTACAAAAAAAAACAGGGCACATTGTTTTCTTTCACCCAGACGCAAAGTAAACATCCCCCCTTTCCCCCGTGAAAGAAACGCTATGAAGGCATTTTAAAAGCACTGAAGCTTATTAAACTGCTTTGTTTGCAGATGATTTGCACGTGGTGCCGTTAGTTCCTGTGAAATTTCGGTGTTGAGTTACATTTAAAAGGGTCGTGTTGAAAGAAAGAGGATGAGGACAAATAATGGATTAACATTTTAAAGGAGCTCATGAAATGGGGTATCTTTGGAACAGACATGGGGATGGGCAATCTATTGTCTCCATGTAACACTTACTGAATTAGGAAACGAGCCAAGTTAATAAAAGCTATTTACATTAATTAATTATCTCCGCGAGTCAATTCGAAAGGTTGATACATATTATTTTATATAAATCAGTATTATTGTTCATTAAAATGACCTCACTTGACATTATTTAACACAATAGTTAACAACGACAAACACATTCAACATTAAAACACCTTAAAACAAGTAACCATCATCGATTGGATAATAAACCAAAGTAATTATAAATCTGTATTATAAAGAGTTAAATTATTCGCATACAGTAAATGACTAACTCATTTACATTATAAAGTAAATGGTAGCCCAATGTGTTAGATTGCCTATCAAAAGATCTCAAGTTCAAGCCCCAGCACCACCAAGCTTCCACTAATTAATCATTCATTCATTTGTCCTCTATACCTGGATATTCCCTAATTCAGGGTCACTGGGTTTTAAAGATACCCCACACACACCTCTATTAATGTTTTTATTGGACTGTGGGAGAAAACTAGAGTAGAGTAGCCGGAGTAAACCCATGCAAGCACACAGATACTCCTTACAGAAAGGCCCTGCCCGGAAATCGAACCCCGGGACCTTACTGCTGTGCTCACCACTAAGCCACCATGCTGCCCCTGGCCCTTAATCAAATATTAAATTAAATAAATGTAAGTTACTCTGGTGTTCACCAAATGCCGTAAATGTTCATGGTTATACTAATCTAGTATAAACTTTTGGTTAGCGACCTATAAGAACATTCTAATTTGAGGTATTTTTAGGGCTACAGTCCGAAACCACATACGTCCATACAATATAGTATGCGAAACTGAGTATACGAGACAAAGTTTGTCCAAATCTTTAGTATTAGCAAATTATAGTATACAGATGATTTATTTGGTAGTATGTATACAATGTAGACTTTATTATCCCATGATGCAGCAGGAAATACAACTCATCAAACGCGTAAGTGACGAAAAGTGCTTTGTAAATGCCTTTATTTTGTCACATATACTTATTTTACAGCACATATCTTAGTAAGTTGGAGTCAGAGCGCAGGGTCAGCTATGATACAGCTCAAGGACCCAACAGTGGTTGGCTTGCTGGTGGTGGGGCTTGAACCCAGGTGTTTTTGGTCTCCAGATCAACAACTCAGCACCTTAACCATTTGGCCACCCCTAAGTACTTTAAGAAAAAAACATTATTTTATGTAGTTAAACTGCACTCATTTACCATCATTTAAGAACAAAATGTGCAAACTTGTTTCAACTTTTTATATTTTAACTTTGTTTAGCTTGCCATGGACAGACCGACTCCACAGCTACAGCAGCACCTTCATCACAAACAACTGTGATGGACGATTCCATGAGCACTCAAAAGTCTCCTGAAGGCTTAACTGATCTAAGTACCACAAACCCCACAAACCGCCCAGCTACGGATAGTAAGAACAGTCTTGAACACGCTTTTATTTTTACACTGCTTATTTCATCTATTTTAGTGTAAGCATATTAATAAGACGGATGTTACATACTAGTATAGAGTGTTACATACTGTTATTATGTTTAAAAGACAATTGTCCATTAAAAAGACAAAAGATAAATGATTTCGGAGTAAATACAGTTTGCGCACTTATGTGTGCCAGTTTTTACATACTTTATCTATTATTGCTAACACAGCATGCAGTTAGCCAGGGATTATTCGTTACATTTGCTTATTCAGAATTATTAATACAACACTTCTCTTTTAACATAATTCATAACCACTTTTTTTCCACAGTTAATCAAGTCGCTTATCTTCCTGATGCCACAACCCCGATTGCACCCTCGGACATCACCGATATACAAGCTCATACAATGTTAGCTACTTTTGAGACAACTACACCACAACCCGATGAAGCACAATCACCCAAAAACCTGAACGAGGAAACTGTTCACCAAGACCTCAGGAAACACACTGCTGTGGAGGTGCGTGATTTCAATTCAGCAAAAAAAAAACAATAAAACTTAAAAAAAAAAATGTTCATATTTTACAGTTTGTTGTTAAAGTTCTGCTCCAGCCAATTGGAGAAAGGAAAGCGGTAAATCAGTGGTTAAAGGGTTAAACTGGTGGTCAAACAGTTTAAGTCTGGATAAAGGTGTCCACCAAATGGTGCAAATGAAAATTTTATAGCATGATAATCACAGACTTTACAGACTTCTAGTGTAAATAAGTTCACTATAGAATGTGCAGGTATGTTAAGGTATTAGCATAATAACTTAACATCAATTACTAATCACGTTAAAATTTATTTCTAGTAGCTGAAGCGTATCATTCTCCTAGAGGTCACCTACCTATAACACCATACCCTGGGGGTTGTCAACATTTTTCAGGTTGCGGACCCCCTAGAAACATGGAGCAGAGAATCCCTAATACAAAATGTGTCAATTATAGCCAATGATATTATTAGAAATCCATTATATTACGCAAGTTATTCTATGTTAAGGCAATTAGAATTACAATAGTCAACTTGAAGTGGATCAAAAAAGTTCATCAAAGTTGTTCTAAGACAAGAATGGGTATCGATTTGGTTTTAAGGCAACTGTGATAAAAGTCACTTCATATTTTGACTAATATATGATTTTGTACATGCTTTATTGTCTGTACGTATTTATATATTTCAAATCTTTCAAAAAGATTTATACGTTTTTTTATATTTACATTACATTTTACAACATTTGGCATACGCCTTTATCCAGAGCAAACCATATTATCTCCTTCATACATCTGAGCAATTTAGGATTAAGGGCTTTTGCTCAGGGACCCATCAGTGGCAACTTGGTGGTGCTGGGAATTAAACCCCAATCTTCCAATTAGCAATCCAACACCTTAACCACTGAGATACCACTCATAGTCTATATTGATGCATTATTGATGGATGCAAGGGTTTTTTAATAAAGCTGTTAATATAATATTAATTTTTTTTTAATTAAATATTTTAGCTTTGATGTTTTTAGCCCATGTTTATTGGACCCCTTGTAGCACTGCCACAGACCACCTAGAGGTTGTAGATCCCTGGTTGAACGTCCATGCCATAACCTATTCTAATACCTCGTTATCTCAAGTGTAAATATCTAGGCGTTATTTAGGAAAAGTATGTTTTTTTAACCATTTTATATGAAATAATGTATAATACTTTTGTACAATATAATTTGTTATATTAAGCAACATAGTAACAGTTCAGTCATTACTAGAATTTTTGTTCAAATTATTTTTTTTCCAAATATGTACAAACAAAATGTGAATTATACAACCAGGAATTGAAACACAGGGGGTAAACCAATGTATGTAGGTTACATGATATTTACTAAATAGTGTATACATTATAGAACCATAGCAGTGCGCTTATATGATGTAATTAATGTGATCAGTTATTATAGTATAGGTCCTAATTGCCTTGCAGCTGTGCAAAAGAAAGATATTACTGATGTAATATAAATCGCCAGTTCTGACTTAGCAGGTAATTAACTAGCGGTTAACTTAGTGGTTCTTCAAAAACTAACTATTAATTTCTGCTTAGCTCCTGCAAACGTATCTACTGTATGTGTTGTTAAGAAGAAGTTCACAGATAGAAAATTAAATAAGCTGTTGAAGTATTAGATGTGGCTAAAAAAATGTTATGCTACTGTAAAAGCTGAGAATCTGAACACTGGGCACATTTTAAAGAAAAAAAAAAATAAAACCACCATGTTACAATGTTATTCCACAAATGCAGCTGAATTTTTTTTATTGCATATTATTATTTTTTTTTAAATAATTCTGAATATAGACTCACTGCAGCAACAAACTTGTCCCACAAGCCACGTCACACAAAGTTCACACAAAGTTCTATCTTTTAACGGTTGACGGATGTTTCAATCTTTTGCAAGCATAGAATGAATGTAAGCATGGGTTATTTTCAGTTGTAATAGTTTCTATCTATGCCTTTGCACATTGCCAGGGAAGGAAGCTTCAGTTAGAAAAGATTAATGTGTGGGTTAAGACAGACTAGGGTAATTTGGGTAATAGGGCCAGACTATGGAGATCCTGTTCTACTTGTCACTTTGAGGGAGCACGAAATATTCTTTTTAACAACAGTTTAGCCAGTTACTTTCACCTCTAGTGGCCTTGCATTATGACCACTAAGACACAGGAAGTGAAGAGAAGGTCTATAAAGTATGATGTTGAAAAGATGTTACCGTTTATGGGTAATATTGTCTGCTATATGGCAAAAAGTTAACTGTGTCCACAATTGTTGACACAAAGTTGTCTAAGAACCACAAAATTGTCTAGGATAGCTCTATATTGTAAACCCCTACCCTAGATCTGAGCCCACACTGTTTTAGCATGACAATGCCCTTGTATACAAACTACCTGTGCTCCATGAGGACATGGTGGGTTACAACTAAGTGGAAAAATGTGCCCTTACTCCACCTTTTGTTCAGAAGTAAACTGCAGCAAACTGGAATAACGAATACACCCTAAATTTATCTGTTTACCCAACATCAGTGACTAAACGCACTGATTATATCATCATTATAGTGTCTGAATAACCAAATTCTCAAAGTCGTACTTTACAATCTGGTGAAAATCATTTCCAGAAGTGTGGAGTGGTATAAGAAGTAAGACTAAGACTAAATCTGTAACAGAATGGTTAAAAAAACACATATGGGTGTGATGGTCAGATGTCTCTTTTACTGTATTCTACCAGAGTGTTTCGTTCTGTTTTAAAAAGCAGGCTTTGCACTGACCGCATTGAAAGCAGCCCAAGTGTCCATTTGAAGGGCTGGCAGAGTCTTTTCATACGGGAATGTAACACTTGCTTGCTAGAGAAAAGAATCAACACTGATTTCTATTATTGTATCTTGTACCTCATTCCCCAGCTAGGAACCACATTACAGGCGACTCAGCGAAAACTAGAAATAGCAGTCGAGGTAAAAGAAAAGGGGGCTAGTAAGAAATGTCCTAAAGATTAAAATACGTCCAGTCATGCCTTATAAATTCACCTTGTCCTGGGGTAACCCTAGAAATATATATTACATTAGTTCTGTAGTATTATTATTGTACCCATGATGGCATGCAACAAGGTAAAAAAAAATCCAATGGTTTCGTAATGCTTTTGGGTGAATTTTCCTTGCAATGTTTCAATTCACTTCTTCTAGAAGACAAAGACACTGTCCACATTTATCCTATGATGAAGCATTGCTTCCTTGAAAAGAATCCCAAAACAGGAAGGTCCTAAATAAATTGGTCTAAAACCTGATAGCCTTCAAATCTTAATCCAATTAAATGTTTGTGGAAGGGTTTGGACTGACATTCTATCTTTCAAAACACCAATATGAGAGTATTTCTTTTTAGAAGATAATTATTAGACTTTTAGAGACACCTTACTATGTGTATTATATTGTGTACATTAGATTGTGGACAATCATAGGGTGCATTTCATCCAGTTCTAATTTAGTAGGCTTTAATCAATGACCAGGAAGTCATTCATTTTAAGGACAGTTTCTCGATCACAATTCTTTTCTTGTTTTTTAATCGAAAAAATCCAACAATGCACTAAAAAAATCAACGATTACTTACATTAAGTTTTTTACCTTCATTTGACTTTCTATATATGGCTTGTAAATTATGACTTCCCCTACGCTAGATTTCAATCCTACTTGACAAAAACCAATACGATTTAGCACTACAAACCAGATTCAGCCCTGGAGGTCAGTGTCTACCAAAGTTTAGCTTAGCTTGCCTTAAACACGTCTGCCTGTAAATTCAAGTATACTTAGAAAGACCTTGATTAGCTACTTCAAGTGGGGTTTCATTGGTCTAGGAGCTAAATTATGCAAAACACCAGCCCTGGCAACCCTGTTTGGTGTTCCCTGTTTATAACGGTGATTGTGGACAGTGATAATGGAAACGGGTAATTGAGTCATCAGTGTCCCAAAGTGTAGTAAGCCAGGGTCCCTATCAGTGCCCCAATGTGTGCACCAGATATAATAACTTAACTCTACTAATGAGCTGATTAAGATGCACATGTAACAAATGCTTCAAATTGTAGCAAACCAGATAGGAAATAGGTTTGTACTGGATTGTGACTAAAGAAAATTTGTGTCAAATCTGGAATTGGTGGGAAGCTCTGAAAAAAAGGTTTGTAGTGTTTTTACATAGGCTCATTCGGATACTGTTTCCCAGTCCCCTTTTTTTTTTTTATCAAGGTTCGGGGAGTATAAAAAGAGCAGAGAATTGATAATCTGTTTTTGATCGCCCTGTAATCCTAAAGCTTTATGACTTTAAAATGAAGGAACGATTTGCAAATGCTTCCAAAGACACGTCTGCACTGATATTTACATCAGAATCGTATTCTCTCTTACTCTCTAATACCCAATTAATTTAGCTAATCCGTATTAAATACTAAAAAAAAACCTCTGAGGACATGTAGTGCACATGTTGTAGTCCAATTGCATGTCGATGCCAATTTAAACACACTGCATTTTTAAACACACCTTGGTTGAAGAAGCATTTTATCTGTCTAGACGCTCTACAAACATCAGACAGCAAGCATTCTTCTCGAAATAGAGCAATGACATGTAAGTTTAAAGTTGCATTTTAATATAAAATCATGAAATAAATGCCAAATCCAAAACATTATTGACAACAGAGAGACAGACATTGTACAGCCTTCATATAAACCCTGCTTAAGTTTAATACGAAGCCTTAGGGAAAATATGTCTTGATGGGTTTATTTACTGGGGTGGGGATTATATATAATATTTTTTTTAATAAGAACAGATGGCTGAAGCGTCTCCACCCAAAAGCCCATTACTGGTACCTGATATAAGCTTGTTGCACGCATCCATCATTACTGCGTACTATATTACCATATGCATTTATTCGCAAATTGCTTTCTTTCTTTCAGAATAGTGAACCCTCAACTTCTAAAGCCTAGACTAGGGCTTGTATATTGATACTTTAATATTTTAAACTAATATTTAATTTTAATTAAATCTAAATCTAAAAGCAAAAAAAAACTCACTATAATTAATACTTTCTATACTTATATAATAAAAATTGATTGCCAAAGCCAAAAGAATGTTTTTGATTGTGTTCTTGAATGTGTTTAGTCTACAAATCATTATAAATCTGTCAGAATCCCTGTCTGTGTTTTTTAAATCTGTGTTCGAGGACTTTTATTGTGACTTTTGTTGTGTTTCACCTTCATACCTTGGAAATTCCAGACGAACGCTGGGGGTAGCACTGGGCACGTCGCACAGAGGGTAGGCACAGAGGGTAGGCTGTCACTGAACGTCAAAGATTTTGAGCTGCTAATACTTGTTACGAATTACATGGAACGTCTTTTAGCAAAAGGCTAGCTGTAGTGCTGCCCAGACCGTTATAATATAGAATATTCAAGTTCATCCACAACAAAACTAATCAAACACAATTTTGTGGACATTACACTAATAAAAATTTGCAAAAATCTTATTTTTCAAAGCGCCCACAACTACATTACCTCCTATGGTTACCTTGCTGGTGAGTCGTTCTGTAACAACTAAAACACTGAAGGTATGTAAAATCAACCATGCTGTACAAATAAGTGTATCTAAGCAAACAACAACCCACCAACAAGGACTACAAGGCCCAAGGCTACAGTTTAGACTACATCTGATCATTACAATATGCTGTAATAAGCAATAACATGCGGTGGCACCCAAAGATGGGTTTCCTTTTGAGTGTGGTTTCTCTCAAGGTTTCTTCTTTCTCTTACTTTATCTTAGGAAGTTTTTCACTGTTACTGCATCCTGTGTAAAGCTGCTTTGAGACAATTTTTGGCTTAGTGGTTAGCACTGTTGCCTCACAGCAAAAAGGTCCCTGGTTTGATTCCTGGGCAGGGGCCTTTCTGTGTGGAGTTCTCACCGTGCTTGCGTGGGTTTACTCCGGGTACTCCGGTTTCCTCCCACAGTATAAAAACATGTATTTTAGGTTAATTGGTGATTCTTAATTGCCCATAGGAGTGAGTGTGAGTATGTGTGGCCCTGTGATGGGCTGGCGACCTGTCCACGGTGTACCCCTCCTGCCTTTCGCTGGGATAGACTCCAGCAGACCCCTGTGACCCCGAAATAGGGAATAAACAGGTATAAAAGATCAATAAGTGTGTGTGTGTATATATATATATATATATATATATATATATATATATATAATATATATAATCAATTCACATATATATAGAAACTAGCAAGGGAACGAGTGCGGTCAAATTAGTGTCCATAGCAAAATACAAGACAGCAGAGCAGCAGGAAAACATAAGACAACAAAAGGTACACAGATCTACAAACTAAAAGTCTTAAGAATCACCAGGAAGTCTGTTAAATGCTCTAAAAGCAATATTTTATCTACAAAAGTATAGTAATCCATGTCAGTTATATGTACCATAAACTTTAGTTTATATCAGTCTACACACTTACGAAAGAAAAAATAACTAACTTTAGGGGAAATTTAGACCTGTATACTAATAGTCATGTGTTACTGCTTGTACTGACAATTTATGAATAAAACTGTTTGTATCTATGTTAATAAATGAGGCTCAGTGTTTTGCCAAACAATATCCTTTCTAGATGGACTCCATGCCCAGTCCTTGAGTCTGATGTTTAAACTAAGAGAACAGAACAGTAGTTAAAGAGCTCAGCATCATAACCAGTCCTCCTGCAGGCTCGAAACTTAAAGGTATACTTACTGTGGCATGAAAGCAGTACCTGCTGATATATACATTACATTCGCAGAATTTGGTAGACTCCCTTTTCCAGAGCAACTTACATGTATCTCTTTTATACAACTGAGCAATTGTGGGTCAAGGGCCTTTCTCAGGGGTCCAGCAGTGGGAACTTGCTGGTGCTGGGAATCAAACCCCGATTTTCCAGCTAACAGATCAACACCTTAACCACTGTGCTACCACTTCCATATATATTATAAAAGAAGTTTCTGTAACTGCTATAAGTAACTGAAGCTAATTCATTTTTCATTTTGCTTGCAGACGGAACGAGACACGGGTTTCTCCTACGCAGACGCCTGTGTTTGTGCCTTTACTAGTGAGTGGGTTGATCCTTGCTGCTTTGCTGGTGGGATTATACGTATGGAAGAACCACTGTCACACAAAGACCAGCGGCATGAAACTGGTAAGTACAAATCATACACTCACACACACACACACACACACAATCTATTTTTAATTCCTATTGTCTGATGAACATAACTATGAACATCGTTTTGTTGCTTTTACATCATATTTTTTAAATTTAATAAAACATCTAACTAAATGTGTTCATTTAATGAAAAATGCTAATATTTGGACACGCTACCATAACACTGGTGTCGCTGATGTGCAAAGAATAATCTAGAATGCCCAGTTATTAAAGTTGTATATGTTTGGCTAGTAGTAATCATATAAATTGGTCTAAACTTTAATTGACTATTTTGATTACAGTCGTAAAACAAACTTGGGTGAAGTGGTAGTGCAGTGGTTACAGTGTTGGACTGCTAACTTTAGGATCGGGGTTCAATTCTCAGTACCACCAAGTTGCCACTTTTGGGCCCCTGAGCAAGAGGACAATAAAGAAGATCGCTATTCGTTCAGGACAGTCGATCTGGATAAGGGTGTCTGCCAAATGCTGTAAATGTAGTTGAAGGTGGAAGGAAATCTACGGAATGAAGGCCATTTTCTGTAGTGATTTATAACTCTACAGGTGATTTTTTTTTTTTAGTTACGGTAAAATACAGAACTAATTTTCTGAATGATTATACATATTTTTTCTCTGATAGACATTGTTGGATGAATAAGCTATAATTTAAAATTGGGTAATTAAATTAAACATGTATAATTAAATTCTATAAATCCTGTATAGCATATATAACCAGAAGATTGAAAGTTCAATTCTCATCACTATCCAGCTGCCACTGCTGAACCCCTGAGCAAGGCCCTTAATCAGTTACATAAAGCAAATGAAATAAATGTTAGTCACCCTGAATATGTGTGTTTGTTTGGTCAGGTTGTCAGGTTCAGGGAGATTTTGGTGTAGAAATGATGTTTTCCTGGAGAACCGTTACAACGTTGATTCTCTGACACCATATGAGAACCGTTATCTATCAGCACACTACTTTAAACACTTTATTAGATATTACTCTATTGCCACCATGCAATAGATTGCCATGGGTAAAGAATTTATTTTTTTTAAATGCTTATTCCTGCAGGCAGAGGAGTCATACATGGCCGATAAAGAAAACCAGGGCAACACTCTGGTGTCTGTGGCTCCTCTAAACCCACCTGAAGATCAGGAGAAGCCAAGCCTGAATGGTGAGTCTCTGGAAGCTGTGAAGACCCAGAATCCACCTACTGCCACCAACGGTCACTCTACTGCCAAAGCTGATACTGAGCTGTAAGAGTCTGTCTTATCTAGTCAACGTTCACCATCCCAGACCTATAAACAACACCAGGGAACTGAAAAAATAAAGCACAGGCTCCCTTTTGCTTCTCCTTATAACAAAATCTTTCATTCATAATAAGGGTTGTTGCACACATTACAAGTATAAATGTTGTTATTATTATTATGTAATTTGGAAATGCCGGTTAAGCTAATTATGACCAGAGGTGGGTTTCCTAAAATATTTGTAATACCAAATGCTTTATATCACCTTAATAAGAATGTTATTAATGACCATTCAGTATTTACCCAAAACCTTTTTTTTTGACCAACACAGTACAACCCAATCATTTTTTACGATCTACTCTATATTTACAGCTGGCATTCAGTTCTACCTCAAAAAGGAAGACGCTGCTCATTTCTTTAGTAAAAAGCCTCACAGTTTTATAGAGTGACAGTGATTTACTGCCCTGGTGTCAACTTGCTTAATTACCCTCTGTAGTGTAGTGGGTAGATAGCCACCTCTGAATGCCACCGCTTTGTTGACTGTCTGTAAAGGGTTAATCATTGTTCTTTATTAACCGTGTTATCTTTAAAAAAAAAACAAAGAAAGCTAACTAAAGCAAACTGTTCATGTAAAATCACTTTCCATTCTAAACACAAGTTTAAGAGATGAACTAAAATAAAAGGTTCTTATTAATTGGTTCTATGTGAATTAATTGATTTGCTTTATTGATTTTTAGTTTTTTATATTTAAAAGCCAACAGGATTTGATAAATATATTTAACCTCACACAGGTACCTGAGCTCAGAATAGAACCCGAAACTCTGGAACTGAAAGAAAATGATGACACACACTCACGCCACAAAGCTTAAAAATTTAAATAATAAATATTTTCTTAACTAATACTACAAGAGCAGTTACGATGTGCAGGCTTATTACTTTGACCTTCATAGCATTTGCGGCATTTGGCAGACGACCTACGTTTATCTCTTTTATAGAACTGAGCAATTGGGGGTTAAGGGCCTTGCTCAGGGGTCCAACAGTGGTAACTTGGTGGTGCTGGGAATCGAACCCTGATCTTTCAATTAGTAGTCCAACACCTTAAGCGCTTAGCTACCACTTCCTCTATTTTTAACCAATCGGCTTAGGTAGGAAAATGACTTAGACTACATTTAAAGCATAGACATTTCCGAATGCATTGATATACAGTAAATGCTAATTAGATCCTTAAGCACGCTGAGGTCAGGTGTTCCATTAAACCAAGAATGTACAAACTCTGTCCTGGAGGGTCAGGGTGTCCTGCAGGGTTAAGCTCCAACCCTAATCAAACACACCTGAACCAACTAATGGATCAACAAGGTGTTGTTTGGTAGACCTGAAACTTACAGGTAGGAGTGTTGAGGCAAGTTGGACCTAAACTCTGCAGGACACCGACTCTCCAGGACCAAGTTTGGACACCCCTTCAGTAAACTATTCATTGAACGTAAACGGTTGAATAACATTTTATAAAAACATATATTTCATTAAAAACAAAATTCCAAACCAGCAGAATTTCTGTTTGTAACTAGTTAATTAGCCTTGCGTCTATTATCCGCATCCGTTTATGGTGTGTAAACGGTATGGTTTAAATACTGACTCAAAGTGGGTGTAGCCAATAAAGAACTACTTACAATTTAAACTTTAAATCGAAATAAAAAAAAGTTGCGTAAAACAATCGCTAGCTAGTCTCGTACATAACGTTAGTCTTTAATAATGTTGGTTATTATATTCGTTAGGATTCAGTGATTTGGGAAACCCACCTCACAATATCTGGTTATATGCCTTATACCCCTTCCACGATAATTTTACATTTGTCCAGTTGTTGTTTTTTACATCAAATGATGGAGTTATGCTAAAAAAAAAGCGCAGTTAAAGTATGATAAATATGATATTATACAGTATTATATAAGGGTTATTCTGTTATAATGTGAAGATTGTAATGGCTGAAGTTCTCTGAGATGAACAAAATCTTGGCCTTGGCTGGATGTCCTGCATTATATTTGCTGGCATCCACAAATGTAAACAGACCTGGACATGAGTTATTTCCTGTTCATGTCCCAGTGTTCCACAGTGTCCCAGCTCTCCACATGGCTCTTTGTCCAAGAGCACACTTCTTCTTGTGTCAAAGACGAATTGACTGATTTGATTGAAAGATGTTGGAGCATTGATTTTCTTCTTCTTCTTCTTAGTTTTTATGCCATGTATAAATTGCATTGTTTAAGTTTAAGCTAGTATGTGTGTGTTATAAATGAGTGATGCCATATTTCATTGTGTTGATATAAGCTTGTGTTGCCCATGATAACGAGACTGCCCCCCCCCCGACATTTGTTTATGTGACAATGTGATGACTTGCAGAGTTATAGAGCGATTGTACAGCACTCGATTAGTGCTGTGATATATTGAATGACTGTTACCAAAAACTGCTACCATCACTGCTAAACCCTGTAAAACCATTCGGACGCCATTAGGCGGTGATCTTTATTAATGGACCGAGACCGCAAACATTTGGAAATGTATATTTGTCCTAAACAGTATTATTTTCTGTAGTTTTATCTCTGTAATTGCATAATTGTTTAGAAATAGTGGTCCAGCTGAAAAACTTCCTACTTCTGTTATTTTTGATGCAATAATTGATTGTTAATTGCGACTCGACCAAAGAGCAATACAGAAAGTCCAGCAGTTGGATTAATGTGTACATAGATTCTTATAGCCGTAAGCATAATGCTGTCGATAGTTTTATCATGGCAGCCATGATTAGTAGTGTTCTGTTCTTTTATTTAATTCCTCCTCTTTCTATTTTTAACACTCCACTTTTCCGGATCTGTGTTTTTTTGGGGGTTTTTTTTGTAACTCGTTTTGTTGTAAGTTTGAAATATAAATAAAGTTTTAAAAAACTGAATGGAAATGCATTTTTTTCTTTTTTTTAAACAATTCGCCAGAAAATATATTTACGTGAAAGAAATATAGTTTAAAATCAAATGCTTTGTCGCACATTTTAAAACACAAAAAAAAAATAATTTGAAATAAAATGTAATGAAACAAAATACCTTGCAGATCTGAAAGGGCTCTGGAGCTTAAGTGCAAACAGCTGGCCTGTGTAAAGTCTGAGTAATGACATCATGGTGGGGGGGAAGGGGGGTGTCTCCGCAAAGAACTGTGTTTTTATCGAGATGAACCTGAAATCGGTCCACTTTCAGAAACAGGGTGGGGCGAATGTTTCAACATCATTTTTAATCTTTTTCTTAATGATTTACACAGCATCCAGAAATTCCAGCTGTTTTTATTCAAAATAATGATCCCTTAATAATATATATCACACACTTCTACACCCATGCTAGAAAAAAGAACGGTTGTTAATCATTTCAGCCTCTCTTCAGCAATCACAGGATGCTCGCATGATCTCCGGATCCTCCCGAGCTTTTGGCGTGCATCATAAATTTACCACTTTCAACAACAAGAGCACATTATAAAATCATCCCTAAGGCACATTATGAAGCAAAACTCAAAAAAAATTATGGTTCATCGAGGGGCTTCAATCAATTATTTAGTCCTAAAATAATAAAATGTTGAGTGTAAAGCAAGCCAACTAAACACATTGGATAAATTAGCTTAAGCTGACCAGAACAATGTTTAACACTCTATGGATAAAATAAATGATTACTTTCCTATCAATAAAATATTATTTTCAGAACAATAATTTATTTAAAAGCATTGGTGTGACTGCATTAGTGCCGCATGTGTGTATGCAGGTCATAGTAGGACCAACCAACCCACCAACACGCATGGTCACACACCAGAAGGAAGTTTGCTCATAGGTTAGGGGGTTACTGTGTGTTGTTGCAGCTGCAAGACCTGATGGTATTCCCTCACTCATCACCGGAATAAAAAGCGGGGAAAAAATGAAAAAAAGATATGTCCCAGTTCAGACCGGATGGATCCTGGAACATCCCTGTAGTAGTAGTAAACTTGCGGGCCAAACAGAAGGTTGTGAGAGGATAAATACTGACTGTTATGCAAGGATACTGTTGCTTTCAGCAGCTGGTTCTGTGCTTACATTTTCTTCTCTTACACATACAGACATTTGCTATAGGCTTCATTATAGAGCTAGAAATAAAAATGACGATGTCCTCTCTATATATTGTCAGGAATAAATGGACACAGAGATGGCTTGTAAGATTCAGCAGATTTATTCACTTAGGAAACACACAGAAGAAAAGGCTGGAGATTCACCGGCACCAGGGAAGCGTTCTCAAGCTGATAACTGGCGAGAACAATTCATGAGATAGGCGACAGACAAACGGAGGATTGAATTGAGCTATATGTGAACCGAGAGCTTATCTTTAAGCGCCACATGTAGCCCAGATGCTGACAGAGTGAAGGAGTGTGATTAAAATAGTGTTTGTAAGTAAATGTGAATTAGCTACAGGTGCAGGTGATTGCGAGTGTGCAGGGACGTGGTTGGGATCTGGGTGGGCAAAAGTGACTCCGTGACACACATTACATTTTTTTGATGCTATGCCCTTTAATTTTATCTCATGCACATCCTTTTTGTTGTTATATAACATCTTTTGGTAAGAGTTTTAACTACATTTTTTAGCTTGGCTTTGGTATATTTCATCCAATAAATTAGGTAAAAATAGTATTTGTGAGATCAGACACCAATATCAGGTGAGGAGGACTGAGGTCTCCTCCCAACCACTCGTCTTCAAGCTTAGAAGATTTGGCTACAATTCATATCATTGATTGCTATTTTATATGCTTTAATACTATTAAATGATTTTTATCGCTATTAATGATACTTAATTTTGCTATATTAAATTTGCTACTGATTAACAAAAAAAATTAATGATACAGAGGGTTTTTAAAAGAAAAAAACCTGAAAAATATCTTGAGATCAGGGACGTCTAAGGGTCACTAGGTTTTCCAGCAATAAACTTTTAACAGTAATTCTACTTTGTCTAAAACTAGCTTTTTTAGCAAACAGCAGAACGTGTCACATTCCTTTTTTTTATTATTAAATATAACAATTGAGAGACAACATAGACATTTTATAGCACATGTGCAAAGCGGTGAGCTCTCTGAATGCCAGTTTTAAGCTTCATTAGAGCTGAATGGGCTTCAACTCACAGAAATGTCCCACTAAACTCACAACGATTACAAACTTCCTCTGTTTGCCCGGCATTCCAGCCACATATTGACACAGTCCTTATCTCTGCGGTCAGGAAAGGTCAATTATCTTGCCTGAGAAACCTAAGCAGGAAAGTGTCTGGAAGGTTTGTTTCCTCTCCCATGGGTCAAACTCTATCTTAAGATAGTAGCTCCTTTTCTGAATAACAAGGAAGCAGCAACTTTTTCCAGAGTGAAAAAAGAAATAGTGAATTCAGTGAAAAAATCATTCAGTGAAAAATCAACTGAAGGTAATAAATAATTAACAAAATTATTGTATTATGAAGCATATCAGTCCCAACCTTGCTTTGTTTGATGCTTTGACAATGGACAATTTATAGACAGGCATGGTTAGACATTTATACTAATTAATTTCATATTTTTTTCTGTTAGTACATAAGACTATTTGTCTCTATAGTTTGTGGCATCTTATTTATGTCCTATTTGGCGGGGTTTTCCACAGAGTAAGGCCTCCAGCTACATGCAGGATGAATGCAAATGTATATTAGAACATATTTCAGCAACATGTGGTTTCTTCCTTGCAAGCACCTCCCAATCAGCCCACAGTTTTCATGCAAGAGAGCGCCCCCTATCACATTGCAAAACAGGTAAAGCAGTTTACTGAAAATATATATATTTTTATATGTTTTACAAACTGGCCATTTCAAATATTCACAACGGGTTATATATATATATATATATATGGGAAGTGGAAGTGGGAGGGAACCGTAAGGTGGGAAGTGGGTTAAGGTGTTGGATTACCAACCTGAAGGTTGTGGGTTTGATTCCCAGGCCGACCAAGCCACTGCTGTTGGACCCCTGAGCAAGGCCCTTAACCCCCAATTGCTTAGTTGTATAACAAGGAATATTGTAAGTTGCTCTGGATAAGGGTGTCTGGCAAATGTAAATATATACACACACACACATATATATATATATATAAGGTTACAGGAACAGCAATACACAGAGAAGCATCTCATCTTTAAATCAACTATAAAATAAACAATGGTCTCTAATGCTATTTTGTGCACAGGATCACCCAAGCTGGACAGGAAGCTGGACTGGAAAAAAAAAACAGCTTTCCAGATTTCGCTGGTCTGTGTCCATAATAGCTTCAGATTGTAATTCTTTGTTCTTTCCCTGCTGTTGTAGTTTATTCGTCTTCGGATTTGTTTATCCACCTGATATGGTTATAATCATTCATTTATTCTTCTTCTACACTCTCTTATTCCCTAAATCGGGGTCACTGAGATCTGATGAATCAGAGGATTATTTCTTTTTCTCTACTTAACAGGGTGTTTTAACCTGCAGTTAAACTTTTAAAGTGTTTTTAGTACAAAACTTGACAGATAAGCAGTTTATGAAAGTGAGCTCACTTTATCTGCAATGCACCAAATTTAGATCTGTACATATTAGATATTAGGAATATCATTGTATACTTACAGTCAAAAAGAGAGATCTTCATAGATTTTACCAGATATCTATAATAAGTTGTGCAAGCAAAGTGCTTTAAAAATAGACGGGTTGTGTCCATTTGTCCAGATACCTTAAAACAAATATACATACCAGCGGTCCACTGTGGTGATATATAATTTTTTTTTAGTCTTATTGCCATATTAAAAAAAAAAGAAATTAACAGAAGGATTTGGTTAAGTCTTACTTTAGTTTAGGATTATAATTTTTCTCTACATAACTTCGGCAACGTCCGATTATTAATTATAATAATATAATTATGATTGCATTTCATTGGCTCTGTACATGTACCTTGCCCAATGACAATAAAGTTGAATCTAATCTAATCTAATAACTTTACTAAAGAATTTTCATCTTGTTAAATTCTAACCGACAGATTGAATCCTAAATCCTGGACCAAGTTTGGTCTTTCACTCTGTTAATTTAAGATCAGATTTTATCCCATTCCGCCCCCCTCCCCCCAACCGGGTGTCAACCCATCCTAAAGATCGTCCCACTTTAGAAAACCAAAAAGATGTCAATCACCATACAGATACAACAGATGTCTTTAGACTGTCAAAGGAGTATTATTCTTTAAACATGTATAAACATGCAGCTAATAGGCATACGGTATATAATCAGTTTTGAGAAACAGAAGCAAATTATTTGTATTATAGCAAGAAGAGAATAAATATGTAAATTCGATGAGAAAGATGAAGGTGTTTCTCTATAAAAGAACAGTTCTGACCCGTTACAGTAGATTAAAGTACCCGCCACACATAGCTAAGCTAGCAAGCTAAACAAACTTCAATTAGGGTGGGTCAGGAGTCATTTTATGGTTAGTTACTTTTCATTACATTTAAAAGTAATTCAGCATATATTGTGGGTTGTAAAAAATATATATATATAAATCTCCTCTATATGTTTAAATAGAATTAAAGTTGTTGACTAGCATAATTTACCAGAGCTATGCATACAGGAACATTTGTGCATTTCTGTAAAGCATCCAGCTGTGCTAGCCCATAGCAAGTCTGGTCCTGAGTCATAGATTTACACATAGAATCCACATGTGTAATTTCTCTCTCTCTCTTTCTCTCTCTCTCTCTCTCTCTCTCTCTCTCTCTCTTCTCTCTCTCTTCCTCACACAGGTTTTGGATGTCCCTACTGACACATTAAAGGAAGGCGTTAGCAGAACACTGTCTTTTCTAGCCCTCAGTTTTACAGATGTATCAGTTCATGGGTGATCTCAGTGCACATGGGTGTGCCGTTAAAACCAACAGGCTACACACACACACACTTTTGATCCAGAAACATGCATGCATACAAGACTCTGTCTGACATCTGCTGGTCCGTTCTGGTCTTCGGTTTCATTATGTGTAAAATTTTATATGGTTCGTTTAATAGATCTAGATTGATCTTCACTGCCATCACAGATACATTTCATACCACCTGTTAAGAATTTCTGTAGGACACAATGATAGAAATTCATGTGTTTTTGATTTCTCCAGTAAAAAGCATTAAGAAAATGTTTTGTTTAGGTTTGATTTAGCCAAAAGTTAGAAAAACCACCACAAAATTTTAATGCATATTTGAATTAAATGTTTTGCATAACTTTTGCATATATATATATATATATATATATATATAATCGGGGAAGTGGTGGCTTAGTAATTAAGGTGTTGGACTGATACCAATAAGACCGGGGTTTGATTCCCAGCACCAACAACTCCAACTGTGGGCCCCTGAGAAAGGCCCTCAACCCCCAATTGCTCTCTTATATAAATAAGAGATAAACATAAGGGCGTCTGCCAAATGCTTTAAACGAAATATGTGGTGTTCCTTCAGTTTATCCTCCATTTCTGTTCCACATATTTTTTTAAATACAAAATATCTGATGTCATTAAACTAACAGAAAGGACAGCCAAGTGTGTGTGTGTGCATCGAATGTGCGTGCCAGAGGAATCTGGAAAAACATGGTCCCTCTCACATTTTCACCATGATGCAATGTGCTTTCATTTCCTGTTCGCTGCAACACCCTTGAATCAAACGTCACTGCAGGCGAGCGGTTCACCGCTTCCAAATCCACTTACACAATTTATATTGTTTAAACTTTCAACCAAGTCAGCTGTAACAATACTTTATTTATTTGTGAGACATTTCGGCCAAATAAGTGTGTAACATATCAATGATTCCTAACACCGGAACAGATGGAACGAGTTACCCTGATGATTCTGATGATTAGGGGTTCTGTGAAATGTATGTTAGACCTGTATTAGATAAAGTCACATGGGAACCATGTTGTAAATTATTAAAGCTGTACGTGTCTTTGATATAAAGGTGGCATTGTTGGAAAAATGACCACCTCATAGCTTTGGTGGCCCCAGTTTGACCCTAAGATTAGATTAGTGTCTATGCATTTTTGTATGTTCTCTGTGTACTTAAAGTCAAAGTCAGTGATGATGAGGAAAAATCCTGCAAAACGACTAACATTATAAAAACGCATTACAATATTTATAAGGAACATCATGCATTTTTAATAAAGCAATATTTTAAACCGATTTCTATAACTTTTTTAAAACCGCAGTTTGTCATCGAGGTTCTAAAATATTCATACATTATTCAGATATTATTCTTACGAGTTCACATTAGCCCTATTTAGTAGGCGCTTTAATCCAGACCGTCTTCCCTTCTGAAACACAGAATTCTCCGGGGAGTAAGTAATAATGTAGAAATATTAAACAGCTAAACACGTGTCCTGTTACCTTAAAGTTAGTCTCAGCTTCAGATATCACGCCCATAAATTGTTGGTTGGATTCCAGTGGATTCTTAAAAATGGTGGTGGTGCTCTACTTTTCTCATTGAATAGAAAACCATCATGACTATCAGTGCTAATTTGGATCAACTATAACTCTGAATTCTTTATGTTTATAGTATAGATTTTAATAATTTTCTTAAATAAACAAGCTATAGTTGTATATATCGTCTATATTTAAATGGACATTAACATTTTTGGAACATTTTTATGCCCTTAAATATGATAATAAACAAAACTCTTTACATTTCAGTCAGACTTCCTGTTGGCCAATAGAAACTGCTATGGTTTCCAAACATTCTGCCACCAGTCTGAAGTTCTGCCTCTGTAAATACTACCTGTAAGTTAACCCCAATAATCCTTTTGAATTCGTTTTTAAAATAAAAAAAAATATTAATTGAATTCTGGCATTTAATTAATTCATTCCTTCATTATACCATATTCTAAACCTGCTTAATCCCTAATTCGGGGTCACAGGGGTCTGCTGGAGTCTATCTCAGTCACCTCTGAAAAGGCCAAAAGGCAGAAGGGGTACATCCTGGTCAGGTCGCCAGTCCATCACAGGGCCACACACGCACACACTCACACTCACTCCTATGGGCAATTTAGAATCATCAATCAACTTAACATACATGTTTTTGGACTGTGGGAGGAAACCGGCGTACCCAGAGTAAACTCACGCAAGCATGGAGAGAACATGCAAACTCCACACAGCCGTCTTGCTGTGAGGCAACAGTGCTAAACACTAAGCCATCGTGCTGCCCCACATTTAATAAAATCATGAAATAATTATGTAACAAACAAATATACACATCAAGGGCCGCCTCGAAGGTCATTATCTCACTTCCTGTGTCACTTTTGCTCCAACAGCTCGGTTTGGCCGAATGGTAGGGCAGAGGAAACATTACCAAGACAGGCAGCCAATCAGAGCAGTGCACAAAACTATTTCATTTACTAGTCTATCTACGTCATGTCTTGCAGCGCCCCCCTTTTTTTATAACTATCCTTTTTTACCCCAGTGTGTGTGTCCACACAGTCTTCTCTGCAGTAAATAAAACCCCAGTTGCCTTAGTGAAGTACTCTTTGCTGTGTGTGTGTGTGTGTGTGTGTATTCTGCCCTTTTTGCTTAAGATTAAGTTTCAATACAAAGTTTTCTTACTAGATAATTTTTTTATTCTGTTTTTTACAATATAACACAGATGACAGACACATTGCCCATACGTATATTTTACACATTTCCTCGAACCCTAACCCTTTATCTTAAATGTGACCTCATTCGTACATTTACTATTAGTTTGGCACTGTGGACGTGTTGTGTCCTGACGTATGCGCCTGATTATTTGCCTGGACACAGACGACCCTGAAACCAGCATTTTTCTTAATAACATCAGGTAAGAAATAAACAAAAAAGAGAAGATTGTTAAACTGCTCTTCACTTTTAAATGGAGAAGAAAAAAAGGAAAAAAGCCCATCAGCATCGAACACCAACACTAAACTGAATGCTTAAACACAAAAAAGTGCACCGGCAGATCCCCGCTGTGAGTAAAGCCCTTTCCCAATTATGGTAATTAATAATAAACTCTGCTTCTATGAGAGGGTGGAAACGCTGCAGCTCTTGAGAACTAATGGGTGGGATCATGGGTGTGGAATCTGTCAATCATTTGTTCCTCAACCAGTAATTGACTATTGTATTACTCTTTGTTGTGTTTTTCATTTCTTCGCATGATAATGTTTTAATTATTTTAGTAGATAAAATACAAATGCTGTAGGTTTTTAGGTTGCCATTATTTCCTTTAAAATGCATTTCTTAGGAAACATTGGTATATACTGTGATTACTGACATTGTTTTAATTCAAATAATGTATTTACAACAAACATAAAATGCAACATTTTTCTCTGTTTTTACTTCGCTGTACAATTTGCATGATTTCATCCATCTATTTTCTATACCCGCTTATTCCCTAATTCGGGGACACAGGGATCTGCTGGAGTCTAACCCAGCCGTCTCTGAAGGGCGAAAGGCAGGAGAGGTACACCCTGGACAGGTCACCAGTCCATTACAGGGCCACACACAAACTCACACTCACTCCTATGAGGAATTTAGAATCACCAATCAATAAACATGTTTTTGGACTGTGCGAGGAAACCAGAGAACCCGGAGTAAACCCACACCAGCACAGGGAGAACATGCAAACTCCACACAGAAACGCCCCTGCCTGGGAATCGAACCCAGGACCTTCTTGCTATGAGGCAACAGTGCTAACCAAAAGATTTTGATTGGCTCTTTAAGCCGACATCCGAACCGGTTGTAACTTGCAGTCTTACCGAAGTTTGCTGGTAACTGTGAATATCACTTTACATTTCAGTCTCAAACAGAGAATTTAATATTAATAAATGAGACATAACAGTAACCAGTAACATTTTTTTTTTGTCATTTTGATTACACTGGCCTGTTTTTATTTATTTTTTTGCAAGATGTATACAGTATAGCGGTGGTTGGTGGATAGTGGTTGCTGTCTTAAACCAATTAACCCTGTGCCAGATTACTAGTTACCAGACTTAGTCTTTAATTAATCAGAATAAGAATTATTAATGGATACGCGCAAGGAAATTGTTATTATTAAAATTGGCCATAGTTATATATTGTATATATATATATATATATATATAGTATGTAGTTATATATAGAAATATTTTTCTGTTAGAAGCAAACTAGTCATACCCATTTTACTGTAATTCAAACAATTAATTTTTTTTTAGATAAACATGTATAATGTTCTAAACAATGTGTTAGCAGTTTGCTTTATTTGAGGTGGTTTTTCTGTAAATTGACAGGCAGGGTGTTGATGTGGAATTCTGAGTTCTGCCTCCATCATAAGTTACATCATCACTTAAGCTGAGCAACCCCTTTTCAATACTTTTGGGAAGTGTATGAAAGTGCAATAGCGTGCAAAAAGTGCAATACAGCCTGTCCTCGCTCGCCATCTGCTGGTCAAAGTATAAAAACGCTGGAGAATTGAAAATCAGCAGATTCAGGAACTCTAATAATTGAAACTGAGGTCAGCAGCATTAATATAAATTACTGTAATATGCTATATAAATGATCCAACAGTCTCAGAAGATCTGTTACTTATAAACAAGCGTCTGTAATTAGTAAATCGGTGGTTTACACATCGGTAGGAAGTGGTTAAGGATAGCTGAAAAAGAAACATCATGGTTTTAAATCCCAGCACCACAATAGTGTTACTGCTGGACCCCTGAGCAAGACCTTTAATCTTACAAAATAAAAGACAGACAATTGTCAGAAATGTAAATAGAGGTCAGGTTTAAAAATTAAATAGACAGATTTGTAAATTTAGATTCGTAAATTCAACATTTATGAACAGTAATAAAAACTGTAAATATAAACAAATCTAAAAAGAGGCTTAAAAGTTAGCACTTCTAACTTACTGCAAGAAGGTCTTAGGTTTGTATCCTCTGGCAGGAGTCTTACCGTATGTTCTCCCCGTGCTTGTGTGGGGGTACTCTGGTTTTCTTCCACAGTACAAAAACATGTACATTAGATTGATTGTGAGTGTGTGTGGTTGTCTGTCTGTATGTGGCCCTGTAATGGATTGGCGCCCTGTCCAGGGTGTAACCCCTGCCTTTCACCCTATGACAGCTGGGATATAGACTCCAGCAGATCCATGTGACCCTGATTAGGAATAAGCGGGTATAGATAATGGATTGATGGATGAATGGATGGATGGATGGATGGATGGATGGATGGATGGATGGATGGATGGATGGACGGATGGATTTGTGATTATGATTATTTTTATAATTTTGATTTAATAAGTTTGAGATAATAAGCTATAATGGGAATAAATTAATACACTTTTATAGAACAAATATCAGAATTTAGGTTGTAAATGTAGTTCAGTGTTTCTAATAGTGTTTAGGCAGAGGAGGCCTTGCCGGCCCTGACTGCCCACCACTGCTTAAACAATTCAACAAGATAGTTTGGAATAATGGAATAGAATGATTTGCATCTTTTTGTAAGCTTCACTTTGTACAACTTGGGCATAAGGAAGTCCTATTTAGTTTATAAAACAGACCTTGTGCCATACAGACTTATGCCTTGTTTATGAGTTATTCTCCAGATTGTATGTAGTGTTAGAAGCACAGTCAGTCATTACAGGTGAGTTTGCCAGCTGAGCAGCATTCCACTTTTTCCCCATCACTAAGCAGGAATGTGTCCAGTCCCACGTTCCTCTCTACTGTTAAAGGAACAGGAAATCTTGATCTTTAGATGTTGCATGACAAAGCCGTATCCTCACTCTCTCTCCCCGCCAAAGACAGAATTGCGTGCACTCTGTATATAATCTCATTTTGCTTTTTTTGCACATTCTCCCAAACAGCAGTCAGGATGTTAAGCTTGGTGTGCATATTTCTTTTTCATAATAAAAGATTCACCTGTTGCAGCATGAGTAAGAGATCCACCATGATGCAATGTAAAATCTTCGAACAGCATCGCATGTACAAACCACTTCAAAAAACAGCTGAGATGAACAGCCAGTGCCTGTACCAGTGCTCTCAAGGTTTCCATTAACCAAAGACATTATCCAAACATTTGATAATAACCTTATTACTTGTATTGCAAGCAAATGCAAGCATTGGCCACTTGGAGTAATAGTCTATAAGCATAATGGCAAACGGGTGACTGTTTTTAATGGTATATGGCCTGTATGGTCTGTCTAGTTTTGGTTCAGGGACCCTTGAGAAACTGAACTGGATGCAAGAGTGCTTGCTGTGTCACAGCAGATTTATTATTATACTCCCAGGGGATGGATGCAAAAATACTTGAGTAGATCTGAGAGGCCACTGATTTCTATTTTTGCACACCACAACTTGGTAAGTCTCATTTGGAAAGGAAAGAAATCAAGGTTTGCTAACAGGGGCTAACAAGGTATTTCTCTGAACAGGAAAGCTTTTTTTCAACTTCTGAAGTGTTCTGAAGTATGGAATCGATTCCTGACATTCTGCTTTGAATGTATAGTTCAGCTCAAGGCAAGCAGCACAAACAGTCTCAAAATCAGTCACTGTAATAAAGCACAACATTGAAGTTTGAGTGTTACACTTCCTGTCTAAAGGGTCAGCAGGTGTAGGTAAACAAAGACAAGCAATTAGTGGTGTGATTATGCAAACAAGGCAAATAGACAAGGTAATCAAAGCGATGCAGATGTGTGGACCAAAAGAATCCACATTTCCAGCTTGCCTTATTTCTTTTGCGGTTGAAGGGTGATGAGTGCCTGATAGTCCATGCCAAGTGTAAAGTGACGGCTCCACCCATGCTTCAGCCTTCCTTTCTATTTGTTCAGCTGTCAAGTTCCACCCTAATTGTTCATTTTCTTAAGTCAATTTTCTGTTGCCAATTCAGAAAAATATTTGATCTACCAAGACCTTCAAAATTTACCTCAAAGATGCTGCATCAGATAGGGTGGGACTTTCTGGACAGCATCCAGATGCTCCTGGTCAGGTAAATTTCTATTGCCATTAACTGCATAACCAGGAATTTTAAGACGTCTGCTTGAAAATGCAGAACAGTGTTAGGGATTAGGAGGTGTTCCTTAATTGTTTTGGGTTTTTTTAATCCACTAAGATTTTTGTAGGGAACCTCTAAAAATGTAAAAAGACTTCAATGAGTAACGAAATATGTAAAATCTCTACTATTGTAAAGTTTTTTTCTTGTCTTATTTTCTTGTCATGTTCTTGTCTTGAGTTTTGTTATATTGTGGTTTCTTGTCAGTCTTTGTTTACTTCCTGCCTTGTCATATGACTCCCCTGTCCTTGTGTCATGTTTATATTGGTTTACTTTTGGTTATGTCTTATCATTGGTTTATTTTAGTCATGTGTCCCTCATTGTGTTGGGGTGTTTCTCATTTTCTTGGTTGTTCCCCCTATTAGTTAACCCATTTATACCCCTGTGTTCAGTTTTTCTTGGTCTTGCTTTGTTGTTTGCCACAGTCATTTTGCTGTGCTTAGAAACTTAGAGGAAAATACCCCTAAGGTTAAGGTTTAACTGACATGACCAGTTGCTTGACTCTTTACAAGTAGACTAGAAATGGTGAAACGGTTATATAGCTTGACTAAGCTACTACATACATTTTGAGCATATCATGTTTCCATTAGCAGTTATTCAAAAGAACTAAATTGTTTGTTATCTAATCTTTATATTACTATAAGTGGTTCTTGTGTAGCAAATCACATAATTATTATTAGCTACAGTAACTTTCTTAATGCTATTAGTGGTGCATGTGAAGCAAAGCACACTATTATTATCTCATTTGCTTTTTATTATCACTGGTGCCTCTAGTGATGGATTAAGCCAGCTATTAAGTGTTTGTTCTAAGAGCAAAACGGGGGGGTGGGTGGGGGGGGGGTGGGGTGGGGGGTTCATTAAAACTGCTGTCATTAAAAGTGTTCGAAATCAAACCCGGGACCTTCTTGCTGTGAGGCAACGAACCATTAAGCCACCGTGCTGCCCCACACTATTATTTATGCACTTATTTATTATTATTATTATTAGTGAATCAAAAGAGCAAAAGCTTAGCAAGGCAGTGTGACTAAATGGAACCAACAATACTTTTATTTATTTTTTTTGTTTAAGTTCATGCTTGCAGTATGAATTTACTAGTAACAGTCCAGTTATTTATAGGGTTAGCATAGGGTTGCACTTAGCAGCAGCATGTATTATGTAGTGTTGAGCAGGTATTAATAAAGGCTGCATTAGAATAGGTGGTACTGGAACGTTTGGAACGCTTGGAACGTTTCCGTACAAAAATAATGGCTTCGGATATCAGATGTACCTGCAATTATAAAAGGAATCCTAAGAGGGCGTGGTTTAAAGGTGGCACTTTGGTTGCACTAAGTGTTATGCAGACAGTTATCTCATTTTTTTATTTTTATTATTCAATTGAGAAGTTAAGGGTTTAGGGCCTTGCTTTGGGCCGGGGTTGGTGGTGTTGGGATTTGAACCCATGATCCTCCACACACAAAAAAAATAAAATAATAATAAAAATAATAATCTGACAGCCACACCTCACAATCCAGATAAAAAGCCTTTTTAGAAGTTTGGTTTTTATTATAGGAGTCAAAATAAATCTGGGAATTAATATTTTTTAAGGAAGTGTTTTTTGGGGGTTTTTTTAGGATCTCAGTATTTTTTTTATGCTTTGTGGCAAGGTCAAAAATGAAAACAAAAGCTACAGAACTAAAATAAAATGGAACTGAATGTAGTTTACTGAGATGCTTTGCATTGCCGCAGACACCCGCAGCTGTGTACTAGAATTTTCTCATCGATTCACGCATGTCAAAATGGCTCCGCGGCACGTGATCCGGTGGAGTGTTTGTAAACACACGTCTGCAGCGGCAACGAATAGGAAACTGGGGGAGTGTGAAAGGGGGGCGGGGTTCAAATGTGGCGCTGTGGAAATTCTGATGCGTTTGGCACAAGGTGTTGCGGACGTTGATGAGACGCTGGACGGACACCGATCCGGCTGCGCCACGACGTCGTAGAAAGTGAAGAATCCTCTTACAGCTGCGTGAAATAACCCACGCTTGTTCGGGTGAGTGGAATAAAGTGTCGATCTGTGAAATAACACACGATTTCTGCGTGTGGCGCAAAAGCGTCTGTTTCCCTGTCACATGGGGTAAAGTTTTTGCTCGCTGGTAATTTTCCATTATGATCTATAAAAAATGTATCATTTTGTATATAATAAAAAACATGTCGTTTACTATTAAACTATGCCGCGGTTTAACATTTGCCGCATCAGATACATGCCGATGTTCTGCGCAAAATTTTTTTAAAGGCACTGCAATGAATGACTACCGGTATGACTAAAGTGATGTTTTGATCTGGAACACCAGATCAAGTTTTGGGTTCTGCCTTGTTTTTCTAGTTCACTGGGAAAAACAAGCCTATAGGTGGGGTTTGCGGCTGCGACATACAGTAGGTGCGCGTGTGCGTGTGCGCGCCTGTCGCGGATTTGATGGCGTGTTACGCAGTTTTTATTTCCCTGATCTCTCCTCACTGCATGGATCATTTGACACTTTGGGATTAATTTCGTTTATAAATGCAACAATAAAAAAAAAAATAAAGAAATAAAGAAATAAGGCTGCATGTGAAGTGTTGTGTCACCTTAAGATCATGGCTTATGTTTTATGTAACCTGTTTTTTGTAACCTGTCTACTTGTGTAACCTGCTTGTTATATATATATATATATATATATATATATATATATATATATATATAATATATATATATATAAACTACTCAAAGATGTACTGAAGATCTGACGATACACCGCATTAGTGCGCACCTTTGTATTTCCGTTGTAAACAAACCCAGAGTGATTCAAGTAAGGCGGCGCACCGCTAGGTGTCGCTAATTTGCGTAACCTCTGACACACATCGTGTTACGTCAGCTTTCATGTGATAAAATAAAAAAGGGCAAAACATCCCATCAGGATAAAATGAGAGACAGTGTCGTATTCAGACAAGTCACCTTTTCAAAGGATTTATGAAGTAATAAAATGGCAGACAAACAAACTGGAAATCTTCCGTCTAAGCTTGTATAACTGCTGTTATAATACGGACAAATAAAGAAAGGCTCCTGCTTATGTTTTTAATGATATAATATTGTTTAGTAGTTTTATCATTTCCTGCTGAAAAGGCAAAATAATCTGTGTAAATATTGTCTGAGTTTATACAGTAAATCCAGAAACCAGTATTACAATATATACAATAAAATGCGTCTGAAACTGCAACCTCCCCTAATAAATAGTGACGAAGTGGTAGCGCAGTGGTTAACGTGTTGGTTTGCTAATTGCAAGATGGGGGATCGATTCCCAGCACCACCACGTTACCACTGCTGGGCCCCTGAGCAAGGCCCTTAGCCTCCAATTGCTCAGTTGTATAAAAGAGATGAATAAGGATGTCTGCTTAATGCTGTTAATGTAAATATGCACTTATATTTTGACAGGAGAGAACAAAGCATGATGTTCAGTCATGTCTTGTTGGTTCCTCTGTCTATTAACACATTTCATGTTTTACAGTTAACTGAGAGTGGAAACCGCTGCCAGGCAACCATGGGTCGAGTGTGCTTTTATATGTATGCAAAACTGGTGTAATAGAGGATTGCTAATGTTATTCGAAGTTGCTGTACAAACACTGCTATTGTGCTAGTGTGAAGATTTTGAGCTTTGCCGTATGTAGGTTCTAAAGCATGCTTTTTAAATCTTTCATTTTAGTGTTTGCGTGTTCAAAAATGTAACCTGTATTTGTAATTGGTCGAGGCAGAGGCATCTGACCTGAGCTGGGCTGTTAGCAAGGCAGCAAAGATCTGCTTTTCTTTCGTCAGGCCCTGAGGCTCATCTACTTCTGACTAATTGTGCTGCGGGAAGTGGAACTCGCAAGAGAGATGACAAAGCTAAAATTAACCAGCTTGTCACCTCCTTCTAAATGACCGAGAATAGAAATAGCAAAAAGCAGCGATTGTAATACAGGGAAATAATGAGTGTTTTATTGACAAGGCACTCAGTCAGGGAAATAATGTTCAGTGTGCGACTTCTTTATTATAGATGTTTGTCTTTTATATATGAAGGTTAAATTTCCTGTTCCTCAAAATCTTTTTCGGATCGGCGCTACTGTAAGGATCAGTAATTGACAGTTTTGTGTCTGCAGGGGCGCCGCTACCAATTTTGGAAAGAAAGAGGTTGCCCCCCCCTCCCCCATCATATCCATTCCGTACTGTTACTACTAATAAAGTAGATCTGACGGGCGCTGTGGTGTAGTGTGTTGCACTCCGTCGACCCGGGGTTCGATTTGGACTCGGGTCCTTGCTGGTCCCACCCCTCTCTCTTTTTATCCCTTTTGTCCTATCAGTAAAGGTGAAAAATGCCCCAAAAATATCTGAGAGCCCGCCAAGTAAACAGGCCCTTACAATCTTCCTAAATTCCCCCTGTGTGTTTGTAGATTTGGTCAATAATGACTCTGTGAGTCATTGTGAGGCTGTCTTTATTTATTTAATTTTGTGGGGGGGTTAATCACACTCACATAAAGTCAGCACGGTGGCTTAGTGGTTAGCACGGTTGCCTCACAGCAAGAAGGTCCCAGGTTTGATATTTCGCCCGTTCAGAGACGGCTGGGATAGACTCCAGCAGATCCCTTTGACCCTGAATTATAGTATAGTATTAAACTCACATCAAGTGATACAGATTCACTAAAGTTCCTGGACACCATTTCATTTGGGGTCTATACACGTCATTATTAATAAACGCAAATAATTACGGTCTCACTTGAGTCTTGTTCCCCTCAAGGGTTTTTCCTTATATCATCCCAGGAAGTGTTTCTTGTCACCGCTGCCGCATGCCTTTTCACTCGGGCTGAATATGTTAATCTTTAAAAATTTTTATTTTTAAATAAATGAGTTAAACTCAGATTAAACTTGTGCATAAACACGTCCTGCACTTCTAAACTCGATTCTGCTTATCTGGAATGACACTGCTGCTCATGCACATCTGAATATGACTCCCAATCAACACTGCATCTGTGGCAGGAAGTTCACTATGGCGACTAATCCCATATCCTGCTACTGTGTTCAGCATGTCTGAGCACGCTTTACCCCTAAGACCTGTGATTCTTTCAGCTACACTTGATTTAATGCTGGTACATGCCGTTTGGCCTGTATTATAAAAAGTCTGTTTATACCCATATGCTGTTTTCTGATATCCTTCCTCACATACTTATGACTTATGTTTGTTAGCATTATTTTATCTTCTGGGAATTATTACAGTGGTAAGTGGTAGCGTAGTAGTTGTGGTGTTGGACTGCTAATTGGAAGATCAGGGGTTTTAAAGTTTCACGTTTTCAAAGGAACTCAATTTCTAAAGTAATAAAATAAAAGTCTTCTGTCTATGCTTGTATAACTTCTTTTATAATATGGACAAATAAAGAAAGGTCTTTCGTAGGCTCCTTATTTTTTCTGCCTACATTTGTTTATACGTTTTTAATGTATAGTAGTATAAAAAGTTTATGCTAAAAAAGCTAAATAATATGTGTAAATATTGTTTAAAAGTCTATACAGTATGTTCCGTTTTTATAATAAATACAATAAAATTCTTAGTTTTAATCCTTAATCTTCTCAAAAGACTGCGTCCACAACCACAACCTTTCATTAAAAAGGTGGGCAAGTTGTAGCCTAGTGGTTAAAGTGTTGGATTGCTAATTGAAAGATCGAGGTTCGATTTCCAGCACCACTGGAAGTTACTTCTGTTGGGCGCTCTGAATAAGGACGTCTGCTAAACGCTGTAAATGTGAATATCATTAGCAGGACGTTTATAAAAAATTAGCCTCTGAAAATTGTGATGACACAATTAAATGCGTTCCATACTGTATGCTTCATATTCTAGGTTACTCTGGCTTCGTCTGAAATCCTATACTTCCATAATACATAGTATGTAAAACTGAAGATATGACTTGAGTAGTATGTCCTAATTCTTAGTATGCAAAAAAACAGCATGTAAGAAGTTCCCAGGTGACCTAATATCCTCGCCTGGGTTTTTGTGTGCACATACAATTGACACTATATTATCTCATGAGACGAGGGATCAGATGACTCATCATCCAGTTATTGGATTATTAAATTTCCATAAAGAAATAAATAAAATATTATCAATCAACGAAATGGAAATAATGGCGTTTATTGGCTTCTTCCTGTCTCAGTAGTTGGGACACTCATAAGTCAAGGTAGCACTGTACAGCACTTTATAGCACAATGAAATTTGTTTCTTTGCATATCCCATCTTAGTAAGTTGAGGTCAGAGCGCAGGGTCAGCTATGATACCGCGCCCCTGGAGCAGAAAGGGTTTAGGGTCTTACTTAGAGACCAGACGGTGGCAGACAGTGGTGGGGCTTCCAATCAACAACTTAGCGCCTTAACCATTTCCCACTTCCCTTATTATATATTATAACTGCCTAAGACTGCCGGAGAAGTTTTGGCCAGGCTTTGAATAGTTAGAGTAAGTGAGATCACTTTAAAATGGAATGTTATATGTAACATGTATTAAAAGCTTAAGGTACCTCCTGTTGATGCCTCTGTAATCACTGTTGGCACTGCTAACAGTCGATCTCAGAGTAACATGCATCTGGCATGAACAGCATACTGTAAATCCAAAACTACATGACATCTCACAAACAGGCATCAGTACAAATTCTGCACAGTTTTCAAACCGGCTCTTGTTAATCTCTTTGCTCTTCTGTGTTTATTTAGTTTAACTAAAACAGATTTATACCTCATCAAAAAAAATGTTTTCTTCTTGTAATCTCTAAAGTTTAAGTGTGGAAATCATTTTGCTTACACAGGAAACTAGACTCAATATCTGGACTATCTATTAGATATTTTATATACATTTACAGCATTTGGCAGACGCTCTTATCCAGATTAATTTACATTTATTTTATTTTATACAACTAAGAAATTGGGGGTTAAGGGCCTTCCTCAAGGGCCCAGCAGTGGTAACTTGGTGGTGCTAAGAATTCGAACCCACAATCTTCTGGTTAGCAGTCTAACACCTTAACCACTGAGCTCCGACATCCACAAAATAAATAAACAAGTAATTAAGCCCTATAAATGTCAGTACTGGATTAAAGATGGTGTCTGATCTGACATACAGAGCCCCGGCCCACGTCTGGCATTGCTGCTTGTAACCTTGGTCGAAGTTATTTCTCAATTCACTGATTGATGTGACTTGGTGCTAATGAGCTGTCTGTACGCTGCCCGCTGTGCAATATTTAAACCAAGCACTAAGAGGCTTATTGCTGTGTGAATTGCCTGCTGCTTGCCATACTTGCTTGCCTGCTCCTTTTAGCTCTACTTTTTCTTTAAGCAAAATGTCACTGAAAGTGGCATGCTGGGGGAAGTAGTACATGCCAGAAGTATGAATGGGTGGATGTTTCGATTGTGCCTTGTACTATTATATAAACTATATCATCAAAAGTATTGGTGCACCAAGCTATTAAATTCATGTTATTAGATCATTCTTTTCTAGATTTAATCTGGAATTACACTGTGCGATTTTCAGCCATAGTTTGGTTGTCTAAGACAAATGTTTAAATCCTAAAAAATTCCTATAATCCTATTCTAACATCTGGTGATTTTGATCTCCGGTTTAACCTGTTGACTGGCAGCCGATTAATGGCGGTTGCCATCAGGTTTTTCCTCTAATGAAATTCTGGCAGTGCCAAAAGATTCTATGCGATGTGACTGCTCCTACAACAACCGTCAAAACCAAAACCAATATGAGCACCAAAGACTATAAACAGAATTAGCAGGGGAAGTGATGGCTCATGTTTAGAGTGTTACCATGGAATACCAAACCAAAGATTGTGGGTTCGATTCGTCTGCCAAATGCTGTAAATGTAAATGTAAATTAGCGCGACATCTTCAAACCACCTTTGGAAAATGTTGGAACAAGTACGTTGGACAGAACAGCAAGAAAAGAATCTTAATAAGTTATGATAGAAAAGGAGTGTTTGTATGACCTGTCGTCACTGCTACTTGTTTGCTGCTAGCTACCGTTAGCATGAGCATGTGGAGTGCCGAACGTGTCTTAAATTGATGATGTAAAACTCTGGACGAGTCTTCTTGTGTTTGTTTGTTTTTGAAGGGTCTTGACTGTCGTGCCGTCTGACATTATGACAACTGAGATCCTACAGTGCAATCACTCGTATCCTGAATCCACAGTATCCTTGGGTAAACTTGACCTCATTGAGCTTAAGGGCTTTGTACACTAGTGTATTGTCATGCTGAAACAGTGGTTAAGTCTTTGCAAGGCGGTAGCGCTGTGGTTAAGGTGTTGCACTGCTAATGTAAGTCTAGATGTAAGTCAAATGTCACAAGTGTAAATTGTAAATATCTTAGTTCCAATTAAGGAATAAAGTAATCCTACATCCAATACAAACACATTTTTGACAACTGTGCACATTTAATTCTATGGTAACACTTTTGAGAAGACGCACATACAAGGGTGTGCTGGTAAAGTGACCACCAACTTTTAGCCCTACAGGTATAGTGTATTATATTATGTTTATATTTCATCCTTAAAATTGATTTAAGGGTTTAGCAAGACTTTATTTTTAACCACGACTATAACTCGTTTTAATAACTTGTGTTTCTTGCTCTTGACTGTGTGTTATAAGTCACATCACACCACCTATACATTACATTTAACAGGTGCCCTTAACAGGTGCCCTTATCCAGCATGACTGGCATTTATTTCTTTTATACAACTGAGCAATTAAGGGTTAAGGGCCCCTGCTCAGGGTCCCAGCAGTGGCAATATGGTGGGGCTGGGAATCGAACGTTGTTTTTCCAATTAGCCGTCCAATAACTTAATGACTGCGCTACCACTTCACATATATTCTCAATTCAGCCCTTAACATTAGCTATTCTGTGGAAAATCATTACTGCTAAATATTCCAATACGCTAACCCAGGGGTGGCCAGTCTCTGTCCTGGAGGGTCAGGATGTCCTGCAGAGTTTAGCTTCAATCCTAATCAAACACACCTGAACCAACTAATCAAGATCTTACTAGGTAGACTTGAAAATTACAGGTAAGTGTGTTGAGGCTAAACTCCGCAGGACTGAGATTGTCCACCGCTGCGCTAACACATTTCGTCATGCAACACATGAAGAAGTGAGTTTTTATGGCTTTCCTGGTCTTGACTCTTATTGACCCTATTTATCACTGCCTGGGGTGGAATATTAAAACTGTTTTGAATAATTCTCTGTTTTTTACTTCCTGTTTTTTAAGCACAAACATTTCACTTTGCTCAAGGGTGCCACGGAGTTACATGACATTACATTCATTGTTATTCTTGCTTTTAAGCATTCCTTGGTATTGATGTCTGCAGTTTGACTGCATTTTTATTTCCATGTTTGCAGTTGCTAAAGTGAGCCGTTGTTCTCGGCTATTATTCATACCAACCGAGATGTCAGGGATTTCCACCTTCCCCGTCTCCTCTTATGTTAGTTATTAATGACTAATGGCAGATCTGTTATTAACAGATTGTGCCTGTCCTTCAAGGATGTGACCCAAGAGAGGGAACAAAATAAACAGAGCAGCCTGTTACGTAATGGTTACTCAGCTCAGCTATGTGCCTTTAAAAGCTGTGGGTTGTCAGGTGATCGGGCAAGCGCAGTCATCTCAGTTCACCAAGACGTGAGTGTGTAATCACACCGAAAGATGACACACTGGAGTGTTAGAGGAAAAGAGGAAGAACAAAAACGAAAAAAAAAGAGAGTTAGATGAGCAGATAACCGAATGAAAGAAGAGCAGAGAAAAAAAAGAAAGCCAGACGAGATAGGGAGATGATCATGTCGGTGTAATTGTAAACAAGCGGACGCTCTCTCTTTCGAACTTTCTCTCATATCTAATACTGTAGCGCGAGAGCTTTCGTGACGATGCTGGGTTTTATAAAGAATAGCTTGTGTAGCCATTTCAGAGAGGAGAAAAGACTGGAGAATTAAATGCTGCGTCACACTGTGTGCAAAAGAGAGAGAAAGCGTACGAGTAAAAAAAGGACACGGAGAAGGGAGAACGGCATTGTGGGAGCATGGGTTTTTTTTCGCAGCAGATATTCGATTGTTTGCTCACATAATCTATTTGTATAACTGTGTATCAGTAAAATACAGCAAGTTATTCTTTTGTTACAAGCCAATGAAAACTGAGTGAGAGGGAGGAGTGATTGTGGAAGAAGGGAGGGTGACCGGGAGTGCAGGAGAGAGAGACGGAGACAGGGAGGGCAAGATTTTTGGATTAGTTGCTACGTCACTTTTTCACATCGAGAGGAAAGCAGCAGCTAGGAGGACAGGAGTCCGAGTCGCATGCTTTTCTCCTGCCCGAAAGCGGCCGTGAGTGAGCCTCAGCCCTCCGTCTACTCGTTCGCCTCTCATCCTACTCTTTCTCCTCTCCATCCTCATTTTCGATCACCCTTTTTTTCTCCTCGCTTTGCCTCTGACGACTGAGTCCGCACATTCGGAAATCGCAGTTTTGGGTTGAAACACGGATGCCGAGGAAACTGACATACTTTTTCTAATCTCTATCTATGTGTATATATATTGATGTGCGTATGTAATGGCGTCGGATGCGTATTAGCGAGGAGGCGAGCAGGTGAAGGGTTAAAGACAGAGCTCTTGTTCTGGAAGGTTCCAATATTCCAGGATAAAAGTGATGGACATCCGAAACCAAAACAATGTACAAAATAGTATCGCAACACCCTCAACATTATTTGGACCAATGAGGAAACAAGATCGCACCCCCAGAGCTCTGTGTGTAAGTCTGTTGTAGGTGTGTAGGCTACTAGTAAAATAAAAAAGAAGGTATTCTTGAAATGCTAAGCTGGACTTCTTCACAATCCAAGCCTATTAAGGATGAAGCACATTATGCTGCGTTCGGCCTTGCCGTGCAAATCCTGCGCATTTAGGGCTGCGGCATTAATATCCTGGCTGAAGATGGGCTAGGTGTTGATGTTGATGTTGATGTTTTGTGAACATATGTTGTAACAGGTTAAATGAACGTGAACAAGTTCCAAGCGTGTAAGGGCTCCATTTGTAATCTTTTGGCACACATAGGAGAGCAGAATGTTCTGGTAAATTGGGATGTTTTTTGGGGTTTTTTTTCTGTGGTCCTGAAGGCGACTGCACTTGTTTCTGCATAGCTACTGGAAGCAGTGCATGTGACTCAGCCATATCTGCTGAGTTCAGGCTCCAGAGCATAATTTGTATTTTCTTCTGTCAGTTCTCTCTCTCTCGCTCTTTCTCTTTCTCTCTGTTGCTCTTCCTCTCCTGAAACGCAAAGATGCCTTGAGTAAACGGGGCTGTGCTGAAAAAGGCTCTAAATGTCACACCAGCAAATCAGGAAGAAAAAGGAAGCGAGAAAATGTTTACCTTGATCTCTTGGTTACTGTGGGCTTGGTTACTATGCCAGCTCGCATGCACTAAACCAGCGAAAGCAGCCACGTTATGCGGCTGAGCGACAGCGCTGACATCCTTTAAAGTTGCTCAAGTGCTTTTGCGAATGGAATTTTACTGGACCAGCTCAAACAAACAGGTGAAAAAGTGGCTCTTATTGGTCTGAAGGTAATGTCATCACTATTTAATGATCAGATAAAACTGAATTTCCTTCCGAATAAATGTGCTTTGTAATGTCATGCGATGTAGAATATGCGACATAATGCTGATTTTCTGTTATGTTTTTATTTTGTATCTGATAAAAGCACACAGCCTACGCAGTAATGTTGTTGGGCTGCCAGTCACATGGCTGTGTGTGTGACAGTGTGAAGTGTGACGCAGTTGATCTGTGCCTGTTGCTCTGGTGTTTATCAGCTCCTGTCTTCCTCTGATGGCTGACCACTGCGTATCCTGTTTAGAGCAACTGAATCACTTTGACTGTTCGTTTTGCAGAGTTTTAGAGAATCCACCTCTTAGGTTTTAATAAAAAGAAGTGTAATGCCTTCTCTATATCCTTGGCAATAAGAGTTTCCAGAAGGTTCTTTGAGCTATAGTTGTTTCCAACCAACAACTATATTGTGCATTTTGTGACGTCGCAGGTTGTGCTGAAAAATTTGGGTTTTTTTTGGTAAGAAAAAGCATAATGCCACCTGCAGCTTTGTCTGCAAGTAGGACACCAGTCTGCATAGACAACAGCGGGCCGCAGCACAGCTGTTACTGCAGACAACACCGCAGCCTGGCATGCTGGCATTCTGTGGTGGCAACGTGGCCAACGGAAGTGAGCCATACCTTATGGATGAGGGCAGCCACACAAAGGAATTCATCTGTAGGTGGTTTGCTAGGGGCTTTGACCTCACTCATCTGCACAGGTTTTTTTTCATGCCCCTGATGTGTGTGTGCAGTTGCCTTTAATTGTTTATATATAGATTATACATGACATGGGAACTTAAATTAAGAAAGATAAAATCAGTGAACGTATTAAACATTTGATTAACGAGCCTGGTAGATTACAGTCCATTGTTTTCTTGATCCCTGTATGTTTATAGTAGTTTAAGTTAATAGATGTTATCTACTACCATGTTTATTTAGATATATCGCAAACTTAGTACTAATAAATGAAAGGTTTATTTTAAGCTGTTACAATTTTCCACATCCTGGTTCTGCTGATTTTTATTTCTTTTACAAAAAAAAAAAACAACAACACTGTTTCTTTTATTCTGTTATACCATTTAAGAATGAACTTTCTCTCAGCGTAGTGTTTTAGATAGTTAACGAACTTTTCAATTTTCTGAATCCTGGTCCCGTCTTACCAACACTGTACCTTTAAATCCCTCATAAACCTTATGTAACAAGCCGAGGGCCAGGCTACAACAAACAACAAACCAGCAGCAAAAAAACGTGGCGGGGGGGGGGGGGGGGGGGGGGGGGGGGGTGGGGGGGGGGTGGGGGGGGGGGGGGGGGGGGGGGGGGGGGGGGGGGGGGGGGGGGGTTGGGGTTTAAGCTCGAGAAGCAATCAGATCCTTTCAAACAGCAACTGTCATCAAGATCCTCTCTGCTCCGAGCCAGGGGAAACTCCCTTGAATATTGTCCCATCCAGCAGATAAAGCCTACAGTGTGCCTCTCTGTCCTTCCTCCTATTGTAATGGCCAAAGCAAACACAGGGTGTTTGAACAGATCAGAGAAGGGAGTGGAAACATTTTTTTGGCAACTTACACCGCTTCCTTCAATCTTCTTGAATCAAATAGCACTGGTACTAAAGTGCAAGATCAGATAAATAAGAAAATATCCACAGTTCAGGGTGTGGTAGGACAAGTGTACATTTACCTGTCGGGATATTTGTCTCCATCGGACGTGCCGTATCATGAGATTTTGGCATACCAAAGCTTTTAGGTAAATGATTTTGGCTCTAGTGCACTAGGCAGTACCCGCCACCACACCTCTTGCAGTGTGTTACCAGTTTTCTTTATTTTCCCAAGTTCCCTGCATTTGAAAAAGCAAGTGCGTCACAGCCAGACAGCAAGATCTATTAGTGCACAGTGGCTTAGGTGAGCTGAACTAATCTTCACCCTTGTTGGGTTTAGCTTTGTTTGGCAGTCTGATATTGTAGAACATTTTGCTTGTTGCATGTTCAGACAAACTTGTTTTTTAGTGCTACGATCAACTAGGAGCCAAAGGCATTTCCGTAGTACAGCCTTCCATTTCGGGCCTTGCCCCAAGGCTGTCTGGTTTTACTGCCATAGTAATACAGACTATAACAAAGCTAATGCTGCTGTGTGTTTTACTGCTGAGAAATTCTTGCAGGAGCATATGTTGCTACTGTATTACCAATGGTGGGCCGTCAGAGCAACATATGAAAACATATGAAAAATGTTTTTCTTGTTTATTTGGTTAGTATTTGTATTAGTTTAACGCCCACAAAATTGTGATTGGTTTCGTCGCGGTTGAACTGGAATTTCCTACCTGAAAAAGGTCTGGTGCAGCACAATAGCGCAAGCCCTTTGTACTGATCCGTAACAAGCATTAACGACAAAATTATCAGCCATCGAATTTTGGCGTTTAGTGACAACCTGCCATCTAGGTCTAGTTGGCCGTGTTTACCTTTTAATACCCGTACAGGGACACCGAATGATTCTGGTTTTGACAGTCTGAAAAGTCAGCTAAACCAAGTCAGCTTTTAAACACCAAGGCTTCAAGCAGCATATGTCAAATGCGTATAATATGCACATAATTTGCATATAGCTATGTGTAGATGTAAGTATAGTATGTAAATCTATTTATTTGTCACATAAACTCTAAAGCACAGTAAAAATTTGTATCCCATCTTAGGAATTTGGGATCAGAGGGTTTTGGGATCTTGCTCAAGGACCCAACAGTGGTCGACTAAACCAGGGACTTGAACCAGGACCAGGTCTTTCTGGTCTTCCAATCCACAACTCAGCACCTTAACCATTTGAGCCACCGCTGCCACATATGAGTATGTGGTTTACAGTTGCTTAATAAAGCCCATGGTACACCACTGGCTAATACAGTATGTACAGAGATTTTAAGGTATGACACATTAGGACCTGGCCAAACCTGGCTTTAAACGACATTGTAACTTATTTTTAGGTTGCTGACTATGTATTAATAATTGTCTTGGTGAGATGTGTTTAAATTAAGTTTTTTGTTCGGATTGTTATCTTGATGGCGAATCTGCCAGTTTAAATCAGTTTTATTGTTCACATCTCACCCCTGTTTAGAAAATTCTAATTCTGTTTTCATATTTTGGATAGCTTAGTGAAAAATGCTGCTATTGTGCATCGCTGGAATATATATTCCTGTAAACACTAGCGCTCTTGATCAAGTTGTGGAATACGTAGAATTCTAGAAGTACATTTTCGTTTTAGATTAGTTGTATCCCCAAAATAGACAGTTTCTAGTATATTTTTTGTGGTTTCCATGTGGGTTAACCAAAAATCGTTCTGCCAAATGTTTGGCATATCATCTGTGTGGTCAAATTCATGAAGTCTGAAGGATGTAACGATTTATCATGAGCCGAAAATTGATTAAAATATGTGGCGAATATAAGTCGGTTGGGATGTGATACATGTTTTGAATAGCAGGGGCCGCTGTGTTTACTGCAAACAAGTTATAGCAAACAGTTCCAAGCATGGCGACGACGAGTGTAGATGTTGATATGAAGAGAGCACTCGCGTTCAAATCAAGGGGTGTGGCAGAATTTTATTGCATCAGGAATCGAGTGAATAGTTACATCACTACAAAACAGCACAATACTGTATGCCATAAACCAGCTAATTTGTGTGCATAGCCTTTTCCTTTAAGTGTGTAATGCAGTATTAAAAGCTGCAGTGGTTAGCTTTACCTGATATAATGGAAGCCCATGTTTGCCCTCATCCTCACCAGGTTTGTAAGTTAGCTGTCATGTGATAGCAGAGTGCGAGCTGGTGGGTGGAAATTGGACCATTATGGTAAAAAAAAAAAAAAAAAGACAGTTTGGGAAGTCCAGCCATTTTTAATTTTTAGATACTTATTGTATACTTGTTTCTAAAAAATGGAAATTAAATGAAATGAAATAAACAAGCGGACCAGGATTTTAGCAGTGGTGTACCATGGGGTTTCATTCAGGGCCTTTAATAAGCAACTGTGAACCGCATACACACATCTTACATAACACTCTTACAGCTAATGCAGCTATATGCAAATAATGCGCATTTTATTCACGGCTGACATTAGCCTTGGTGTTCAGGAGGTGACTTTGTCAAAGCCAGAATTATTCTGTCTCTTTACTCGTTAAAACATAAACAAACAACCAAATAGCATATTGTGCTTGGTGCTATGCTGTTAGCCAGTCATACCGCTCCCTTATAGATGCAAGCTTTGAAATAGCACGCAACACTTTTGCTGGCCTTTGTTAGTGAATCCAGTCGGGGCTTCAAGGGGATCCGCATAAAGGTTGTTGTGCATCATTCCACTGCTTTAGTTAATTTAAATATATATCAAGAATAATATTTTTCTCATACAACATTTTCAGCATTTGGTGTTAAAAATTAAATTACAATGTATTAAAAAATAACTAAATAATCAAGAGGGCCAGCGGAGGAGACCTTGCCGACCCTGACTGCCCTCCACTGGATAAACAAAATAGTCCACAAGGAAAAATATCTTGTGTTGGGTTTGCTTGCGAAAAGGGTGTTGTGTATATGAGTGTTGTGTCAGTTAACACACTAAGTTAGAACATAGGTTTGGGGTCGACTTTTAACTAACGTTGCCTGTGACACGGCGGTAAAGCCACAACATCAATTTTAAATCATTTGCAAGGTATTGTCGTTCGTGAAACTGTCGCCAGTTGGCACAAAGGGACAGGTTCTAAACTGACTAGAATTGTAACATTATGGTTTTAAATAGGTAAATTTAGGACAATCATAGACTACAGCCTATGTATCAAAAGTAATATCAAATAATAATACTAATAATAATAATGAATCAATGTACTTTTGACCAAACGGTGTGCTGATACTGTGATGTGAGTGTTTATATATATATATATGTCAGTGGTGGGCCGTCAAGTTGACAAGGGCTTTTCCAAAATTGTATTAATTTATTACCAACAGTTTATTCTCTCTATTTTGTAGCGTAGCTCTCGGCTGCATGTGTTTTTTTCTCCAATTAGATTTCAGCCTCTCTGTGTTGCCATGTCAATCTAATCTGCCAATTGCCTTCATAATTAATAGTGCTGGCCGATGTACCTTAGCAATGGGACTGTTTCAGATTATAAATTCGCCTCACAGTAACGGTCGGTCAGAGCAAAACTGATACAGCCAAGTTCGATCTGCACACATTATTACAGCTGAGTTAGATGGCTGAATGAGGAGGAGAAATTGACTTGTCTTTCGGGCAAAATTAAAAATCCATTTTCTAGGGGGACTTTTCTAGAAAAGCTAGACATCGTTAGGAGAGCTCTGCCAACCCCGAAGCTAGCTAGCTTGTTCGTCGCAGCCAGACCAGTGCCTACCAGCAGTTCCACTGGCTTGGCTACCACTGGTGGTACTGAGAGGCGGATTAAGTCGAGTATGTCCCCACTGAATCTCAATAACGTGTATATATATATATACTGCCTTTCACCCTTTCAGAGAGGGCTGGGGTAGACTCCAGCAGATCCCTGTGACTCCAAATTAGGGAATAAGTGGGTATAGAAGATAAATGAATAAATGAATGAATTAATTGTTAAATCAGACTTATGGGGTTAATTGCTTGAACTGAATTTTATTACAGTGGAACATCGACATATAAAGTTTATTTGTTCTGAAAATAATTTGATCGAAACATTTAGAAATAACATGTCAATGAAGATGTCAGGTTTCGCTTTATTTAATATTTCAGTTCATTAACTGTTCACTAATCATTCTATAATCGTATACACAACCTGAACAGTAGTGTTACATATTTTATCACACAAAACTTGTAATGGCCGTCAGTAATTGTTAGAAAATGGCAAATGTAGATAACGTCCAAAACATTTAAGCTCTAGGACCCTGTCATCATGTTGTAACAAATCTTTGTACATGGGAAAATGTGATCCTAAATGCTAACCCAAGCAACCTGGCCAACTTAATTCAATCTTTTTACCAAACAACAAATTCGATCTCTTAGACAAAAACACGCTAACGGGCACAGAATTTCCAGAGAAATGTGGCTTCATGACAACATACCTGACTCTTCAGCTTGATAGACGAACCTTTTATTGTGCTAATATAGATGCAGTAAGTTTTCTTTTCTCACCAGGGTGGTGATTTTAACAATGAATTTATATGTTGTTACTTGTGACTGCCGCTTAGTACTAATCTTTGAGACACCGAAATATCGAAAGGTCGAAATATGTTTTTGCCTCATGCTGGTGGTATTTTGTTTGGATCAGATACCATAATTGTGGCAAGGTATGCAAATTCTCAAAAGATCTTTGTAGACTTACCTAGCGAACAAATTTATGTTCTGAGAACGTTTTTCGAAGGTTTTGTTTTGGTTTAGAAATGTTTTAAATGTTCCAAAAACCCTTGCACTTTTCTATAAACATTTTAAAAATTAATTATGGGTAACTTTATGATAGGAATGGCTTGATAACGTAATTTTGACTTTGGTACAATACCAAAAAGTAAAACCTTGGTATCACTACTGAATCAATACAATAAGTGACAAATAACCAGCCTGTAATGTAAATTTAAAAACTATTTAATAAAAAATAATAATATAATAATAATAATAATAATAATAGTACATTCATATCTTAATACCTTTGTAGCAAACTACAAAAAGAGAAGGAACACAGGTAAAAATTTTGATGTTGAAAAAATATATGTAACTGAAGTAATACAATGGAAATATTTTCTAATCATTTAAGTGGGAACACATAGTGCAAAAGTGACAAAAGCCCCACCGGAAACATAGGTTACATTTTGACTTTGAAAGGAAAAAAATTAAACTAAATTGAAGCAATAAATGCATGTGAATATCTTTTTGGCCGCATTTTACAGTGCAGATCTTAAAGCCTAATTCTAATTTTACATTTATAGCATTTGGCAGACGCCCTTATCCAGAGCGACATACATTTATCTCAATTATACAACTGAGCAATTGAGGGTTAAGGACCTTGCTCAGGGGCCCAGGAGTGGTGGAGCTGGGAATTGAACCCACAATCTTCAGGTTGTTAGTTCAGCACCTTAACCATGAGCCACCACTTCCCTTTTTTTGAGGCATCACTTCTGTATTGAATAAATTGCAAGCATGGTATGAGGTACAGAGCTGAATACCTGGAACCAACAGCTTATAAAGTGTTCTTGTCAAAAAATGAATTGGAAAAATATTCTGATCCCTGTACGCGGAGGCTGTTTGTGATGTCAACGACTATTGTTTGTAGTTTAATATTCACAGCTCTCATCAGGTATCTATCATCAGCTGTTGTTGTTTGCCTTGGCCAACCTGTTCGGTGTCTGTTGCTTAATACACAAGTGCTTTCTTTCCGAATCCATTGTCTTTGCTAGGCCTAATGTTTGTGAAATGGGTCTGATTTATTTTTCCCTCGTTAGCTATCAAATTGCCATTTCTTCTGCTCGTAAATCCAAAAAATCTCTTTAGGCTACAACAAAACAAGTGAATTCGTCATTGCTCTTATTTGCCGGAAAATCATAATATATTTAGTTAAGTTTTAAATTTCCTTTCTAATTATTGATGAGAACTGGCTTATTGGTCAGGCATTGCAATGCTGATCTTTACTTTGCCATTCCTGTCAAATAGTTGCTTAAAATGCGGAAATGGTAGTGCAGTGGTTTAAGAGTTGGACTGCTAATTGGAGGATGGGGGTTTGATTCCCAGAACCACTAAGTTGCCACTGCTTGAGCAAGGCCCTTAATCCCTAATTGCTGTTGTATAAAAGAGATAAATGTAAGTCGCGCTGGATAAGAGCGTCTACCAAATGCCAGATACTGATTTCCATACACTATCAGGTCAAGTAAATGTGTTTATGTTATACTAAGCATTTATACCAAAAGTAAAAAAACATGTATTTTTGATGAGACTACCAGGCAACAAGAAATAGTAAAGGTTGTAAATAAAACCTTATCATGCAAATCATGTGACGCACAAATCATTCATGACAATATGGCCTGGCTCAGCTCATGCATAATTTGTTTTAGAAGCCATATTGTTTCAGGATGGAAGTGTGTCTGATATCTAGCTCCCTAGGAATAAGACAAAATATATATACGCCTATATGCTAACCTACCACTTAAACAAGAATGCCTATAACCCTGTTCATTAATGAAATTATCCAACCAGCCAATTGTCTGACAGCAGGACACTGCATAACACCATGCAGAAACAGGTCAAGAGCCTGAGTTCATGTTTAAATCATCCATTGAAAAGAAAATGAATGTAATATCTATGACTCTGACTCGGGCATGGTTGGTGGTACCTGGCAAGTTTATCTATTTTCCAAACTGCTGCTGATCTTTCGAAATTTTCCTAGTTTCTGGAGTTAGCAATTAGCCAATTAACAATTAGCAACAGTTAGGCTTGGGACGCTAAAGTGGAGTAAAAATCATTGGAATCATTGGAGTTTGTTAAAGTTTGGAACAAATGTGGTGTTTGCAACCACTGCTAACACACAACCAGTTCCAGTTTCACACTTAATTTTTTTTTTTTTTAATTGTAGTGATGTGGATAATGTGGTCACGAAAATTTCAGTTTAAAGAAGAATATCTGGCAACCCAATGGTAATACGAGAAACAACCTTTTGCATTTATTGTGTTCTTAAAAAAGCTAATCTCGGAATGCACAACATTTTAAGTTCTATTGTGGGAGGTGAAGACTGAACAATGGTACCTGGTAACTCATTTGCTGCTGCAAGCATGTACCGTGTTTTCATATCTACCACAATCTACCACATGGTTCAATGGCCACAAAGCACAAACGTCACTCTAGATTTGTTCCATGGAAATAACAGTAAACAGTACCTCAGCGAGGAAGTAAAGGTATAGTTAAATATGTGTTACCTTTAGACCATGGCCATTTGCATAACAGTACACACCTTTAGATAGTGACAGATTTCCATATAGAAGAACAATTCTCCATTCGGGTAATGAAGAACATCGAACTGTATGTTCTTGGTTGAATGGACTATAGGGTAGCTGATAAGATATTGGTGTTCAGGGTCCGATTTTTTACAAGTGTCTTATCACTATTATTTAAAATAAAAATAATATTTATATATTAGATTTATTTCATAAGTTAATTGGTAAGAAATACAGCCGGTAGTGGATAGAATTGGTCAGTAGTATGTGGGGGTAGGCACTGGACAGACAGTGTTAGTCAGAACTTCTTTAAAAGTATGTGGGAGGTTGAAAAGACTTCTTCTTCGAAGACTTTGGTTCTTGTGCACCGAAAATGCTGTCTGCTGCTACTTATATATGGTTGTTAAACTATTCGAACAATATTGGGAAATGGTGCTCTTAACGTTATAGGGGAAAACTGATCGCTCAGCGGTTAAGCTGTTGGACTGATACTTGGAGGATCAGGGTTCCATTCCCAGCACCACTAAGTTGCCACTGTTGGGCCTCTGAGCAAGGACCTTAACCCCTAATTGCTCAGTTGTGTAAACAAGATGGATAAGGGCGTCTGCCAAATGCAGTACATGTAAATTACAAAATGCAAATCAATGAAACTAAAATCCAACTGGTTAATGCATTGTTCATTTTAATGCCAGTCAGAATTTTTTGGGTTTCCATTGTTTGAATTGCCCAATAATTTAAGTGACTCACTTAATGATTTTACGTCAATTTATAAGACAGTCAATTGTTTTAATATTATCAGTACCAGTCAACTGGTTATTCGTTTTATATGACAGTATTTTTTTGGTTAACTTATTTAAATCAATTTGAGTTGCAAATTATCTGTGTAAAAGACATAATTTTATATAAGATTTTTTCATTTAATAAACCTTCTGTTAAGAAAAACGTTAAGCATCAAAGCTCTGAATTACAATGATAAAACAGTCCTAATCTCAGCCTCATGCTGTCAGAGAGAATGGGGGGATGCACTATTACCAAGCACAGCAATACCAGCCAATCATGGCCATCTGTGAGCTTGTGCATAGAGAAGCGGCTAGCATCTTTTTCCAAGTTCGTTGCAATGTCCCCTGACATTGTATGATATGTAGTCAGCTGTTCTTTTTTTCTGTTTGGTAGATGTTGTGTTAGAGAAGCAAAGAAATCTAACAAAAATTTCTAAATGAAACCAAAAAAAACATCAAGATATAGTTATTTTAAAACATATGGATACATGAGGGTGGTAAATCCAGGTGGTAACTCAGTGGTTAAGATTGCTAACCGGGAGATTGTTTGTTCGATTTCCGGCACCACCAAGTTTCAACTGCTGGGCTCCTAGGCAAGGTTCCTAGAAGGTTCCAACTGCTCGGCTCCTAGGCAAGGTTCCTCAATTGCTCAGTTGTATAAAGGAGATAATTGTAAGTTGCTCCGGATAAGGACGTCTGAAAAATGCTGGAAATGTAAATGTAGATACAACAGATGAAGCCATAAAGGTTATTGAAGTTCCTTTTTTATCTCTGTTTTGTAAAATGTAAATAATTGTTTGTCACATATACTTTACAGCACAGAATATATATATATTTTTTTTGCATATCCCAGCTTAGAAAGTTTGGGTCGAAGCACAGGGTCAGCGCCCCTGGAGCAGGAAGGGTTAAGGGTCTTGATCAGGGACCCAACAGTGACAGGCTGGTGGTGGTGGGGCTTAAACCCAGGTCTTCCTGGTCTTTCAATCAACGACTCAACCATTTGAACCACCACTGCCCCTGATAAGGTAGATGATTTTCTATCACCACCAAGCTGCCACTGCTATTCTTCTAAGTAGGGCCCTTAACCCTAAACGGCTCAGTTGGATTAAAAAAATGTATAAATGTGAGTTGCTCTAGATCAACTAATGGTAAATAAAAGCACAGATCACTTTTTAGCAGACATTTGATAGGGTGAGCGATGGCCTGGTATGTCTATTATCTTACTTAGACGTATTCTGTGCTATTTGCAAGAACGGCTTGGACCTCAATAACTGCTATTTTTTTTTACAATTTCTGTCATTATCTTAACAGGGAAGTGAAAATTTGGGGTGGGGCAGATCATTCCAGAAGGATCAATGTTGGCTGGAAATGAGCAGAATTTCAAGGTTGGTACATATGAACTCGAGGAAATGTAGAAAGTAGCCAGACAAGTTATCTAAATTCATTTTATTCACTTGTATAATGAGCACATGTGTGAAATATGTGTCTTTTCTGTTTTTTCTTCATTTTAGGAAGCCTGAGCAAGAGGAAATGAGGACATGGAGAAATATGACTCCCCTTGGAAGCTGGTTTCAGATGGTGGCTTAGAGTGTTTCTGTCAGTGATCTAGCACCATTTGAAATCAGTGTTCTTGGGGTGGGAAAAACAACCTTTATGTTTGTTGAGTTTTTTGCCGACACTTTCCATCTAAAAGATGAATCCTATGCTTAGACATCAAGATCATGTCCTGTCACCAAGGCTGACCGATTTCTTCTGGTGTTCAGAGTCTTTTGGGGTTTCTAGCACCATTTGAAATCGGTTACAATGAAGGACAGAAACCAGCATTGGAAGAAGATATAGGATTTTTTTTTTCTCTGGCTTCCTGCGACGCCTCTTTTCTGTGAATAGTTTGTGATCTACCGCTTTGTGGCTAAGCTGTTGTCACTCTTTGACACTGTAGTTCATATATTCATTCATTCATTCCTCTTCTATACCCGCTTATTCCCTAATTCGGGGTCACAGGGATCTGCTGGAGTCTATCCCAGCTGTCTCTGTAAGGGCGAAAGGCAGGAGGGGTACACCCTGGACAGGTACAAACCCGATCCAAAATGTCTGTCTGTGGAGATTACACGGGTAAATACAGTCCCTGGAGTTCGAAACTCCATATGCATCTAACTTTAAGCCAGTGGCCCGTGGGCATGAGAACTGAGGCTGAGACTAAAAAAAGTTTGGCCTATTGTTAGAACATGTACAGTCACCTGAAAGCATAGAAAGATTCATGATAGTTGGCAAAATGTTATTAAAAAAAATCTGCCAGTGTTTCAGTGTAGAAAGCAAAACTGTTGTGGTGTCAAATTTAGTGTGCAAAGGCACAGAAACTCATCATAGGATTGATCAGATTTTATATTTTATGCAGCCCAGAGCATCAGAGCATCAAGTGCATAAAAAATTGTCAAACATCACCAGACTCAAATCTGTTACTTCAGATTTGCAGATAAAACCTGTTGTAGCGGAGACGATGATAAGATTTTACTAATAATATATTTGTATCATTTAAACCTTGCATTGAATTTACAGGGTTTAATTTATATGACAGGTGATTTAAGTAGGACTTAATTAAAAACATAATTTCGCAGAGCTTTGCAAAGCAAGTTTAGGGTAGATCACATTATCCTGCGTATTCTTTAAAGACGTGGTCTTCAAACTACAGCCTGGGGGCTGAATACAGCCATGAACTGGAAAATAGAAAGTATTTCCAAATAAAATAAAGGCTTCAAGGCAGCAGCAGACTGATCTAACTTTAATCAGATTGGCAAAGTGGGAAGTGGTGGCTTAGTGGTTAAGGTGTTGGACTGATACCAAAAAGACAGGGGTTCGATTCCCAGCACCACAAAGCCACCACTATTGGGCCCCTGAGCAAGGCCCTCAACCCCAATTGCTCAGTTATATAAAACTGATAAATGTAAGTCACTCTGGATAAAGGTGTCGGTCAAATGCTGTAAATGTAATCAAGATCAAACGATAGAGAAATAAATGATAATTAAGACCAAATTAAAAAAGATCTTAAGTCTGTGGCGCTTTAGTAATAAAGCAGTGAAGTATTTAATTCAATTTAGTTTTACTTCTATAGCTTTTAACATTTGTGTCAATTATGTTATCAAAAACATCCCTAGTGAGCAAGCCTGGGGCAACTGTGGCAAGAAAAAACTCGCTTAGATGATACGGGGAAGAAACCTCGAGAGGAACCAGACTTCAACCCATCCTCATCTGAGTGACTCTTTACTGGAGAGTGTGTTTTATAAATTATTTTCTTTTAAACATTGGGTAGTGTGGTTATGAGCAGTGTCCTTTCTATAATTATATACAGTGGGTGAGAGTTGTATGTTGGAAGTCCACATAGAGTCACCATATACTCCATATATGCCGGCTCCATAATCCAACTGGAGCCGGCAGTCTTAGGATTCCTTAGGATCCTCGCAGGGTTCTCGCCTTTTCTCCCTGAAGGTCTACCAGTGCTGGCACAATCTCTGGATAGCTCGGGTTGGGAATTAAAAGAAAAACACTTGGAGAGGAATTAGCATAGCTGCTGTTCATATTATTAGCAGACACTAGCTAATAATGTGCCTGTAATCTGGTGTACTGGAGCATAAAGTTAGAGAGATATGTTTTTAATCTATGTTTAAACTGGGACACTGTGTCTCCACTGCTAAAATTAGCTTGCAAAAGTTAGCAAAAGTGGAGAATTTGGTAGATTTCTTTCTACAAGTTGTGTCGCATGTTGATTACTATAAAATGCCAAAATGGTGGTGACCTTCTATGCGAACATTATTCGAACAAATTTTGCAAAAAGATAACAAAAAGGAAAATGGGCTAATTGGTGGCTTTAATATTTGTCGCAGAGTTGCGTTTCTTCAGACACAATATTGTAGTTTAATAGTGATTTTTTTTCTTCTCATGGCTTAAAAGAATCAGGGGCAAAGAAATGGCACTAATGTCTCAGAGAAATGAGCCATGACTCAATGGAATAGACTGTGAAATCGATAGCGAAAGATTGATGCAGAGTAATGGATTGGGCAGAACAGGATCTACAATAACAGTTTTTCTACCTAATGATCTATGACAGTGGACCATTAGGGTGTGTCCCATTTATTACTTGTGTCAAATAATATAACGTGTGCACACATACAGCAAAAATATCTGTTATTTATGTTAATTAGCTTGTCCACGAACTAACAGACGGTAACTGGGGACCTTTAAACTCAGGACCACTCAGAGTTCGACCGATTATCGGCCGGTTAATAATTAGGATGACAACCTTGAGACATTTTAATAAGCTGTTGAACAAGTGTGTCGTAACAGGCTATTAGGTCCTTGTAGCCTAAAAATGTGTTGTAGTCTTCTTAACTTTACAATGACGTATGAAGACATTGTAATTTTGTACAACGTTGTATACATTGTGTTTTTAAAGAATAAAGAGGAGAATAAAGTAAAATATAAACAAAGTCAATCAAAGAATGCTTTAGGATTTAGGAGACGCTATGCTAATCACATACATTTCTGACATGTAAATTCTTCAAGCAAAGATTATTTTATTTCAATATTGATGTATTTTATTCAAATCTTACATTGGGTATTAATATTATTCTAATGTTATTACATTTAACATTATATATAATGTTTGTAACATTAATGTTATTAAATGTTCTATTAACAATTTCCGGATATATATATATATATATATATATATATAAAACCCGGCACACCAGCCACATACCACCGAACACACCTTTAATACTTAGATTGTGTACAGATATTGAAATGAAGAGATGTAAACATGTTCTTGTTACTGGCTACTACATTTAAATCACAGGTTTATAACAATTATACACAGACAGTGTAAAAAACATCTGAGGAGCTTTAGAGTCGGTGTGTGTGTGTTTGTGTTTCTTGTCCTGTCCGTATGTTGGATTCTCTTTGTTTCTTTCTGTGACAAATACAGTCCGATTCTCCATTTTCTTCAACTCTGCAATTCTATTAGCTTTGTGTGTGTGTGCGTGTGGGGTGTGTGTGGGTGTTGTACGTTGGATTTTTGCATTTTAATCCTTCATGATGTACGATTTTTGTGAATTGCTTATATTTCATGCAAATCAGGAACAGGCTACCACCAAATTTACAACTGTTTAATACAATATAGGTAAATGTTATAGAAGCATGAGCTAATGGCAGAAGAAAACTATAGACCAGCTGTTTATTTCTGTCCACTACAGCAGACTGTAAGTGTCCCCAGCTTCAGCAGAGCTTAAACCTTTAGAAAACAGATCGGTTCATTTTATGCATTTGTCAGTGAATTAGGAGCCTCTTTTTTTGGCTTTCTTTTGGGTTTTTTTGGGGGTTTTTTTTAGGGGATTAACTGACTTTTTGCTCATGTTGCATTCTGATGTGACAGTGTTTGATTCTAACTGACTGTCTGCGTAACTGCTGATGGGTCGGTCGACCATCTCGGACCGGAGCTGCAGAGGGACCAACCGACCACAACTAAACTAACATTTATTACTATTGATGCCATTATTGTTATTATTATTATTATTATTATTATTATTATTATAACTATCAAGGGTGTAACTTTAATTTGAGACACTTTTTTGGTTGATATCCTAGAGATCCATGATTTCCATCTTCAGGAGCAGCTGAACAGGAATTTAGTTGTTTTGTTTTTTACATTTTGTGCTTTTGTGTTTAAGCCCTTTGCTTTGTCTTACATATTAAACCTCATTTTCACCAATAAAGCGAATTAGTTTGATGTTTTTTAAATTTATAGTCATGATTTTTTACTTTAAGAAGTCTTTCTCTAAACTTTAAAAGCATATCAATTATCAAGCAGTGCAAATTAATTGAGAAACAAATGTTAAATCTGCTTTAAGACAATGTTTATTTTTAAATGTGCTATACAAATAAAAAATTACATTGAATTGAATATAGAAGGGCAGCAGAGTGGCTTATAGGTTAGCACTGTTGTCTCACAGCAAGAAGGCCCGGGTTTGATTTTGTGTGGAGTTTGCATCTTCTCCCCATGCATCTTCTCCGTGTGCTTGCGTGGGTTTACTCCGGGTATTCCGGTTTCCTCCCACAGTCTAAAAACATATATGTTCGGTTGATTGGTGGTTCTAAATTGCCCATAGGAGTAAGTGTGAATGTGTTTGTGGCCCTGTGATGGACTGGCGACCTGTCCAGTGTGTACCCCACCTACCTTTCGCCCTATCAGAGACAGCTGGGATAGACTCCAGCAGACGCCTGTGACCCTGAATTAGGGAATACGCAGGTATAGAAGATGAACAAATTAATAAATGAAAGAATAAATGAATGAATGATAGTAGACTTAAAAAAAATTAAAGACATGGTAAGACCACAAAAAACGTTGACCATTTGACCACCAGATGTCAGCAACGAGCATCAGAGAAAAGCAATGAACTAATTCTTGGCAATCATACAAACAGATCAACATACAACAAACATCAAGAAACAAACAACAACACAAAAGCTTAAATTATAAAATGGCTTATTGGTGTTTCTAGGCAAGTAGAAGTGGGAGGTACGACCAAAATTCTATTTCACTGTATTATTAATTTTATTTCATAATAACGATATATTTTACAATATAATTATTTTATTAGGTAATTATTACAGAATATCTACAAAAAGGATTTTATATAGCAAATAAACATAAATGTTTTAGAAATAAAATGACTTTTTCCTTCATTTGGGTTTTGATGAATATAGTAAATAAAATATGAACTTTACTATAAATTACTATAGTATAATAAAGTTGTGTAGACAAACCTTATTGTTGTTAAGTTTCCTCAATTAACATCTTTTCGCAGCTATAAAATAAATACCATTTAAATAACAGAAAAAATAATAATATAAAAATATGTAAACATCCCATAATTTCCTTCAGTCTCACATGCAACGACTTCAGGGCTGAGTTGACGTCATGTGCCACCGTCGCTTATTCAATGACGTTTAACTCGCATTAAGAGGTAAAAATCCGATCTGTTTGCTTAGATGGCAGGTGCTAATGCACGTATCCGATTTATATCCGATTTATTACCAGAAATATCAGAAATCCATGTGACTTTTCTTGCTAACAGGATCGTCTATCATACCCCATCGGGGCCACATTCGGGGGAAAAATTTGGAATTGGGTCACTTAATATGAGGATGCGACATTCACTTTTACAAGTGGTTTGAACTGAAATGTGTGTGGACAGTGTATGGACATGTTGTGTACATGCGTTTCTCACACACATTTTAGTTTAAAAGAGTGTAAAAGTGCATTCTGTCACATTTTTTTTTCTCTGTATAAAATAGTTTATTTAAATGCACATTATAATGTCTATCACACTTTGTCTATAGAAATATATATGCATAGAAATGCACACCTTTGCACACTTTTGCACAAGGCATTACTACACTTTACTTGCTGTTAATACTTGCACATACTTTCATATAATCCTCTGTGCACATACTGGCATATTTATCTGCATTTGGACAGTTCTACTATTTGCACTTCTGGTAGATGCTAAACAGCACTTCGCTGCTATGTACTTGTACCTTGCAATGACAATAAAGTTCTTTCTTTCTATCTATCTATCTATCTACCTACCTACCAATCTATCTATCTATCTATCTATATTTATCTACCTACCTACCTACCTACCAATCTATCTATCTATCTATCTATCTATCTATCTATCTATCTATCTATCTATCTATCTATCTCTATTTATTGTTTAAAGATGCTCACTGCTGCTGAGGATGGACTTTGGGGATAAATATGAAGTTAATTTTTGCATTTTTAATTTTTAGATTTATTTTATATTTATATTAAATTCTGTTTTTTGTAAAACTGCTTTGAGATGATGTCATTGTTAAAGGCACCATACAAATAAATGTTAATTAAATTAATAGCAATTGGCAGACACCCTTATCCAGAGAGACTTACATTTATCTATTTTATACAACTGAGCAGTTAGGGGTTAAGGGCCTTGCTCAGGGGCCCAACATTAGGAACTTTGCCATGCTGGGACCCGAACCCATACTCTTTCGATCAGCAGTCCAACACCTTAACTACTGCACTACCACTACACCACAATTATAGATATGGGCTTTGGAAAATTTATTAAATAAATAAAAATAAAATTTGTATTTATTTCTGATTAGCAAATCAAAGTTCGTTTTGCAAGAATATTTATAATATGGACAGTAAAATACGCACGTCAGCACGTCAGTTACAGCGTCATTTTTACAGTCGGGTGGAACAATAACATTTCTTTTGTCCGATTTTATAACCCTCTCCAGCAGGGATTTGGTTCAAGGCTTGTTATCTGACCTGCTGTGACGTCATTCCCCTATAGTCACCTGGTTACCATCGCTACAGCTAAACAGAAAGTCAATGGCGTCACGCAGTAAAGGTAAAAATCGGGTTAATTACTTTAAAAAAAACCTTTTTATTCAATAGTTTGCACTTTAGCCAGTGTGTCTGCATTTTTTATTTTTATCCAAAATCGGAGCTCAATTATTTAAATCTCCGTTTATATAAACTAATGAATTAGATTCCGTACGAATATATATTATTTTATGCGAAGTCATTTTTGTTATATAAATAGAAAGACGGAGAACTATATTTATAGACTCTTTAGAACCTTCCACACTGTGTATGTACACTATATACACTCCCGACCTTCTTTATTAGGAGTACCTGTTCACACACTCATCTATAAAATGGTTCAATTAGCCGATCACGTGACCGGGCGTACAGGGAGTCAAAATCTACCTGTCAACTTTGGGGCATTTTTTTTTTGTTTGTGTCTCAGATCAGCATCATCAAGTCAGTGATTTTTTACTACTTTACCAAGAACAGGAATCTGAAGTTACTAAAATCACATTAATCTCATGTTAATCCCCTTTATGTATAATGTGCTGCGGATATCCGGTGCTTTTATACAATATGCTGTTTTTAATTCTAATCATTTTTACATTGTGCACGTGTTCGAGTGTTTTCACATGTGTAAGCGGTAGCTCAGTGGTTAAGGGATTGACCGGTTAGTTAGAAGATCCAGAGATCAATTCCCAGCCTGACCAAGCTACTGTCGTGGGGCCCCCAAAGGCCCTTAACCCCCAAATACTCAAATACACTCTGGATAAGGACCTATGCTAAATGCTAGAAATGTAAAATATAACAGTAAACGAGTAAATCATATGTATGAATTAAACTCAGTAATTGCACTGAATTACTGTTTTTGTTATATTTCAACTAAATTAAAGATTAGATTCGCATGTTTTTTTCATTATAATTATAATGATAGATAGATAGATAGATAGATAGATAGATAGATAGATAGATAGATAGATAGATAGAAGTGAAAATATAGTTGGAAAAAAGGTAAATAAATAGATGGAACAGAGGTGTTTGGTAGGTTAGGCAGGTTGGTAGGTAGGTAGATTGGTTGGTTGGTTGGTTGGTTGGTAAGTAAGGTAGTAGTAGTAGTAGGTAGGTAGATAGGTAGATAGATAGATAGATAGATAGATAGATAGATAGATAGATAGATAGATAGATAGATAGATAGATAGATAGATAGATAGATAGATGTAAATAAAAATTTTTAAAAAAACTTTTAAAAAGATTTCTCGGAATGATATTTCAGTTTGCGCTCTGTTTCTATCATTTATTTTAAAAAGCTGCTTTAATTTGAAATACTATATGAATATTTCTTCATATAGTTTCTACGGTGGCTTTTGGCAGCTGCCAGGAAAGGAAGATGATTCCAACTCACAGTGCACCAAATCGCATGGGGAATGAGCTGCTCTCAATAAACAGTTCCCCTGCGCTTGGTCCTGGCTGCTATGACAATCATGTGGTATGTATGAAATACCTGCCTTGGTACCAAACTTGAAGAATAAATGTCTTTTTAGTAACAAATGTCCTGAACACTAGAACACACAAGATATAAGAATTAAATAAGTTTAATCATTTATTATTAGTTATTGTCCCCTTTATTTTGATGGTCAAGAGACTGAATAGAGATCTTTACTGCCATAAACGGCTCTAAAGGTTTAACACCATTTACCCTTAACCCTATATTCCTTCAAGGGAATTAGTGATAAAAAAATTTAGGGCTAAAGGATTAAATGGTTAAGGGAAATAATAAAGGATTAAATAAAATTTAATTAAGTGATGTTATTTAAATACATTGTCCCTGTGTCCCAACAACAGGTCAGTGATTTTGTCTTAGGAACCAGGGCTAATCAAAATCGAATCGCAATCACGATTTGAAACGCTGTATTGATAATACATCACCAGGGTGACCAAGGACGTCCCACTCCACCATAAAAGACGTTCCAGCTGTTCTTTAATGACTTACGATTTAAGTTGCTCACACACACACAATGTAACCGCATAATTCCTGCGAACTGTTTTTCACCCAAATGAGGATGGGTTCTCTGTTGAGTCTGGTTCCTCTCAAGGTTTCTTCCTATTTCCATCTCAGGGAGTTTTTCCTTGCCACTGTCGCCCCCGGCTTGCTCATCAGGGACAAACTGATTTCTGTCTCATTTTTATCTTATAATTTCTTCGATTGTGTAAAGCTGCTTTGTGACAATCACCATTGTAAAAAGCGCTATACAAAGAAAACTGAATTGAATTGAATTGAATTGAAAAAAATATTTAGCAGATCGCAAAAGGCTGCAATGTGAATGTGATATAAAAAATTCCAGAGCAAATGCATGACTGCCCTTTTTGAGTCATAGTCATACCGGCTAATTGAGTACGCACAGCTTTGTGCGATATTAAATTCCCTCTGGCACATATTTTAGCCGTGTTGCAATCCGACATTTTTACACTGAATATAAAATAAAAGTTGAGGCGGAATATTATGCTATAAACCGGACAACCGAACCGTATCTTAGTTCCACTGTGCGCCATATAAGTGCCGACTTCCAGCTAAAATCTCAACTAATTTCAAAAAGAGCTTGTTTACAGAAAAAAAAAATCATTTTTTTGTTTTTATTAGAAGTGATTTGCACTAGAAGAAAAATATATTTTGTTTAATAGATTTATTTTTTTCACTGGAATATAATGTCTTATATAATGTTTTTTTTAAAACTATAGTGCATTTAGGCAGCACCAACTGCATAATAGCAGCAAGAAGCTAACCATCTATTTAGTAGAAAGGCACACTGCATCTGCTGGACTACAAGGAATTAAGAAATCTATAAAAATGTGTGCTGCACATCGCAATATCTGTCAGAAAAATCCTAAATCACACAGCCCTACCATCAAGCTCAAAAGTGTAAGAATATGATGATCATCACATATACGTGAGTTCTTATATAACAAAATAAAAAAACTTCCAGTTATCTAGAATGTTGCAGAAAGTCCAGGGTTACAAATGATCCTCTGCTGAAATACAACAGAATCTGTAGACAAAGCGAGCTTGTAGTTTCGCGAGCGAAAGATCGCACATGGCCTGTAATATAGACTCCAACCATTGACCTCTGACAGACCTCAGGACACAGGACAAATCCCCACAGCCCCACTCTATAAATCTGGTGGTAATTTGTTATAACAGTAGAGGGAGCCCTTCATCATTAATAAGATGTTGCAGAAGCGTATATAGATGTGATCTGTCAGGAGCCCACATGATTTTGGCTATATAATATAGTTTATATATATATAGTATATAATACAGTTTAATACTATTATACTACAATACTAACCCGCGCTATAGACTGTACAATTCTAACTATAATCATTCTAAGCCTTTGTGTCTGTCACAAAATGATTCTTTGACACAAATGATGTTTAAAACCTTACCCATAGACACAAAGTTTATTGAAATCAATTTAAACTGATAGTTTATAGGATCATTTAGGGGGAAAAAGCGAACAACTGCCACCACATTTATGTTTCTTTCGGATAGGGATGTAAGTATGATTGATTGATTGATTGATTGATTGATTGATTGATTGTTCTCTTCTGCGCAAAATTTTCTACTTTTCTCTCTATAAATTCCAACAGGTGGGTACAATATTTTACAACCTCAAAAGAAGACCAGAGAGTAAGAAAGGTTATACTTTAGCAGCCCGCACTACTCCACGCTTCCAAACCTCTTTCCAGGTAATCAATCAATCAGAAAACATGGAGACAAGTTTAAGTTCAAGAAGCTTTAGTGTCAATTCAACCAGTAAAAAACAAAGTTTCTCAAAACAACGTTTCTCCAGGACCCTATGGTGCTACACAAAACAACAAAGAAACACACAAAACAATAACAACACGGAGCTAAAGCTTAAAAGTAAAAGTAATCAGTGGTGGCTCAAATGGTTAAGGTGCTGAGTTGCTGAAGTGATCTAAAGACCAGAAACACACCTGGGTTCAAGCCCCACCACTGGCAAGCCAGCCACTGTTGGGTCCTTGAGCAAGACCCTTAACCCTTCCTCAAGCTGGGACTGGGGCACTTGTATCATAGCTGCCCTGTGCTCTGACCCCCAACTTGCAAAAAAACTAAGATGGGATATGCAAAAAAAAGCAAAAAAGCATTTCATTGGCTCTGTACATGTACCCTGCACCATGAACAATGAATTGAATATTTATTTTTTATTTTAAATTGTCTTAGCAACCAGGAAGGCACAATTATTGGCATTGGCATTACTACTAATTCTGGTTATTTGTATTATGCCTTTAAGAAATTATGCCTATTAAGTTTATTTACATTCATTGCCATATATTTCTTAAAATGTAAGATTTTATTGACTTCAAATGATAATCTGAAATCAGACTGTCAGTAACCTGTAGAATCAAATACCGTAGCGGAACATGGTAGATCTTTGGGTGTAAGATTCCTTACAATTACCATGCAAATCATTTCCGGTTCTACTTTCTATAGAGTTTTATACAGTTTTATTATGTCTACATAGTTAAAATGGTTAAAAATTGACATTAATCAGTATAAGTTTTGGTATTAATAATCGCAAGACAATATGTTAATATATTAATTGAGGCATTTTTGTCTACATACTATATAACAGGATGGTATCACAAAAAAAAAAAACCTTACTGACTAATAACTCATTTTAAATTTGCAGAAAATTGCAAGACTTTAGTCTAAGAACCAACTCGATCGCTTAAATGTAACTCTTTTTTTTTTTTTTTACATAATTATGTGAAGTAAACTATAATAATAGAATTTATACTAATGGCAGATTCCAGATCTATAGATAAAAAGGAAACTGTAAATAATAGTGTAAAAATGTGATTTTAATTTATAATAATTTTTTTTACATGTGAAAGATGATCTAGCAATCGCCAGTCACCGTCTGTGGGTAATGCACAGATCCCAACTGATAAAGTAAATATCACTTACAAACCAGGACATAAAAACCCAGTTCTAATGGCGTATTTACCCCAAGGGCAAATTTATTTATTAGTAGATTACATACAATGTCAATGCAAAGAAGTGAATAGAGGCGAATTAGCATCGGGTGAGGCAAATGATGCAAATTGCATGATGCCACAATTGCATCTTCTGCACAATTAAAAAAAAAATTCAATTGAGAAAATCAGCTGTCACAAAAGCCAATCAGCAAAAAGCTTATTAACACACAGGTTGTGTTAGAAAATGAATAAAACGCATTATTGTAGCCATTTGCGGGCACCTGGAAAATTATGTTTGTATGTACCTCTCATACTACTTTTCCAGCAGTATGTACTGTATGTACGCATGTGTTAAACCAGCTTGCCTTTGCACAAACAGGGAGTAGAACCCACTACATTACCAACATTTGACCAGAGTCGCTAGCCATCACTTGCCATCTGTCTGTTTTTTAAATCCATTTTGGTTTGGACAGCAAATCAGTTAAACTTCATTCTCTCTCTATCTCCTCACATATGTGCTTTTTTCTTATTAAAAAAAAAACCTTCTCTTCTTGCCATGAACTCGAGCAGGAAGTTCCATCATTTTTACTTCGTCTGCTTTTAACACCGGCACCTCTCAAACTGTAATCTGTGGTGGAAGCTCCACCCACTGATGTCATTAGTTCCCACAAGAAAGGTTTTGGGGCTGATCCCGAGCCAGGATTAGGACCTTTGTTCAAAATTTATATAAAAAGCACAGCCCAGTTCCTAATTTCACCCCGGTTCCAGCAAGTGGAAAAGGTATCACTGAGTGGAGAATGCATTTTCTGTGTATTGTTTGGGGCCAAATTTTTCAGCTTTAGTAAGCTAATTTTTCACCTTTAAAGCAGTTTAGGTGTATCTGTGCCCACAGTTACCCAAGATACCCCTTTTATGGTCTACAGGAGTGGAAACCTTTGTAATTTGTTGCAACACTGCTTCAAGGTCCTTGTGTTCTGGGATGCTTGTCTGCTTGGGACGGGTATAGAAAGTGGTTATTTGAGATACTAAAGGGACACACAGGAATATGTTGTGGTAGAGAAGGAGTAGGAGTCAGGCTAATCATTGTGCATATATGAAGCACAGCTTTTTTTTCAGTTGCAAGAGATGTTGAGCATCTCTTTGAGATAGTTCAGACGTGCAGAGGAGGGACAGTGGAAAATTTGGTAGAAGAATGTTGAACATGGAGCTGCAGGCAAAGAGGCAGTCTAAAAAGGAGACAAACGGATGTGATAAATCGAGACATGAAGTTAGCAGGTGTGAATAAAAAGGAAGTGGTGGCTCATGGTTAAGGTGTTGGCCTACCAACCTGAAGATTGTGGGTTCGATTCCCAGCTCCAGCAAGCTGGGTCCCTGAGCAAGACCCTTGAACCCCTAACTGCCCTGTTGTATTAAAGAGATAAATGTAAGTTGCTCTGGATAAGTATTTGGATACCTGTAAATGGCTGCAGATGATTTGCTCTGGTGCCCCCTAAAGGTAAAGTTGATGGCTTTGTTTAGGTGACAAGATTCTGTGTGAAGGTTCAGCCATCATGAGGCTGTTTTCAGGGTTTTCTTGCCAATAAATAAATCCATTAAGGTGTGCATTTTAGCCTAAGTTGTAAGATGATGTCAAACTTAGTAAACAAGGACTTTAGAGAAAGACTACATCATATGTTGATCAGATGCAGTTTATGAAACTTATAAATAACTGATATTTCGCTCATTAAAACCTTGTATTAAAGCTCTGGCTTTTTAACTCCAGTTTAGTTACACGTTATAAAGGTCTCACTGAAAGTCCATGACACTTCACCCAATCATATTATATAGTGACAGGTTAATTATGGTCATTTAATAATTAAAAGATAAAATTATTTCTTTTCCAGACAGTGACACCATCACCCCAGAAATACCAGCAGGACTGGAGTGCATCACGAACATGTTCTTCTGGAAAGACCCCATTCAACTCCTCCAAATCCAGATTTCCAACCACGTCTACTAGAGAGGGTGCTAACCCAGGGTGGGGTTCTTTTACTAATTATATTTAATTTATTCAGCCAACAGAACTGATAGAAATGGTTGATATTACAGACTATTAGCAACATCACAATGGTAAATATTTATGCTTATACAAATTTTGCATTATCTGAAAATCACAAAGTTAAATTTGAGTTTTGTCAAACCTTTTTTTGTTAATGTTATATAAATATATATATATATATATATATATATATATATATATATATATATATATATATATATATATATATATATATATATATATATATATATATATATATATATATATCAGTCAGCTATGTGCATTACATTGCTGGTATTTGGCAGACACTTATTTAAAAAGGCATACATTTATCACATTTATACAATTTAGCAGTTAAAGGTTAAGGGCCTCTTCCAGAAGCCCAGCAGTGGCAGCTTGGTGGTGCTGGGAAATGAACCTGTGATCTTCCAGTCAGCAGGCAAACCTTAAACACTTCGCTACCACTTTAGTATTGCTATTGCTCTTCTATAGTATAGCAATAGTGTTAGAACACCATTACAAATGCCTAGACTTCCAAACTACCTGAGCCAATCATTTTTGTACTGTTTGGTGTACTGTTTAAAAAAAAAAAAAAACTACTAACAAAGTAAACAATAAATCACAGGCCTGGTACGTACGTACTCGATTGCCCGAGAAATCAGAAGGTATCATGGCCGATGAAGTTTGGCTCAACAGACTGGTCCAAAGCGCCGATGGTGAAGAAAAGGACACTTCTGACGGAGGTACTAAAATCACCCACTAACTGACAAATGTATCGTGCTTACATCATACTGACATCCCATCATCAACAATAGGTACTTCTCAAATGATTGACTTTCGACTGAAATTTGTAAGAAATTCTATGTTTGTTTCATTTCACGCAGCTTCCAACTGACAAGGAGTTTAAGAAACATCGCAGCAGGCTAGCGTATCTACGCTTGTACTATTCCTGAGTTCGCAGGAACGCTTTAGTGTGCAAAACTGATTAAGGATCTGAGCAGGTTGTTGAATAATTATAATGACTTACTGGCATTTGTTAGATTGTATGCTGTTCTTGCATTTAACACATGGCTGCTTGGATACCTTTTATGCACAACGCAGGATGGACCTCTTGAAGAGAAAACTAATAAAAAGAAATGTTCTTTTAGTTATTGTTGTCATACAAATATAATAATTTATTGCCAATAAAAACATTTTTTTTCGCTCCTTTGAAAGACAAATTAGGTTTGTTTGTTTGGTTATGGTTTAGGATGCAGTGACAGTTATGTATTGCCTGCGAATATAATTCACTTCCTTTTGCTTTGAAGTAAAATAGCAATATTTCTTAAACACATCAACCCTCTATTGCCAGAAAAGCGACTTACAGTGAAAATACAGCCAAGCCTCTCCTTTCCCTCCACCAAACCACCATTAAATCACAGTTAAATCATTAAATCTGAGTTTTGAGTTTTTGTTTTCTAAAAAACTACTTTGTGAATAACGGAGGAAAAATTTGATAAACTTTTACAGATGTTTGAAAGGAATTTATTTGCTCATTCGATTCAAATATGACAAAAGAACGCCATGTTTTGCTTTAGGGGAAAACGTAAACCAAATTTAAAGGAATAATGTCGAAAAAAAAAAAACAATGAAGAAACACACTACAGTTCGAGAAGTTCGTCTTAACAGTGTACAAAGTCCGCTGGTCACAGATTATCAGCCTCGCCGGACTAAATCAGAAGTCTGTTTTTGACTGCAGCAGCAATTGCATTTGTTCTCCTATTCACACATGCACTGGAAGCCTCAAACCCATCTTCATTCAGATACTAGTTCTTTGGAGTTCCTGTTTTTGCTCTTCATTTTTTCCGCCTGACTTTCGGTTTCTTGACTGGTCGAAGATACGGGTTATCGATCATATTTTCCTCATTATTCTTTGCGGAAGGCACACCACCAGGTGGTAGAACCGCATTCTCCTTATCTGCTCCTGCATCGTCCTAAATAAAGACAAACGGAATAAAATTGTATATAAAGTGTTTTTGAAGAATAAGTGTGGAGCATTAAATTTCTCTATTTTAGAATTTAAATATCAAATCGAGGTGCTCTGCACTTTTTAGTCACATATATTTAAAGTAGTTTTTATACACATCCCTTTGCAATCATATTTTCTAATTAATATTGCACCACCTTTTAACAAACAAATTATAAGCAAATAGTTTTCAATTTTGCTAGCTTTATCAGTAAAAAATTCACTTGGCATTGGATGTTCAAAAATATTCAAATGAATCATATAATTATTCAACTCAATTCTTTACATATTCCGTATTGTTACGAATTGAGGAATGAGACCGCAGTTGCCTGTGCAGAATTACTTTAAGGAGATAAAAATCTAAATATAGATATTGCTAAGCAACCTGTTAGTCCCCAATACATTCCAGTAAGCAATGTCCTGTTGCCCTCTGGTGGTCAGGTTATGTTCCAAGTATGCATGACACACACATAAAAACTAGGTCTGTGTAAAATATACAGGGAACTATTGAGATTTTTTTTTAAATTCATAGTTGTCGTTGACACATACAGACATTGTCTCAGAAACAAGCGTGGCGGAAAAATTAGGGCGTCTCCGGCTTTGTTTTTGTTGTTTTTTTAGCTATTATATAGTTTTACATTTATTATATTTTTAAAGTATTGTAATATGTATTGTATTGCAATATATCATGATATATTGTATCGTGACTTATGTATTGTGAGGCACTTGCTAACACACAACTATTTAAAAAAAATGTAATTGAATATTTTCGAATTGTTTAACACTGCAAATAATTGGAAGTGACAATGTCATTAACAATGATTACGTTATGCTAAATTCCTGTAGTCTCAATTTTGACCAGAAAAGAGTGTAAAAACATGTCACATCTAAACATTTCCTCAAACGATAGAGCTAAAATTTCACTATAACCCACATGTACAAAAACTACAATACCCAACAGGCACAGCACAGGGAATAGAGATGTAAATAGCTCTCTTACACCAAGCATGTTGTTGGTGTTGTTTTCGGTGTCTGTCTGGTCGTCCTGCTCAGACGAGTCCGTCTCCTCCAGAGACTGTAGCTCCAGCTCGGAGGGCAGTAAAGCACTCAGGTATGGAATAGAGCTCAGATTTGCTGCTATCACTGTGTATCAGCAGACAAAAAACAAACAAAAATGTGCATTTTTAGACATTTCTTTTAGCTTGACAAAGCTAAACTCACTGGGCTTGAAAATCTGCCAATTCCCACCCCATCACTATTAATCACTGTCCTTACATGGAAAAGTAGTGAGGTCATCTTTAAAGAGGCTTTGTGTCTCTCCTGTCTTTGCCATGAAACGGGTGAGTGCCCTCTCCACATCTCGTCTCTGGGAAGCTGCCTTTTCCCGCAGCACCTGGTAGTCTGATACAGGCTCACGAAATGTCTGCACACCAAAAGAAAATTATTCCTGCTCTATATGTCACCTAGTGAAAAGCTTTATAGCCCATTAAATGTGTGTCGTTTGTCTTACCGGGGTTTTAATGTATGAATGAGGGTCTGGAAAATCTGGAAAATAACTAGGGATGTGATGAGGGTGTGTCCGCTTCTGTCCAGCAGTAAGAGCCTTAGGAATCACCGGAGAGTTTGTCACCGGAGCTGTTGAAAAGCAGACAAAGTGACTTACCTAACTGCACAACTACAATTACAAGATAACAATTTGATAACAATTTGGGTAAAAAGGAGCAGCACAACATAAGTAACCCGACGAATCATTGTTATTAACAGTAATTATAATTTTGCATTGCAAATTGGCTTGTGGCTGTAGTGGTGTAATAGGAAATAATAGTTCAAAATAATAGCAGTGTAGTGTTTAATTAGAGAATTAACCAATGTCGGTGCCAATGTTCACAGGCCTGGTGGAGCCACCGCATTACGGAACTTTTAATCCACACAGCCATAACAAGTTATGGATAAACACCTAAAAGGTGTTCACTTTAGCTCACTTACAAACAATATAGACATTATTTAAAGTTATATTTTACTTTCTAAATAGAAATGTCCCAGGTTGCAGGACGATAGACATAATTTATGCGTAATCTTCACCAGATCACTACTGAAAATATAAGTAATAATGGCCAGCATAAATTCTCTTTAAACAAACTTTGAAATCAGGTCCCAGAGACTCCAAACACAACACAAGGAATTAGTCAATCTGTGTACAAAACATGGGTTATTAATTGCCTTTTACTAAGACAGAAGAAAAGTTGTTATAAAAATATCTTTCCTTTGGAATTGTGACCTAAAATGGGCCACGGTTCCAAACATTGCGTTGAGTACCAACATAATTTAATTTAAAAAATTTTTTGTCGAAACCAAGAACATATAAAGAAGTGCAGAAAAATTATAGAATGCTAAGCTAAAATGATCCCGATTGCTTAAAAACTGCATTGAACACCTAAAACACACGGTAAATCAGTCCAGCGGTTGTAAAATACCGCCTAACTGGCTAGTTTACAGGAAAAAACATTATGTCGGACACCTGCTATTTTCCTTTAAGGTTCTGTTTGGAGGTATTGCTAATGGATTTCTTGTCTCATTTATAAGGATTAATATCTGAGCAGTGTTAGGGTGTATAACAAAAGGGTTCTCGCACTGATTTTTTTTTTTTTATTTATTTAAATTTGTGTCTATTCACCTCCAGGGTTCTTTCTTATGTATAGCTTTTGAGTGTTTAATCACTATCACAGCCACGAGCAGCTTAATAGATAAGGATTTAATTAACAACAAAACACTTTCAGCCATTTCTAGTTATTTAACTAGATTAGTGATTTCAATTATTAAAAGAAATCTCAATTATATTACTTTCATATTTAACTATATCAAAAATTAATTATTTGTGCATACAAATTAGTTATAAGTTATTAAGACTAAAACAGGTTTACTGCATTTCGGTTTATTCTGAAATTTTGATTGGAGGTGAAAAAAATATTGAAGTCTATCTTTTTTACTCCATATTCAGTGGAAAGAAAGTATCTGGTCTCTGCAATTAGCACGACCATAAAGTCCAGTCACTGCCTATTTATTTAGATTAAAAGCTTTCAAGCATCTTAACAGAACAATCAATTTCAACTAGAATTTTCTAATTTCAATTAGAATTTAGATTTTTACTATAAATCGGAGCTTCACTCGGTGTGAAGCGGCTGATGTTAATTCTTTTATTGGTGCATGTTCCAGATGAGTTTATGCGACTTTAATAAATACAACCTCATAACACAAAAATTAAGGTATAAATGTAATTAAATTGATTGATGAATGTATTAACACTTACGTGCAGTTATGACCATCCTCTGTGACCTTTTCGCGTACAGGGGGAGTGAATCTACATTGAAACCTGTGAATTTCAGCACACAAACAGGCCTTTTTTTTTATTGTCCACATCGTAGCTCAATTCGACTGAACACAGAGCCACATTCCCACAGAACCCCACGCAGTCTCGCGTCCTTTAAAATTTCCTGCTCATTTTCTCTTAAAGAGAACCTTTCAGTGAAAGTTGCCTTATCTATTTACATAGCACAGTACAGGTAGTACTACCCAGTATTCGAAGGTCATAGGTCATGCTTACCCATTTCCACCAATGTTATAACAACGTCTGAAAGAGTAGGACTGCTTCTGGCGGTATGCTCACAGCTTGCTTTTGCACATCGACCAACCTCAGATATATCTGCAAATTAAATCATAACCGAACAAAAAAAATTTATCATTTCAATGCAAACATCAGTTAGAATCACACATTCTCTGATAAACGCTAAGGAGTGACAGCCTGGAGGGCTCTTCAGCTACAGCTGGTCTATCTACAGCTACCTTTACTCTTGCCTACGGTTTAGGTTTAGCAGCATTCATAAAGGACTAGGTTAAAAAAAAAAACGCTGCTCTAAACCCTGCTGCAAATATACACTTCAGATACCCACCATGATAATACTTTTTCCATGGAATTTAGCAGAAAACCTGCTTGGGTTTAAAAAAAAAAAAAAAAAAGATAAAAAAAAAAAAAAAAAAAAAACCAAAAAAAAAAAAAAAAAGAAAAAAAAAAAAAAAAAAAAAAAAAAAAAAAAAAAAAAAAAAAAAAAAAAAAAAACCAAAAAAAAAAAAAAAAAAAGAAAAAAAAAAAAAAAAAAAAAAAAAAAAAAAAAAAACAAAACAAAAACACAAAAAAAAAAAAAAAAAAAAAAAAAAAAAAAACAAAAAAAAAAGAAAAAAAAAGAAAAAAGAAAAAAAAAGAAAAAAAGAAAAGAAAAAAAAAAAGGGAAAAAAAAAAAAAAGAAAAAAAAAAAAAAAAAAAAAAAAAAAAAAAAAAAAAAAGAAAAAAAAAAAAAAAAAACAAAAAAAAAGGGAAACAACAAAAAAAAAACAAAGAAAAAAAAAAAGAAAACAGAAGAGAAAAAAAAAAAAAAAACCTCACACTAACTGAAAAAATATAATGCAGTGTTTGCTTTTCAATGCCTTGACATTTCACGGCTTGCATTTTAGTTGCTTAATATAACTGCGAGTATTTCAATTTAAAACATTTTACACCTATTTTCATAATTAAAAATCTTATTGTTTATATTCACCCTCCAGATTTCACTACCACAATATTCAACCTGTTTAAAAATACAACGTATAAAAATTGACAGGCAATTTCTGGACCATTTTTTTTTCCAATCAGCCATATTCATCATTGAATATTCAATATTCATCAATGCATGTGGTTGCAAATCTATAGACCTATAAATACATCGACTGCAGAAGTTTTTTCCAGAATTCCTATAACTGAGTCGTGTGCTTCTTGTGGCTATACAAACCGGCACCTTTTCACACAGGTAGGACTGAAAAGTTGTTTCTTGTTGTAGTTGGTTATTAAAACATTTTGCTGACAGTAACTTAATTGGCCCCCATCAACCCTTAAATATGCAAGCCCTAAAAATTCAAGGCATTAAATTGTTTTTTTCCCCCCCCAAAGACATTGGTCATTATTTTTCTTCCATATTTAATAGCCTTGCCCATGGGTCTAGAAGTGGTGGCCCCGACTTGAACTCGTAACATTTTAATTAACCACTAAGCTACCACTTGCCATAATGTAACCCAGGATAAAGACTATGAATTATAGACTTATCCGAAGGCTAACGTAAACAATATCAACACCAGGTTATGGTCTACTGGCACCAAGTATCCTACAAGTATCTCATCCGAAGTGCCGCTTCCGTTAGGATTCATTTTTAGCCCTAAAGAAACAAAGTTGATATTTGCCTTTACATTTCTAGCAATTCACAGATGTGACATATACAGAGAAGTTTACTTTAATCCAACTGAGAATAAATTAAGGATAATAACACACTGTCTTACAAACGCAGTCCAACACCTCAACCATTAAGCTACCGCTTCCTGCTTGATATAAATGAGCAGTAAAACTGTTGGTGATGATCAGTGTGTATTCATTGCATAGAATAATTAACATCTTTATTAATGCCTTTCCCTCCATCTAAACACACATTGCCTAGTTTAATGCTTTTTTACACACACAGTTTGTAGATATACAGTTGCTTGACTGTGTCCCATCTGTTTATTGCTGTATAACTTTGCTGTATAAAGAGGATTTAGGCACCTTCCTAATTATACATTTAAAGAGAAGGTAAATATATAAATACTAGCAGTAATCATATAACTACAAAATATTTACACGCCGATTTGCCTATAAAAACATGGGCTTCTGCTTTATAAGTTTGTATTATGCAAAATCAACACGGATGTGATGGTGCTTTGCTCCCCCACAAAACCTGCGCTGTGTTATTCAACTGTTTTGGCATGGATGGACTGAAGCAAAAACAATTATATTCGTTTAAAAAAAAAAAAAAAAAAAAAAAAAAGACTTGGCACATCCCTAATATCTGCAGCCGATTTGGGTCAGTTATGAGGACTGGGCTAAAAACGCTGTCTGGTTTTCATTACTTTGTCGGTTTTATGTGTGTGGTTTTTTTTGTTTACATTAATGCCATCTGGTAAACACCCTTATAAGGAGTGACTTACACTTATCTTGGTTATACTACCAAGTGAGGCAAAGGCTTCGGATTAAATATACAGGGAAAATCCAGCCAATCATCTGACAGGAGCATGAAATAACGCAGATACAGTTTAAGGGTACCTACAAGGGCATCACAATACAATACAATATCTAACAGAATATTGAAATAAAACATTTTACAATACAATAAAAATGTAAATGTAGTAACTAAAAATAGGAGAAATACAAAGCCGGAGGCACCTTTATTTTTCCCGTCATGCTTCGGAGAGAATGGCCGCATGTATCAGCGACAACTACAGGAGTAACAAGTCATTCGGGAACAATCGAGTACTGTAATTCACATACTACGAATTCGCCTCACATACTCAGTTTGGCACACTAAACAGTATGGAAGTATAAGATTCTGGATGTGTTGCCAGCATTATGTTGATTTCTTATGTTGAAGCCCTTCGGTTTAACTTACAGCTCTGCATCATTTCCGTTAACGTTTCCACGACTGCTTTCTCAGCGCTGTCGAAGCCACATTCCGTCAGCAGAGAGCTGACCACCACCTGCAGGGTGCGCCGCCGTGCCAGGTAGTAATTCTCAGCGGGGCTCGTAGCTGACTTATTACCAGAAGACCGCTAAAAAAAAAAAAGAGAAAAGCCACTGTTAAACAGGACAACGATTATTTCGACAGCCGATTAATCGACTGGTTTTAGAATCATTAGTTGATTATTAGTTAATTGTCTTTTTACTATTATTTCACCGGTCAATTGGTAGACTTTACCTTTCGTGATTATAGTCATACAAAATCTAACAAATTAAACAAAGGATATAACTAGTACCCTAAATGTCAAACCAGAGACTTGATAGTTGAGGGGCGAAGTGGTAGCCCAGTGGTTAAGGTGTTGGACATTTTACATTTACAGCATTTGGCAGACATTTTTTATCCAAAGCAAATTACATTAATCTCCTTTATACAACTGAGCAACTGGGGGTTAAGGGCCTTGCTCAGGGGCCCAGAAGTGGCAGCTTGGTGGTGCTGGGAAAGGAACTAATTAACAGTCCAACACCTTAAATATTGTGCTACCATTTCCCCGACTACCAATCTGAAGATTGTGAGTTTGATTCCCAGAACCACCAAGCTACCACTAATGGGCCCCTGAGCAAGGCCCTTAACCACTAATTGCTAAGTTGTATAAATGAGCTGAGGTCGCTGTGAATAAGGGCGTCTGTCAAAAAACAGAAATGTCTCATTAATTAACATCAGAAAATTAACTTAACTAATTCGAACTGAACGTGACGCCGATTTCATATTAAATTCTGTTAAGATGCTTTGAAGCAATTAAATTAAATAAACCGAGATATTCTTATTAATTCACATAAACTGAGGAGTCGACTTTATTAAAAAAAATATCTTTTTTTTTTATTTAAATAAAAATGTCACACTAGTGACTTGAATCAATCACCAACTATAAACTAACGTTAGTCCTCGGCTGGGCACTTGCTGCTAATTGCTAAGCTAAGCTAACAGGCTAGCTGACGTAGTTAACTGCAAACGCCTAAAACGCAAAAAAAAAACCCTAACAATTTCGCCGAAAGACATGTTAAAAATAAAAAGTAAAAAAAAAAGCTTGGTGTAGCCCATAAATGTACAGAGACTCAAATATGTTAACATTAGCGCTTAGCTTGGAGCTGCAGTTTGTTTAGCAGGCTAGCCAGAGTTAGCAGGTTACCAGAACCGGGAAGCTATTTTACCATTCCAGCGTTTAAAGATCCGCCCGCCACAGCGGGATCCGCCATTTCTGCGAGAACTTCCACACTTTTAATTAAAATAAAAAGAAATAAAACGCGTTTCTTGTAACTAAATCATCATGTGTCCTTTCTGAACCGTGGAGCTATAGCGACTTTCGTTATGTACCACAGTAGCTTAGCATGAGTCTTCGGCATAATAAAAGTCTTGAAAACATCCCTTTTCCTGTTGGTCCTGAATAGGGCTAATATAATATAATGTAATGTAATGTAATGTAATGTAATATAAGTTTTGGTATTATAGTATTTACAAATTCGAAAATTTTTAAAATAATAATTGATAAATAAATAAAAAATAATTAATTAGCTCTGACTTAACTGAATAAATGCATTCATATAATATTCATTAGTATATCATTATTATCTGCATTCATCTGGTCAAATGTATTCTGGGTATCCTGGGTCATCCTGGGTATTTTATATTATTAATGCTGCTCGGCTTGTCTTATGTACATTAGGATGACCAAAAAAAAGCTTAAAAGTCTTTTTTAGTGGTCTACCAAACACTCATCAATGTCAAACTGTTTAAGATGGCCAATCAATTTATATAACTTTCACTCTGAGATACAGTGCCATGTGACAGGATGTGCCTGGCCCACTCTGCCATCCCCTTAAAGCTGGGCCAGATTACATACTATACAGATGATTACATTTTTAACCTTGCGGTGATCAACTGTATTAAATATTACTCAAAGCATGACATCTAAATAGTGTAAAAATTGTATAATTGTCTATGATAATTACAAGAAGTAGGGTAATTTTACTCTGTCTGGCCTGTTTTACCTGTTGACCCTATTTTTCTGACTTCATATCACATTACTTGTCATCCATGGTGTTTTTTTTGGTTTTTTTTGTAAAATGTAATTTAGCATAACAAGTATGCAGAATACCTAACATGGTGTATTCTGTGGTTGCGTAGATGCTTCTTGATTGCTCAGGATGCATTGTGGGATATCGGCGAGAGGGTGTGATTTAGGCTACCGATTCTATAACATTTAAGACACAGACGCTGGTTTTGCACAAACTAGAATTTTATTAAGCTGCAACCAAAGAAAGCAAACTCAGAAAAGACTCATTACATCCTTTTATAAATAGTTTTTAGCTGGTATAAAATCATTACATCATCTTAACACACTTACAAAGATCATTTTGAGAACTTGGAATTCCTAGCATTAGCTGTTCAACAGCATTCGCTTGCCACAGACACTTTGCGTTTTCTCTCTGTCAGACATACACATCCCTCAATGCAAAGGCAGCACACACACACAGAGCGGTGTGTTAGCGGAGTGTGTATTTTTAAGAAGCATGGGCTCTGAAACTCATACGCCTTTGCCTGAGCATGGGCAGTTCCTTAGCTTTGGCTTCCATCTCAGCGTCCAGTTCATCGTCCTCTGGGATGACGGTCTGTGGCTCCGGAGTCGGAGCTGTCGCTGTTATGATCTCCTCCATTTGTTTAGTCAGGGTGATTTCTTCCTGCTCAGGGAAAAGTGAACAGGCAGCCTCCACCATTCCGCTCATGATGCCCAGGACCGCAAAGGTCCCTCCAACCAGATAAATCTTCATGGCACCTTTGGATGGTCGAGCACTTATCATCTCCTTCGCAAATGGAATGATCTCCTGCATCATCTCCATTTTGTACAAAATAGAACAGTAGTCGTGACTGTAAGGATAGAAAAAAATAATCAACTATTTTATATATACACATATTACATTATTAAACATTTGGAGTTAGAAAATTAAACAATCGTATTAGCGAATCCGGGTATACAAAATTACTTACATGTGCAATACAAGTAAAACCTTTTTGTTGATTTCTCTCAATTATGTCCAAGTATCAACAGGCAACTAGTTGCAGTCTGGGTCCATATTTAAAGCCAGTGCTTACATAGCCACACCCACTAGTCATGAATATTCATAATGAAAAAAAAGAAGCACTGCCAATATGCTTGTGCAAGTTTTTGTGTGCCTCAGAGATGCAGGGTGCATGTCTAGTCACTTGAGATGACCTCTGTGTAGGCAACTTCATCTCCTGGTCGCGTGATAACAGTTATTGTTCACTGTTCTACGTGAGTAATGCGGTGTATCTTATGAGCCCTTTAGTTTATGATCCTTCTATATCTATAAGGTTATTGTTATCCGGACACACACACACTATAATACAGAGGTATTATACCGTCCAATACAGGAGTCAGGAAAAACTAGGTCTTTAGGTAACTACATAGAGATACAATTTTCGACTTTGTACTCTGTAAACCATCTTTAGTTCACTACTTTTACTGATTAAAAAAAACCCCATTACATTACGTTATCCAGAGCGACTTATATTTATTTCTTTTATACAAATGAGCAATTTGGGTTTAAGAGCCTTGCTCGGGGGCCCAGCAGTAGAAAATTTGGTGGTGCTGGGTGTGAAGCTTTTACATTCCGATTTTATATATTCCTTAGAAGACCTGAAACATAAACATGACATCTACACTGCTTAAACAGAATAAAATAACGGGCAATATAGTGTGTTTGTCTGGGCCAAAATGTATGCTTTTGTTTAGAAATAATTACTAGTGAAAATAATCCACAATTTTTTCCATATTCCAGTCAGATTATAGTAAACCATTATAAATTGTTTGGGACTCTATATTTATTAAAAGATTTGAATATATTACGACATCTACATCAACTGAGTCCTAAGTCATATTTATTAACCCTTTTTTATGAATCCAAAACGTTTTAATGTCTTTTTTTGCACTAAACTTTACAGTTACAGATTTTAGTTTTTGTTAACAGTTTTTGAAGAGCAGTTCTAAAATTAGGGCAATCAGTTAGAACGCTATCAGTTCACTTTACTCTACTTGGTTGTTTGCCAGCAGTTGCGGTCTTTAAAGCTGTTAAAACTAAGTTGGTACTAAGATCAATACGATTGCATCATCTTTAGTTAATGATCAGCCACTGTGGCTGTTTTTTTTTAAGATCTGGTGCTTGTCGATTCCTCAGTGTTTACTGTAGTTCTAATATAAGCGGTTCTTGCAGTAAGAGTTTCAGAACTGCGCTCACATACATGGTTCCATTATGAATGTTTATCTAGATCGGGTACAGAGTACAGGTACAGTTATCATCCACATACATAACTATACTGAGTGTGACATGTAATGTATGTATGTTAGGTTGATTTTTAAATTGCTCATAGGAGTGAGTGTAAGTGTGTGTGGCCCTGTAATGGACTGGCGACCTGTCCAGGGTGTACCCCTCCTGCCTTTCACCCTTTCAGAGACGGCTGGGATAGACTCCAGCAGACCCCTGTTACCCCGAATTAGACAATAAACGAGAATAGAAGATGAATTTTAAAAGTGGAAATGAATTTCTTGTTCCTCCTTTAATTTCATGTAACTATCTGTAACTGTCCTGAAAAAAAAAATTAACATAGAAGTGATTTCCTTGTTTTTTTTTATTAGTTGAAATAGCCATAACAATAATTTAACTAATTTCAATGTACCAATAATTAAAATAATAATGATCAGATATCAAAATAATTGTTTGGTGCATCCCTAATTTGGTGGAAAAAATTAACCTAATACAAAGAAGATAGACAGATGGATGGATGGATGAATTGATGGATGGATGGATGGATGGTGGGATGGATGGATGGATTTAGGGATAGATAGATAGATAGATAGATAGATAGATAGATAGATAGATAGATAGATAGATAGATAGATAGATAGATAGATAGATAGAATGAACTTTATTGTCATAGCAAATTACAGGTAGATAGCAATAAAATGCTTTTTAGGATCTACCAGAAGTGCCGATAGTGGAAATTGTACAAATGAACAGGTGCAGGTAAATGTGTGGATTTGTACATCAATAAATAAGGCTATTTCAGTTTGCACTATGTGCAAGTCGTTTTCTTTTTATATATTAATTGTATGTATATATACATACAGGTTGGTGATTGCTTAAGTCGCTCAAGATATCAAACGGTAAATTTGCTGTTAGCCTTTTACAACCATTTGGTAAAATCAGGTTGCCAAAAAACTTGACCCATGCGCCGAGTGAGTGATCATTTGTGTGTGAGGGTAAAGAGAAACGGGATATTAAGCAACATTATTTGTTTGACTCAATCTAGACATGACTTTTAGCAGCACATCAGAGACTTTTGACCCACAGCTCTGAGCCGTGCAATGGCCTGTCCCCCAGAAGCAGAGACGGTGTTAAGAAACCCGACCAAGCACGATCACGACATCACAGGCTGCACGTAACAAAATCCAAAAAAGCAGCTTCAGCAAAAAAAAAAAAAAAAAAAAGTAGAATATACTTTGTGTTGTGTCAAACTAGGTTAAGCACTAATAAATCACTGACAGTGACTTAGTAAACAGATTACATTCAAACTCAGATCTGAATACAGTTACAGTCTGGAGAATGTCAGAGACAATACATAAGTCTGCCTTTATTTTTGCCTAATTCATTTGGTAAAGCATCACAATTTGTCTTAATTTAAATTAACTTTAAATTTACTACACCGTGAAGTAAAATGTCATTGTGGTACATTTTCTTCATAGAATTGCAAACACATGCAATTCTTAAAGCTGATCTACTCCAAAGCTTTACTATCAGCTTGTCTTATCTAGCTTCATGAGGCCCAAAATGCAGCCCACAGTTTCAATATCCACACAAACTTTGTTGGTAGCCATTTGGATATTTTATAAAATTCTTCAAAAATAATTTACTTCCTACAATATTGGAAAGATTTTGCTGTCTTTGTGTCTTGGGCAAATAAATTTGTGTAAAACCTTTAAGCTAAAGTTTAATATCTACACTTTCCATTTTCCACATGTACATGCATGCCACTATCCTTCTGTGAAGTCACATAGTAATTTGTCATAATACAATAAAAACAAATAGACTATAGAGTCGTTTGCTTAATGGCTTAACGCTTTAGGCGTCACATCTTTGTGACATCACTGCAATTTGTTTTCTTAAATCAGCATCGGTACCTAAATGGGGACGTGGCGCTCACTGCTAATTAGATCGGGGTTCCATTCCCAGCAGCACAACGTTGCCACTTTGGGCCCTCTGATCAAGGACCTTAACCCCTAAATGCTTAGTTGTACAAAAGATATAAATGTAAGTCACTCTGAATAAGTGTGTCTACCAAATACGATAAATGTAGATGCAGTTTGTTAAATTCCAACACAAACAAAACTTCTTTCATCAATAAAAGTACTGATTAGATGATTATTTCTACCAAATATTATTTAGGTTTCAGTGGTTAGAACTGTTGCATCACGACAAGAAGGTCCCAGGTTCGTATTCCTGGCAAGAATCAAATAATAACTGACCAATCCAAAACAGGTGGAATTCAAAGTTTTGGGTAAAGTAAAAAGGGGTTGGATTATAGCTTTACTGGCAAAGATGTACAGTTAACGTCAGGTTGCTTGCATCCTATATATATTTTAAATACAGTTCTTAAGGACCAAGGTCAACAACCTTAGGGACAACAAACTCTAGACCAGCAATGACAATCCATTGACCGGGATGACCGCCAAACTCATTCAAATGGCACTTAACAATCAAAAGATAACATTAAGTGACCTAGTAGTAGGAGGTTAAAAATACACCGTTACAAATTTCAGCTTATTGCATTAGAAGTACTTCTGATCATGTATATTGGTAGAATAGTAGAGAAGTAAACCACAGTTTGGATTCAAAGAAAGGTTTTCCCATCAACCAATGGTATGTATTATATGCACTAATATGGCATATTTGCAGTAAAAAATAGAAAAAACATTTTCAATAAAAATTACGCCAATCCAGTCAAAACATGTACACAAAGTTAACGAAAACCTTACTAGCAAGAACCACTTGGCGTCCCTCTTTTTGTGTGCTAATGTCTGACACTATATATTATGTTATTTTCTGCCAGTAGAAGTCTTTTGGTGCTTATTTAAGTCTGGATATTGAAACAAGCCTTTTAAAAATAAATGATTTAGGTCAAATTAATTTTTCTTTTTTTTAAATATTTTTAAACGTTCATTTGTGTTTGGACTCCTTATTACCCATCATTTAAATATAATTGAGTCTAGCTACTCCACTTTTCCTAGCTTAACTAATTTTTTGATTATGTCTATGCTAACAACAAAAACAAAACGCCACAATGCTTCTAACATCAAGAAAGTAGCAGTTTGACTGGATTTGCTGTTTCAGTGTCGTTTCTGAAGGTTAACGTATTTCCTATTTTTTTCCAGTTGAAATTGTCAAAATAAAGGATTACATTTTTGCATGAACTTTTATTTAACGTAATCATTTAAAAAAAAAAAAAAAAAAAAAAAAAAAAAAAAAAATATATATATATATATATATATATATCTAGATATATATATATATATATATATATATATATTACTACAGTATATATATACAGTATGACATTACATTTTACATAATCTGGACTACATTTTTTTATTTGTAAGGGTTGCATCGTATATTGCACTGTAGAAGAAGTAGTAGCACACTTATTTATGCAATAATAGTTGAGTAGTAACAATTGTATATACATAAAATAAATGTACCATTTTCTGAATGTACATATGGCAAATAGTTTTTATATATATATATAAAAAGAAAGGACAGTCTGTTATGATGGTGGCTATAATAGTTGCATAAAAAATGCATAAATCTGTATTATAATTATAGTATTTTTATACTTCTTATAAAAATAAACTTTGGTTCATTTATTTCTAGAATGCAATTATTGTAATTGATTTGTTATTGGAAATAACATCCCCCATAAGCTAAATAATCCCCCATCAATTATCACCACAAACTATTAGGAGATTAATAACTAATAATACCAGTATCACACCACCAATACTTTTATGCATATGACGTACACAAGTTCTGAATAAAATGGAGTTTTTTTATAGATAATAATACCCAGGGCTGTTACATCAGTCTTGAGAAACAAGTTCTGTTATACGAGCAGGTGGTTCCGCTGTGGCTCAGCAGGTTGTTTTTCCACATGTCATATGTATAGTTACGTCTTGCATATGTGTTTGGGTAACATGAAGTGTAGACATTCCTCTTAACTCCAATACAGAAGTGAAGCCAACAAGTAACAATTCAGCTGTTTGGTAATCAACTCCATATCCCAACCAAACCAAAGCCCAAAGCAGTTCGACCTGCCAACTTCAAGTAGCCAGTGGCCAAAATACAGGTCACAGGTCTGCAAAAACACACAAACAAGTTGTGAGGTCATGTCCTTGACACAAATAAAATACACGAGTAAAGATAGTAATTATAGTTTATTACTATGGAATAATTTTGCAGATTTGGATCAAGCACCTCAGTTACTAATCATCAACCATGCTAGTTCAAGGATTTCATAAACCGCTGATCTTTTACGTTTGTCACACACGTCCAATTTACACAGAATCATGTAAAAAAAAAATTGTTGCGTGGTTCTGTGGGTGAAACTCCTTGTTTATAAGGCTGCATTTACACTGCAGATCTTGATGGTCCTGACTATATCTAATTTTTTGACTTACATCTTCTTTTAAAACTGACCCGTATCTGATTTTTACACTATACACAGCAAAACAGCCCAATGGACAAAAACGGAATTAGCATTCAGTATTTTGTTTCCTGCGCCATCAAAAAACAATGCCTTTTTTGGGTGAAGAAAAAAAAAAAGAGAGCCCTTTGTTTAACACAAATCAGGCCTGAGGTCACATAAGACACTTTTTTAATCATTGTTTTTACAAGTAAATATTAACTAGAGCTCTTGACCTGTTTTTGCATAATTTAATGCATTGTGCTCCTGACATATGATCAGATCGCTAATTATGCTAATGAGAAATATCCAGAGAAACAATACTAAAGCGTCTACCAATTTAAAAAAAAACATTGTACCTGTTAATGTCTACTTATAATGCTGCAATGGCCAGTCACATGACACAGCAGACACTGGTCTGAATTTTCTCCACACTGCGATTGGTTCCAGTCTTCTCACACCTGTGTAAATAGGAGGGAGATACAGTATTTTTAAATAATCGAAAATTGTAGAGTTTCTGCTTTGTATTTTTTTAGCTATACTATATATTTTTACTAGGATAATGCAGTATACAGTGTCTCTAGGGGTTGGATTTTTTTACTTGGCTTAATAATAAAGAAATATTTCATTCACGGCCGGCCCAAGCTTTAAGCAGAAATTCATTTGGGGGCCCCTCAGTGTCACCAACATGACCAGTTATTATCAATTGTTCACACACTATAAATTGAACACACCTATAATCAATCATTACTTGTAGATGTGTTGCTTGCATTGAACCAAGATTTTATCACTGTCTATTGACATAATAGATCATAAAAACAATCTGTCATTTCATGTATTCTTGGGGGACTCCTGGTGGCCACGGGGGCCCCAGGCAGCCCCTTGATTCGCTTATGTACCTATTTAGGTTTCCTGGTTCGGAATGGTAGACATATTTGGTCTTCTCAGCGACGGCGAGCGTAACGCTATGGCTGACCTTCGGCAGGTAGTACTGGGTCTTCGTTTCTGTGGAAACATGCGGCAGTCTCATATGACTGCAAGGCAGGTTCCCGTTAAGTTCTAAATTGTCTGGGACAGGATTGTTGTCTGTTGCTTCGGAGGGAGACGTTGAAATGACTTTAACTTCAGGCAGCTGAGTCTGGTTCAGGTTCTGTTTCACCGAAGCCTCACAATGAGCAAGTTGTAGCTTCTTCATGTGATTAATGGCCACTGTAGCATTGAAAGCTTGCTGAAACACAAATATAAAAAACTAGTTAGATAGTCTTACTATCCCATAAAAATAAAAAAAAACAAGACCAGACTGGTATAAATCACACAAATCACAAATGACCGTCGATGAAGCTGTGTTGTGTAATTAGGCCAGAGGTTAGATAAATGAATCCAGAGGGAATAGAGCAAAGAGGGGAAATTTTCATAGTTAGAGCCTGAAGAGACTGAGTGCCTTTACCTTCCACTTGGATTTTGCAAAGTTCTTCTGGATCTGCACACTGACAGAATGGTAGATATCATGGCTCTGGGCTGTCTCTCCAATAATCCTGAAGACAAATGACGAAACAAATTTGTGTGTGAATCTTTTCATCCATAATGTCGAACATAAGCTTTTAATTTATCTTCCGAATATAAAGAAGTGAATGACACGTACAGTTTGTATTCTATCACAGCTAATTGGTGCACTATATTGCCAAAAGTTCGCCAGATTTACTTCCACTTTTCAACACTATTAGTGAGATTAAAGTCTGGGGTGCAGTCGGTCTTCCCAAAGGTGTTCAGTGTTGAGTCAGAGTCAGGGCTTTGTACAGAACACTTAAGTTTTTTCCACTCCAAGCATAACACACTATGTCTTAATGAAGCTCAGGGGCTTTGTACACAGGGGTATTTGTCATGCTGGAACAGGGTTTTTGGGTCTCATAGTTCCAGTGACAGAATATAGTTAAGGATACAACATACAAAGACATCCTAGACAACCATGTGCTTCCAAACAGATTTGATAAGGAATCGCATATGGATCTGATGGTAAGATGTCTACAAACTTTTGGCAATATAGTTTATATTAAATTTAATGCTGTGTGCATTATTGTGCAAATGAAGAAACACTAAGGAGCATTATGATGATGTGCTATAAAGCTGGCATCTGGTACAATAGGCACAATTCCTCGCCTCTACCTTTAAATAGGACAGGTGGGGGTTGGGGGCTACAGAAATAAACCATATTTTTAAAAAAACATGGTATCCAGACCAAAATATTTTTGTGTTATGATGAGACCCAAACACATTTCATGTCAGAAAAGGATAATTATTACTACTATAACCTAGCTAACTAGGTTTGTACACGCTATTACATGATGCCATGATGCAATTGTACTTTTTATTCAATTTACTTTAGTTGCCAAGCAATGAAAACTTGAAACCGGTTAGCAAACCGGTGCTTTCACTTGCCCGGTGGGATAGCTAATGGATTTAGCATTGATTTACCCTGCTAATATTTCTCCATTGACTATAAAATGTCGGAACCCATTTTAGCGCTTTCACTCAAACACGTTTTATTTTTAAAGCTAACAATTCATATCAGAAAATTTTCCAGTTTTTATTTATTTATGTACAGCGGTGCCTTGATTTACGAGTTTAATCAGTTCCGTAACTCAAATTACTCAAATGTCAAATCAATTTTCTCTATGAAAATGAATTGAAATGCCATTAATCCGCCCAGGGCCCCCAAAAAAACACAGCATTTTTTTTAATTTCCATGTTTTTAAAAATCTTTTTCTTTTCCTTTCGGCTGTTCCCCTTTAGGGGTTGCCACACCGAATCATCTGTCTCCACCTAACCCTAAGAAAAATAGGCTTATAAATAACAAACATTGTATAAAAATGATACAATACAAGTACTGTAATAAACTGGTTTTATTAAGTATAATGTATGGCATTTACTTTGGCGATCAGACGACTCCACTTGCTTGAACACTTGCTAATGCGCATATCTGACTAGCTATCGAGTGAGACAGGGGATACTGGGTGGATGTCACATCGTTTACTGTGGCGTTCAAAAACTGATTAATTATTTTAACACCTATAGATGTCATATAAATTGGTGTTAATAAAATATATTTGTTAGTGATAACTAGCGGTTGGGTGTCTGAATCTGGCTCGTGACCCAAATTTTAGTTCGCAACTCAAAGCAAAAAGAATCGGCCGAGATACGGCTTGTATCTTGAAAAACTTGTTAGTTGGAATACTCGTAAGTCAAGGTACACCCTGTATTTGTTTTTTTTAATTGTATTTGAAAGTTTGTAGTTTGTGTATTTGTCAATTGTTAGCTTTACTTGATTATTGTTCTTTCCAACAAATACTAACGCAATATCACGTAAGCAAGACTGCAGTCGCACTGAAAATCAGCACAGCTGGGATTCCCGCGCAGGTAACAGCAAGCAGCCTTACAGCAGGCTAACTCTAATACAGCTTCTATACAACAGTTTTACAAATAGGAAATATTGAAAAATATGGTCAAATCTTTAGTTTAATTTTTTTCCTATCTTTTAAAGTAGCCCTAAAAGAAGCCATGATATAATTACAGCCTTTGAGCCTGTAAATAATTGTAAGAATGTTGAATGACTTCTAGATAGAATTGGAACATCATTTACCAAAGATAGACAATCTTGGTAATACACAGACAGACAGTCTGTTAAACTGAATATCATCTGTCTAGTTTAGTTAAACTAGCGGACCAGAACTAACTGTTGTACCATCTTCCCTGAAATGCTTCTATCTCACCATGGATGCCTCAGAGCTTGCTCTGTCGTGTAGCGTAAATTAGGATTCTTCTGCATCATGTTGCGGATGAAGTCCTTTGCTAAAAAAAACCAAAACAAAACACAATATGTACACACATAATTTAACATTCATACCATGTCCATATGCAGTATTTTTAATTATTATATTTAAAAAAAGATATTTTACCAGATTCTGAGATGTCGTCCCAGAACGGAGAGTCAAACTCATACTGGGCTTTCATAATCTTCGAAAAGAGACGTGTCTCTGATTCCTCATAAAAGGGGGGATATCCACAAAGACTGCAAAGACACATCAGACACCAAGATCATTACATTTTACACATGCATTATTTATTCATCTTCTATAACTGCTTATTCCCTAATTCGGGGTCACAGGGATCTGCTGGAGCCTATCCCCACCCTGTAAAGGTCGCCAGTCCATCACAGGGCCACACACACACACTCACGGGCAATTTAGAATCACCAATCAACCTAATATACATGTTTTTGGACAGTGGGGGAAACCGGAGTACCCCCAGTAAACCCATGCAAGCACAGGAAGAACAAACAAACTCCACACAGAGAGGCCCCTGCCAGTACAGTACAGTTGTGTGTTGTGTGTAATGTGTTGAACTTTTGGCAGATTCTCCACTAGAGGGAAGTCTTTCACCCGAAACTCTCCACATTTTAACCTGCCTCATCGGTATGGCCAATATAACAAATGCAAGTCATGATTTAAACTCCTAACAAGTCTATCTTTTTATCTTATGGAACTGTTTGCTACTATAATTCAATATATCGTATCAGCATCGACATCACGTCTGCAGTATTCACGTTACAGGATAAGCGAGGTCAGGTCGGGATAATGGTTGATTGCACTACAGTTCAGAACGCATGTGATTGGTGGATTAATTGCAAAGTTATAGACTGAAAATTAAGGATTTAAAACCATATGTGTAAATGCTAAACTTTTACTAATACATTCGATTATTCAATTCCTTTATCTGAATCTACATTTACATTTTCATCTTTGTTCTATTGTATTTATCTATAATTTGTGTATTACATTTTACACATATTTTACACCTTACTCATTCTAAAATCATGAATTCTTTCCAAATAGAGCCATTCAAGTCATCCAGTAAAATCTTTTCATATTGTTATATATATCGCAATAAAAGGCGTTTTTATACCAGGCGTGGTATTAAGCTAAAAACGATAAGTTGATGCAGAAAAAAATAAAAATAATAGTAATATAATGGTTTATTAGCGATTATAAAGTAATTCCTTTGTTTTGTTTTTTTTTTTATTAATTAACTAATTAAACAAAGTAGATTAAAGCCTATAAAACAATTGCAGCTCTATTAAAAATAATTTATTCTTTTATTTTATTTATTTATAATTTATTTATAATAAAAAATACATTTTAAAGCCGAACTTTATGTTACCATTGGCAAAACTTGATAATTTAACTAATTGCCCAAGCTATAATTTTTGCCGATTACTTGTTCAAATAATCGTTGATTAATCATCGATCCAAACAATTGTTTGTTGCAGCCCTAGTCTGATATTTAAGCTAATGCTGTTATTGTGGATTTGGTAGTATCAGTAGTAGTAAAATAAGAAAAAAGTTGGTATCTTACAGGATGTAGGTAATGACTCCGATAGACCAGCAGTCCACTGCTTTACTGTAGGGCTTCTGTGCTAATACCTCGGGAGCTAAAAGCAAGCAAAGCAATACATCTTTTTCAGTACAAGCATCACACAGAAAGTAATATTTGCATTTTTTTTCCCTTTAACCCTTATATGACCTGCTTACCCACATAGCCTGGGGTACCACAGGCCGTCGACATGATGCCCTTGTCCTCCATCTTTGAAAGTCCAAAATCGCTGATCATTATCTTGGACTTCTCATCAGGACTGTAGTACAACAAGTTCTCAGGCTTTTAGAGGAATAAAAAAAAGATAATGATAAGGAATTCATTAGATATGATAGAACTCAACGCTTACATTACATTACTATAAATACCTTGAGATCACGATGTACTATGCCATTCTTATGCAGGTAATTAACTCCATCAAGCACCTGCCTTATCACTAAGCTAGCATCCTTCTCTGAGTACACGCCCCGGTCCAGAATCCGATCAAACAGCTCACCACCTGAAACGCTGTCGAAAAGAGGAGAAAAAACTAATTGTAAAGTAAAATTGCTGTAGTGAGTATAAATATACACAGCGGTGACCGCTATAAACAATACAATTACGTTAAAAATGTTTTTCTTGATTATTTTGTTAGTTTTTAATGGTGTTATGTCCACAAAATTACCTATAATTAGTTTTGTTAAGGTTAAACTGGAATATCCTACATTAAAAAGGTAACAGATGCTTAAAGCCTTTCCGACTTTATAGTGGTAAAGGTGTTTGACTGATACCAGAAAGACCGGGGGTTTAATTCCCAGTACCACCAAGCCAACTGTGGACCCCTGAGCAAGGCCCTTAACCCCCTATTGCTCAGTTGTATAGTCGCCCTGGATAAGGGCATCTGCCAAATGCTGTAAATTTGTCCAGAGCCACCCCCAGCATTCATCAGAAATTTTCGGTGTATGTATGACAGCCATTTTTCCCAGCCTTACTACACCAGATCTTGTTGCCGATATACTGAAAACTCATTTTTAAGGTGCAGAACAAGTAAAATAATTGAAAGAATTAAGTTTTTGCACGCTATTTCAAAACGTGCATCTATAAGCGCTATAAGTGACTAACATGAAATTATACCGGCTATAACAGTCTGAACAGCTTAATCAAGTCACCTCTTAAAAACACTAAGGCTCCGAGCACCACATAATGTCAGTCATGCATGCATTTTTTTATATAGCTGACATAGACATCGATTGTGACATGTGACAAAACAAGACAAAGACAGACTGAAGCACAGGGGTATAAATACACAAACTAATGAGGGGGGAAACGATCAACTAAACAAGACACATGACCATAATAAACCAATGAAGACATGGTCACATGGTGAGGGGAATCACATGACAAGACATAAACGTTGAGCACATGGACTGGAACAATGACACAAAGTCTCGCTGTTGCCCTCCGATGGTTCAGCAAGGCAAAGCACCCGGCGAGCCTGACAGAGTTGTATTCGATATTGCATATGTGTTCTACGTGTTGTAAATTGTTGTATTATAATTTAAGACTTGTAAAGCAATAACACAATGTGTTTGTAAGCAGTTTGTGGACATTTTAGCGGTGCTTTTATAGCATCGACTCATTAGTGATATCATAGACAAGAAAATCATCCCTTTATTCCCAAATCTTGAGATGAATTATAACTATTTTTTTGAGCAGGATAAGACTTTGATAGAATTGCGTCAAAAATTCAGTAGTACAACCTTCAAATAAAATAATAGTGTAAAAAATAACCTTTGTACTACTGAAAATTAATTATACCAAGTAAAGAAAGTATTGCATGACTCATGATTGAATGTAGTTTTTTTTTTTTTTTAAAAGGATGTCTAATAGGGCTGTGCGATTCGGGAAAATATCTAATTGCGATTTTTTCTGACAGATATTGCAATTGCGATTTGATTTGCAATTTAATTTTAGCGACCTTTAGCAACACAGTCCTTAAACAGCCACCTGTGGTTGTATTCCTTTGTGTTATTGCAAACAATTCTGCAACAGCTCTTAAAAATCACCTTTTCTGTTGGTTTATGTCACTTCAAAGCTAAAATAATTCGATATTACAGATAGGCAGTTTTTTTACTGTATTAATTGGCCAAATGATCCCTCTGGATCAGAAGAAGCCCTAATCCACTCCGCCACGCTTTACATGCACATGGCTAAGAAAATGCTGTTTGGCCACATGAAGCTGTTGCGCACTCAATTGGCTTAGTGTGACTGTCACTCAAAGGGAGGAGTCATACATTTGCTTTTGCGATTGTCTAATGCCCTAATGTCTAACCTATCGACAACTAGTTATAAAAACCCATCATTCATGTTTAGTTGTTAAAAGTTTATCTCACATCAATAAAAAATAAAGCATTTATCATAGATAGATAGATAGATGGATGGATAGATAGATGCTGTAAATGTAGATAGATAGATAGATAGATAGATAGATAGATAGATAGATAGATAGATAGATAGATAGATAGATAGATAGATAGATAGATAGATAGATAGATAGATAGATAGATGCTGTAAATGTAGATAGATAGATAGATAGATAGATAGATAGATAGATAGATAGATAGATAGATAGATAGATAGATAGATAGATAGATAGATAGATAGATAGATAGATAGATAGATAGATAGATAGATAGATAGATAGATAGATAGATAGATAGATACAACTTACAGCTGCATGACCAAATAATAATGAGTGCGGCTTTCATAGAGATCCTCCAATCCCACCACATTTTCATGTTTGATCCTAAAAACAGATCATGAATTAATTTACATACACAACTACATAGACAAACACACACACACACACACACACAAACAGGTTGTCCCAAAAGATTCCACACATCAAAAATCAACGCTTTTTATCCGTGTCTTACTGTAAAAACATATTTTACATTAATATTATACGGCTGTTTAAATCTATTCTCACACACAACACACACATATTTTCAAATGTCCCAAACTAGTGACAGGAATAAACAAGAATAAATCTCCGCTGACACAGCTAGTAAGCACATGGTATCAACTCTCTCTGTGTATCAATTTTAATTTGAACCTTCTCAACACAGCAATCTCGTTCTCCAAGTTGACGTCCTTTTTGTTCTTTTTCTTCACACACTTGATGGCAAAAGGGTTTCCTGTTGTCCTCTCCTTCACCATGAACACCTCGGAGAACGCTCCACTAAGAGACAGACAGATACAGGCAAACGAGTTAAATGAGGCCGTTTGATTACGAAGATTAAAATGCTAACCTGTTGTGAGATTAAGAAACAGGTTGATTTTTCTTTCTTTTTTCCACACATGACCTCTTAATACCCTTTATCAACTTCTGCATGCTTTTGTTTCATTGGCCATTCCTGCTAAAAATTGGAAAAGGTGAGAGAGCCATTATTTATTATTAGCCTTAAGGCTATGTAAGGCTAATAATTCTGGTTACATTTCCAAAATCTTTTTGGCTTGTTGGTGGTACAAGAGGCCATAGCGATAACTAATTGTTCTCTGTACCTTCCACTGTTTAAAGCTGCAACCTGGAATACATGTCCTGGCTGGGGATTAAGCCTCAAAATCCCTTACCCAATGGAAATAGTAACGGCTCAGGTATCCAGGTGTGGTGCTTAAACCAGGTCAATGAGCTCGCCAAGATGGATTCAAAGCCGTGTTGATTTTAAGTCTATAAAATCTATAACTGATATTATTAAACAGTTTGGTCGCGTGCTATAAAGGAAGTGCAAAAAGTTTTATAAATTTAACCATTTTGATTTGTTTATTCATGTTCAGTATATTTATTAAATTTAACTCTATTCTTACACTTAACTGTAATTTTATTTATTCATTCATTATCTATACCCGCTAATTAGGGTCACGGGGATCTGCTGGAGTCTATCCATGCTGTCATTGGGTAAAAGGCAGGGGTCACCCTGGACAGATTGCCAGTCCAACGCAGAGCCAAATACAGACTAACAACCACATATACTTACACTCACTCCTATGGGCAATTTAGACTCACCAATCAACATAACATACATAACATATAACTCCACACAGAAAAGACCCCTGCAGGGGATACAAACCGGGGACCTTCTTGCTATGAGGCAACAGTGCTAATATATATATATATATATATATATATATAACATACACACTATATTCTCAAGGGTGAAGACTATTTTATATTGTAGCGGGACACCCACATGCAACAGCCTGTCTCACACTCTATCGCCCCCACAAACACACACATTTATCAAGAACAGGCGGTATCACCAAATTGATTTTAATTGGCACCTCCAAGTTTCTCTGAGGCTGTCACACTGTCTGTTACCCAGAATTTCGCCTCCGCTTTAAATAAAGAAGCTATGAAACTATGTTTTGAGCCAGGCTTTGTAACCGCACCAATTATAACAATATAACCTTATATGTTCTCAGCAATTAGCAGATTTATTTATTAACTGCCTATATGCGAAACATTAAAATGTGCAAAGAGATGACCAGTCATTATCCCTGAAAGATGAGAGTGCATCTTATTCCCAACCGTTCATTTGTCGCAATTTCATGCAACACATTTTCCCCCCAGAGGTAAGTTCTGTCGGGGGATATTGGGATTTAGTTCAGGTTGTTTTTCACACAGGAAATGAGTGGGTCATCTCCCTAAGGTGAAGCTTCTCCCACAGCTCCCACTGCTTTGATTGTAAAGACACCTGGGAAGATTGCAATTGATGAAATGCTGTTAAGGAAAATGATAGCACTGTAGTTCGGAGATTTTATTAAGCTTAGCTAGCGGCTTTTGATGATGTTTTTATTTTCATGGTTGAGACAGTAGTACACCAATAAAAAAATGTATTGAGTGCGTGAAGATAAACCCCAAACTCTTCAGTAAACCGTTCTGGAAGCGTTCCTGATTCCTGACGGTTTAAACAGCACAGCTTATCACAGCCTTCCATATCCTACAGCTAGCTTCTGAGAGTCGAGAGAAACGTAGAGGGTGTTAATAACAACTGCTGTTTCTTTTTGTGCCAACAAGATATAATCAGTAATTCTAGTAGTGAGTACTAGTGATTTGTATCTAATGCTTTTCAATTTATTTATTTTAAATGTTTATTTCTATAAATTTACAAAATGTATTAAGCAAAAAATTGTAATTCACTTTAGCTGTAACTATCCTTTGGTTTTAAACCAGCATTATTTTTTTTTAGACTTTTTACAGTTTTTTCAGTAACAAGATTTAAGTGAACAAATGAACCAAATATACCAAACATGTGCTAATGACCAAAAATGTCATATGCAGTTGAATCACTTTAACTTAAACAGCTGTGTAGGTCACTTAAAACTGGGTCAACAACAGTCAAACTTTGCTACTAACGTGATGTCGGAAAAGACAAATTTCATGCCACAGGTGACACACCATGGCAAAACAAGACATGATAAAATTCTACTGCATCAGCAGTATTTGCCCCCAGGCAAATATTTCCAAGCAGACTGAGATTTTAAGATGTGCTATTTTAAAGAAGCAGAAAAACAGGCAGTGTCGAGGATCATATACATCATAGGGTCAGCCTGGAAAACTTTATGCAGCAGATAAAAGGCACATCAAGCTTTCTTTCCTCTCGCATCAGAAGATGTCCAGCAGCGCCATCAGCAAAGAACTGTCAGAAACCAGTGGGACACAGGTACATCTATCTACCATCTGGAGAAATCTGGCCAGAATTGGCCCTCATAGTAAAACTGTGGCCAAAAAGCCTAAAGGTTTGTGGAAATAAGGCTAAGAATCTTGACTCCTGAGAATCTTTAAAAAATACAAAAAATGGCAGCAGTTGCTTTCAAATATTTGGCCATAGCAGGTGGCCTATTTTTCAGTACAATAATGAATATCTGCAAGTTTGGGCTCCATTTTTGCAAATGGTGTTTGGGGTAAAAATTGATCAGGATTAAAAATGTCCTCATTGCCGAAATTGACTAGGCAGATATTTATCTATCATGCTATCATTATTCCATCAGGGAGCGTCTGATTGGCCCTGCAGCAAGGCAACGACCCCAAACATACAGCCAAAGTCATTAGGAACTATCTTTAGTGTAGAGAATGTCTTGTGGACCAAAGTGATGGTTTGGCCCCCACAATCCCCTGATCTTAACATCATAAGAGTCTGCCTGAGGTTGCATAGAGTGACCTGAGGCAGTCTGCGTTCACAAAGGATCTGGGGTTTGTTCCTCCGGAAGTTTGAATCCACCAACCTGGCAAGTTCCTTTTTAAAACTGTGCAGATGAACATAGTTGATGCTTATTTGCAGGCAGGTAACTCCAAATATTATATTTTTCCTTTGTTTACTAGCTTTCTATTTTCCTAGATTATAAATTTTAGCATTTTTATTCTTCCTAATTTATTCCTAATTCCTAATTTACAGGATTTTTTTTTATGCACACAGTACGGTACATCCACAAGTGTTTATGAGCAGTAAAGACTTTTAATATGTTGTCTAAATTCCTCAAATTATGTTTAATTTATAAATATCTTTAATTTTTTCATTTTGCAGAATTGGGATTACTATTCATGCAGTATGTTCTATGCTAAAGTATATGTGACAAAATAACAGCATTTATTTATTTTATTATTTATTTATCTGTAAATGAATGTCTAATATTTAAATGTCTGCGTAGGCTGAAGAGCAAGGCTTCTCCAAGCTCATACAGCTTTTTCCTGACTCATTTCAGCATCATCCTTTTACAGATTCACTCAAAATGTTTCTATTCCGGGTCAGAGGTCAGATATAAAGCAGTTACAATCACCAGGCAACGTGTCCCCAGTGGCATAATACCATTAACTGATTCTATTCACTGTAAAAACCCATATAATTATTATATATTGATATAATTCCCACTTTACAGGTAAAAATGAATAATCTGCTATACTCACGATCCGAGCACCTGTATGAAATCGAACACGTCCTGAATGTTGTCAGTGCTTTTCTTCCAATCATAGTCAGCCTCTTTGCGACCCATTTTCATGTAAGCGTCCCCGGGGATTTCTACTGCACAGGAAATAGGATTTAGAGATTAATACTTACCCTAGTCATTTACACACATATTTAAATACTGTATATTGGAAACATTTCCTGTTTGAAAGGATAGGTAGAATTTACATATTGAAAGCAAATAAATTTTGTTGGGAAGGTAAAAAAAACGTAATAACTACAACATGCAGCAGGTTTTGATGTTATATAATGTTATATAGTGTTATAAAAAGGTAAAGCCACGGTAAAAGAACGTGCTCATGCTTATCATTTTTCTAGTGTTTATTCATCAAAAAGAAATGCAGATATACAAAACTACGAATAGAAAGAAGTTTCTGAAATCCGCATCGGATTTATCAATGCGTCATACAAAATCCAACCAAGCAGTGATTCAGGAGCAAATCATGAATTTATACAGTTTCCTCCTACTGGCTTCTTATATATTATATATTTTTACCCCTAAATTAATCTGCATACATTTATTTCTAACACACCTCAAATAATAATGCCTGAATAAACTACATAAATGAAGAAGAAAGTGGATAAACTGTATCTTACAGTGGTGGGCAGTCACGTTAGTAAAATCTTCTCTGCTGCCTAAACACTATCAGAAGCTGACCTACATTTACAACTTACATTCTAAATATTTAACCCTTTAAATGTATTATACATTTTATTTAATTTTTAATGTTTTTGTCATGTTATTAGATAAATACTGGTTCTGAACTGCTCCAGATAATGTACGTGGTACAGTTGCGGTTGTAGTGTAGAGGTTTGGGGTTGTGTTAATTGGGTTTCTTGCTTAAATATAAATAGTTTTTATCATCAACAGGTGAAATGTCTCTCTCTCTCTCTCTCTCTCTCTCTCTCTCTCTCTCTGTAATGCCACGCCGTGTTGATGGTTTCTATAATTGCGATGTGATAGTGGTGGTATTAAGAGGTGTATCAGTCGGGTAAATCCCCACAGAAGGCCCAGGTACCAAATTCAGGTACCACCCGCCTCTGGTATCTTAGTTATCACAACTGTTGGAATAAATATTATGACAGATGGATGTGATTTTTGGCAAGTAGAATGTGATCCTGGATAAACATTAGTTTTTAATCCTGAATCAATATTTCAATTAACCAATTATTATCATCTGATGTCATCAGTGTGGGTCGACCAAACCTGACGCCTTTTTCATCCGTTCTCCCTTTTTGTAAACCAAAATGTTTTATTAAAAATGTATTTATTATATAAAAAACTTAAAATTCTTAAAATGACATACAACATGTATGTACAGTTTAGTTAATGTGTGAAAGTTTTACTCGCCTTAGTGACCAAAAATAGATGTGTGTGTGCAGTAAAATGTATTTAGGTGTTCAGGCATGAATAAAAATTGTAATTGTTAATTTGAAAAGGTTGTGATTTAATTAAATAAACGTTACACCCTGTTTTATAGTAAGAATGTTGCTCTATTGTGGTTCTACAGGTTCACCCTTTCGAACATTTTACACTCAATTGTTTATTAGTGATTTTTTTATGATTCAGTGCCCAAATTCATCATAGTTTATTTTGGATTATTATAATCAATACAGTCTAAATTCACTAATGTTGTTGCTGGATTATCATCAATTATTTTAATATAGTTTGTCTAATTTTAATGTTGTTATCCGATGTTAATCCAGGAATCGTCATTGTCAATAAATTACTCCAGAATCAATAAATTATCAGCCTTAGACAATAAACAACTTTTTTAGCATTTACTCAGTTAAAGTTTTTCAGCAGGTTACGGTGGGTTTGGTGGACCCACACTAATGACATCATATGGTTATAACTGGTTGATTGGCCACCATAGAATCAACAATGGATATCAATCCAGGATCACATCCTATTCTGCAAAATCCCGTCCACCGATATGACATGCAGGGAACATAAACTTCTGGGTTAGAACATCTATACTTGAAAGAGCTGGAAAGGATTAAAAGTCACTTAGCAAGCTTGTTCTTACGAAAGGCTTGGCCTCTTTTCTCTTATATAACAGACTAAAGAACCTTGATTCACTTAACCATTAAAGGAATTAACTCCCACAGTTCACGAGGTTGAAGTCAGCACATCAGAAATTAAACAACTTCTGCACAATGACAGTATGAACAACAAACAAATGCCAGGAATATTATATTATACCGCATCAGATTAGTTTTAATTAGTAAGTAAATGAGCAGACTAGAATGGGGCAACCTGTAAACAAAAAACATCTTCATTAGGTGTCATTATTTAAGGTTTAAACTAATTATTATTATTATTATGGGGGGAAAAAAACCTATTTACTCTCACCTAATAAAATCTTTACTAACATTACTTTAAAGTTGTCTAAATGTTTGACAAAAATAATTTCCATAGAATGTTTTCATAAAATTATTAATTATTAGTTAATCAGAGTTAATTAGATACTGTAGATAGACTTAATTAGTTAATAAGTTAATTAGATCCTGTGATAGTTTTCTTTGAATTCTTTAAATTAAATGGAGAGAACTAAACTTATGGCACTGAACAATAAGACCACACAACAGATATAACATTTTTATTATGATTATTATTATTACTATTATGGAACACTCTTCAGAAGTTTGTTTTACGAAATAACATCCGTAAAACGTTTTCATAACGTTATTAATATCTGATATGTTCTTGTGATGTTTTCTTTACATTTTAAATATTTGTTTGTCCCATCGCAAACTTAAAGCACGGCACACAGCTATAACATTAATAATATTATTTTTATTATTATTATCATGGAAAAAAAAACTATCAACCTTCACATAACATAAAACTTTCCCAAAATCCGCACTAACATTCTTTGGAAGTTGTCTTAATGTTTGACAAAAATGGTCTGCAGAACGTTTTTATAACGTTATTAACAGTTAATACGTTCTTGTGATGTTTTCTTTCAATTCTTTAAATTAAATAGAGAGAACTAACATTTGTTGATCCAAAGCAAACTTATGGAACTGCATAATAACACATTATTATTATTATTATTATTATTATCAAAAACTATCTCTATCTAACAGGAAACTTTCCCACAATGTCCACAGAACATTTTCATAATGTTATTAATAGTTAATACAATCTTGTGATGTTAAGGGAAGGTTCTTGAAAGGTCATTATGACACTATTTGCACTTGATGAATCCTCTCGACATGTTTAAAGAACAACAAATAAGCACAACATAACGTAACATTCTTTTCAACCTTGAACAAATGAGACATTGTCAGATTTTTAAACAGGAAAAAAAAAATTTAGAACATAAATTTGTGAGCTGTGTAAATGTAAGTGTCCTTTTATTAAAGTATTAAAATGAAAATATTAAGTTAAAAATTCATTCACTCTTACCTTCTGTTATGTGAGAGCTCCAGATGTGAGCGCAGTTTGGTATAGGAAGACAGGTGCAACAGGGACACCAGGGTGAAAGGAAAGCACGAGAAAACCGCAGCAACTGATGCGCCGATTTCAGCGACACAAACATGAGACATGCAGCTGTGTGCAATCAGAGCGCATGACCACACCAATACAATACAGCATTCGAGTCACAGGAGATTTTACACAAAAAGTTGCCCTGTTATTTGCCCTTGCGGAAAAAAAACCCCTCAGGGTAAAGAGATAACCGTAACCGCATGCGTCAGATCTCTAGCAGCAACTGGCTGAAGTCCCACTGCTTTATGAATGAAAGCAGCTTATGTGCAGCTTTAACTTACCTATAGAGGAGGGTAATGAAAGACTCTGCACAAACTCTCCAGCAGAAAGACTGTCTTAGTGGAAGGCAGGGACAAGTGACGAGGAGAAAGATGGAGAGGGGAGGGGAAAAAAAGAAAGGAGAGGGGTGGAAAAAGTGCATCACTTACTCTCAGATGTGTTCACCTGCACCAACATCCCAGCTAACAAATTAGAACGTTTCTGAATGTTGTGTTTTGGTTTTGGGAACGTGACTTAAAACGATCATGTTCCCAAAGCCAAAACAGAAGGTTTGAAAACGTTTCTAAGAACACATATTTGTTAGCTGAGATGTTGCTGCAGGTGAACACACCTGAGAAAAAGTGATGCAATTTTTTCTCCCCACTTTTATCCTCTTGATAGTATGATTATAGATCATTTCCCTTTCTATGTGTGTTATGGTCAAAAAATATAAAAAGGTATAGTAATAGCATAAAGTGCTACTATTCCAAGCCATCTAGTGTTTTTTCGGCTTTCCATAAGGGGTGTATGTGTAGTTTAAAAGAAAAAAAGAGTCATTGTGAATCTGGAAGCTCTTTCATGAAAACTGGGCATAAGACAATAGTACACACTACTGGGCACCAAACAAGTTCAAATTTATTTAAACCCAGGGGCAAGTTTTGAGTATCAAATACACCTGCATACATATTTTTAGGAAATAAAAATTTAACAATGGACTAAAGCGGACTAGGTTACTCCACACAGAAGTTTCCCCTGAATAACAGTAAAGCATGAGCCACCCTGCTGCCTGAATATGTATTAAATAATTAAAATTAAATTAATACAAATAATCCCAAGCACTAATTTTTTCTGCCATAATAATGCAAGGTGAACTATGGCACAGTTGGCACAGCATATTAACTTATGCAGTCAATCAGGCTTACTGTATCATGCCATCCTCCTGGCAGAATAACTGTTCTTTGTTGGCACAAACTATAGATTATTGGGGAAAGCTATAATATATTATATAGCTATAACATTTTTTTTGCATTTAAACTGTCCTTTTTACCATCTTAGGAAGTTCAACCTGCCACATGAGCTGCTGATGCAGTTTTACTCAGCTCTCATAGAGTCGGTCATGTGTACTAAACATCAGTTACTGTCTGATCAACCAGAAGTCTACAGAGGATACAGAGAGTATATTATTGGTGCCCAATTCACTTATAGGCAATAGTGGAGGAAAAGTGGTGGCTCAGGTGTTGGACTGGTACCTGAAAGATCAAGATTCGATTCCCTGCACTACAAAGTTACCTGGGACCCCTGAACAAAGCACTTAATTGCTCAGTTGTTTAAAAGAAGAGATTAATGTAAGTCGCTCTGGATAAGTGAGTCTGTCAAATGCCTTAAATGTAATAGCAACTGTTTACTATCTGTCCACCGTCAGTGAGGAATCGTTTCAGACTCACCATGAATATTCCATTCAATTCAATTCAATTGTATTTGTAAAGCGCTTTCTACAATGGTGATTGTCATAAAGCAGCTTTACACAATCGAAGAAATTATAAGATAAAAATGAGACAGAAATCAGTTTGTCCCTAGGGTTAGAGCAAGCCAGGGGCGACGGTGGCAAGGAAAAACTCCCTGGGATGGAAATAGGAAGAAACCTTGAGAGGGACCAGACTCAACAGAGAACCCATCCTCATTTGGGTGAAAAACAGGTAGCAGGAATTAAGTGGTTACATTGTGTGTGTGTGAGCAACTTAAATCGTAAGTCATTAAAGAACAGCTGGAACGTCTGATGATGATATAACATCAGCTTTTTGGCCAGCACTGCCTAGCATGTGGCAAACCACCAATCAATTCATGTTTTATATATACAAACACAGTGTACAACATGTAACGTGCAATACACAACACATCATTTGACCTATTATTATTTATTACCCAGCTTCCTGCCACAATTTCATTGTTCTACCTGTCACATGCACATAATTGTACATAAGACTACTTTTTTAATATTTTAATTCTATAGTCGTACCTAAAAGCTCCAGTTACCAAAACTAATGTTTTGTGTGTATGAGCAAACCAGGCAATAAAACCCATTCTGTTTCTGATTTATGAAGCAGAAACAGCAGAAATGAGGTGGAAATGCATCCACCTAGCAATGCCAAACGCATCTCGGTAGGATTTCCCTTGATTAGATCAACATCCTGCAGAAGCAGTGTCTCTGGTGAGGTTCCAGTGTGTGTAAATGGATTAAACCGATGTGAACATGTTAATTACTAATGTGTGTGTTTGATGTTGCCACGGAAGGGAGATTGGAAACTAAATAGAGTTCTCTAGACAGTACTGCGTTAGTGATGCGGCTAGAGAGGGTTGACGACATGTCACCTGTTTACATCCTTAAATGGGCAGCGTATTCCTCTTAAACACTTGTTTAAAATAAAGTTCTTGTTCATTTTGAGCAAACCCACCAGTCAGCTCCACCCCACAACAGCTGGAGTTGCTAGTCCTGCTACAAATAATGGTGTTGGTGACATGAATCAAGTACAAGTAACGTCATAAGGAGATCCCAAAAACATTATTCTAAGAACGTTTTCTCTCAACAATACACAATATGGTATTGGTATAGATTAATTACTAACAACAAACTGGAAAACTGGGAAAACTGCATTAAAGAACCTTAAGGGGAAGTTGTAAGTTGCGAGTAGGATGCAAGGTTTGCATTAGTCTTTGGCCTAGAAATAGGAATTACATTGTTTGGGTTTTTAGACTGTTTAGACATTTTATTTATTCACATATTCATCCATCTGTTCGTCATTTCCTTAAACTCTGGTTACCCCAAAGCCACTGATCTACCACTGATCTAGAGGATTAGTCAGTCTTGTCCTGTGGTAATAGACTCTTATATAACTAATGCATAGAGAGAAAGGGAGGGTGTTGGCTGAAGTGTTGCATAATTATTTGTTCACCTTGAGAAAATTTCTGTATAGATCAAAGTATTTTATGATTTAATGCTAGTCCAAATTTCTATACTGCCGTCCTAAATAAAGTTACATAATATTTTAATGTACTGCCACGTATTCACTGTGGCATTGTTTCGATACTCTTCTTCAATGTCACAACATTAATTCCCATCCAAAGTTGCATTAATTTCTGGCCAAGATCTTGTAATAAGGTCTGGGTACTGAGGTTAAGGTCTGGACTCTATGGTGGCCAATTTATGTGTGAAAATAATCTCTTATGCTTCCTAAACCACTCTTTCACAATTAGAGTCTGATAAATTCTAACATTGTCATCGTGATTTGAACCATCCGAAACAAAACCTTGGGACAAACCAGGCTCAGTTGTGGGTACCAGTTCTTTGGCCAGACAAACCAGCAGATTGTTTCATGCCGCAGAAAAGAAAAGCTTGTGCAGATTGTGCTTCTCGTGGCTTTGTCCGGATGGTGGTCTAGAAGACAAGTTCATCAGCGGGAATCTGTCTCCGGGGCTCATCATCTCTAAGTGCTGATCCACCATTTGGGCAGGAAATGGACTGGATCTGGTGGCAACGGTGATCTCGGAATAAGAAAACAACATGGAGTAAGTAATTATTCACATAATAACAACTTACTCACCGCATCAGTAAGGGTTAAATAACTTATTGGCAGCTGACACAATTATTCATGCAGTAATTATTCAATGGGAAGTTCTTACCTATTTACTTGGCAAATGAGACAAACAGCCGAGTCTTTGCATTGAACAAAAAAGTAAAAAATTATTAAACCATTTTTAAACTTTTCTTTAACTTTTAAAGGGGCAGTGGTGGCTCGAATGGTTAAAGTGCTGAGTTGTTGATCTGAAGACCAGAAAGACCTGGGTTCAAGCTCCACCAACGCCAGCCAGCCACTGTTGGGTCCTTGAGTAAGACCCTTAACCCTTTCTGTTTCAGGGGCGCTGCAACATAGCTAGAAAGAATTTCACTCTGCTGTAAAAAAAAAAATATTACATTTGTGGAATCGATGATCTGACATTGCTGTTCATTAGAAATGGGAATCTGGTCTTTCACACTGGAACACACTGATCCCCATTAGTAACTCTGTTATTGATCAGTTCACTACAGTTCTTTCTATAGTACGACGTAAACATTACCCGAGTGTAAATACTATAACTAACTAAATCCTTTAGTAAAAACTATAATATCATCCAGTTTATCACAGTCTTTTAGTTTATTCTAGTAACTTGTAAAGTTTACTACAGTTTATCCATTCACTAGAGTTAATACTATAGTACACTGCGGTAAGATATAGTAAAGAATATAATAGACTACACTATTTTACAATGTACTACATCTTACTGAACTACATCCTAATGTATACTATGGAATTTTTTTTCATGTGGGATTATAACAAATAAAAGGCGGTATTCTGGATTAGTAGCAGATAAAACAAAATAGCAATAAGTCTTGTTACCAATCCACTAAAAACCGAACAAGCCCCTGAGTGACTTCTGTGGATAGAAATGGCCAGATCCTCCTGGGAACCTTCAGGAGTACAGCGAGATTTCCAGGCAGTGACAGATTAAAGATCTGTAAATTGTCCTGGCCTTAGGGTAGATCTACAGATTTTCATGAATGTACAGCAGTTCAGTTTTGCTTTGCTTTTGACTCAGCTAATAAGCTGCTATGTATGATAGGAGATCTGCCAGACCTGCTTAGAGTCATGCATAAACATGACTGTCTAGCGGAGAAATGGAAGTGTTAATGTAAGAGAGTTGCCAGACTTGTTCAAGCTTGAGAGAAAGGCAATTGGGGTGGGAGGTGGGGGCAATATTAGCTCTTTTTACCAGCAGTGAGCAGCAAGATATGTTAGAACCAGTGATGGGGATACTGTTTACTTACAATAATAAGTACTGATACTGACAATAAAATGGTGTTAATATAACTATAATTAATAAAAAAACATGGTGTTTAAGCACCGTCATTTTAATGCTGTTTTGAACAATAATCTTGGCTGCAATCATTTACTTCCTGCACATTTTCCCCCTCTATCTGCACATCATCACTTAATCTGGTCAGCTATATTAAATGTACTTAGTGGTTTTTTTTGTATTGTCTTTTGTCTATATTTTGTCTGGAGTAATGTTTGTATTGTTATTTGCACTGTTTGTCTTGCACTGTCTGCACCAGGTTGCACACATGCACTTTATGTCGCTAAGACACTAGTCCTTAGCTCTGTTGTTCTTCTGTTAAGTAGCGTTAAGTAGCTCTTTGTTGTTTTGTGTTGTTTTTTGTAGCACTATGGGGTTCTGGAGAAACATTGTTTCATTTCATGGGGTACTGCATCTGCTACATATGGTTGAAATGATAATAAAGCCTCTTAATACTTGAACTGAGCTAACTAAAGCGTTTTTTATCCAGATATAGAGCAATGGCAGATTCAACGAATTCAAAAGGTATATAAACGTTATTTCTTTCCTCGTCAAGGGTGAAACGCGAGACCAGGAAGAAGTTTAATTTAACCCAATTTATATCTATTTGTAAAGCGCTTTTATATATATTTATTTGTAAAGCAGCTGTACACAATCAAATAAATAATAAAATGCAAATGAATCAGAAATAAGTTTGTTCCTGATGAGCAAGCCGAGGGCAAGGAAAAACTCCCTAAGACGGAATAGGAAGAAACCTTAAGAGCAACCAAACTCAACAGAGAACCCATCCTCATTTAGATAAAACAGGTAGAGTCTCCCCATGTCGGTGGCAAGTAATTCTAACCTAATAAAGCATTGTTAAACCACAATATTAAAAGTGTATATTAATGTTCATTGTTTTTAATAATAATTATTAGTTTAACATGTAATTTCCATTTCATTCATTGAACCTCTTTTTATTAGGGGCATGCAAGTTATTTTACCAAATTTTTTCTGAAAAGTAAAGCAACAGTTACTTTCCTTGGTAATTAATTACTTTTATAATGATGTAACTCAGTTTCTATTGTAAGACGTTACCAGTAACTATAACTAATTACTTTTTAAAGCAACACTGATTAAAAAAAATCATACTTTAACATGCTGAACTGTTAAATGGTTGCGTTACAGAGACCGAGTTGTACTTCTGGTCATCCAACACCAGGAATCTTCTGGCATTTACCAGTTGCTCCTAATTAGAACGACGACAATTACCTTTATTTTTATTCTAACTTACAAGTACGGTGTTAAAGGGCCTTGCTTATAGGATCAGCAGCTTGGTTTATATAATAATTATTTTTTATTTAATGCCATGTCAGCAGCTAGGGCCATCCTCATGCAAAAGAGTTCAAAGTTGCTATACAAAAAAAAAAATAATCATCAGGCAATCATAAAATGTACATAAATTAAAATGAAACGTTTTTAAAATTTAATATATGATAAAAAAAAAAAAAACTAAAATCACTTCTGATAAAAAAAATATTATTAAATAAATCTTCAAGAGAATTAACTTCAATATCCAGGCAATTCAGAAAAATATGTTTAATAGAGAAGGGGTCCTGCAGAAGGTGCATAAAGGTGGGAATTCTAAAAATGCGAAAACAATGGGGTTAAATCTTCTTTTAAAAGGGTTTGAAAGAGTGGAACGTGTACTAACCATAAGTAATAACAGAGGTAAAACGTCAGGGTGGATTTCATACACTTTATTGGTAGTACACTCTTTCTACCACTTAATTAGGATGGAGTAATTTATATTGGGTTTAAGATCAATAATTACTGATCTTTTGCAGCCACCCAACATAGCTTGGCACCCAAGAGAATCTTGGTGGTGCTGGAAATTGAACCCATGATCCTCTGATCAGCAGCCCGACACCTGAACCACTTAAATTACAATACACATAAAACAATATCTGGTCTTATTAGTACATATGTATTGAAATGTATTAGGAATTAATAATGTATAAATACTGTATGAAGCAGTTGCATCTCTTAAAGTGCGCAGATTAGGATTACAAAACCAGGAATATAATAAGAACTTCAGTGTGTAAATGAATTCAACCAGTGTGATTCAAAAAACCTGTTAAAGCACAGAAAGGCGTAGGCAACAGGAAATAACGGCCTGTGGAATCTTCACACCAACCTTCGTTCCAGTTTTTCCACCACCTGCCACTGTTTCTTTCTCTGATTCTAATTCTATTATTACATTAGACTCATTGAGATAATATAGGGTTGGTGAGGCATTAAAAAGCAGATCAATGATTAATATCAGTTTTATTTCTCAATAGACATCATCTCATAGCAGCTTTACAGAAATACAAATTTCAAATATGAAAAGAATTCTAAGATTAGACGCAATAATAATATGACGGCGAACTTGTCAGACGTATGGGGAGCGTTACCCCACCAGGACACTAGAGGGCAACTCTGTGACTTGATTTTTGTTTGTGTTTATTGTGTGTTAATTTGATTAATTTAACACACAATAAACACAGTAGTTAAGGTGTTAGACTGCTAATTGAAGTATCGTGGTTCCCAGCACCACCAAGTTACCACTGTTGGGTCCCTGAGCAAGGCCCTTAACCACCAATCGCTCAGTTGTACGAAAGAGATAAAAATAAGTTGCTCTGGATAAGGACTTCTGCTAAATGCTGTAAATGTAAATGATTATCACGTGTAGTGTCATCCATTGGTTCCCTTATTGTCTTTAGGTGTTTCTAGGTTCACTTGTTTTCCCAACTTAGGCTTAGTGCTCAATTCTAATTTTTGCTCAGATCAGATTTTTTTTGTATACCTGTTTAAGTAGTTGTTTTAAATGTGGCCAATATCAGATTTCCAGTGTGAACTGATTACAATCCTAAACTGATCAGCATGTGCAAAAGAATTATTCTACCTGCCACTTGAAAAAATAAACAAGGAAGACACTGAAAGCAGCATTTACGCGTTAGCTGCTTATAATTATAAGCTGATGATACAGCGGACGACGGCGAATTAAAGCACTCATTAAGGAGGAAGATGATGAAGAAAAAGAAGGCAATTTTTTAAATAATAGCTTGCTGTGGCGTAATAGCTGCTACTTCAATATGCCGATGAACGTGGATACGGAGCTGGAGTCAGGACCATGATGTGAATGCGTTTTAACCAAACGGATTATATAACATAAAGCTATTTGTAGTTATGCGGCAGTGCAAAATGAAGACGCATCACAAAACATATGACCTGCGTCGGATTTAATAGCATATATGAAAGAGGCAAAAATCAAAATTAAAAAGATCAGATTCTATGCGGTTTGTGTTGTTTACACTGTCATGAGAAAAACAGATCTGAGTCACGGATTTGGGCCACATTTGCTTGCAGAGTTAACGTCATTGTCTATCTTTTGCTACGATGTACCATGATTGTCTCCCTGCTGCCATGCTAATTGTTTATGCTTAGCTACATTGTATGATTGTTTATATTTGTATGTTTTGTCTGTTTTAATTCTATTTTCTGCAAATTAATCCGTTTCAACCTCCATACGTGACAAAGCGTCTGCGCTCATATTTTATTCCTGTTTCTCTGCTGCATTGACACAGACACATAATTCTACAGGCTGTGAATCGGGTTCCCCGCCCCTTCGTTATCTCAGACCGCGCGGCTCTGCAATTAAAAAAGAACATGCTGGTAATGGGTCACCCATTGTGCTGCTTCACTGTTCTTCTTCGGCAAGCTCCCCAGACGGTCCTGCTTTGTTCCATCTCGATAACAGTGTGTGAGGGTGTAAAGATAGAGCTGGTAAAAAAAAAACTGCTAATTTTTGGGGAACTGGGGATATGATGAGAATGAGAAAAGTTGAAAAAGAAAATAAGATAAGGAAGAATAACGAATGAAAAAAAACTAGTTCATCATGCATGTTTCATTAATGAGGAAAAAATGTTAACAGGTGATAATTTTCTTTTTAAAGTGATGATTATGTTTACACATTACACATCTGAACTACCTCTACCTCAACCTACACATATGCGCACACACTCAATCCTCAAGCCATCAGGCTGCTCAACAGAACTGAACTACACACACACACACACACACACACACACAAGTAGACTGAAATAAAAATATAAGCACAGTCACTTTATTTTGCACAATAATGTTAATTTGCACATTCCATGTCTTACCTCACTTTATAATCTGGTTGGCGCTATTGAATGTTCTGTCCAGCGTTCTGTTCTGTTCTCTACTGTCTGATTTGCGCTGTCCTTGTAATGTTTATATTGTTTATTGAACTGTCTGTTTCTGCACTGTCTGCACTAGGTTGCACACATGCACTTTATGTCTATCCTGTTTAGTGGTTCTTTGTTGTTTTGCAAATTCTATGTTTTGTGTAGCACCAGGAGGTCCTGGAGAAACGTTATCTCATTTCACTGTGTACTGCATCTGCTATATATGGCTGAAATGACAATAAAGCTCCTTGAACCTTGAACATTAGGAGGTATCGTAAACCTTTGATAGAAAGATAGAAAGAGAGAGGAGAGAGAGAGAGAGAGAGAGAGAGAGAGAGAGAGAGAGAGAGAGAGAGAGAGACCTCTCTCGCTTTCTCTCTTTCTCTCTCTTTAATGTATCTGGCTGAAAGCATGAGGTTTATTATTCTTATGAATATTAATTAAATTATCATATATATAATAATCAAATTAAAGTCAATTCACTTCACTTATTGCACACAGCACATTCTGAGTCGTAATAAATGCATCGATATTTAAATCACAAATTCAAAATGGCCAACTGTTATAAGAGTGTATTACGGAGTGTACAGCATTATTTTTTTAGACATGGAGACCAGGTTGATCTTCAGATTTTTGCTTTCCCTGTTGGTGTCATCTAGTGGTGCAATAAAACAATGCAGACATACAGTTAATCACTGTCCCGAGTCACTCGGACGGGTTCTTCCTTTCAAATGTTTCAGAATATATGCAAGGTAATCTTATTTTTGTGTATATATGTTTTTATTTTATTAAAATTTTTATATTCTACATTTTTTATATATATATGTTCTATTAAGCTGACTTGTGTGGTATAAAACAAATCAACTTTACTGCAACAATTTTGCACTTACGAATATTATGTGGTAACAAGATCTGCAGATCTGATTTTTATAGAATTATGCAAATTAGAATTATGCAAATTAGAATTATGCTAATGAAAAGAAGACCACTCTTTTACATAATACGCAATAGAAACAGTAGTTTTGCTATAATATAAATTAATATTCTTTGTAAGCTGTGGGTATCTAAATATTGAACCCTGTTAACAAAATTAAAAATAGAAAATTGAAATAATTCCTTGTTTAGTGAACACAGTGTCGACATTACGACATGAAACAGGTCAGAAAATGATTCATTGTTATAGCAAAGTTATAATCAGTTTGTACCACATGCACTCCTCCAGCTTTTAACTGATTTTTTTATAAGGAGAACAGAAGTTTTTTATTCCCCATCATGTAACTCTCGCCCAGGTAACATACACACACGTACACATGATGCGTAATAACACCTCAGACATTCGTTTATACACTGTATTTATTATGATGTGGAATTCATATGTCGGCCATTGGTAGATGATAACGATGAAGAAAAGCAAAACATTTCACATTAACTGTATCGAGTGAATGAGAAGTACAAAAGCAACACAACTATTCCATTCAGATGAAAATACAACTGTTCATTTATGACATTTGTGGCATTAAATGTGAACAGAAACCCTGAGTCTTAACATCAACTCATTTAAAATGGGTTTCCATGGAAACAGAAATAATAGATGTCATAATTAGAAGACGACCTGGACTATGTAAAGACGTTCTGAAACGTATTGAATACATTTATAAATACAGATGATGATCCTTTTTTTTTTTTTTTTTTTTTTTTTTTAAACAATGATGTTTCAGATTATTGGTCAATAAGCAGCAGCAAAATGACTGAAATATAATTTCTAACAAACGACACGTTATAAATTATTATTTTTTTTAATGACACTATGAACATGTGCTTGCCAGACAGCTGGATAAATATAAGCGAGATAATAGATTAAAACACATTCAGATCCTGTTTTTCTGATAACTACACCATACGGTTATGATGCAATAATACAAATTTCACCGCCTGATACAGTGTGTGTGTTGTGTGGGCAAAGGTGGTAGTCTAGCTACATTATAGGGCTTCCACTGGTCTATCTCTAGGCTGTGACTAGGCAGTGAAGGCTTGGGTGCTTCCAGAATTCTCTGAAATAATCTCAGGTGTCTTTTTTCTAGGTAGCCTCTGTGTTGTCTTTCGTCTTTACTTTAAAACCTTACACATGCTCTGAATCACCAACCGTGTGTCCCGAGAGTGTCTGAGTGCACACAGTAACTGAGAAGCTTTTATGCTTTAAAGTCTTTGGTTTGGGATGTAAAAGCTGAAGGGTGGGGTGGGGGGTAACGTGGTAAAGTGTGTTCTCTCATGCCCAGTGTACCTGAGCTCCAGCAGTGGACTGTCTCCTGTTCTCCCTCAACGAGGAGCCCAGATGCTCTTCCTCCATTTCTTTAATCCTCTTCTCTTCCAGGAAAGACACCAGAGAATTCCTCATGTCTACCACCTCCAGCATCTGCTGCAAAATCTGATCCTCCTCGGCTTGTTGCTCTGCAGTCTTCTCAGAATCTATACACACACACACACACACACACACACACATACTGTAGTTTTAACCATTTTTCTGTGGCAGTACTTAGATGACTAACATCACATGAGTTGGTAAACCTGCTTAACCTTTGCCACGATTTATGCAATTTTTTTTGTTTTTTGCCCCAAACTCATTGGCCTTGACCAATTTGTCATGGAGGAACATAAAAAATAGAACATCAAATTTGATCTAACATGTTAAATTTTATATATTTACCATAAAGGATGTCTGTACTTTATAGCTTGTACATTCTTAAGGCTGTGTTGACTAGGTAGGTAACAGGCTAGGTAACAAAATCATTAACACCACCTGTTTGCATTCATGTAGATCAAAATGTTTACCCACAATGGACCCACTGTCCCTCAGGAGAACCTGGATGCTAATACCCTAAGATAATTTTCTTAAAATTTTAGCCTTAATATATTAACAAGTGTTTACAAATGTTTCGATTGCTGGCAGGTTGGAATGGGTGAAAATATGTGCCAGGAAAGATATGTGAAAAAGAAGAACATCAAGAATTAAGGGGGAGGTGTAGAAGACAGTGGTGAGAGCGGACAGGTTGTATTGTTTAGAGACAGTGGCAATAAGGAAGAGACAAGAGGCAGTTACTGGTAGCAGAAGTACAACAGAGGAATATCTCATGTTGGACGTTTCAGGAATAAAGTTAAAAAGACAAGATTGAGATGATCTGGACATGTGCAGATGAGGGATAGTGGAAATAGGTAGGAGGATGTTGGACCTAGAGCTGCAGGCAGAAGGCAAAGAGGACGACCGAAGAGGAGGGATATGAATGCGATAAATGAGGGCATGAATATAATACTTGTAAGTGAAGGGGATGCAGAGGATAGAACTAGGTGGAGGCAGATGATTTGCTGTGGCAACCCCTAAAGTGAGCAGCGGAAATAATAAGAAGCAGAAAATAAAGATGGTACAGCAAATTTGTTTGAAAAAGATATAAGCTATCTGACAAACAACTTCTGCTGACTCCAGGTCAGGGGCACCGCTAGCAATTTTGGGCTCTATGAAACAATATGAGATTGGGGCCCTTACCAACCTCATTCTACACGTTCAGCACCAATAAAACAGACCTCTAGAGGGCCTCCAGATTGAGTGGGTTCCTAAGATTTTTCAAAATCCCCACTATGCAGAACCCCTGCTCCAGGTACTGCCACATCCTTTAATTTAACATGGGGATGTGACTAGATCAAACCCAGAACAATGACATCATTATACCTTCTATCTCCATAAAGCGACGTAGCTCCAGCTCCAGCATGCTTTGCTTGTCCTCCAGTTCCAGCTGTCGAGATCTGGATAGCAAAAATAAGAGACATCTCGTTAATATTACAAGGTGCGAGTTAGTAAGGGGGCAGAGGTAAGTAAACGCTACTCCTTGTATATATATATGCTAAATCTACAGCTTAAATGCACCCTATCAGCCCTTATATTTAGACATTTAGAATAAAGGTTGCCAGGGGCAACCACACTGGGGAAGCTGTGTCCTGAAAGATTTGTGTTAATTAATGTAGAAATGGCCGTATATAGAAGCGAGAGATTTTAAACAGGAGCCGGCGTGACTTACGCCACCATGAGATCAGATTCCTCTGACACCAGAGCATTCTTCTGCTGGACCAGGTCAATCCACTGGTCAATCATGACTGTTGAGGCATCGGCGCCTTAGAGAAAATAACAGAAATCAACTGGATTAGTTTATTTACAATCTATTAGTCTATCAATTACTTTTTAGATATGAAGCAGATCATAAGTCTGAAGTCTTCAAGTCTTTGAGGCCATGAGGACAATATATCATGATTAGATAACGGAGGAATTTTCATGCATACATACAAACAGTACTGAAAATTAAATAAATTTTTCATGTCTTTGTTCTATATGAGTACATTTTTAAGCTGCACTTTTTCCTTGTAGTTAAATATAAATTAACTTGATTTCCAGCACCACCAAGCCACCACTGTGAAGGCCCTTAATTCCCAGTTGTTCAGTTGTATAAAAGAGATATATGTTAGTTTCTCTGGATAAGGGCGTCTACCAAATGCTGTAAATGTAAACGTTTACATTCATATTTTATTAAAACCCTCAGTGCATGTCAAACGACTTCATCCTCCACACCTGTAGATGGCGCTGACACATACGCCCATTATCTCAGAAGCAAGCATGGCGGAAAAAATAAGGGCACCACTGGCTTTGTATTTTTAGCTATTCATTTTACGTTTTTTTTAAAGTATTGTAATATATATGGTGATATATAGTATCGTGACATTTTTATTGTGATATGTATCATGACAGGAGGCCCTTGGACTGGAATAGAAATTTTCCATAGTCATTTAAATCATAAAAAAGGTAAATCCTAATTAATGGCAGCCATGCTATAAAGGAATTTATTGGTATGGTTTGAAGCTACTTGTTCTTATGTAGTGACAGTGAAGTGTCATAAAGAAATAAAAAGTTATTCAGATGGATCCACTTTTTCATATGATGAAACATTTTAGCATCAAAATTGAATTATCTGTCTCCACCTAACCCTATTCTCTACATCCCCTTTACTCGCACCCACTAACTTCATGTCCTGGTTTATCGAATCAATATATCTCCTCTTTGGTCTTCCTCTTTGCCTTCTGCCTGGTAGCTTCATTTTTAACATCCTTCTACAAATATATTCACTATCCGTCCTCTGTCCAAACCATCTTAACCTGGCCTACCTGACTTTCTCCCCAAAACATCTAACATGAGCCGTCCCCCTGATAAACTCGTTCCTAATCCTGTCCAACCTTGTCATTCCCAGAGAAAACCTCAACATCTTCAGCTCTGCTACTTCCAGCTCTGCTACCTGTCTCTTCCTCAGTGCCACTGTCTCTAAACCATACATCATAGCTGTCTCACCACTGTCTTGTACACCTTTCCCTTGATTCTAGCTGATATTCTCCTGTCACACATCACATGGCAGTCGAGTACCGGGCCTCGACGGCTCTGGTATGAAAGTTTTATGTCGAATGCCCTTTCTGACACAACCCTCTCTATTTACCCAGGCTTGGGATGGGCACCGAAGTCACTGGCTTGTGACCCCTGTGGCTAGATTCTGTCATATGCGTTTTCCAGGTCTACAAAAACACATTGCAGCTCCCTATGACCATCTCTGTACTTCTCCATCAGAATTCTTAGAGCAAAGATTGCATCTGTAATACTGTACATTTGATTGATTCATACTATTTATAGCTCCGGTTTTAAAAGCCTTTTCAGTTGGTTGGAGTTTTGGTGTCTGATTCAGTGCTTGTTAATGATAATTCATTAACATAAACACATACATTACAGTGTGAATAGTTATTAGTAGTCAAACAGTGTGTAGATTAGTTGGAGTTAAAGAGAGACATACCAGCCTGTCCTCGAAGCGATCTCTCCAGCACTACTCCCTTCTCCTCCAGGTCCTTAAACGTCACCTCAATCTCCTCCAGCCTCCTCTGGATAGACTACAGATCAGGGGGATGATTAGATTGGGATATGTTGCACTTTTGAATGGGTGTGTTGTAAATAAATAAATCTGCTTGACTCGAATCGGATTTAGCTGCACGTAATGCGAGAATCATTTTACTGCAGGTGCAAGAAATGTAAGTAGGGCAACATTTTGTGGTGCAGCACAAACTAATGTCAGGCTACAGAAAATAGAAAAAAAAAAAAAGAGTGTAAAAAACACAGTTGACTACCTAATGAACCCAGACATCGTTGCTAGGAGAGGAAAATAAAATTATGCAATAATCTTTTGTAGAAAGCACTATTTTCCATCAAAAAGAATTTGTCCTGTTGACTAAGCGTATGCAATATGTATTTATCCATCATGGCTTTTTACTTAAAAATAAATCTATAAAAAAGGGGAACACATTGGTGATGGGAGTTTAGGATATGATAATAATAGCTGTGCCCATATATTGCTGGCAGTGGCAAGTAATTTCCCAGCATAATGTCTAATGTCGACGTGGCTGCTCCATTTACAGCGATCAATGCATAGAAAATCATCAGGTTTTGGCACACATTTTTTTATTATTATTTTGAGCAATTAATTTTACTTGCAGAAAATACTGCATATGCTACATAAAGCTTAAAAGGAAGATTCTAGATAACATCTATATACGAGATAGCCATCTACCACCTAATTAACAGACAGCCATTCAAGAAAAAGTAAATAAAAATAAAATGGTGGCTTTTAACAAAAAAAACAAAATTTACACAGTAAAAATAAAACATGTGAACCGTATGACAAAAAGGGGCGTGGCTTAACAAGAACCCCAAATTGGCACATTGTGCTTTTGGAAAAAGGCCCAGCCATCACACTAAATTAGGTAAGCTGTTTTTATAGATATATATATAGATATATATTCTTGTTTTGATATTATTAACGCTTTGCATGCTTTACACGTATGTAATAGTATGTAAATAAAGTTTGTATGCATTAATATGAGCTGGCAGGAGTGAAATTAGACAAAGTTGACAAGTCCACATCCTAAAAAGGTTAAAAACCCCTAACAATGCAACAAAATGTGTAATAAACAGACATAATGAGTAAAAGTAGTTTTTTTTTTATCATATAATTACAATTCACAAAAATACTAGAAAAACTGTCGTTTACTACCTGCTTATAATACATTTATTCCATCCATAATATCTATTTTTAACCCAAAAATGGTTTGTTTTTGCCAAGTCCTGGCTTGGAAAAGCTTTGGTCTGCCACTGTGTCACATATGTCATGTGCTATTTCTAACCTGAGCTTTACGCAAGCGCTGGAGTTCGCTCATCTTGGCTCTTCGCTCTAGAGTCTTCATCTTCATCAGCTCCTGTTTCTCTGCCTTAGAAAGGTTTACTGGTACAGCCTGAACAAATAAATCGAGTATAAAATCTTTAGTCACGAAACAAAATACAAGAACTACATTTCCTTTTGGGAGAAAACATCATCATCAAACAACAACATACAACTGATTATTATTTTCCAGCATCTAACCTGACTATCCATGAAATGCTCCAGAGTAAGATTATCATCTCCGTTCTCTTCGTCGTCATCTTCATCATCATCATCACCATCAACCTCATCGGAATCTTCCTGACAAAGTGCTAGTAATGAAATAAAGAAAACAAAAACAACATACAAAGAAAAATTAAATATACAGAATTCAAATCCTAGAAAGTTTCGAGTCTTCTATTTTAGTAAACCTTTAAAACATAATTAGTGCTGTAACGGATTAAAATGTTATTTATAGAAAGTTTCAAGAAAAAATTGATCATTTGTAGCTAGCATTAACTCGTTCGACTGCTAGTGAGATCAGAGTAAGCATAATTACTATTAGCAGTAGTTACAGCCTATTATTACATCTATTTTGCCTACTTACATACTAAGTAAAATCATTTACTGTATTATTTTATACATATCTATTATAAATATGGGGAAAAAACATAATAATATAAGGAAAAAATGTATTATTGTACTATTTATACCTAGGGTTAGAATTTAAAATTAAACTTGTGCTTAAGTTGGCTAAGCTCCTATATCTGTTTCAGCTAGTTTTTGTTTGTTAGCTGCTGCTTTCAGTCAGTTTGGTAATAAAATGTATATGTGCTAGCAATATTAAATACAGTCTAGGCATGCATTAGAAAAGTAAGGATGTTTGTCACTATTATTCTCATAAATTTGGGTAAAAGAAGCACATTGTGTTCCCTGACACAATTCCAGCCAATAACATAACAGTATACATGGCTGACCGAAAGCTTTTAGTCACAGTTTTAGTCCTCATGGGTGTTTATTTCTGTACAGACAGAACCAGAGTGAGGTCATTAATTTTTTTTTTGCAGCAACATGAACACAAATGTTTATCAAGAACCGATTTTGACTACCTGAAATACATTTACGTCCGCGATACCTTCAGCTACGAATGAAACAATGTGGATAACGAAGAAACAATTTAGGGGGGAAATGGTAGCACAGTGGTTAAGGTGTTGTAAAAATCTTGAAAAATCTAAGTTTGATTCCCAGCATCACCACGCTGCCACTAATGGGTCCCTAAGCAAGGCCTTTAACCCCTTGTTATTAATAAGTTGTATACAAAAGATAAATGTAGTTGGCTTTAATTAAAAAATTCCTTTATAACGTAGTAAGCACTTTGCAATATTCAATTTTATATTTTACTGTTTTTTTACACACATTCAAATATTATTTTTATATTATGTTAGATTACCATTAAATAAGCCTTTTACTACAGTTTTTAACTAATGTCTTCTACATACAATAATAAAAAGTTTGTACGTTGTAAGGGGAAGTGGAGTTGCGCAACAATAAACTAAAAGATGGGGATGGGTAACAATGGCTAAGACTGAGGCAGAGTGGGATGTAATAATAAGGAAATTAGGTTTGAGGGAAACTAGCTTACAAAACCATTATGACGATTCAAAAAAAAAAAAGGTTACAAGCGCAACTAAAGCGACAGAGGAAAAAAAAATATATAGCGGGGTATAAATAGGGTAAAGAAGCTGGGGGAAGAAAGAAGAATAACCCAGGAAGAATTGAAAAGGTTTACAAGCAATCATGGACCAGCGCTTAGAAGCGTTCGTTACTAAACTGTGAAGCAACTGTTTTAGCCGTAGCAAGGCAGATTGCGCCGTGGTGAAAAAGCTTTTAAAGCAAACGACTACATTTTCAAAGTTATACTAATTGGCGGAGTGACGTTTATTTGAAGGCATCGAGGAACGACTAAATTAGTATAAACTATTAATTTGGCTACCTTTATTGTGGAAAGACGGCTTTCTGTTGACCAGTAGGCGTTGTTGGATTGCAATAAAGAGGATTACTCGTCTCAGCTTAACTACGACTCAAGACTTTTCTTTTTCAGCATTGACATTGGAGGACAGCTGACTTTAGTTCTGACAGTTTTAATGAGTGAAATAAGTATATCAATCAGCAACATTTCTTGCTCCTAGAAGCACATCAAGGTCCTAGAGTGGCCTAGCCAGTCTCCAGACTTTAATCTTATAAAAATTCTGTTGACAGAGCTAAAGGTTCAAGTTGATAAACATCAGCTCTTAAACCTTAATGACTTGGAGAGGATTTGCAAAGAAGATCAGTAAAATCTCTCCTGAGATGTAGGCAAACTTGCTGGCCAACTACAAGAAACATATGTCCTCTGTAATTAGGGTTTTGCCAGCAAGTGCTAAGTCTTTAATTGTAAAAGGGGTCAAAGATTTATTTCACTCATTAAACTGCAAATCAATTAATATATATATATTTTAGAATAAACCTACCATCAAAATTATAGGCTGATCATTTGTTTGTCAGTGGGCAAACATACAAAATCAGCAGGGGATGAATTAATTTTATTCCGCTCACTACAGCTATATAGCTTGGGTCTAATAAAAGCATTTTGCAACTGCACTATTGGTCCACAGGCTATTTACAGGTTGATATATTAGGGCTCTATTGTCAAAGGCTTCATGATACGATACATATTGCGATACATGGTTTCACGATACAACATATCACGATAACACAAAACTTGCAATATTGCAAAAAATGTAAATAATGTAAAACAAATAGCTAAAAATACAACAAATACAAAGCAGGGGGCAGCCTTTTTTTCTGCCATGCTTACTTCGGCGACAATGTGTGTGTCAGCGACAACTACAGGAGTGGAGGGGGAAGTTGTTTGACACAAACTGAGGGTTTAATTAGATATAAGAATAAACGTAAATCCGTTCAAATCACAATTTAATTATGTAGCATCCTAGAGATTGGAATATCGATAAACTATTATGGGAAAAAAAATATCACGGTAGTTAGCTATATCGCTATTTTTTTACAGCCCTAATGTACATGAAAGCACACCAAAAGTTATCACAATATTACTAAATCACTTTTCATCATGGCACTATGTTGTGCAACTATTTCTGAGATCCGATTTAGCTTGTAACAATATGTCGGTACCTGAAGGATGAATCCGTAGCACACTGAAGCGCTGCTGAAGCCTTGGTGAAGACAGGTTCCAGGGGGAGAACTTGGATCTGACTCGTCCCTGCTGAAGCTGACTTTCTCTCTGTACAACCTCTTTCTTTTTTAAACCCCGACGAAGCTTTTTCTGTCGTCTGTTGCCCCACGACGCTCCTCCGCTCGAGTATCCCTCCTCCTCGGCTCCTCCTCCGTCCTGTGGCCGCGAGGATGAGGATGTAGACGATGAGGATGCCGGCGTCTCTGAGTCTGAATCCTGGCTGCAGGCAAAGTCCATCAGGTGCGTTTTCTCCTCGGCTGTTAACTGAAGCTTCTTCAGTGATAGCTTGGGTTTGAAGTCATTGTCCATTTTCAGGCCATTTTCTGACGGAGAGTCCTCATCGTTTTCCGGAATGGGTATTGGCACTGAAATGAAGCTAGGAGAAGGTGGCGTGGGATCTTGATTGTCCTTGGTTTTAGTGGGTGACGACACTACGTTATGGATGGTGCGGGGTTTGGGAACAGGCACTCGAGAACAGCGTGGTGCTGGCACTGGCACTGACACAGTGATGGGCGGGGACGACTCCTCACCTGTTTGGTGATTAATGTCATTTGGCTGTGTCTGCCTTACTGTACTTAGTTCTGTTGGTATGCCAGGCTTACCAGCATCTTTGGAACCATTTGATACCAGCTGGTCCTCCTGCTCTGTGAACATGTTGGACTCTGTGGTTTCCTCACAGTCGGGATCTATAGATATTTTATATGAGCCTTTTCTCTTCACAGAGCGAATTTTTTGAGGAGTAATGTCAAACACGCTCTCCTCCTTTTGCTCGTTTTCAATCGCATCACTTCTTTTATTCTGCTCATTGTGACCGACATGTGGTCTGGTAAGCTCCTGTAAGGATAAAAATGAGACATTATTTACACAGATATAAATCCATTTACAATGCACCATATCCAATGCAACAATAAAAATAAATAGTTTTTAGTGGTACAGTGGATTTAACTCAAAGAAAATGTATAGTATTGAATAAGGTTTCCAAGAAAAGAATTGTTTTAGACAAATTGCATTGAAGCGAATCAATTGCAAAACATGTTCATGTTGAACCTTCCTAGTTAATGTGTGTTATTAATTTGTACTAGGCCTGCAACAAACGATTATTTAATAGTTGATTAATAGTTCTAATAAATGTTGATAAATCGACTAATAAAAAATTGCTAGTAATATTTTCAATATTGTTTAAACTGCGATTATCAGCAGAATTAATCGATCACGAATGAAACAAGAAAATTAACAACTTAAGAAAAAAAAATAACTTTTTCACTGATTACTTGAATTATTTAACTTTTGTAATCTGGTAAAATATTTACACAAATAATATTCATACTAATAAAACAAGGAAATCAGCTGAAATCCAGCCATCCATTATCTATACAAGTTCATTCCTAATCAGGGTCACAGGGATCTGCTGGAGTCTATTCCAGCTGTCATTGGGTGAAAGGCAGGGGTTACACACTGGACAGGTTGCCAGTCCATCACAGGTCCACATACAGACAAACAACCACACACACTCACTCCTCTGAGCAATTTTAGAATCAACCGAACATGCATGTTTTTGGACTGTGGGAGGAAACCGGAGTCCCCAGAGTAAAGCCACTCGAGCATGGAGAGAACATGCAAACTCCACACAGAAACGCCCCTGTAAGTGAAACGAACCTGGAACATTCTGTGAGAACAACTAAGCCACTGTGAGGCCAACTTTTAAAAATATTAAACATTACCATATAACCATTAGTTAGACATTTATTGGGGGTATTTATTAAGTTTTTATTTTTTGCATTCTCTAGTTCTTCTTCTTTTCCTTTCGGCTGTTCCCTTTTAGCGGTCGCCACAGCGAATCATCGGTCTCCACCTAACCCTATTCTCTACATCCTCTTCACTCACACCCACTAACTTCATGTCCTCGTTTGTCGCATAAATGTCACACAAAAATTATTAACATTTATTAACCCATGGAGGTCTGGATTTGGAGTCACACTCAAAAGTGGAAAAACACACTACAGGCTGATCCAGCTTTGATGTAATGTCCTTAAAACAAGTCAAAATTAGGCTCAGTAGTGTGTGTGGCCTCCACGTGCCTGTATGACCTCCCTACAACGCCTGGGCATGCTCCTGATGAGGTGGCGGATGGTCTCCTGAGGGATCTCCTCCCAGACCTGGACCAAAGCATCCGGCAACTCCTGGACAGTCTGTGGTGCAACGTGGCGTTGGTGGATGGAGCGAGACATGATGTCCCAGATGTGCTCAATTTGATTCAGGTCTGGGGAACGGGCAGGCCAGTCCATAGCCATCAATACCTTCGTCTTGCAGGAACTGCTGACACACTCCAGCCACATGAGGTCTAGCATTGTCTTGCATTAGGAGGAACCCAGGGGCAACCGCACCGGCATATGGACTCACAAGGGGTCTGAGGATCTCATCTCAGTATCTAATGGCAGTCAGGCTACCTCTGGTGAGCACATGGAGGGCTGTGCGTCCCTCCAAAGAAATGCCACCCCACACCATTACTGACCCACTGCCACTGCCAAACCGGTCATGGCTGGAGGATGTGCAGGCAGCAGAACGTTCTCCACTCCACGGCGTCTCCAGACTCACGTCTGTCACATGTGCTCAGTGTGAACCTGCTTTCATCTGTGAAGAGCACAGGGCGCCAGTGGCGAATTTGCCAATCTTGGTGTTCTCTGGCAAATGCCAAATGTCCTGCACGGTGTTGGCTGTAAGCACAACCCCCACCTGTGGACGTTGGGCCCTCATACCACCCTCATGGAGTCTGTTCTTCTTACCGTATTGAGCAGACACATGCACACTTGTGGCCTGCACAAAAGTGGAGGTCATTTTGCAGGCTCTCCTGCCCCTCTCCTATGTACTGGCCTGTCTCCTGGTAGCGCCTCCATGCTCTGGACACTACGCTGACAGACACAGCAAACCTTCTTGCCACAGCTCGCATTGATGTGCCATCCTGGATGAGCTGCACTACCTGAGCCACTTGTGTGGGTTGTAGACTCCGTCTCATGCTACCACTAGAGTGAAAGCACTGCCAGCATTCAAAAGTGAGCAAAACATCAGCCAGAAAGCAGAGGAACTGAGAAGTGGTCTGTGGTCACCACCTGCAGAACCACTCCTTTATTGGGGGTGTCTTGCTAATTGCCTATAATTTCCACCTGTTGTCTATTCCATTTGCACAACAGCATGTGAAACTGATTGTCAGTCAATGTTGCTTCCTAAGTGGGCAGTTTGATTTCACAGAAGTGTGATTGACTTGGAGTTACATTGTGTTGTTTAAGTGTTCCCTTTATTTTTCTGAGCAGTATATAAATCAATCAGCAACTGTGAGGTGAACGAATTTTATTGCCATTACAAATGCAGAGGCTCTTCAAACCATCACCATCATCATCACCATGATTAGCTGCTTTCTTAACTTCCTGCTTTTTACCACAGTTACAAAGACTAAACAAGAATTTAACATTATATAATGTTTGTGATTTTGTACAACCTACCTACACTCTATGAGTTCGGCTTTGTTTACACCCCAACTTATTTCCTAAATCCTTCCACTACAGCACCACACTGGTTAAACTGCACTACTGCAGGACCTTATGATTCGATATACGATATCAAAGGACAAGCATTTGTCCACATTTTTTTATTTTGAATCTTTTCTGTGGGGAATAAAAGGGAACTCTGGTGAATAAGACATGTTTTGAGAGCTTAAGCACAATATCACTTTAGTGTTGAAAGGTCTTGTGATGAAATGCCTAGAATACAGATTCGCTGGCCACCTTGTAGCACTCTTCTCTCAAACACACACACACACACACACTTACAAGCACTTAACCTTCTCTGCAGCCACGATTAAACGATTAGGGTTGCAACAACTGATTATTTTGATTCATCGATTAATCAAAATAATCAAGAAATAAATCAGTGTTTGTTAGAATGATTAATCGATTAATCAGCAATTATTTTACTTATTCAATAAGTTCAAATACAGAGTAATGTCTATTGTCTAACTTAGAAATAAATAAAAATGTATTTTTAATAGAGCTTTTAATTATTTCACTGATCAACCAGTAAATTTTGATCATTTGTTCAACTTATGCAATTATTTAATATATTAGGTTATAACTGTAAAAGGATTGCAGAGCTGCTGTTTGGCGTCGTTTACACACCATCGTATTCACATAAGTTCAGCGAATTATTTTATTAAACACTGAATTATAGCCTGGTTAAACTGTCCTATTCGACAACAAAAATATTTGTTGACAATTTTACCACAACTAATCTTTTATCTCTAAACACAATCATTAGGAAAATACACCACAACATGCAGAAAAACAACCCAGCACAGCGCTTCCACGAGTGTCGCAATAACCCCCGCCCTATATTCTATTATTTCAGTGTAAGAGGAAATAATCTTTCATAATGAGACACAAAACAAATCTTGCCCAGAAATACAGGACATAGATGTGTATTATTAACCCATGTTGGGACACCAATAGAGTAGATGTAAATGATAGGTGTACTAATGCACAGTGTCAGCGCCTGTGATTATTCTCATACCTCTGCACCTGCAGACAGATCCGAGTGCTCCGAATCTCTCTTCTCCTTATTCTTCTCATTTAGTTCAGAATGCTGCTCGCAATAAAAGTTCCCTGTGGACAGAGCAAAGAGTAAACAGCTGAATCTGGCACAACATGCTGGCAAGCAATCATACCGCTCTATAGCAGGGGTGCACGGTATACCGATATGGGAAAATTACCGGGATAATACCATAATTATACTGACATTGAATTAAAACAAAACTATAAAATTACTTTTTTTCTCCTTGTGTTAAATGTGGTAACATATATAATTGTGACAAAGTCTATGCAGTAAAACGGCAGACCTGTGTCGGTGTGGAAGGTGTATCCTCCCTGGCGCAGTGTGGTACCACATTGATGGCATGTGAAGCAACTGCGGTGGAAGAACTTGCCCTCTGCGCTGTCCCTCTCTAGCACGTACAGCTGCTGATGGCAAAAGTAACACAGCTCGCTGCTCCATACATCCTCCACGGGCACTGTGAGCACGAGCTATAGCAGGAAACCAAACAGTGAAAGAAGTGAACTGGGATGTTTAATCAACTACTGAGATGTAAAATAACACTTTTTCCGACCAGTAAGCTTGGCAAAATCAAAACAAATACACACAAAAATAACATTACAATCTTAAAACCAACAATATGTTCGGAAAAGGTCATTAGTATGCAAACACATCATCCATATTCATGAGCAATGTTATTATCTGCGCTTATCGTCATGTAAATACAAGAAGAAGAATGAGAGCAATGCTGCACACATACACTCGGATGGAAAGGATTATCTCACAAATGTCTATGACTAAACACACACATTTTACATCAAAAGCCACACTTACCTCTTTCTTCTCCTCCTCCTCCCTCATATCTCTTTCCTTTTCTTCTCTCTCAGCAGCCAGACGCTCCTGTGGGACGAGTCACATGACCACATTTGTGGCTTATGTTATGTAATTCAACCAGACAAACAACCAATTTAGTGTAATTCGCAAATTTAGTTAGGATGCAGGGGATGGCGGTGTAGAATGTGAGCGGTGGTTTGGTGTTGCGTGATTACCTTGCGTCTCTGGAGAGAGTTGTGCTTAAGCTTGTTCAGGAAAATGACAGCGGAGCGGGTTTTAGCCAAAGAAAGAAACTTTGAGCTGGCCTGTTCTGTGGAGCACAACATAAAAACAAAGTTAACAAATTCCCTTCATTCATTAGTATGAAGTGTTTATTTAAAATACTTTGAGAATAATTACAAAATACTTTAATTATAATTTTGTCAAAATAACTCTGGGAATAAAATCAGAATACTTTCAGAATAACGTTATATTATTTTGAGAATAAAGTAGAAATTCATTGAAAATAAAATCCAAATACTTTAAAAATAAAGTCTGAATACTTTATGAATAATGTCTTAATACTTTGGGAATAGAACTGAAATTTCAATACCTTGAAAATAAATTCAAAATATTTTTTAAGAATAAAGTCGTAATACTTTTGAGTCACAATAAGTCACAATGATTCAAGAATAAAACAGAAATACTGTGAGTGTAAAGTCGTAATACTTTGAAAATAAAGTCAGTATACTTTGAGAATAACCAGAAATACTTCGAGAATAAAGTCATAATACTTTTAGGAAAAACATAATACTTCAAGAATAATGCCGTAATATTTTGAGAATAAAGTCGAAATACATTGAAAATAGAGTCTAAATACTTCGAAAATAAAGCAGTTATACTTTGAGAATGAAGTTAAAATACTTTAATAAGAGTGTCAAAATACTTTGAGAATAAAGTCATAATACTTGTAAAATTCAAGAATAACGCTGTAATATTTTGAGAATAAAGATGCACTAATACATTAAAAATAAAGAGAATAAAGATGCACTTTAATACATGAAAAATAAAGTCAAAATACCTTAAAAATAAAAGCAGAAATATTTTGAGAATAAAGTCATAATACTTTAATAATAATGTCATAATATTTTGAAAATAAAATCAAAATACATTAAAAAAAAAAGGTTTTATTCGCAACATATTTCAACTTTTTTCATGTAACTTGGACTTTATTTTTTAAAATATTACAACTTTAATCTCATAATCTTACGATTTTAACAATATTAGTTAGTCTCATAAATGTTTTCTTTCGCATGGTCAATGTCGCTGATAATTCTGACACGTTTTCATAAAATGGAATAAAAATCCGTCCAGTCTATGTGACTAGCGTAAAATAAAACCTCCACCCATAAATAAGCCGATGCTAGCCAATAGCTTCTACATTAGATGATATTAGATTCATAACACAATAAATACATTTTCGCAAACTCACTGAAGCGGCTAGGTTAAAAACTGATTTAAAAGCGTCTACGAGATGATTTTTTTTCGCATATCTTTCGTTTAATGTCACTATTTTTATAATAATCAATTTCATTCCAGTTTTATTCATTTCCATGATGGATCCACATAATCACATGGTTACACCCCGTGCCCAACACTGCTACGGTAACATTCCAAATAACTAAAGCTATTATTTTTAAAACCTATGTATAAATCAGATCTATACAACTACTTCGGTAGCTCGGAACCATAAATATCACCATCTTTCGAATGCACGGTTCAGATGGAGGAGCTTAAATAATAAATACCTGAATGCAAAATTCATATGACTGTACAAAAATATGCCATCATAAATTTTCCAACAGCCACCCAAAAAATTATTTCTTTAAATACTTGAATATGTGAGGAAAAAAACTAAAGTTAGTTAGTTTTAACAAATACTTTAACACTGAGTATAACTTCAGTAACTAAATCAGGAAATAAAAATATATTTTTTTTTATTTTAAAAATTATTTACAGGAAAAAAACCATCTAAATAACACAAAATATTGAGCAGCAAAACAAGGTTAGGGGAAAAAGTTAATAATACATGTAATACAAATCACTGACTCATATTTGTATCCACCATAATGTGAAAATTCATAGCTGTAATTTCTGACCTTTAATTAATATTTGCTTATACTTGCATAACCAAATCATGAATCATCATTTTAGGTGCATACATAACAACCCTATCTCCCCCTCACCCCCAACCCCCAACCCTGACTCCACATCCTCCAGCAGATGTTATCCTGCTCTCCTGAACGCATGCACACCTTCACACATCCGTCATGCGAGTGACAGCTCTACCTGCACATCTGGCTGAAATACCAGATAAGTCCAGCAGAGAGACTGGAGCCCTGCCCATTTCCCAGCATGTGAAATCATTTCTCAATCCATTAGTACCTTTTCTGCAGCTTGGATGACACCAGTTTCCCCCTCTTATGAAACTGTCGAGTGTGTGTGTGTGTGTGTCAGCTTTAGAAGGGGTGGGAGGAAACCCACCTTAGTCTCAAACGAGCCATTTCTCACTCGAGCTCTGCGTTTCCTAAATGCTGCGTGTGCTGGTGCAGCAGCACTTGAGATACAGACAGGACAGAATAGCCTGTTCAGAGCGGAGCATGCTGGGAAAATCTCTCTTAAAGAGACAGTGCCTCTATGAAAGCACAGTTGCTGCCTGTTTAGGTGGCAGCTGCATAGCCTACAGCATTGGAAATGACCAACTGCCTACACACACACACACACACACACACACACACACACAAACACCAACACAACCTGCAACATAGTATCTCTCTGGACTGTTATTATGGGCTGCTATAATCATACATGCTGTTTAACGTTCTGTTCATCCTTATGTTATTATAGTGTCATGCTTTTGCTATTACGTCTTATATATATTTAATTTCATATAATATATCCATTGTATTTAAGGACTGTTATAATAAGTGTAGCTCTGTTCGAAGAAACACTGTACTGAATATGAACGATACTTTGCCTGCAGGCTGCAATGTGCAATGATTTTATAGTCGATTAATCAACGATTATTAATACGATTAATTGATAAATAATCAATTATTTTAACTTGTTGTGACTGATAAATAAAACAAGAAATTTACTCCAGCTATTAAAAAATGTCTGTTTAACTGGGTGGCAATCATTTCGCTTATGAATTAATAGGCTTTAATCAATTATTCAGCTTTTACAATTAGTTAAAATATCAAGTTATACATCTTATACTAATAAAATAAAAAACAGGAAATCACTTGAACTCATAAATACGTTAAACAGTTATATTACTATAATTAATCTTTGTCTCGCTTTACACAACAACCTATTATTTATAAGTGTCGTCTTTTGCGTAAGCATTGACTGACAGTCCTGCGCTACAGCGCCACACTGGTTAAACTGCATTATTGCAGACCCTTAAATTAGGTCATGTGCAATCCAACAAAAATATTTGTAGACGATTTTTTATTCGTTACATAATCGAATATCATCATTTCAGCCCTATAACAGCTAGATATGAATTTCAATGTATTACAAGTTACAAATAATTGTGTGCAGAAAATACTATCAAGTGCAAAAAATTACACAGCCAACAAAATGGATTGAGTCTACAGTGTCTTATGTATTCCGTGTAATTCGATCGCATGACTAAGCCAACAGCTGCTGTACTTTCTATAAATGTGTGAAAGGAACTACATCTCCATATACAGAAGTAAAAGTGGTTTGTGGTTAAAGAGTTAAAATGAGAAAAGCGACTGTGTCCGTATCTGAATGCTCATGATGCTTTTACTCATCCCTTGTGATACTGATTAACATTAATTTAAGATCAAGCAGAGAATAAGGTCATTTATAATTTTGGTACCTTTAAAGGTTTTTTCTTAATGAATTTCCATAAAGCTTCTTTTATGATGGATATTATTAAATGTGCTGAAATGTTATATACGATAAAACTAAGCATTGTGATGGATTACAAATTACTTGAACAATGGGCTAGCAGGTGTTTAGCACTGCCAAGAAAGACCAAAACACCTTTATAGCAGCTATACATTTTTCACCAAAAGATATTATATTCTTTTTTTTTTCAATGAGTAAGTAAACAACAAAGTAAATGATTAACTTTTCTTAACGTGCATACGTTACTTACATATGCAAGACACGGAAATTGTAGCTACGCTTTTATGATATTATTAAAAAATAAATAAATAAAGGAATAATTACTTCTACAAAGTAAAAATTCTCCTAATTTAATTATTTTTCTAATTTATTTTTCTGGTTTCCAGAGAAAATTATAATATAAACGTAACTTATCCTTAGGATGAGAAAATTTATTGACCAAGGTTTGAGCGTAATTATTATTACAATACAGTGGTACCTAGACTTACGAGTGTCCTAACTAACTAAGTTTTTTGACTGGACCTATTAGAAACACTAACATATGTTTAACATAAGCAACACCAAATCTACATCAAATGTACTGGTTGCTGATTGCACATCTACCTGCTGGTTTGGGAGCCTCAGTGAAAGCGTTGTGGACCTGAGTGAGGTAGAGCACCACTGAAAGTTGGTCAATCTCCTTGCTAGAGGCAATGTCACTGGCAGACATGATGGGTGTGATGCCAAACTCCTTCTGGAGAATGTCGAAGGCCAGCTGGTTGTTGTACGCAGCATTATGTTCATCCAGAGTGGACACGTCTCTGCAGGAGAAAAACAGAGTCAGTGGCGAATGGAGCAGATGGTCCTGCCTGGACCTTGTAAACATGGAATAAATAAGGCAGTTTGAACACATATTGTGTGGTGTCAACTAATTAACAGGGTAGAGTTTCGAAGAATGCAAAAATAAATATCAGTAAAATATCAGTGAAATAGAGTTTGTGTTACCACCCAAAAGTGTATCGAAACCTATCCTATCCTTTCCAAAAGTGGATCCGATTTGACCCTATCTTATCCAAAAGTGGATCAGATCCTATCCTATCCTATCCAAAAGTGAATCGAATCCTATCCTATACAATCCTATCCAAAAGTGGGTCCGATCCTATCCTATCCAGAGGCGGAACTGATCCGATCTGATCCTATTCTTTCATTTCCAAAAGTTAATCTTATATCTGATCCGATCCTATCCTAACCCATCCTATCCAAAAATGAATCTGATCCTACCCTATCTTATCTTATTATATCCTATCCTATCCAAAAGTGGATCCTATCCTATCCTATCCAAAAGTGGGTCCGATCTGAACCTGTCCTAACCCATCTTATCCAAAGTGGATCAGATCCTATCCTATACTATTCTATCCAAATGTGGTTCAGATCCTATACCTTTCTATCTAAAAGTGGATCTGATTCTATCCTATCCTATCTTATCCAATCCAAAAGTGGATCCGATCCTATCCTATCTAAAAGAGGAATTGATCCGATCCTATCCTTTCATTTCCAAAAGTTGATCTGATCTGATCCTAACCCATCCTATCCAAAAGTGGATCTGATCCACTTGGAGAAATCCTATCATTTTCTATCCCATATTCAACCCATCCATCCCATTCAATCTTATTCCATCCTATTCTATTTTAAAGTGGAGCTGAGCCTATCCAGAAGTGGATCCCATCCTATTCTTAAGGGCCTTGCTCAAGGTTCCAACATGTTGGTGGTCACCAGTCCAACAACTTAACCACTAAGCTACCACCTTTGATTACTGTAAAAAAATAGAATACTTTATCTTCTTCGTTGTGTCATCGGTAAAGTGTGTGGTGGTGTGTTATAAAGACTGGCTCAAAAGAGTTTTACACATTTGCTATGGTTATGTTTTTTTTTATTAGTTATTTATATGCAATGAATTAAAAGCAAGTTAAAAGAAACTATATAGTTACTGTATAATGGGAATTACTCCTGAATTGCCTTTTTTTTTAAATGAATGATATTTCACTGCTTATGATCAGTGACTTGTCATTAAAGAAGTCTTACATGAGTTTGTGTCTGAAGTGCTGGATCAGGGCGCACAGTGCCAAGCCAGATCTCCATGACTGACTCAGGGCATTGACTTCGACCGGTGACACCAGATGTGGTTTTGGTACCAGTTTAGCAGGTCCACCACACGTTCCGGGAAGAGTACACAACACCAATGACCTCTTTATTAACCAGATGTGTAAATAAAAAACAATAAAAGAAAATGAAAGAAGGTAAGTAGCCACTCTACTAACCAGCTAACTAACTAGCAATACTATTATTAGCAGTAATGAAAATACTATTAGGGACGCTTCTTGTTCAGGTCACATTTCATGTCAATTTAGAATGGAGAAGTGGTGGTGCAGTCGTTAAGGTTTGGACTGCCAACCAGAAGATTGGGGTTTTAATTTCAGGCCCACCAAGTCACCACGCTGAGAGTGAGAAACGCCCTAAACCCACAATTGCTCGTGAGATAAGAAGTCACGTGGATGAAACATCTGCCTTGTAAATGTAATGTAATGTAATGTAAATGTAAATGTCCCTTCAGTTCTATTAGGCAGTTTCATATTGTTCAGTTTTCAGACATGTTGACGAATTTAGTTATTCGAGTCAATACAATACTCAAGGTCGACTGATATTAATAGGTAGGGCGCTGAGTTGTGATCTGAAGACCAAAAGACCTGAGTTCAAGCCCCCCACGGCGTTGTTGATCTGAAGACCAGGAAGCCTGGGTTCAAGCCCCACTATCGCCACTGTTGGTCCTTGATCACGACCCTTAATTCTTCCTGCGCCGAGGCGCTTTTAGTGAACTGCGCTTCGACCCCAACGTATGGGTTATGCAAAGAAAGAATTTATATTACATTTATTTTAATGGTATTTATTAAACGGTAACTAATAGAAAAATGACGGATATTCGTTTGGGGCTCAGTTTTCCCAATATAGCTAATTATTTGCTAATATGTTAAAGTCTATCAATTAAAGCAAACAAAGTTACTAGGAGTTCTGCCTTTGTCACCATCTCTGTTTAAATCTGCAATGCAATTATTCATGGAATTATCATCTTTGGCGGCAAGCTCTTCGGGCAATAAATCAATTTTTTTGTGGGTGTGTGTGTATGGGTGTGGAAAGTATGACTCATATAAGAATTTTTGCACCTTTTCTTGCGTCACGTCAAAACGGACAAGTAATATTGGATAATTTGTTCTTAAACTGATAATGACATAATTATGCTTGACTTATTTAATGAGTAAAAAATAAATACTCTTGTGTATTTAATGTGTTTAGCATTAGCTTTAGCATCCTCACCTAAGATATAGCCGGGACTCTTCATTATGTTCTGGATGTGGAGTAATTAATACAAAGATGAACGGCGCCATGCCCTTATTCGTAAAAACGACCAGTAAGTCATTCGGATCATGTTTAACCCACCAAAGTTACAGACTGAAGCTTTAACTACTTGCACAGTTGCTGACATGTATGTACACCATGCATGCAAGACCACAATGCTGTGATTGCTGTGATAGGTGGGTTCATCTATAATACATAAAATGATAACAAAAAAAAAAAAAAAAAAAATATATATATAATAAATATATATTATTATATATATATATATTATATATAGCTATATATGAAGATAGATATCACAAAAATATTGGTTTTTATTCGATTTTTGGTTAACCCAAACACAATTTATGCAACCAAACAGACAGCAAAACATTCTTTAAAGATTTAAAGGCAAGTGATTGTGTCTTAACGCACCTTTATAGTTATCACAGAATTGCCTTTCTGCTTTTGACTAGAGTTCTGCGTCCAAATGGCTCAACGTGATACAGATGCTGCACCTAAGGAACACACCACAAACATTCGGTACACTACACACATCTCAACCAATTTAACAGGTCCGCTGCTCAAATATGGCTTAAATTGCAACAAAAATGTCTGGTTACTTTTTGGTAAAATGGTTACCTGTGTCGGTTTTATGGAAGACACGTTCACATTGGGGTAACGTGTGCTGGGGTCGATGCTGTAGGCAGGGTAGTTCTTGCTCGTGTTCAGGTGTGGTCTGTGATAGCAAAATGATACACACTTTCCCTGTTTTAGCAACTGACGGGAAGAGAATAGTCATTTATTCTGATAAAACTGCATGTGTTGAGAATAAGATGATGCAATGCGCTTAGAATATTGCTGCATACAGGGACACCCCAAGCCTTAAGGGAGCCCTAAGCAGAATTTTATTTTGGGTGGGGGCGTACTAGTGATAGATATTGTCAATTCTTGATTTTTAACACACTATAAATTTACATATGTTGTAGCTGTGCTGCTTACATCATATCAGTGTTTTTACCCTGCATCCTGTTTTCATATTATTGTATTGGTTTTTTTTTTTATAGTTAATTTTTGTATAAGTACCATTGACATAACATATATACGTTAAAAAAAAGTCATTTCAAGTGCTCTTGGGGGCCCCCTGGTGGCCATATTGCCCAGGGACCGTTAAGTGCATTACATTTCCTGTTAAAATGAGTTATAACTCAAATTAACATAGACAAAAAAAGATAATAATGGAGGCTGAATTTGGTATACATTGTTAATAAATATTTGCATTGCTCTCGTTACCTTTCAGCCAGAACCTGCATATGTGCCATTCCTTTTCCCCAGTTCCTCACCATCCAGGCTGTGTCAAACGCGCTAGAAAACCACGCGCAATTCCCGTCCCCAGGGGCCAAAAAGGCTAAACACACATAACAAACTGTATCAATACACAATGAAGAATAAATTATTATGAACTATTATATTACAAATGTACTAATTTTGGCTCAGTTAGTTGCAGTTGTGATTCAGTTATAAAATATGATGAATCATATCCTAACTTCTGATAAATTGATAATTCCCCCCAAATATATATAATCAATCTGCATCTAATCTGCATTAAATATAAAAAAAATACATACTACCTTAAGTGAAAAAAAAGTAAGGTAAATGTGTGTGAAAATGTGAATATTTAGTTCACAACTCTCCCCGACAGTCTCCCCCAGACCAATGAGGAGTTTCTTGCCTCTTCGTCCATACCATGGAGGGTTCGCACGGTGCATACAGGTGAAGTCGAACATGGCTACGTCTGCCTCTCCCTTGGAATTCTTTGTGAATTCGAGGTTAGGAAGTTGGTGGCCTGTGGAAAATGCCGCAGCGTCGTATGCATAGTTAAGTAAAGCTTCTTCATCAACATTAGCAGGGGCTAAGAGCTGCTCCGCATTAGCATGGTCCTGAGAAAAGCATCTAGTGGTTAAGTTATTAAAATCACGTCATTGACTTGTTAAAAAATGGATCTTCTAACAGCATCAGTTGGATGTTTTACAGTCATTGGCTGACTTAAGGAAACAGTAATGTCATAGTTATAACCCCAATTTAGTAACAAAGCATTTAGCCATTTGAACTATTTGGGGCCACCAGTATGCTTTAATAATGTTCAAAGAAGCTATCACTTTCCACACACTTCTGTTGCTGTGCTGGCAAATTATAAGAGGGTATCGAAAAGTCTCAAGAATTGGCAATAGATGGCAGCACAACTACACGATACCCCCTCGTAAGTTTGACAAACTTTATCATAATTGTATTATAAATTATTATAAGATCTGATGATAATTCAATTCTATTTAAGTTCTGTGAATGTAAATACAAAAAATACTTAAAAATGCTAGAAATGCATACTGTAACTTTACCGTGATATTCTGATCGATGTACATGGCCTTACCTGCTTGATGACGCCTTTCTTCAGCAAACTGTTTTTCTTGGCTGTCATGACAAAGTAGTGTGTGTCATCTTTGTAGTAAACTATGTTCTCCAGATCAATGCCTGATCAGTCCATGCAGGGGAAAGAAAGAATTCCAAAAATTAATAGCACAAAACATAAACATAAAGTCAAAAGTTGGTCACCACTGCTAATAACAGGGCTTGTTCTGATAGTTTTATAATCGTTTTGAATAATCATAAAGATTCCCAGAACTATCTAGTTACCATGCGGGCACCTGAGCAAGACCCTTAACTCCCAATTGCACAGTTGTATAAAAAGATTAATGTTAATGGCTCTGGATAAGGGTGTCAGTCAAATGCTGTAAAGTAGAAATTTAAGGACATCTTTTAGTAAAAAAAATTATTTTAAATAATTTCTATATTTCTGATGGTGTTTTAAACTTTCTTAAACATCCTAATTAAAAGATTTACTCAGTTCCCAGAAATCCTGATTTAATATCCTTATTTTTTCATAATACAATGTAAATTTGAATTCGAATAACCTTAAAAATAATGAATACATTTTGCATTTTTTTATTCAAATGTGTTGATAAAAAATCCTTCATTATGGCCCAAGCCAAAAATGTGAAATTTTCGGAATCTTTAAATTGTTTGCTGGGGCAAATGTTGTGCTATTAAAAAGCAACAAACAATGTAAATTGTCCCCCAAAAAATCAAACCCTCATAACAGCTGTATTTAAAAGAAATTGTTACTATTTAACAGGGACATTTGACAGATGCCTTTTTCCTAAGTGACAAACAGAAGGGATAATACAGTAAAAGGTTTTGGTTTGGAAATGTAGGTGTGTGTGTGTGTGTGTAAAAAAGAAGCTCTAACTTTTGACGAGTAATTAAACATCACCTTAGATATATATATATATTCTAATGGTATGTTAATATATATAATATATAATGTGTACAGTTACAGTATTTATGTGCACTTGACTACATGTAGGCTTCATAAGCCCTCATTTGCGTACTGTCTTGCTTTTATACCCATGTCTGTCTGAAGCTGCTGAAAGAATTTCTGGTTGTAAATGCGTGCCACGCCGCTGATCTCTGGCACCTGGGCCTCGGCTGTGGTGCGGTGATTGACGAAGTTAGCCGTGATGCCGATGGCCAGCTTCCCTCTTAGTTCCTTTCTCTTAAAACCTGATGCAGAGGCAAACACATGAAATTTACTCGCAATATTTACAATAATGATGACTTTTTTACCAAAACACACTATTTTTTTTCCTGATTAGACATCTAACTGTACATCAGCTGGATAAGAGATACAGTATCACTACGGTGATATGCAGATCTGATCAGGGTTAATATAGATCTTGGATTTATATAATCCAAATCTCAAAACATGTTACACTGCAAGGATAATTGAATAATAAATATTTACAAAAAAATCTAAACAGTTCGTAGCCATGAATAACCATGAGCACTTACAGATAGTGTTCCAAAGTTCTGGGAATTTTTAAGCTTGGAATGAGAATTAACAGGAATTAATGAAAATAAACTAGGAATTTGAGAAATTCCAGATTAGCCTATAACCGGAATCACCTGCAGATAGCGCTGCAGGGCTGAGTCCACACCTCCACATGCACTGTGCATTCCTCCAGAACATACAGAGATAATGCCATTTTAAAAATATATCTTAGTTTGATTGTATGTCATGTTATGACGAACACAATGTTTAGATTAGTTTCTATATTCAATTTATATGAGTTTCCCCAAATTACTAAAAAAAAAAATAGTAATAAATTCTTTTAATTTCCTGTAGGTTCCCAACTTAGATGATGTTGCCATAGAAAGTTTACTTTTATATGAATTTAAACCGGCACATAATAAATAATGTTAGGATGCACTAACCCTCTTTGAACTCTTTCACTACGTCAATGAACAAGGCTCACAGGAGGCATTAATCTACTTACGTCATTTGAATGTGGGCTTTATGCCTTTGACTATGTAAATATTATGAAAAATATATGTAGCCTTTACACTCGACTCTTTACTAACAAACCTTACCAACAGGTACAAATCTTCCACCACCAGCTGAGATAAAAACATCAAACTGATAGGAAAAAGCGGGATGAGACTCCGGATGCAGCAAAGCTCTCCAACCTGAAAATAAGAACCTAGGGTTTTAATAGATTCTTGTTCTGTACCGCATTCTTTACCAGTAGACATGATGTTTACACCGTCTGTACTATTACTACATACGGTACAACATAGTAGCATATTATATTCCAATACGTTACTATTATTTCTGTTTTAAACTTTTAATGGTGTTCATTTAAAATGGTTGTATACTGTATATTTTTGTATAAAATATTGATTCGGTAAAGCTTTAGAGAAAAGATATAACATAGTTCATATATAAATATACCTGTTCCGGATCCTTGAGGTTCAACTAAACCGTTATAAGTCACTCCAGTGTGAACCTCGACCCCCAAGAGCAAAGCCAGCTTTAGCAAAATTAATTGCAACTGCCGAATACCTGCATATGCAAAAAAAAAACCAAAAAAAACATGCACACTATGCCTTTAACTTTACCTTAACAATACACTTAAAAATACACTTCTCTCTTGCGGGTTAAACTTGCCCCTGAGGTATCAGTGACCAGTTTCCTGCCCCTTTTCTCAAATTCGTGGAGCTTCGAGGATAGATAGAGACTCACTCTACTCCACTGACCCAAATCTGCAGTTAACACAACATTTGATCACCATTACTCTAAGCTGTCATTACCAGGCATTTGGTGACACCCAGATGAGAACGGGTTCCCTTGAGTCTGGTTCTTCTTAGGGTTTCTTTCTACCTCATCTCAGGGAGTTTTTCCTTGCCACGGTCATCACTGGCTTGCTCATTGTCTATTGTTAAAAGCGCTATTCACATTGATATGTTGCTGGTTTGTGCTTTGGAAATAATCAATCCATTAGCTAGCCATAAGTACATAATCATTATTAGCTGATATTTTAAAGCATGTTCTGTCCAATCAGTTTATTTTTTAGGATTTCAAAATTTCTCTCAGACGACCAACTCATGGCTAAAATAAGGTGTATGTTCTTGTTTTTTATTTGGTAACCCTTATGATTCAGATAGCTCTCGTTCCACTAACTGAGGCACTTCGCTTGTCTGTGTACAACCACAAACATTTCTAGTTCAACAGTTAGCATTAGCAGACAACATGAAAAAAGGAGCAAAAGAAGTCAGTTTCAAAGAATGTATCTACATTTCGAATTATTTGGCTATATTCTTTTCAAAATATCATATATAGATAAAAGAAATTATTATTTTAATTGCACACTAAAGCTTAGGGACAGCTACTATTCAATGCCCCTGGAGGATTAAGGGTTAAGGATCTTGGCAGAGGTGGGGCTTGAACCCTATGATTAACAATCATTTTATACATGATTCAATCATAGATTGCTATATTTAATACGTGCAGGCGAAACTATGTATTAAAAAAGCCATTGAATTTTTGTGTTCCGGGTAAACTAGGCTGAGTTTTTTTTAGATGTTATTATTAACATGAAGATTTTTGAGGTTAAAAGATATATCCTAAATATAATTAAAATGACAAAGTTATTTGCTTTTTAATCACTTCACAAAGGAAGATGCTAGCTCAGTGGTTAAGATGTTGGGCTGTGGGTTTAATTACCATCACCCCCCATTTGCAAGGCCCCTAACTTCTAACTGCTCAGATGAATAAAACTGAGATAAATGTAAGTCACTTTGGGTAGAATTTACTGTATAGGGTAAAAATGTGAATGTACAAAAGATTGTATTTCTGTGAAAATAACATCACTCACTAATATGGTCGAGGGCACCGGAGCAGAATTTGCCGTAAAACTTCTTTGCACCAAGGTTACGTAAATCTCGGATGGTGTAGGGCCACAGATGAAGAACATTGTTCCTGGAGAAGGATGTCCTCTTTTCCAACAAGACCACCTTTGCACCTAGAAGAGCCAACTCTATGGCTGTCCTCAAGCCACATGGGCCTGCTCCTAGGACCAAACACTGTATCAGAGGAACCAGAGAAAGAAAATATTTTAAATGAGAAACATCATAGTGGTGGGACGGGGAAATAAATCTGACTACTGAGCAAATGTAGACATGTTACTACCTTTGTATTGGCACAAGGTTTTCCCTGCTCGTAGTCTGGATGAGCTGCTCTTTTATCAATCTTCTGCCAGAGTTCTTTTGCTTTCCAGTAGTTCAGTTTTGCTTTTAGCTTACTGTAGAAATGGCGGTAGTCGTGGGCATCTAGTTCTAGATGGCGGCATAGCTCGCTGAATTTCTGCTGAACCTCTTTGCAGGTTTGAGCCAACACAAAAGCGTCAAACACGGCATGACCTGAATTAACAGGTCCCTGCTGATCAGTCATGCTGCAAGATATCGTAAAAGCACATCAGGATAAGATTAGATTGTTGTTACTGACTCACATTTGCTTTTGCATTGTTAAACAGACTGGTGTAGTCATTATTAAAGCAAACGAAAGTCATAATCATTCCCATCTAGTGCTATGCTAACACAAGGAAAACCAATTAGCTCTTCTGAACAGGTGCACAATGCAGTAAGGTTTACAATGACTTCAGCACACCGACACTGACCTTTGAACTTGCAAAACAGGACGCATTGCTGCCAACAGGGCAGATGGAAGTGACTGCTTTTATAGATGTCTATGCAAACAAGTAGAAAATAGCTACCACTTCCTTCAAGAAGTATTCACTTCAAGTAATTCCTTTATTTTGTTTACAAAAAAAAAAAAGCAAAATGAATGCTACAGATGTTTTTGTTAGCTGCAATCTACCATTCAGTGAGAGAATGTTGGTTAGTGAACATGTGTCTTCTTGAGTACGCCCGTGTCCTGACTATCTGACATGACAACACTGATCCCACAGTGTGACATCTGGGATCATGTTCGTACATTTTGACTAGCAATAATCGCAAAAAACTATTGAAAATTACACAGTGTAAACATGGCTTATATGTGTTTAGAACAACTGCGAATATTTCACAGTGGAAACGTTACTATTTCCACCATCACCACCTCTTAAACTTGATGATAATGATCAGAGCTGAATATTAAATGCAGCCTTGCCACATGTCTCTCAAGCAACATTTTTTCCTGTTCGAAGCGAGTCAGCAGTGAGTGTGCGAAACTGCAAAAAGATCGGTGAGGTGTTTTATACTTCAGGCCTTGCAGCAAGACAAGTTAGGACACAAACTGTTAAAGCAACTACTTTTCTCTGAACACTTATAAACTTACAGATCCCTAACCAAAAACATTTAAAATAGAATAAATGGTTAAAAGTGCCATTAACTCGCACTTGCACAGTTATATAGTATATATAAAAATTAAAAAAAAGAATGGAGAGAAATGAAATTTCTCCACATTAGGGTGTCTTCCGAATGCCAGAAATGTAAATTTGATGAATTCACACATCACCAATATCATGTAGAAGTGGAAAAAGTCTTTGATTCAAGGCCTTCTAAATTTCTGCTGACTCTGATTATTTGGAAAACAGTCTACTATAAATCAGCATGGCCTCTCAGAACTCACTTCTGCTGTGATGATTATTTCCACTTAATGAATGTAATTAAACAGTAAGGGGGCCCAAGATAAAAGAGCGGTTAGTCAGAGGAAGGAAACCATTTTCCCCTATGTAACATCACTATCTACTTACTGACAAGCTAAATAACATCAGTGGCATGGAAAACAGGTAAACAGCTATATTCCTCCGACTGTGGATACTCAACAAAAATTTTGAAAGGTCCAGCTACATCCCATTCCTTTGGATAAGTAACGAGAAGAACAGTATAGTGATTTAACAGTGACCACCAGATTAAATTATGGCTATAAATTAAACACATCAATACAAACTGGATACGTTTCATGTTACCCTGACTACAGGCTTATAAAACATCTGCTTTGAAGCAGGAATAATAAACATACAGTAGATGGTCAGCAGAAGCTGGACCCCTGACCATTGCATGTGCTTCTTGAACATGCTTCTCCAAAAGCATGGTTCTTTAGAGGTTGCAAACTAGGCTTGTGTCACTAGATGGTGTTGAGGGTGAGAAGTTGTCACTTGCCCATCGTGGCACCAACCCCACTGTCAGGTTTTTTTTTTTTAGAGAATTTATTAAATATTTACATTTCTGGCATTTGTCAGATGCCCATATTCAGAGCAACTTACATTTATTTTATTTATCAATTGAGCAATTAGTTGTGAAGGGCCTTGCTCAGGGGCCCAGCAAGGGTAAACTTTACTTTAGAGTAAGTAAAAGGCTACTTTATTTTAAAGTTATTTTTATCCCACATGATAAATAAAATTTAACCCCTGCTGCTGATCTGTAATATCACATCACATCATAGATCAGTAGCAGGAGTCAAATTTTATTTATCACATGGGATATTCATTATGCTGATAAACGTTCTGTTTAATTTAAATGAGGTTGACTTTTTTTTCTGTTTCGTTATTGTCTATTCTGGAAATTGGTGCCAAATAGCTAATTGACGCTAATTCGAAAAAAATAAAAAGTTAAATGCGTACAGGCAATTTTAAGCTTATTAAAGCGAAGGTAAGCATGTTGTCAAATATGTCAAATAATCGGTGGGGAAATTTGCTAATCGTCACAACTCTACTCACATTGTCATGGTGAAAGAAGAGTCGGCGACAAAGAAAGTCTCCTTCTTATAGATCTTTTATTATAATTACCTTTTAACATTGGGCAAACACCCTTATGTGACCAACTCGGTGCTCAAGAGCGGTAATCCAGGGTGTACCCGGTAAAGAATTTCTGGGCATCCACTAGAGCAATTAATTATACCTGCAGTTAACCATCAGACGATCTTAGAGCAAAGTTTGTGTGATAGAGTTCGTAAGTAAAAAATAAAACGATGGATTTTCAAGATTAACACCAGTGAAGTAAAAAAAAAAAAAAAAAAAAAAAAAGAAGGGTGCTTGTGCTGCAGAAACAGGTTTCGATCATGGTGAGAAACCCAATTTTGAGCGTACAGGTATATATGTTCATTCTATTGTTTTTAATTAGTTTGTTGTCTAAATAGGTTAACGGAACAAGATCCGGACCTGTGACCTCTGACCTCAGAATTGCATATTTTTATATCTTATTCACTTGACTAGAATTTGGCAAAATCATATCCAACAATCAAATTCTAATCTTTAAATCGCACTACACAAATACAAACAGCAATGTGTAATAGCAATCCTGAATTTTCAGTAGGTGTTACAGCTGTTGTAAGGCGTGCAAAATTGTATAGAAAAAACAAAAACAAAAGGTTTTATAGCACTGTTGCAATAAAGAGTTCTCTGAGCTGGGTATAATATGTAGTCACTTCCTGGAAGAAAATAAGCACATATTTTAGCACTTAAACACGCTTTTGTGTGTATAATGAACATGTTCAAAAGCCTCAGGTGTGATGTAGGCTTGCTGTTAACTACAGCAACTAAACTTTTACTAAACTTCTTTTTATTTTCTTTTATTAACTAAACTTCTTTTATTTTACGAACCAGATGATGTTTGAACGTTTAGACATAAGATGTAAGGAAGCACACATGTATGTAAGGAAATGATGACCTAGATAAGCAGACTAAATACAATGATTCATTGCCCTCGTTTGGGATAATATTCATATTTAGACGTGGTAGTATGAAATTACTGCAATCCTTTTTGGCTTTAGTGGACAAAGTGCCAGGTATTTTAGGTCAGTGTTGAGAGCGTCAGAAGATTCGAAGTTGAAGCTTTAGGACGCGAGATCAACACCCAAGTATTTTTTATTATAAAAGTTTTTAAAACTACAGATTCCCATTCAACAAAATAATTTATTTCCATCAAGATTTAAAAGCCTTTTGGTTCAGGGAACCTGAATGAAAAAAATTGGGGAAAAAATGCATTCAAAAATTCATTCTGACTGCATCACAAGGGCAGTTGTAGGACAAACTATGATTGGATAATAGATAATTATTTATAATTATCCAAAAATTAGATGTATGACAACAACATGCTTGTAGATATCACCCTAGTTTAATTATACAAATAATATTTAAAATAGCCAAGGAAAATATAGGTAATGTCATGTCAAAAATTCCACAATGTGTTTACCCCCCGCCACCCCCTATCAGATATTATATGGGTCACGATATTGTATGATACATCACAATACAATACAACACTGGGCACCCCGTCATGTCCCCCTTCCCCAGCGACAATAAAATAAGCGAAGGAGGAAGTTGTTGAAATGGATGAGGGTTTTAATAGTAACGAAACCTAAATCGTTAAAGCGTAATCTGAAGATGTATCGCGACTAGAATATCCTACGCTATTGTAAAAAAAATAAATAAATAATAGTAGTGTGGCAGATATACTTCATGTTCAGTTTGTCCGAACGTCCACCGATACACCGATATGGGGGTGGAGCAGTACACCAGTATGTAAATATGTAAACATTTTTACTTTATTTAATATTTTGTAACTGATTTAAATATTATCTAAAATCATCTACTTAATGTTTTACACTTTATATCTCGGAATAACGTAACTTTAAACCTGGTGCAAAAGGTGCGAGCCGGAGGACATTACTCAAGCAGTCTGCGAAGTTATGTCAGTAAGAAAGTCAGTGTTTCTGAATAGATTGCAAAAAGGAGATGGTTTCCTTTCACACGTTGAAAAAGAAACTTCCGAAGTAAGAAAGAAAGTGCAAGCTGCCAAAGCTGTACAATAAAATGAGGACAATTTTATTATGAGCTGTTTATATGTAATTGACTGCCCTATATTTAATATTTCCTGTTAAGACATTATTTCTATGAAGTTGTTAAGTTGTTTAAAATAAAACTTTTTAACCGTTGACTAATTAAACTGTCGCAATGATGTCCGGATATGTCAGTGATGGCGGTGTTTTGTATTCTGAACTCCAGTCTTGTGCTGGTGATATGTCTTGATGTCGGTAATTGTCTTTTTTTTGGCAGGTAATTTTCCCGTCTAATTGCCCATAGGAGTGAGTGCGAGAGTGTGTGGTTGTTTTTCTCCTTAAGTGGCCATGCGATGGAATAGTGATCTGTCCAGGGTACCCTTGATTTTACCCAATGACAGCTGGAATAAACTCCAGCAGATCCCTGATTAGGAATAAGAGGCAAAAGATGGATGGATTGATGGCTGGATGGGCGGATGGATGTTTACTCATGGTTCTAGGCAAAAATCAAGTATAAAAAAAAATTCAAATTCAGTATCTAACAAAAGTTAGTTAACTTTCACTAGAAGAAGGTTTTATTTTTGTTACAACCTGTCTCAGTTTAGAAATTTTGGGTTAGGATCAGCCATGATACAGCTACCTGAGCAGAGAGAGTAATCAAAGCCTTGCTTAGGGGCCCAACAGGGACAGCTTACTGGTGCTTGAACTGTGATCTTTAACCCAAAGTTTTCTTAGAATCTTTCCATAAAAAACTGAAGCGCATCTCATGTAAAAGTAAAAAATCATGTAAAAATCCTCCACCTGATGTTTGACCAGCCCTCTGCTAGTCTGGCCTAATTCGACTAATGATTTAATACGCCTGGCCCATAATTTCAGCACAAAACAATTTCATCAACAAAGCTGTTTGAAGGCAGGCCTGCAACCTTTAGCCAAAAAAGCTCAATGGCTAATGCTAATGCTAAATATGGGGAGGATACCAGACTGTTGAAAATGATTTGAATGATTATTATTGGCTGGAGGTGCCTTATGTGAGCAGAGTTAGCCGTTTCTACTGACAACTAATACAACCCTCTTATTTTCTCGAGTAAGATGATAGTTGATTTTCACCTGAAGAATTTCTGTAGGTTTTTATTCCATTATTTCGACTATTCTGTTTAAATTCTAAAAACTAGTGTTGGTGAAAATACTTCAAAATCAGCATTTGCTAAGTAACTAGCACCACGACGCTAACCGTGTTAATTACCAACACCCTGATGTTTGTTGGGACTATGAAAAGTGCAGGTGTGTGTATGCACTGCTACGGTTAAAAGCTGGTGAAAAGAAAGCAAGCAAGTTGGTATCAGACTGATTAGTTTAATTAGTAGGGAACCAGTATCGACATTAACATTTATCCATCTGCCCAGAAAAAAGCTAAGAAAGAAAGAAAGAAAGAAAGAAAGAAAGAAAGGAAAGTAAAAAAGTTCTAGCAAAAGTGATTTAACTACAGTGAAATGTTATGCAAAGCACAACCAGGTGTTTGACTACACAGATAATGATTGGACAATAGTATATCCTTTGTGGGCCGTGAAATGATGATCATGCATGAAAAAAAAAAACTGGAAAACTCTGGTTAAAGTACTGGTTTGAGACCATATTAGAAATCGGGCAAATCTTAATCCGGACGGATTTAGTGTTTCAAGCAATATTAACCCAGTGGACCAGTCCATTGCAAGGCACCATGCAACACAGTGTGACTGGTGTGGTTTTAAGACTAGGACAGGACAGCACAAAATCATTTGCACAATTCCGGGTGATATGGTTTAAAAAATAAAAAAAAGGACTGGAAGGAAAATGTTGGGTTTTTTTCTAATTCAGAAGAACTGTCCAGTTTTTCTGAGTCAGTTCCCACTATAGCTTCATATTTTTATTTGTGACTGACAGGGACGAAACCTAAAGTGAACTTCTGCTATTAGAGCCCATCTGCTATTAGAGCCCACAAATATACTTAAGAAGGTATCAACAACTACAAGGACAACACAATTTAGGAACCTCAAAGATCTGTTTTATTAGTAGCAACAGTGATTTTATAGTGCCCGAAATTGATAACGGCGCCTCTGCTGCCATCTGTTGGCCTGTCCTAAAACATTTTGATACCCCCTTGTAAAGAAAAGTTTTTTGGAGTCAATACTGTAGTTTTTGCTGTTAGTTGGTCATTCTTTTTTTTTTATTATCTATCCATAACTAACCTACCTGGCACCCATAATCATACCAGGGTCAAAAACCCAGGTTACTACAACACCACAGCCCCACCCCTCTCCCTTTTTTTACTATTAATTACTATCCCAACTTTGGACTAGCGACCTGCCTTTCGCCTGATGACAGCTGGGACTCCAGCCGGGTATAAGCGGGTAAAGACAATGGATAGATTATAAAATTATTCTTTCTCTGAAAATCTGCTGTTTCATAACCGGCTCTTGCTGCTTTGCTTCTCGGTGTACCCTGGGGCATCATTTGCAGCTTGGTACAGACTGATGAATCATCAAGGCAGAGTGTGTGTTGTTTGCCTATTGCTTTCCTTTCTAAATCACCTACATGGCAAACTGTTTACCAAAATGAATAGCGAGGCCACCCTGGCCAAAGGGTCCACGTCAAAGCACTCCTGGATAAACATCTGTGCATGCAATAAAACATGTGCTTAGCATATATACATGGTTACACCTGTAGATCAAACAATAGTTTGCATACATGCAGACGCACATTGACTGATGTCACACCTTCAGGTTAAATTCCTTTAAGATTCAGAAAACAAACAAGCTTAAAATATCAGCGCTCTAGAAAAATATAACCTTGCACTCGTTTTTTTCCTACCAGGCTTTTCCCCAGAACAAACATTTACGTTTCTGACAGCATGTGAACACATGTCTCATTTGTGTCTGAATATCCCATTCCAAAGGCGTGGTGTGCACTAAAATACAGCGGCTTTGTGATTGGACACTAGAGCAGAACATATTCGTTAAATCGACGGTCAAAGTCAAGGAGTTGCTGATTGTTTCTCTGGAATAAAATTGTAAATGTGAGATGGGACACCCGTATGTTGGCTGGACTGATCCAGAATTTAGCTTTTATCATCCTCCTCAATCTGTATTTATGGAGTCTCTAATAGTGTTTAAATCTACATAAGAAATGTTTTTTTTCTTCTTTTATCCTTTTATTGCTAGAAGTATATATCCCGACTGCATGCATGGAACAACTGTCACAGGTTTCTCCCTTTTTTTGCAGAATGCAGCTGCATCATGCCTGCTACTGCATCTGCGTGCAAGTGGTTAACAGTTTACTGCGACCGTTAGCGACTGTGTGAATAACAACCTTTAAAAATAAAAAAAAATAATAACTTTGCAAAATAACATTCAGCAAACTTGATATTTTAATATGCTTGAATTGTTTCAAATAAAATGTTTATACAACATTGTATTTTAAATAAAATGAAGGTGACGGGAACTTTGCAGGAACATTATGCTAACTGTCAAATAGCATTTTGCTAATGTTTAGCAAACTGGAGATTTAAACATTTTTGAAGTGTTTCAAATAAAACGTTTATAGAATGCTTTCTTTTTATTCTTTCTTTTTAAAGTAATGTTGCAGGAACGTTTTGCTAACCATAAAATAACATTCCACCAACAATCAGCAAACTGGACATTTGTTTCAAATAAACATCAGTAGAACGTTTTATTTTAGTAAAAAAAGGTGACTAAAATGTTGCAGGAACGTTATGCTAACCATAAAATAACCTTTTAGCAACATTAGGCAAAATGGACATTTTCAGGTTTTCGGAACATCAAACCAAAACAAAATGTTTAAAAAACGTTCTCACAACATAACTTTCATATTAAAGGAATAATAATAATAATTTTTATTAAAGGAAAGTAAAACTAGCCATTTCCTCATTGCATCTGGGGTATGTACAGTCTATACTGTATGTACTGTCTGTACTGTCTGTAATGTCAGTACTGTATGTAGTGTCTGTACTGTATGTAATGTCTGTACTGTGCGTAGTGTCGTAATACTGTACTTTCTGTCTGTGGGTATTGTTGTACTGTATGTTGGTGTTACTGTAGTTGTGTCAGTACTGTCATTATGAGTGTCTGTAATGTATGTAGGTGTTAATTAAGTCTGAGTTCTGTACGGTGTACTGTCATTTGTCCGTCAGTACTGTACAGGGTGTCGTCCTTACTGTGTGGTCTGCTGTCTTACGTAGTGTCTGTAATGTATGTAGTGTCTGTAAGGTATAATACGACGTGTATCTTTAACTGTATGTTGACTGTCTGTACTGCATGTTTCTATAATAATAGAAATATCTGACAGTTTTCAGTTTGCAAGCTCAGTTTTCAACACCATATAATATTTTGAAGCCCTTTATTTCCTTACCAAGTTTCAGTTATATTCAGAAGCCGCATTAACAATTATATTAAAACAGACAGACAGACAGACAGACAGACAGACGGTCCTTGGAAAGATCCGTCAGTGTGTAAGACACAGCATGGCTGGGATGGAGGTATGTAACGTGTGTGTTTTATCTTATTTATCGTCAGAATTTCTACAGCAACATGCGGCACTGAATAAAGAGCACCAGGGGGTAAAATCACATCATGTTTATTTTAGTTTAGTGTAGAATAATTTACCCCAAGCAGACGAGCGACTGTATTTATCGCGGAAAAGAAAAGAACAACAATGTGGAAGTTTGATCAACTCTTACCTTCAGTTCCGGAACTGTTTTTAAATCCTCCAAAGATAAATAAGCTTCTACAGCCCTCTCAACACTGTTCTTCTCTCTTACCTGCACTTCAGACTGCCAAACTCTTCCGGCTTCACAGTTTAAACGGCGACACGTTGCTCACACACACTCACACTCACACACACACACACACACACACACACACACACACACACAGAGCTGCGGGCTAGAATTCATGTACAGTAAACAAAACTGGGCGAAAAGCCAAATTAGTCATAAAAATAGACGTATAAACATATTATTTTAATTATTCTAACATAATTATTCTAATTCTAATCGATTCTAATGATCTGTAATAGACAGAACATTTAAGTATTTAAATATTAAGTTTTATTTTTTTAACAACATCTATCCCGCAAAATAAAGTTGAAAACGCTGACTGTTCTCCCTCTATGGCAAACAGTTTCTTCCTTCCTTTGCGTTCCTTTCTTTCTTTCTTACTGCTCTATTCTTCTGCTCTCTGATATCTATCTACTATCATCTATCTATCTATCTATGATAGAGTTTAGGAAAAACTTTATATTACAAAAAAAGTCATAACATTCACAGTGTATTAAAAAACCTGGAGAAAAAATCTGAAAGCACATGGAGACCCGGGAGAAGTTAAGGTGCAACACTATCCACTGCTTCACAGTGCTGCCATCCATTCCCTAATTTATTAATTATAGTTATAGTAAATTCTGAGAATGTTTGTGTACACAATGTTGTGGCATCTCATCTATGGTAAATTTTCCTCCTGCACTCTTTTCATTTGGGTTTAGAATAAAACAGTGACTGAATGGATAAATAAATCTGCATTGTTACAATAAACACACTGGGGTGAAAAGCCAAATTAGTCATGCGAAATTAGGCGTTTAAAAAAAATAAAGAAAAGTTCTAATTAATTCAAATAATCTATAATGGGCAGAAATAGTTTTTGCCTGTCTGTATTGCCTGTAATTACAGCACTCCAGGGTAAATCAACATAAAGGCATGCATTTATTACATGATTTTTATTAAAGAATTAAGTTTGTGTGTTTGTGCGTAAGCCAGAATTGATTTAAAAAAAAAAAAAAAAAGAAATTTCATTTATTACTACAAAAATGGACCCAGGAAAAGACAATAGTTATAATAACTCGACCCCTTGGTTTGGTGAGCTACCTTTGTGCTTCACTTCTGTTTATACAGTAATCATATTGTTACAGTCTGGCGCCCTCTAGTGGCAAACACAGTTTTTGCAATTAATGATTTTATTCGAATCATTATTTCTTTTCTGAATGCACCAAACACACTTTTCAAAAAACACAGAAAACACACACAAACACACACAACCACAACACACACCAAACAGAGCTGCGGGATGGGGATTTAGAATTCATTTAAAGTAACCAAAACTGGCCGAGAAACAAGCCAAATTAGTCATAAAAATAGACGTCTGGATAAACATATTATTTTAATTATTCTAACCTAATTATTCTAATTCTAATCGATTCTAATGATCTGTAATACACAGAATGTGTTTTTGTCGTGGCTGTATCATTAAATAACTGCCGCATTTACATTTTATTAAATATTTAACTTATTAATAAAAAAAAAAAAAATAGATCCACGCAAAGATAATAGTTGGAATAAAATCAGACCGGCGCCCTCTAGTGGCAAAACAATTTTTTTTCCTGTCTTCTTTCTATCTCTCTATCTATCTATCTATCATCTATCTATAGATAGATAGATAGATAAAAAAAATAGATAAAGAAAAAGGATAACATTTACAAGTAGTAACCTTTGTTGTAGGGAGCTGCATTTTTGCAATTTATGTCATTCTGTTATACAGTAATCATAGTTACATTCTGGCGCCTCTATGGCAATTTTTGCAATTTTTAAAGAATATATTCTAATCATTATTTCTTTTCTTTGTGTAAAATGAATGCACCAAACAAACTATGCAGAAAACAGAAAACCACACACAAAAAGCCAACCTGCTATCAAATCCAAATGGAGAAAGGTAGTTATTGCACTTAGAAAAGATAAAGTCTCAACGGGTAAAGTGTACACCTCCTATTGCAAAGTCTTTATATGGAACAGATGAAAGGATGACAGAAATGCGACAATTACAATGTAAGTAAAAACTGCATAGGCGAATAACTCTGCCATATGAGAAGATTCTTTAAAAATGTAAGGCTGGGATGATCATCAATAGCTTGTCAAATAACTATCGATCATTTAACCGCACATGCTGTACTAATACGTTAACCCATCTTATATCTCACGGCAAAGAAAATACCTGGCACAATTACCTAAAACAGTCAATTCATGGAGTGTGTTTTTCCGGATTCCTGATTTCGTATGTAAATTAGTGTGTGGATGGTGGCAAGTTTAGGTAAAAGAAAAAAAATCGGAAAAATATGATTAATTTACTAAAAATACAGAAAAAAAGTATTTACACCAAAGCAACCAATCACAGATAAAACCAAGGAAACCAGACTACCTACTTCTGTACTATTATTATTCACAGATCCCAACCCCATCCTTATGCATAAACCTGCCCTAAAATGACCTATAATCCTACATCGATCACTATAGTGCGTCATAACACAAATCCAGGAGTACAGAATTACCTTCCAACATTTCGAGTCAAAGTCCACACTAAGCACTGGCTATCGGGAAAGGATACAGAATGTTAATATTGTTGAAGTTGATAATAGCAAAAACACTATGGCACTAGCATCAAAAACAGCCAGGACAAACAAAACACTTCAAAGCGCCATCATTTGGTAATTTAAGGAAACTAAATTACAATCTAATAACAAATAATATCAATAAAAAATATTGTTTTTATGTATTAGAAGTGTAGAAAAAAGTTCTCCATACCCAGTTGTCCAAGACTTTGTCATTCTGACTACAAGAAAACATTATCAATATAGGGTAAAAAAAAAAAAAAGTTTGGACGTCTGTATTCAAGTCGTTGCTTTAGTTTGGAGTTTTGGTCTTTAACACTTCAGTCGCTCAGTTCATCGAATGTTTTTTTTACCGTAATGCTCCGTAATCTGTCCGTTTGTCGTTTTCCGAGTTCCGGGTTTAGAAAATAGGAAACAGGAGACGGGACACTGTCTTCTAGAGTTCGATCAGATGAGTTTTGGAAGACAGTGACGGTTTAAGACATCTTATTAAAAAAAAAAATAATAAAAAACAATCAATTGTCTTAAAGGGACGTAAAGGGTTGCCAGGTGCTTTTATTTCTCCTTGTGGGGTATAGAAGGAAGTGGTGTTGATGTGCTAAATTGGGTGAACAGGATGAACGAATCAGTGGAGCTTGTCGTGTGTGAGTGTGCGATCTAAATAAAAAAACTACACTCGACAAGAATATTAGCAAGGATTTTTCATTGACCAGCAAACAAAAGCTAAAAAAAAAATAGGAAGTTACATCGTCTCTATTCATTTCGTTTGTTTGACAGTGGAAAACGATCTGGGTTTCTTTTGTGGTAACTATTGTTTTTAGCTTACAAAGTAACAAAGTTTTTGTTCTCTTTACAAATTCTAAACACATCTGGTCTTCCTGTCAAGTCAACTTCCGCCTCAAAGATTAGCTAACTAGCTAACGTTACACCGACGCTGAAATCGAACAAATATATACTTAGAATTAAATCGATGTAAAATTCCTTTTAATTATTCATAACATATAATATATAAGATTTTGGGGTAAAAACAAAAAAGTGGTAGTCTTTTTCGTTTAATTGCTGCTATCATGTAGCAGTTTACAGTGATTATCTTGTTTTGAACCTGATTTTTCCAGCCTCTGGAATCCTTTAGCTTCTGTAAATGTTATAAATGTTGTTTTGTTTGTGTTATGACTTGATTTCAAATAATCTGTTTTTTATATCCTATGTAAACTGGTTTACAAAAAAACCCAAAAAAAAAACCAACACCACACAAATTACGTATACAGAGCCCCGGGTGGCTTTTTTACAGATAGCGGTTGAAGATGGTTCCTGATTCTCTTTCATTCCACAGCATCTGTTGTTTATCTTGCCGTTTCCAAAAAGAATCTATTTTAAAACTGAAAGTATGGATTTCTTGTGTGTAAACGGTCATTTTAGCGCTTCTGCTCTCTTTAAGAAGCTCAGCAGAGAATGCCTTCAGCCTTTTCCCTCCGTCCCACAGTCTCTTTACAGATTTTCTCCTGGCTGGTACTGTGGCTCCGTGGAGGTAAAATAATCCTCCAGGAAACCTTGTAGGTATTCAAAAGTGGGCCGCTCTTCCGGTTCTTTCCTCCAACATGTGAGCATGAGGTCATGCAGCGATTCGGGGCACTCGGCTGGGCACGGCATCCTGTAGCCACGTTCTACCTGGTCCAGCACCTCGCGGTTCACCATGCCTACGTGGGACACAGATGAAGGAAAACTTCAAAAAGTAAATATTGAGATATTGAGTAAGAATTATAGGGCTGTGTAAAAATAACGATACTGTCGTGATATATTTTTTTTTTACAACAGTGTATCGATATTCAAACCTTTAGTATTGATTCATTTACATTTCTGTTTATGTTAATATTTGATTAAAACCCTTAGTACGCGTCAAACAACTTTATCCTCCAGTAGTAGTCGCTCACACATACGGACATAATTTGTTGTATTTGTTATTTATTTTTTAATCAAGTATTGTAATACATATATGGGAAGAGGTAGCGCACTGGTTGAAGTGTTAGATGGCTAATTGGAAGATCGGGGTTTGATTCCCAGCACCACCAAGTTGCCAATGCTGGGCCCCTGAGCAAAGGCCTTTAACTCTTAAATGCCCAGTTGTATAAAAGAGAAGTGTTTGCCAAATGCTAAAAATGCAAGTATTGAAATATATTATGATATATTGCATCAGGACCCATGCATCGTATCACGATGGCACTTGCCCATACACAGCCCTAATTTTTCAGTTCCTATGCCTTAACTCCTTAAATTAAATCAGATACATTTATAAAACTCGTTCAAATATGTACTGTACCTGGATACGGCACTCTTCCTTTAGTGGCCAGCTCAGTAAGTAAAACTCCAAATGACCAGACATCAGATTTGATAGTGAAGCGACCGTATAGTGCAGCTTCTGGTGCCGTCCACTTTATAGGAAACTTGGCTCCTGTTTATACAGATGAAAAAGTAAATCATGGATATATAACGTGAGCTAATTTAAAAAAAAAAAGGTATCTTACTCACCCTGCCTTGCAGTGTATTCGTTGTCCTCTATGAGGCGAGCGAGGCCAAAATCAGCCACCTTACAAACCAAGTTCTCTCCCACCAGGATGTTGGCAGCCCTGAGGTCCCGGTGGACATAGTTCATTCTCTCCACGTATGCCATTCCAGAGGCGATCTGAGGACAGCAGAACAAGCAGAACATTGAAGAACTGGGTCCTGCAATTTTGCACACTGGAGAAAAGATTATGGAAAAATATCTTTACAATATTTACGCTACCCAGCCGCTAGGTTAAGGAAGTTGGGTCATTTTGCTAGCTAAATTTAGGTAATAAAAATATAATTACATTGGACCTTTTCATGTGATGTTCCAAATGTAATAGATTGACTGCTAACAGAACCTTGCATGCATTTGGCCAGCAGTTATACTAAATCTTTGCTAAATGCAACACAGATTTTTAAAATTTATTTTACATTTCCGGCACTTGGTAGACGCCCTTATTCAGAGCCAAACAAGTAAGGGGGTTAAGGGCCTTGCTCATGTGCCCAGCAGTGGAAGCTTAGTGGTCTTTCGATCATCAGTCCAACACTGTAACCACTTGGCTACAACTTCCCAATCAAAAAGGAAAAGAACATGATCACAAGAAAAGTCTTAGCAAGCGTGGAGCACTGCAAGGACTCACTTGCACAGGCTACTTGGAGATCCGATCCACTTTGCCCCTTTTAACCCAATTTGCCCTAACAGAATGGGCTACTTGGTCAGATTATTAGTTTTTTGTCTCCTCATTTATAAATAGCACTTTAGCTAGCTCGTCTTGTGTTGTTAGTTGATATTAGCGATTGACTAGCGGTGTTAGGGATTGGGTTACCTGTGAGGCCATGTCTACAAGCTGAGGTAACCGCAGCATCTTCCCCATGTCACCTTTCAAGAAGTCAAGCAGACTACCTGTGCGAAGACAAATAAGGAAATTTAGGCGTTTATGCACCTTATATGCAGCTTTAAAGACTATTAGCATGCAAGTCTTTTTATAGTAGCAACAAAAAAAATGCTTTTTATTGTTATTAGTAGTATTATCACCACAGTCTCAGCTGAGAAAGGCTCTTACCCTGGCTCATATACTCCGTGACGATATAAATGGGCTCCTCAGACACCACGGCGTAAAGCTGCACCAGCTTCTCATGTCGAAGTTTCTTCATGACCTGAGCTTCCTGCAAAAAGGCTTCTGGAGACATGGTGCCCGGTTTTAGCGTCTTAATGGCCACTCGCGTTGTCCCGTTCCACGTGCCTAACCAGACATGTCCACAGTATTTACTTACAACCAACACCACCCCCACCTACCACCAAACAAGTTTTGATATTACAGGTTCGTGTAGGTTATTTTAATTGATAAAAGTGTTAAATTACAATGGATCACGTTTGCGCGATTAGTCATGTTTAATAAAATGGTTATATATATATATATATATATATATATATATATATATATACAGTTTAATTAAAAGAACATCCTGTCACATTACCACCCCAGCATAAATAACGAAAAAACTTACCAGTTATTGGTATATAATCCAAAATAAAAATACTGACAAACATGACAAATGACAAATCGCACGAATGTTAAACACTGTAATTTAACCAATATTATATATTAAAAATTATTAAACAATTTCATGACTATTCCAAAACTGTGTGGGTTTTTTTTTTTTCCAAAACCTTCCAACCTTGAAATTCCATGACTTTTATGAAATCGATTTATCAATGGTCGCATATGCTCAAAAGTCTTATTCTAATAATATATGTTAAGCTATGTGTTAGCAAACATTTATAAATATGATTCTTATATAATTTCGGCAAAGAAGTACAGTTATTCCTAAACTGTTTGTATTTTTCAAATAGTTTAGGTAGTAAAATTTCAGTGGAACAGTACTTTAAGTAAATATGTGATTAAAATCCTCCTGAAAATTCATCACAGTTGGCTGTTTGTTGCACTTACCCATCCAGACTTCTCCAAAACAACCTTGTCCCAGTTTTACGTCTAGACGCAAAGAGTCACGGGGGATTTCCCAGGCGTCCCGAGCCAAACCCTGAGTCTGCGGTGGCTTTAGCACCGGACACACGTCGGTCAGGCAGTGGCACAGACCGTCGGCATGCTCTGAGAAGAAGAACGAGAGAAATGAGTGGAAGAAAGTAGCTAATTGTCATTGCGGTTATTGATGAATTGGAGAAAAAAGAAGAAAACAACAACAACAATGCTTTTGCATATGGAGATTTTTTATGGTTAATGTTTGCAACTAGCATTTTACAACGATGATATGAAGATAAAGTGTGTGAATACCGCCATTATGTTGTTCTCCTTAGACCAAATATATAAAATGACAAAACATATATTAAGGAAATACATTAACTAATTAAACTAAAATTTATCAATCAAAAAAAAAAAATTACAGGTTATATCAGTATACAGGGACTAAGAAGGGGGGAGCGGTTAATGTAGGACGATTTTAAGGGCCCATGCATGATGGGAGGCCCCCCTAGAGATCTCTTTCATTATTATTGATAGTACAAGCATTAATGTAATAAAAAGAATTTCACAGAGTCCATGGTGCCCTGATGGGCTGTACAGTAGGCATCCCGTGTTTTCAGTCTTTTGTGTTTGCTATTAATGTATTGTAAAGAAAAGAAATCATCTTTACTCAAATTGCTGTCGGACACACAGGGACTCACTGCGGTAATGGTTGACCAGCTGCTGAAGGTTATTAAACTGCGTGCGAGAGGTGATGTAAAAGCCACCGCTGTCCAGCTTGCGGATTTTATAATGCTTCACGTTCAGCCCTTTAACGTTGTCGTAGTCCAGAACAGACAGACAGTAGGCACCTGGGGGAGGATTGGTGTGTTTAAAGCAGCATGGAGCATTAAAATTCACACACACACACAAAAATAAAAATACAACAAAATGCATCTTTACAAGAAAGCCACTAGAGTGCAGTGTTCCAATAACTATGACAGACACCATGATGATGTGCACCACAGCACATCTTCTTTGCTGTATTTTTTTACTCGTTTTGCCATATCTGTGTAAAAAACAGTTCCTTGTAACTTTATTCACATGATTATATTAATGGAAGTATTCAAATCAGGCTGCTGCAAAAAAATAAAAAAATTCTGCTGCCTGATGAGATGCTTGTCCTCAAGACCTGACTTATTCATCCAGATGTTTCTTCTTAAAGCTCCTACACCAGAAAATAACTTACAGAAGCTGAGGATGGCTTCTCAAAACATTGGCTGTAAATTGGATGCAGGCTTACACTTCCCAATCATTGAACAACAGATAACTTTCATAAACTTTGTAAGCAATCACTACTAAAATAAAAAAAAAATCCTGTTAAATATTAGCTCAGTGGTTGTGAGCTTAAATTTCAGGTTGCCACTAACAGGGAACCTAGTTAAGGCCCCTAATCCTCAGATGCTCAGATAAGATAAATGTTCTTAGATCAGGGCATCTGCTAAATGCTGTAAATGTCCATATACAGAATGACGCTATAGTTTACAGCTGTGGATGGTTAAGGATTCATACTCGTCACATCTGCTGTTATCTAGAAAAAAAAGCTGGGTTTGCTTATGAGCCTGGTTCTTCTCAAAGTTTCTTTCTTGTTAATTTAGGACATTTGTTTTCCTGCCACTGTTTCTTGTGCTTATTCGTTTGGAACAATATTAAAACCTTTCTGGATTTCTATAAAGGTGCTTTCTGACATTTGAATGTATGTCTATTAAATTATATTAAATATCAGAGACTGACTGTAGGGTAGGGCTGTACGATACTGGAGAAAAACCTGACATTGCGATATTTTTGCGATATATATTGCAATATGATAAAAACAATTCAGCAGATGACATGAATAGCTCTATTTGGAGAGAATGTATCCTATTAGAATGATTTGTAAAGGGGTGCATTTGGGTAAGCATTAATAAATACAATAGAACAAAGTTGCCAATAAAATAAACTTTTAACTTGCTTTAACGGACTTTAAAACAATGTGCACATGCTAAACTTTCACTTTATTATCAAACATTTGCAATGAATCCACAAATCCCATGGGTTCTGAACTATAATCAACTATTATCCCTACTTGACATTACACATCCTGTCATGTGACTATAGCAGATGCTGAAACGCTAAATTGTGCAGCCCCACTACAGGGCAGAACATACTGGGATTATAAAAAACAAAACAAAAAAAAAACATTTTTTTTTCCCCACAGATGTTGATACTAGCATGGCAAAGCCCCTGTGCACAAGATTTAGGAAGAAAACATTTACCAAAGTTAGTGTGGAAGAACTGTAGTGTTCTACATACCAAGCCCTGATCTCAACTCCTTTGGGATGAACATAGTTGCTGACTGCACCCCAGACCTCCTCACCAAATATCAATGTCTGACCTCGGTAATGCTCTTGCAACTGAATGAGCACAAATCCCTACAGCCATGTTCCAAAAACCAGTGGAAAACCGTCCTAAAAATTTCAGGTTCTCATAATAGCAAAGGGGATGAAATGTTTGCACATGTTTTTTGCCATAGTGTAAAATTGTTGCTTAATGCTAACAGCAGGTTAGCATGATAACCTTCTTTGTGTGAGCCCATTACCACCTCCTACTACCTCACACTCAACTCACACACCTACTAAACCTACTGATCTTTAATGACAACAGTTGCTGTACAGATTACAGGATGTGGTCAAAAATCTGCTACCCTCAGTGCAAAATAACCCCTCTTTAAATCTTTGCTCTATGTTGTGTGGTGCTTTGTCTACATATGAAGCTCTTCTAAGCAATTACTGATTCCTGCTTCTAGTTTTATACTAAATACAGCATGTGGCATCGAAATGAACCTTTATAGTGAAGTAAAGCTTCCTAGATTGTGAAGAACCTTTATAAAAAGTATGTATGTTGTATATTTCGTATATATGTTGTATAATGTTTTTACCTTTGGTGGTCTCGCTCTCTCTGACCAGGAAAGTTCCCCTTCGGTTCTCAAGGTTTAACAGCAACCGTTCAGAGTCTCTGCGGGTTATTTTACCAAAGAACCACCTGCAAAGATGGAGAGGGAGACAGTTCACACTATGGTGCTATTTTATTATTAAATCTGATTGGGCAAAAGTTTTTTTTTTTAGGAAAATCTATAAACAACAATGAACATAGAACATTTTTACCGTCACCAGTACAAGAACTTTCAAGCAACAAAAGTTTAGAGGGATGAGAAATATTAGTCGCTCTGGATAAGGGGCGTCTGTCTAATATTGTAAATATAATTTTGTAATGTAATTTTTGAATTTGGTTGTGTAGGCAGTAAACAGAATACATGGATTCTGATATTTTCAATCGGATTCAGGTCTCATTCGTACGTGGAAATAAATCAAATATGTATCGTATACGTGCATTAGCGTCTGCCACATAAGCAGACATCAGATTTTCACCTGTCAATGCGAATTCGACCGGCGCTTGACGTCAACTCAGCTGGACATGGAACAGAGATACACAGTATATATAACTTAGTGCAGGTGTGTATTTTGATATTTATTATTTTTGTTCACTTGAAATCTGTTTTGTCTGTAAAGATTCGAAAAAAAAAAAATTAACACACTATTTAAAAAAAACTGCATAACTTTATGATCAATGCTCCATTTACTCAGGTTGCAACAAGAAATCTTCTCTTTTTTTCTCCACCTAAAGAAAGCAGTGACCTTTAAACTTGATTTGAAATTAACATTTTCTCTTCGTCCATTGCGTTTATTAATTATTTGTGCCATTTTTACTTTCTTTTCTGGTCGGTACATCTACCTTGGCTTGTTTTTCTGTGTATAGTGTAAATGCAGATATCGGATACGGATTAGTTTGAAAAGATGATGTAAGCGTGCCATCAAAGAAATCGGAATTGGTCATCAGGATCTGCAGGGTAAATGCAGACTTATAGTTGCTACAAAACTATAAAGTAATTACTGTACTGGGTGGATAAACGCATTAAATAAGTAGGATATTCTGTGACCATCTTATGTCTGTTTTTGATAAAAAAACGTTGCAGAAAATCAGCCAAGATGTCCTCTATTGTCTGCCCCATCCAAGAAATTAAGTACAGCTACTTTATAACTATAGCTACAGTTTTAGCTATTTCACTAACCAGAGTTTTAAGTAGGTTGGCTTCTCGTTCATTTCTCGAAACAATACTTGAAATTCTTGCTGATGGTTTTCACACATATTTTATGGGCGTCGTAGCTACAGATAAGGTTGAATGACTTGATTGGAAGAAAGAAGTGTTTTCTAGGTCAATTTGCTGACATACCTTTGCGAGGTGCATTTTGAGGAAATATGAGGAAGTGGACTAGCGAGTTATCGTGAAAGGAAAGTAGTTGCCTTCTCAGAAGTGCATGGGAAAGGAGAGCATGATAGATGATGAAAATACTCCAATGAATTAAACCCGAAAAAAAATGGGAGTACATAAAAAAAAGGCACAAAATGATTAAATAGGTGAGGACATTTAGAGGAGGAGAAAAGAGAAGCATAAAAAAAAAAGAGCAATGTAAAAAAAACAGTAAAGATAAAAATAATAGTTACTCTTCAGCTTGGATGGAGTCGGATGGAGCGACGTAGTTGCTGGGGATGTAGCCTCGCTGTCCTGAGGTCAGTGAGCAAGCTAGCCACCAGTCTCCTTCCCTAAAGGACAAATACATACGGTGTGTAACTTTTCAGAAGAACTTGTTTGTGAAAGTTTTTATAAAACTGGACGTATGAGATGTTGGTGATCATAATTTTATACTTTAACATAGGCTAAAACTATTTCACTACGATAGTTTGTAGTTATTTAAAGAATAAATAATATCTATACTTAAGACTAACTGATTGATTTTGTGAAAGAGCAGCTCTGACAGTAGTGTTAGCGTTTAGGCCAATCGCTAGCTAATACATATTTTTTAGTACATTTCTGACATTTAGCAGACGCCCTTATGTCCAGAGCGACTTAAATTAATCTTATTTTATCCTTCGACTGAGCAGTTAAGGGGTTAAAAGGGCTTTGCTCAGGGTACCAGTATTAGCAGATTGGTGGTGCTGGGGATTAAATTCATGCTCCTCCCATCAGCTGTCCGACACATAATCCAATGAGCCACCACTTCCTCGCTTAAATACCAGTGGGGGAAACACAATCCCCATAAACTGATTAAAAGGCATGCAAAAAATACTGATATGGAGAGGTTTTCTCGAATTTTTGGACAAACTCTTCAGCGTCAGCTCTCAGCAACTGTCGGGTGTCACAGAGCCTAGTGGCTTCTGGGTAAAATGAAAAGCTGCATTTATTTTGTTTTGAATCCTATAAAGAAAAATAAGCCCAAGTGTTTAGGTTTATTATAAAGTAGGTGATTACAGGTACTTATTTGTTTTTTTTAATGGATGTTCCATGACAGGACTATAAACAATTAAACTAATAAAAATGCAATAGCTGCCACATTGCTGTGCTTTTGTGTGGGGAAAATGGTAGCTTAGTGGTAAAGGGGTTGGAATACTAACTGAAAGATTGTGGGCTCAATTCCTAGCACCACCAAGATTCCATCACTGGGCCCCTGTGCAAGGCCCTTAACCCTGAACTGCCAAGTTGGATAAAATGATGTATAAGGATAAATGAATAAGGGGACTGGGCAATTGATATAAATGTAAATGTAGATAAATGTAAAAATACTCGATACTCATTGTCTTTAGTAAGTAAACCATCAAACTGTGTAGGTAAAACCTATTATTTTAATCTCTGGTTTATTCTGCTGTGAATTATTAACAGGCTTGTAAAAAAAAAAGGAAGTTCCTGATTTAGCTTCCCCTGGCTGGAGCAGCAATGTGGGTATTTTTACATCACTGAGAGCTGCTGACTCACGACCTCCTTTAGTTGATGAGCAATCCCCTACAATCTTAAACACTTCTACAAAAACGTCTGTAACAGCGGGTTGGTCACCAAGTCACGTTTTGTTTGGAGTTGCTATCACAATCTACCTACACAATTTTGGCTCATTAGTTTACTGAATGTTATTTAATTGTGAAAAAAAAGCAGGAAAAAAAAAAGGTGAGAAATAAGTAAAGAACTGACGAAGAAAATTCAGGACACCGAAGAAGTCAAAAGCGATGCTATGATCAAACATTCAACCACTTATAAAGACACGGGCTGTGTCCGAAATCACAACTGCGTATCATATCGGAGTTAATGCATACTGTACTATCTGACTATTATTGAAAAGTATGTTTAATAGAGTATGATTAGGGGTAGTATGAATACATTTTAGATGTTCTACATCGGCCATGTTGATATTGTCATGTGACGTGTCACGTGAATTTGTTTATTTCCTGAGTGACAGCAACTGTTGGTGACTAGATGAGGGCAAATAAAAACTTGAAACAACATGGTGCAGTGACTATCCGTGTTGAGGAGTAAGTAGTCACATGTAACAGAGTTACGTAACAGTAATTCGTTAGTTACTTAAAAAGTGTGTAATTAAATTAGTTGCTTATAAAAATGCTTATTTTTAAAACCTAGAATATGTTGAATAATAATTATTTGTTGTTACTTTGCCTGTTTTTTTTTTTCATCTGCACGATGTAGTCACAAGTCGTTTATGAAAGCGGTGCTATTTCGATGCTTTTGATTGGTTTATTGGTTTGAAAACCCTGTCTGAGAGTAAGGTTGATTCCTTCCTGGTATAAAAGTAGGGTAATTTGTAATCTGTAACCTATTACATTGCCAAAATAACTTTCCCAACACTGTCAATGATATACGGGTATCGGTTTCGCCGAGTAAAAAGTGAGAAAAGAAAGTGTCCGAATTCGTACTTTGTCCTTATAAAAGCGGTGCATCGCTAGTTTTTAACTTAAATTGAGTAGGAAATCACACACGAAAAAATGTTAACGTTTCGAGCTGGTTTTATATCACAAACTGAATTGATCAAGTGGTTATGAAGACGTTACTTGTTTAACGTGTGGCATTCACTGGTTGGAGGAAATTACACTTACCTAGCCAGGTTTTACACACATTTACCTTACATGAGCATCTAGGGTTCACTACCATATTTGTTATTATGAACATATATTATATATTTGCGGGAACATGATCGAGTTTTAGGACAAAAAAAACCACTATTTCGGTTTTCCTGAACCGCAGCGGGGTTTCCCAGACGGCCACACATTTTTTTTTTTTTTATTTCTCCTTACTGTAATACTATTTGTGATAAACATGAAATGATGTCAGACACACACTTACACACACATAGATTAAGGAAGAGGTAAAAGTGCGCCATATTTACCTACCTGCAGTTCAGCTTTCTCCTGTTTTAAAGCGAAGCCGTACATGAGAGGAGATATAGAGAAAGGAGGTGTGAAATAGGTTTGTGATTCAGAAAAGAAAATAGAAATAGGAGAAATTAGAGCAAAGGCACAGAGCCAAAGAGTAAAAAGACACCAAGAACTCAGCGTCTAGACGGACTGGGTTAATTTATTTTATTAAATAAATAAATAACAGAACCTATTAAACACATTTTTATGGCATTAGGGCTTGTTTGAATGATATAAGTGGAACAGGCATCAGTGTAGAGTGAAATTAATACAATGGTTTATACACAGAGGATTTGTCTGTGTGTGTGTGTGTGTGTGTGTGTGTGTGTGTGTGGTGAGGGATAGCATATTTTGTCAATGTAATTCTTGCAGTCCATGTCTTGGTTTATGGAATTTTCCTGTTTATTACTGATTTTATTCTCACATTTACAGCATTTGGTATTTGGTAATATCCAGATATTTATTTATCTCTTTTATACAACTGACTACTTGGGGGTTTAAATGCCTTGCTCAGGGGCCCAACAGTGGTGGCTTGGTGGTGCTGGGAGTCGAACCCTGGTATTTTTGGTATCGGTCCAACACCTCAACCACTAAGACACTGCTTTACATTTACCCGAGACATTATTTAATCTCTGATTTGCGGGTTCCGTTTTTTTTAACACTCTCATAATTAAAATTCTAACTCTGATAATCAAATACGTTGTTGCAACGTGGGAAGCTTTGTCTTGTTTCTTATTAAGGCAGAAGTGATGACTGGAATAACCGGGAACAAGCAAATGCCTTTTCACTCCTAGAGGGAAAAAATGTGCAGCTGTGTGCAGAAACCCCCCCCAAAAAGTGAAGTGCATTGAAGAAAAAAGAAATAGGAAAAAAGTAAACAAACCCCCCTAAAAAACCACCATCTCCAGCACATCTCCAGCCTGGTTGCTATAGTTACAAGAGAGTGGGAGGAGGGTTATACTCTACTTGGTGGTGCAGACAGAGACAGATAGACGCGTGTGTAACTGTATGCGAGTATGCATGATGCTGTCTAGAGAAAAAATGTGATATCTAAGAAATCACTGCAACAAGGTGTATGTGTTTCTGTGTCTGTGTGTGTGTTCTTACGTGTTGTTGACAATCTGAAGCCGTTCTCCTTTTCTGAATGATAGATCCGAGGCAGTGCGTGATTCATAGTCATACAGTGCCACAAATGTAGTCACACCCCCTGAGAGACAAAATGAGAGACAAAAAAAAAAAAAAAAGCAAGAATTTACAATCAGTACCCATTCCATTAACTAAATGAGACGGCCCAGACACATTTTTTAGGAACATTTTACAGCGGTGAACTTATAAATTCAGTAGCCTGGCTAGCGTCCAAGCAAAAGCCCTAGTGTGCATGCCCAGTTTTATTTTCCTACTTGGCTGGAAGTCAAATTAACTATCTATGTCGGCTGGTATGATGAGCTAATCATGTGCTTTAATACAAACAGTAACTTTAAAATGGTTTGAATTCCTGGGAGGGGTAATTTTATATAGCTAACATCCTTATCCACCCTTAATAAGGGCTCTGTCCGAAATAGCATACTTCCATACTATATAGTGTGTCCTAATCCTTAGAATGTGAAATACAGTATGTGGAAGTTCCCGGATGATTTACTACTCTGTCGGGATTTAAAAGTGCACGTGCGATGTACACTTTACAACGTCATGAAGCTGCAGGAGAGACGCCTTCATTTGCAGAAGTGGTTCATTGATCCTTGTAGTTAAATAGCAGTCGTTTAACATTATTCAAGTGAAACACTATACAACTTTAAATTTGCACCGCTGTGACGTCGTATGTCACGTGTCAAAATCAACATGGCGGATGTAGCACGTTTGGATTTCATTCATACTACCCGTGAAACATACTATATAGAACGTACATACTTACTTGGTTCTAGAACATACGTAAGAAGTATGTGATTCCGATGTCTCTCATAATAAAAGTACATGTTTACATCCATAGAAAAAAAATATAGAATCATCAGGCTGAAGGATCAGCTATGAGCTGTGTTTGTAACCAATCATCAAACACAGTTTTTGAGTCTGTATAACTTGATAAAATGGTTCAATGCAAGAAGACTGTTGGGTCCACAAGAAGTAATAAGGAATTAATTAAAAATCTTGCATGAGATCAAAGTACTGGATATGATATAAAAATTGTAGCCCGCAAGAAATTTGCTTTACAAATGGTCTGTGTGTTGACTTCCAATGAAAGGACATAAAGGAATAAAAGATTAAATAAACATGGGAACTGAAGCTATTCCCGCTGTTGCCGTGGTCTATAACTACTCACCGAACTACCCACTGCCTGGTGTATTTGTCAGTACAAATTCATTTCACACAGCAGGAATTGCAGACAAGTTGGGATATTTAGCATGACAAATATTTCTCGGGACTTTGCGACGCCTCTGGGATTCTCTCAGATCGTGTCTTATTGTTACTCGCCACAGACTGCCTCCACTTCCATGCATTTGTCTGCAATTCTGGAAAATCAGGGCTAAAATCGTCCTGCGTGAACTCTGCATTAGGTAATAAAGGTTGCTATATTGATGGTGAAATGATCTGAGATCTGTTTAACTTGGCTGACAACTCACCTGTCTAATACCACCAAATGTGGTACAAAGAGGGCAGCACTGATTTAAAAATATGGTTGGAAAAATATTTATATACAAAATCGCACACAACATATACAGTGACACTGTAATAAATCAGTAATTACTATGTCATAAATCACACTTTTACCTGCTGTTAATGTGCTACGAAGAGGTGATGCGAGACTGTTCATGGATTCCACTCCTCCAAACAAGGGCAAGTCAGCATTACTGCTGATGTTCTGGGCTCCATGCCGTGAGCTATCCACCGCAGGGGTCCGGTTTGATGTGAAGTTCTGCTGGCATGGGCTGAGGTGATGCCCTACAGTGCTGCCACCCACACTGTTCACGCTAACGGTGCCATCCAAACTCCGGGAGTGTTGGCCCAGCTCTCTGGGTTTGCTCTTATTTCCCCCCATGGCTTAAGCCTACAGAAGGCAAATCATATATTAAGAAAAAAAGCAGCATCAATAGACTAACTGGCTAATAAGCAAATAAAAGATGGTGTGATTAACACTTTAGTCAAAAAAAAGAAGAAAGTGTTGAGGAAGCAATAGGCTATAGTGTGTATGTGACCTATAGTAATTCTGGGTCATGCACAAAGCACTCTGGTGTATACTTTGCTACATGGTACGGGCAAACAGCTGCTTCCCTTCACACACCACTGCCAGCTGTTGCAATCAGATCTTCATGTTGTGTCTTTTTCTCAGAACCAGTGTACACAAACAAACCGCACGCACACACACATACACATTTTGAATACTTTTACACGTCCTACAATACCCCCACACATTCTTTGCCGCCACAAACACCCTTATCCATTCTCATAAACACCCCCCAACACACACACACACAACATTTTCTCTTGTCTATTCACTCTGCTAGTCTAATCAAGTCTCGGCTTGCCTGTGCTACCTCTACATTCCCAGTTCTCCCTTTTGTTTTTAAGCTTAGTTTTATTCTAATTTTTACTCAAGGTAACCATTTTAATTTTAGACAAAAATAATTTTAAAGAGAATCCACAGAGAATTCCTCATGTAAATAGCTTTTTTTTTTTATTTTAACAATAAAAAAATAACAATATTAAAAGTATGTAAACACCTGATCTTAAATTCTCAATCTACAAGAAAGTGAATCTGGAATGTGTTTGTATGTTGTAAGATTTGTAATTGTCTACAGAAACATTTTTTTTTTCTGCTGGTTAAAAGTCTCTTCACATCTCAATAGCAGTCATAAAGTTAAGCGGTCTAAATGTAAGTGGAAGGCTTAGGACCAAAAAAATGTTCGTTTAATCCAAAGGTTCGGTTCAAAAATTATGATAGGCTTTCCTACCTACCTGTCAGCATACAAATTTACATACCTCTGTACACCCTGTTCACACAGACCGGATACGTAAAATCAGGAAAATCTTTGATTAGCTTTTTTTTCCTGGTTAGTCAAGACTTGGTTGTTTGTTTAATAAGCACCTGTAGGTAGGTAGGTGCTAATTTGCTTTAGGTCTTTTGTGTAAGATCAAAAACCAGTAACAAAGCTGCATTCTAAATAAGTTACTGGGAATTCCCAGTTTGAGCTAATTTGTACAAGTTCACTCAATAAATAAGAAAAAGCCTTTAAAAAGTAGCTATTCTAGATTCTCTTTAAGTTATACATGGGAAATCCACATGGCCCAAGTTAAAAGCTCATGATGGGTAGGTGAAAGCATTGGAAAATAGATGGCTTTAACCAAGAGATCTTTAAGGAGATCACAGGATCATGACGGAGGGAGGTATCTCCAGGGATATACTGCAGTTCAGTTTTTCTAGGATATAGTTACAGTTGATGAGCTGCCCACCATGACGCCATGTCTGCCAGACAAGCTGAGATTTGTGCTGAAACATAAGTGTCTCAGCAAAGAAAGAAGATCATAGAGTGTGTGTGTCAGCAGCATAGCAGTGGAATAAAGAACCATGTGAGAGAAAAGCAAGGATTAAAACCAAAAAGGACCAAGTACTTGGTCTTGTGATTTACCAGTAAAGCAAACAGCATAAAACAGATGTGTATCCTTTACATGTTCTTTAAAATTAATGCATAGAAAAACGAACCACTACAGTGGTACACAATTAATTCCATGGGTTATAAGAATGGACAGGAATTAGGACTTTCAGTAAAAACCTCAAGGGTCATTTATGTAGAGGGAACCCAGATGTTGTTAAATGTGTTTTCAAAAAAGCAGGGCAACAAGGTCTTCAAGGTTGAAAAAAAGTTGTATCTGCTTTTTAAAAAGAATAAGCCCTTTAATGTATTTAAAACAGACCAGATGTTACGGAGTCATTTACAATGGAAGTGATGAAAAGGAGAAGCTCTTAGAAGACATTCTATAATATTGCCCAAAAGATGAATCTGCTAGAGGATATACTTTTCTGCAAATTTAGTGGCAAGTAAAGATAAAAGAGGAGTTTCAAAGTTAAGGGACAGATGTAGATACACTATATGGCCACTATATACACTATATGGTTTGTGGATATCTAATGGGCACACCCCAAGTCGGTCTATGTAGGTGTGTTCTGATCGAAGTGAAAGTACTTGAGTGTCCTGCACAGAGCGCTGACTCTGATTCAACCCCACTGAACACCTTTGGGATGAACTGGAACACCGACTGCACCCTAGACCTCGTCACCCAACATTAGTGTCTGAGCTCACTAATACTATTGTGACTAAATGTACAATTTTTTTACAGTCACACAACGACCTAAAGATACAGAACCTAAAGGCATAATGATACCTTCATGACCTGATTGGTCGGCTTTTACGATGTATATTGAGACCTGTATATTGCTTTGTAACGCAGTAACCTAAGTAGTTTTTTTTTTTTTACAAAATACTTATTTACTCTTACTTGAGAATGTACTTCTACTTACACACAAGTGAATTATTTCTTAACTAGCAATACTTTTACTTAACTACATTTACAGCATTTGGCAGACACCCTTACCCAGAGCGACTTACATTTACCTCTTTTTTTATACAACTGAGCAATTGGGGGTTAAGGGCCTTGCACAGGAACCCACAGTGGTGCTGTGTGCTGTGCTTGGTGGTGCTGGGAATCGAACCCCGGTCTTTCTGGTAGGAATTTTCAGTACTTTTTTCACTACTGCTGAACTGCATTCACAATGAATAGTAATCTAACTGTAGTTTTACAGCGATGCTGTAAATTTAGTTGACTAGAAATTGTGAGTGAACACATCCTTAAGAGTCTAAATAAATGTACACTTCTAATCATAATATTTGGTTAGGTAAAGCAGTTAGATGAACCCTAATGACAGAAAAAAGTTGCCTTAATTAGTATTCCTTAGTGCCGTGTTCTCAAAATCATCAGTATGACTGTATATTACCGCTAGAACGTTTGCATTTTTGCTTTATTGCAGAGGAAAACACTGCACGGCAGCTACAGTAAATCCAGGGATGATAAGTTGCTGTCCTTAGTTGACTTTTTGGAGCTACGGCACATAAATCAGAATCAGCGCTTACTAATCGAACGTTATCTCATGCAGGAAGAACTTTCAGTTCCAACTACTGCCATTTCTCTAGCGCAGCTGATGATCTCTAGACCAGGAACGGCTGACCCTGTTTTTCTTGTTCTGCAATGTAACATAGTTGTGGTTGTTGCAGAGTACAGTAACATGATGTACAGTACATGCCCCGTAAGTATGGGAAATCCAGACACAAACAGAAAAGTGCCCAATCTGTCACCATGCACAAATAGATTTGGTTGTCATTAATGTAAGGAAAAGATACACAGTGAACGCCCACATTCACGATTTCAGCCTCAAGCTATGAACATGCCATACGAACATGCCATTATAATAGGTACTGACAGCAGTTTGCCTTAATGGCTTGTTGTGACAGGGAAACAATAGATTTTTTTCCCTCCATGTCACAAAATGGTACCCGAATGAATGAATGATTTGAGAGTAATGATGGGATTATAAGCACCTCTGAAACATGACCTAGCATCATTTTTCATGTGTCAGATTGTAGAGCCTTTCGACATACGAGAAGCCATCCAGAAGACAAAAACCTGGTGCTTTCTTTCTTCCATGCCAGGTGAAGAGATTCCATCGGTTTTACATGGCTCCAAGCAGCTGTTTTAAAGAGGGAGCAATTTGGGGGTTGGTGCGTGCTTTCAGTGGGAGGAATTCGGAAATGGGGGATGTTTCTGTGAAAAGGAATTCTGGAGCCAGTGCATGTTGCAAGCTGTAACATTACATCATCTTCAGCGATTTATAGTTGAAAGTTAGAGTCTGCTGTAGAAACAACAACACAGCTAAAGTAGACTATGTCCGATTTTTTAAATAGTGTAATTTATTTACTGACTATTTTTTAAACAAAAATTTTCGTTTGTCATCTGGGGAGTTTCACTGGTTTTATTAAAGTCTACCTGTCTACCTACTTGCCAGCGTTAGGAGACACTTGAACTGTTCCTGGATGACTAAAAACCTTTACAGACAAATCTGTGGACGGTTGTGCATTTACAGGGTCTGCTTATAACTATGAAGTGGCACTTGAATAAATCTAGAAAAAAACACAATCTGGAACCATTATATGCTTTTATATACAATTTTATGTAAGACCAGTTCATTAAAAGTATTATTTTACAGAGATATCCAAAAATGTTAAAATTAAAACCTTTAGTTACTTCAGCTGGGGTAAACAAAAGACTTGAGCATTGTTTTTGTCAACAAAATGTCCTGAAACATGAACTCTCCTTTAATAGCAGGCCAAGCAATTCATAAAAAGCTTTTTGAAGTGTTGTTTGTTGTAGTTGGAATTGAATTTAATACAGCTGAAATTTATTTGAATCTTTTAGAAAAAAAAACCCAAAACCATGCAATACATTTACTGATATTGTACATGTTGATGTACACTTAATGGTGACTTAAACAGAAACAAATATACACCTGGTTTGAGATTTTTAATGGTCTATTGAGATTGTTGCTTGTCAGACTGTACGAACATGATTCCCATGTCACACTGTAGGATATCAGTTGTCATAATGTCAGACTCACGCCACAAAGACTGTCCGTAATTTTACTGTATGTCATCCATGAATTAGCTAGCAGAAAACAAACAGCAGCAACAACATGTCATACAAAAACTCCTTTTCCTTTTCCTGCTCTGTCCACCGTACTCATTTCCACGTGGTTTGTAGTTATCTCGCCTAGTCCGTTTGGCGTTCCTATTGGTTGTTGGTTTGAAGTCAGACTGCAAGAAAGTATTTGACAATTCATTGTAGGAAATAAATAACTGCGACGACTGTTAATGTGCTGTGGGTGAACATATTAAACTAGCGACCAAGGACAACAGATTTCAGTGTAGGATTATAAGAATCCTTAAGGATTTCAAAACTTGTCATGGACATCTAAACTGTGGCAGAAATAGCACAGTGTTAGCCCAGCATTTTTAATGGATCCTGTGGCAAAATGAAAAAATAAAGGAACTTAAAAATTTGGCCTGGTTGAAACTTAACATTGCACACAATAATTCTAGGAATCGAACCGCCAATCTGAAAATACCAAATTAGTCCACCTGCAGTAAACAGCAATACCATGATAATGGATATCCTATCAGTTTCCCCCATGTTTTTATGTGATTTTTATTCACTACATTGTGTCCACTTGAATGTCTGTAAAAAGTAAGTTAAAACCAACTACTGGTCCATTGTTCCAAACAGACCCTCCTACTGATCGCTTACATAAATACATCGCTTACTCTTTTGTTCCAGTATAAGTGAACGTTTCTTATAAATATTGCCATAAGTGTTTATGGTCAGGGATGTTTCTATGTTCTTTCACTAAAGAATCAGTTGCGTTGCTATTTTTGTGTACATTAGAAAAATCTGCCTTTGTATTGAATGGATGTAAAGTTGCTTACTAGCATAAAATGACTGGGCTTAAGTGTAAAATTAAATCAGCCGCGGTTGTAAGAGAACATGTTTGCCCGTACGCAAAGAAGTAAAATCAAATTATAATCGAACTAAGTTATGAAATACCATACCATTGACATTAACTGGCTTGTGCTCTCCTCTTGTGGAAAGTAATAAATATGTTTCGTAAAAAACTGTATCGAAGTAAAAGTCTTCAAGGTTTTTTTGTTTTGTTTTTTTGAAAATGTAGTAAAAATCACGTGTAGTACAGATCCCCACCCAAAAAATACATAAGTACTGTAATGAAGTATTATTACCTTTTAACATTACACCTCTAACTGAGACTATCCTAATAGTATCCAGTCACGAGATAGAAACTTACTAAAGGCAGGTGACATAAAATATATTATGTAATGTATTATATTACATTGTCACACATAACAATGTTCTGATGTATGATGCCATTAAATAACACACAAGTGTGAGAGTTTTTCTCGGGCTAGAAACTGAACTATACAGAAATTACAACAATAAAAAAAGCTCAAACTTTAAAAGTATTTAAGGTCCTTGTCATGATTAATGTGGTAAATCTGCTTCTAGTGTTACTGCAAGTCTGGGGCCTTCTTTAATTACATCCTACTTACTCAAGCTGTTTATCACCCAGACACACAAAAGGCCAGATTTCAAGCAAGTACGAAACCCACAGCTCTCAGTGAGTGGAAAAACAAAACGCCATTTCGACTCCATTAGTCTGACTGCCACTGTGTGATTGTGACATTTTAGAGTAAAGAGCAGAACACACACAAGATACAAAGCTGCTGGAGATAGTCATGCTGCTTCTCTTGCATTCGCATTGGTGAAATATTGAATGTGTGGAAGAATTTGTTCAGCCGTTGCTGAGTGAAACAGAAGACAAAACATGCAGAAAATGAATGAATTTTACAAATGCAAAAAAAAGTAATAAGATCATCTCCATAATCTACAAAATAAAATGGGGATAATGGCACCAATATTGAGTAAAAAGTAGTTTCCCGTAGCCAGACCTTCAGACTGACGACAGAAGGTCTGGGTAACTTGGCTGAAAGATGTCTTACGATATAGATCCTTCACAATACTATTAAAATCAACGAAGTTCTAGGGAACAAATTTAATTAAATTTAAAAGTACGGTTATGCAATTATTAAGTCTAGAAAATAGAGAAATACAGATTTACCCTCAATAACAGTGTGGGGCACCACCGCTACAGAAAAGAAAGCTACTTGCACTGTTAATAATGAATTAAATACTGTATGTACCGCAAATTAATTAAAAAAAATAGTCCCTGTACCATACAGTTTGAACTGTACCAGACAAACTAGTGGCTCCGTCCTAAATCGGCTACTTTCGTACTATATAGTAGGCAAAACTGAGTGTGCGAGGCAGGTAGGTCCAAATCTTTAGCATGCGAATTGCGTTTGCGAAAAGATCCCTGATGACCTACTACATCAGGGATCTTTTCGCTACTACTTGCGAAAAGATCCCTGATGACCTAAGTCGCGACACTTTTCAAGTTTTAGGTGCTTAAGAATAAGATGAATGTCTTGCACTCGTTTAACATCATTCAAGTTAAACATCATCCCACTTTAAATTTTGCACTGCTATGATGTCATATGTCACGAGTCGATATCAAAAAGGTGGATGTAGTAAGTTTGATTTTATTCATTCTACACTTAACCATACTTTATAGAATGTACTTTTTGAATGTACATATGTAATTAAATGTGATTTCGGATGAGCCAGTCAGTATATAGGTCCATAAACTGTTGAAAAGAATATAATTTGAGGGTGATTTCTAATAGGCTTGTTACAAATTTCTCCCTGGAGGCCCACCTTTTTCATGAGCAAATCAATATTATTTTTATATTTTCAGCCTAATGTTATTGGACCATTGCAATGCAAGTCATGACTTTTGTTGTTTTACATATGGCTTTTTTCTAGTGGACAAAATAAGTATTGCAATCTTTACCTCTGATTAATATACAGTAAATGGCTAAATTATTTGAATGATTACCCTGAAATGAAAATTACATTTTTTAAATTCTGGATTTAAGTATGTATACGATGTACACTTTACTATACCAAGAGGCTGCAGGGGAGAGGATTTGTCATATGTGGAAGTGGTGAAGAGCAACGATACAGCTCTTTAAGTAGCTTTAAGTGGCTAAAAACCATTGCTACTTGTGGATAAATTGTTTAAATTTGCGTTGCTGTGATATCGTAAGTCACGTTACAACGACAATGTTAGTTAATGTAATGAATATGTACTTGCTTAAATGCATAGGGCCATTTGGACCGAGACATGGTTCATTAACTGCATTCTTTAACAATTGACTTTAACGTGAACATTTTTAATATTTAACTAGCGGTAGCGATCAACATCGGCTATTTGCAGTCCTGCATAACTAAGAGTCAGGTTTTTTTTTTTTATTTGTTTGCCCCCCTTTTCAATTTCTTTGCATCAGCCACCACTATTCACCCTGTCTTTGTTGTATAACGCTTCGCTAAACACAATGCTTTTCGTATTCCTGGCCCAAGGCTAAACTCTTCAGTCAACAAGGATCTCTGCCACAGGAGATATAGGAGTCAATATTTGCTCCAACAAAAACAGGTCAGGGTGTTTCCATGGACATGAGCAGTACAAGGTAGAGTAACAGTAAAATGCTGCGTGATGACGAGTTACAGAGATTTGGGTCAGTACCCTACATTTGTGGTTCACAGTGTGACTATAAAGACTGATTATCTACCTCTTCCAAAGGATGTTTAAAACATCCCTATGCAGTCATAAATATAAAAGGTCTGTAAGCTCTCGAATTTATAAGCCAGCATTCCATAATGCAAGTTACTGCATGCTGAAATTCGGCAAAAATATTATATATTTTTATAATTATATATATATACACATATACATAAATAAATAAAACAGTTTCATAGCCGTACCTAATAATGACAGCAATTAAGGTAAGCCATCAAAAGAAGGATGTAGAACATTAAAAAACTGTTAAATAAAAAGAAGGCTTGGTTGCATTTGTGTTCCACCACAGTGCATTAGATTAATTATTGCGGCTCCATTTTCTTGATTATTACACAAATCAACAAGTAATATTCAAAATGCCCACTAACAGGTTTTCAGCTAGAAGAAACACTGCTAATAATTTCAGTGCAACCTTCAGAGGACATTGGGCGTCCTGTTGTTACAGAGGGGGAAGAAAAAAAAAGGGGATGTGGACTTATGATTCATGTCTACCAGAAGAGTCACTCTCGATCCCAGCTGGCTGACAGTTTAGAGACACTGTGGAATCGGAGTTGAGATGCACGGAAAAAATGCTCAAAACAAACTTGTTCACAGGGAAATAGAATAAAGAACCCATAATAAGCAGTTTCACTGCATTTAGGAAGTATTTTGACTCCGTTATTCTTTAAACAATTTGTTATGTGGCAGTTTTTCAGATATTTCTTTATCCCCTTATCAATCTACACTTAGATGGTACCCAGTAATATAAAAAGAAACATGCAGATTTATAATATCTTTGCAAATTTCTGTAAAAATTCACTATAGGATTTAGTCAATTTTAGTACAGAATTCATTGGTGGACAGGCAGTTTCAGTTCTCTCTGTAAATGTTGAATTGGGTTTAAGTCCGGGCTACTAAAAAACATTCACACAATTGTCTCTTAGCCACTTTTACCGTATCCGCCACTAAAAAACACCTCCACAGTGCGGTGCTACCACCACCATGCTTCACCACTAAGATATTATTGCACACATAATTATAGATGTCTTGTTTCCTACAGACATCATGCTTGGCATTGAGACCACCGAGTTCAGTTTTGGTTTAATCACAGTTTGGGGATCATCGGGTTCTTCAAGGTCTCTTTTGCCTGATTCGTTAAATTGGCCAAGGGTCCCGGATGTCTACTTGAGCAGAGGTTCCCAGGAGGATTTTCAAGTGTTCTAGAAAAAGATCTGAATGCTCAGATCAATTTTTTTTGTTTTATCTTTCTAATAAATTCACAACAAAATGTTTCATGATTTGTTATTGAAAACAGACAATAATCTAATGTGAAAAATACTGTAAGGCTTTCTAAAATTAGGCTGCATTCCAACAAAATCTCACCAAAAATTTAAATGGGGTCTATATAATTTACTAAATGGCTTTAAACATAAAAAGTAATAAAAAAATTAAAATAAAATAAACACTATAGAGAAACCACATCCTTTGCTAACAAATCAACTTAATTAAAATATATATCAAAATACATGTGCATGCTCGGTCAAGCCAATATAAATACTTGGAGAATCCAATTAACATGTAAACTCCCTTTGTTATGTTATTATTCATAAAGGTTATATTTAAGTATGTGACAAAAGGTGCAATTATAATAATTATTAGAATATTAATATTTTTTCATTGGATGTTTCCATTGGAACTGGACAGCAAAGTTACTTGGCAAAATATTTACATCCTTACAGCCACCAGCATCTGTAAACTATCATACTACCACTGTTCCTCTTTTTCATCTAAATATGGTCATGGTGTATTCAAAGAGCAATGATCTGTGGTCATGCATGTTAGGGGATGGGAAGAGAAACAACAGAAGAAGGGGGGGGGGTTGGGTGTGTAGGATGGATTTGAAGTTTTACAAATTACTAAACGCTTTTAAAGATTGCATAGAGAAAATAGTGAAAAACAGAGGAACTATTAGTTTCTATAAGAGCCAGAAGGACAAAAAGAGAACAAGACATTTCAACCCAGGAAATGTTTTACTTTTTATAAAAATGCAAAGAATTTATTAAATCTGGCTTTATTGCGTGTGATTTTTTTTTTTTATAGACCTTGGATTGGTGCTTGTTAGGGCTGTCCGAACATGATCCCCATGTCATGCTGTAGGATCTCAGAATGTACGACAGTCGAGACACTTCAAAAACGAACGCACACATGAAGACGTCACCAATCTGTGACACATTCAGGAACCCGTGTTCAGTAACCCATGTTCTCTCGCTTAACGGTAGCTATTTGTAGCAGCGAAAAAGCAGCAGCGACGAAACATCATACAAACACTTCTTTTCCGTCCATAACTTAATACATTTCTCTTCCTGCTTTTCTGTCCATCTCACTTCTTTCCACATTTTTCTGAGATGGTTTGAATGTCTTGTGTTAATTGCACCATCAGGTTTGTTGCTTCGATTGGTTCTTGGCTTGACAGTCATCGTAGGAGAAGTCTCACTGCAGGTAAGTGTTTGCAACGCCGATTATTTGGCGTAAACTAGTGATCTAAGACAACAGATTTTAGAGTAGAATTATACGAACCATTAATCATTTTAAAATTTGACTTTAAGATGACCAAATTGTGTAATATAAAGATCGGCTTATGGTAGAGGAGTCTAAAATTCAAGACCTCTTAGGGACACAAGATGATCTGAAGCTTCGTCAGTCTTTCTGTCTAACTATTCTTAATTACAGTCTAGCTCTATACGTGTGTACGTGTGTGTGTATGTATGTGTGTGTGTGTGTGTGTGTGTGTGTACGGTGGACCAATACGTTGAGTGACTCATCCCTGTGCCATCTCAGGAATGCATAGCTTAGGGAATGTACGAGTCTGGACATCTCTCTTTCACACACACACACACACACACAGCAGCTGATATGCAAATTTTTGGAATGCGACAAGTACATATATATCATTCCAGAGGTGAGCATTCATCACTTCATTCATCATCTCGACGCATCTCCTAGTGAAGTTTTTTAAGGTCTATTAAAAGCAAAAGCACATAAATGCTGGTATTTGACTAAGAACCTAAGCAACGATTTTCTTCTTTGCATACTCGGCTTGGAGGATCATATTCGGCACAGGATCAGCCCTAATATGGCACCCATGAAGCAAACAGGGTCAAGGGCCTCGCTTAAGGACCCAACAATGACAGCCTGGCAGTAGTGAGTAGTAAGCCCCATCAACAACCCAGAGCCTTAACCACTTTGAGCTACCACTGCCCAGTATTCAAGTGGTTAAGGTGTTGGAGTGATACCTGGAAGGTCGGGGTTTGATTCCCAGCACCAGCAATTTACCACTACTTGGCCCTTACGCAAGGCCCTTAACCCCTTATTGCTTCATTTGCAAAAAAACCCAAAAAGAGATGAATGTAAATCGCTCTGGATAACGGTGTCTGCCAAATACTATAAATGTAAGTATTCAAAGACAGGAATCCTTTCAAGGCTGATTTTCTAGGCCCTGCTATCACACACCTGCTATTATGTCATTGTGTAATTCTTCTGTGTGCATTACGCAACAGAGCTACAAGATGTCCTGATGGGTGGATTGTAAAATATTTTATTGTTGCTGGATAAATATGCTTATGGTTTTGTAGATATGATGACAGGGCACTGATCTGCCATGTTTACAGCCATGTGTACCGATACTATCACCCTAACTAATGAACTTTGTCATATTCAAGTATTTAACATAAACTATTGCACAGTTTCAGCATAATGTATCGTGGGTACATCAAACAATCTTCTGCAATGTCAGATTAGGCAAGAAGCGGGTTTAGTTTGAGGTCATAATCTCATGTAACCGAGACATCCCACTGTTGTTTGGAATTCTTTTGCAAATCCTATGCAACTGTTCATGTAGTTCTAAAGAATGTACTTGCTTAGTGTGCTTGTGGTCTGAGGTGTAGCAATAAAGCAGGCAATGCGGGCAATTGTCTGGGGCCCCCATCCGCCCCCACTAACCGGCCAACATAAGCTCCACTACATAATCAGTAAAGACACTGATTGTACCCGGTGTTTATTGTATCTTAAAATCGTTTCTATCCATTCAATTACAAAAATCGAGGCATTTTAAAAAATTAAAATAAAATTGTTTTTTTGTGTGCCGTACAACACTAAGATTTCACTTATGGAACACAGTGTCACAAACGGAAGGATGGTGGAACGTTAACAGACTTATATATGTCGTTATAGACAGTTTATCGCGATTTGATATATTTTTTATTGGCCCAGCCCCAATTTCAGATTTTATTACAATTACGGTGAAATGTATGTTGTACGCATTTTATTAAAATTGTAGGCATTTGCAATCTCAAAACCAAAGATTTTGGCCATGAATGTTTACTTGCTGACAGGTTTTGTGAAATCGCTGACAAATGCCCGAAATCAGGGGCAAATTGGGGCTCGTTCATGACAGTCTGCCAATATTTTATTTATTTTTTTGGACTATTTATAGCACAGACCATTTATATCTAAAACTTAATGCGAGCTACACTTATGAAGTCTTGTTTGATCTCATTGATCTTGCGTTATTTCTTTATTACTACTTAAGTGTATTTCGCTGTGAAATGTAGCTTGCAGACCAGACCAAGTTGTCTGTAAATTTTATGCATTGTATAACCTCCTGTTGTTAATCTATAATGTGGTGTGAACACTGCAGCAACTGAATGCTACCCCAGATCGGGTGTCACCAGATTCGATTCGAGTTTATCTCCGATTTGACTCAACACACCTGCCTATACATTTCAAGTATACCTAGCAAGAGCTTGGTTAGCTAGTTCAGTTGTGTTTGATTAGGGCTGGAGCTGAAACTCTGCAGGACACACGTCCCCCCAGGACCGAACCCTGTCCCAAATAGTCGTGCAGTGTGAACTCAAAGTAAATAAGAATCAAAGTTGCCTGTATTGTTCCACAGGATATAACACATGATCCATTTAAAGCCCTATCAGGATTGGTTTCAGTGATTGCAAGTACCTAGAAAGGCTATACCATAATTTACCTTCTATAAAATACCCAACGGCCTGGTAGTATTCTGTTTCTATTATAATTTAATAAGATTCCATAATATCCTATGGGAAAAGATGTTTTCCACTTCCTCCTGCTTGCATCAGTAAATGGAGAATGCATTACTGTATATTTTTGGGTTGTCTGTGCATGTGGGACTTTTTCTTTCTGAACTGTATGTTCTTGACTGTGATATATCACAAATAAGTGTATGAACGTTGTAAGATTTATGTGGAATTTTGTACTGAAAGCAGATGAACTGATTAGTTTTTGGAACGGATCTAAAACAGGGTCAAGGTCACAGCAAGGTCGAATGGCTGAAATACTTTTCTTTCTTTCTGTTTAAAGTGTGTTTTAGGTTTATACTTTAGTAACATTTCAGTGCAGTTTTCTTTCTCGATCAATTTAACATTTTTATTTTAAATACATTACTAGTTTCTACCTACTAATGTAGGTATATCATGACTATATATCTGTAATATATGTTCAAATTTTCTTTATTGTCAATGCCATCAAATGTACAAACATACAGAAGAGTTAATGTACCATTTCTTCTTTCTTATCAACTGTTTACATTGTAATTTGAATATCGAAAGTTTGTATAAAATATCAGCAGTCAGTGCAATATAGAAACTGTTTTTATATGAAAATAACAGTGTATTCATAATAAATATCACACAACATTAGTATCAAAGTTAGTAACATTAGTTCACTTATGCCTCGTTTAACCTGGGCTACTAATTATCTCCTCTAGCAACTTTACCTTACGCAGACATACTTTCTAAGTAAGTAAAACTTATTATGAACTAAGAGAAAGTGCCTCAAAATAATTTACGTGCTTTGCACAAACGTTTTTTCGTATTTGTTATCTTGAAAAAAATTAAGCAGGGATTCAGTGGTTGAGTTAAAGACTTTGCTAGCAACTTCCACCAATTTCTATGATCAATTGATCCTGAACAGAGACTGGCAGTTTGTCTAAGGTATAAACACACATGTACACACACCCAAACAGCGGGATCAGAAAGGTGCTTTCCGGGCAATAAAACCAGCATACAATAGGCTACAGCAGTGGTTATTGCTAGTACGGTGGCTCAGAATTGTCAAAAGACCTCTCAAAATGCTTACTACAGATGCGGAAAATGCAAGAAAAAAAAAATTGAACCCCGTGCGAATATTTTTTATGATGGACAAAGTTTTGGAGTTATTGAGGCAAGGTGAGGTCGTATTTATTTTTTAACCTGCAAACATTTTGAACTGTACATAGACATTAAAAAAATTAAAATGACTAGTCTATCCAACTTAAGGCAGAATGTTAAAGTTATCTGCCAAAGCCATTTTTATCATCTCCAGCTGTGCTAGAAAAATATCTCAACCTCACCTAGAAGCATTTGTCAACATGGCATACAGTATGCAAAACCAATTTTGGGTAGGGGATAAAGCCACAGCTACAGGTCGTATCATTACTAATAACTTTGTAGGTTGTATCAACATGAAAGAACCTTGCTGCAAAAGTTAAAATCACACAAGGCAACACAACAGGATGAGCGTAATGTCACAAATAATCAGTCGTGGCATTCAAAGTGCAAAACAGTATAAAGGTCAGCAATCAAGATGGTGCCAGCAGTCAAATCCCCTAATCACGAGGGTTCTCCCTTGTAATAGACGGTATCAGGCACAGTCATGAAACTGACTTGCACCCTTTAGATTTCCATACCGCAGTGTTGTCTGGCGACCAAAGCAGGTCTTTGATTTACATCACTGTTCTGGCTGATATTTAAATATATACAAATGACTTCTTCAAATCTATGGAACTTTCTCTCTTACACACTAAATCTTTTGCTTGCATGGACATCACACATTTGTGTATGATGCTTGAAGGTAGATATTTTAACCCAGGGCATTGTAGAGCCTTTTATATTATTTGTATGGCTAATGAAAAGGGTGTAAAAGGTTAAAGAGGTTTTAGCGATGTTTTCGGAACATTTAAACTGTTCTGCCTCCTTTGCTGTGACGTCAGACATTACTTAAGCCTGCATACGTGGATAAGTGTATCAAGTTGTTCATGAATGAGTTGTGTGCCATTTTCTGGCTTCGCTTACAACTGGAAATTTTTTTCAGGATCGAATATTCAATACGGTGTTTGTTATAAAATATTAAAGTACTGTAAAAATCCCTTTCTACAGAAGTTAGCAAAAAGTCAGCCAAACAGTGGCCTAGCCAGTCTCCAGACCGTAATCCTATAGAAAACCCGTGGAAGAAGCTGAAGGGTTGAGTTGCCAACTGTCAGCCTTGGAACCTTAATGACTTCAGATGAATCTGCAAAGAGGAGTGGGACAAAATCAATCCTAAAAGAGTGCGAACCTGGTGAAAGGAAATGTCTGACCTCTGTGATTGCCAGGAAAAGTTCTGCCAAGTCTTGTTTTGCGAAGAGGTCAAATACATATATCACTTATTAAAATGCAAATCAATGTATAACCTTTTATAAATGTGTTTATTTCTGGATGGTTTCGTTGTCATTCTGTTGTTCACTGTCTGAATTAACCAACCATTAAAAATATAAACTGATCAAAATCGTCAAGGGATCATATACTTTTTGTCCTAGTTGTATGTTTTTGGTTTACAGACTTTTCACTCAAATTACAAAATACTGTTACATACTTTACTGTTTTGTAGAATAAAAATAAAGTTCTGATTTATTCTACATTTACATACACTAGCTTGATATCTAGATAAAAAATGATATCTAGATCAAATTCAAGGGTACTTTGCCTTATTGTAATATCTTTAGTATTCTCTTCTTTCCTTCTTTAATGAAGGATGAAATCACGATGTGCTGTCATACTAACAAGCAGCGTGCTCTAAAATGTTTAGACCACAGCAATTTGTTAATAATTAAACCGTTTAACCCTTTAAACCCTTTCTATTTTTTACTTATTTGTAAAATTATTAGTGCAGAATTTTGTAGAAGGCCAATTTATGGAATAAAATACTAGAATAGAAGTTGTAATTTGTCACATATATATATATACATAATATCCCAGCTAAGGGGTCAGTACAGGGTCAGTCATAATGTGGAACCCCAAAAGTAGTGTGGTTTAAGGGCCTTGTTCAAGGGCCCAACAGTAGCGGCTTGGCAGTGCTGAGGCGATCAACAAGCCAAAGCATTAAATATTTGACCTTCCACTTCCCTAAAATGAGTTAATATTAAAAAAAGTGAAATGAGACGGTCCTAACAGAGATACATGAGGCATTAAAGCTTAAAAGCTCAGAGAGAAAAGAAAAACAGAAGTGGTTTCACAACAGGTGATTTTAGAAAAGGATGTGAAAATGTACAGTGCAAGAATTATAAATGCAATGTATAAAACTAAATAAAGGCAAATCGAGTTAAACCCAAAGCTTGATCAACGCCAATGGTAAAACCTCACTGTTTTAATTAGTGGACAGAATTCAGATAGGGTTCTATTCAGAGTCTGCTTTATTAACAAGTTGCACTATTTTCACTAGCATCTCTTAAGATTTTGAAAGAAAAACCTTTAAAAAAACAGTAGTTTTGTTTTTAGTCACCACAACCCAATCCTGAGGTATAAGCACGAGTAAGGGGTATTTACTAAAGACAAATATTTCCTAATTTTAATCTTTTCCCAGTTCAAAACATCAACTATTTGGTGTAGAATTTTAGCTTCTACAGAGACGTTAATACAGTAACTGGCTCTTTGTAATGATATGGCCTTGACATTAAGCTTCAGCCATAATTAAACCGCAGAGCATTTCTAGACAAAACAATGTATAAAAACAGGAGTTTAACTGTGAATTTATGGTTTGACGATTCGTTCGTTATCTTTTGTTAAGAAGAAGCGCACATAAGGACCTCTTAGTGCACAAGGACGGTTTCAGAGAGCTCGATTTCTATACTTATACAACAAGAGGGGGGAAAAAAGTCTCTGTAACACCACACACTGAAACGTACTGCTTTTTTTCATGTCTCCCAAGTGCAAAAGAAGTGGGGAAAAAACAGAGAAGAAAGAAAGGAGAGAACAGAGAAGGAATTGAGAAGAGATGTACAGCTTCTGTGGCTTCTCTCTTTTCTCGAGCTGACAGGAAGTGAACCTAACTCTAAGAGGACAGAGTCACTCTGTGTTCCTCACCATGAACTCTCACATCACATCTTCCATTCTAATAGCCCCGATATGTGTATGGATGCAAATCTCTGGGCGGTTAAAAGCATTCTGGGTTTTCTTCCAACCGGGTGAAAGGTTGTTTTGATCACTATTTAAATTAATTGAAAATGGCTTCAGCTAAAATGCCAAACATGTCCATCATAATATTTACACTGATCAAGTTAGTTGTAGTTTGTCTTTTGTGGTTGTATCATTAATAAAGTTGGTTGTAGTTTGTCTCTTCTGGGAGTGTCATTGATCAAGTTGGTGGTAGTTTGTTTTTGTGGGCGTGTCATTGATAAAATTGGTTGTAGTTTGTCTTTTGTGTGTGTGTCATTGATCAAGGTGGGTGTAGTTTTTTTTTTGTGGGTGTGTCATTGATAAAGTTAGTGGTAGTTTTTCCTTTGTAAGTGTGTCATTGATCAAGCTGGTTGTTGTTTTTATCTTCTGGGTGTGTCATTGATCAAGTTGATTGCAGTTTGTCCTTTGTGGGTGTGTCATTGATAAAATTGGTTGTAGTTTGTCTTTTGTGGGTGTGTCATTGATCAAGTTGGTTGTAGTTTGTCCTTTGTGGGTGCGTCATTGATAAAATTGGTTGTAGTTTGTCTTTTGTGGGTGTGTCATTGATCAAGTTGGTTGTAGTTTGTTTTTTGTGGGTGTGTCCTTGTTTTTGTGGGTGTGTCCTTGTTCTAACGAGAAACAATTGCAGTCACAATGTAAATGCCATTAATGAACACTATGCATGTTGGTATAAATGCTATATCTGCTCATCTTTGTCCTCACATTACACTACCTCATTGCACTTCCTTAATGGCCCGGCAGTCAAAACCCCCTCAGTCACCAGCACTGAGTGAGCACTGCCTCCTTTCCCAAGCTCTACCACAAACACTGTTGCCATTTTCCCAGTCAGCTAGGTGTCCTTGAAAATCACACTGAGCTAATTAGGACCACTGAGCTAAGTGGGCCAGTGTGACAGAAAATGATGAGGCAGTCACATAGCCTGCCAGGAGTGAACTCATTGCAATACAAAACACACAGGCTCTTTGGAAGACGGCAGAATCTCGACGAAAATGAATAGGGCATGGATTCGAGTACTTACAAGTCTCTGGTGATTGGTAACGACTCTGCTTGGGTACATCAGAGACTCTCGTACGCAGTGTTTCAATCACGTAAAAGAGAAAAATTCGGGCATTTTTTGTTTGTAAAAAAGTCATTCGAAGCCTACATGACAGAAAAACATTACAAATATATAGATTTGACTTTATCATCAAAAAATTTATACGAGGCAACAGCTTAGTTATTTAGTTATTTTAGGTATGTTGATCTAGAGGTGTTAAACAAATTATTTCGGCTTTATACACAAAAGTATTTCGACTCTACACGCAAAGTATTTCGAATTCCACACAAATTACTTTGAGTTTAGACACAAATTATTTTGGCTTTATACCCAAAGTACTTCGACTTTATAAGCAAAGTATTTTGACACTAAAGCTGTGACGTACAAAATTAATGAGACCCACTGGAGTAAAGAACGAGGAACTGTAGTAAAGATCGGGTAGATATTCACAGGTTGAAATGCCTTTAAATCTCTAATGTGAAAAACTCTAAGATAACCATCCAATTATATATCATGACTAACCATCAACCCACGAACCCTCACGCTCTATTTTAATCTTAAGAGATGTGGGCAGATGTGACTCATTGTAAGATTACTTTAAATCAGTAAGTATGTAAACTAATGAAAAACCTTCTAGAAATGATTTTCTACAATAAACAGGAAAAAAAATGTAAAAAAAAAAAAAAAAGTGCATCATCTAATCTAAAAATATACTGATCAAATCATACATAACAAATATGTAACGTTAGCATTAACGAAGGGGGTTAATTTAAAGAATCTATAAAAAATTAAGCAGTTGCAAAAAACATTTAAAGCATGAAGACATTCAGGCATACGTTTTATCACGTTTGACCGTCCGAAGCCACCTACGCTGGCGAGAACACTGACTCAAGTTTAAAAATAGTGGCTTATTTACAACTCCACCACCACTACACGTGCACTACGATCGCTATGAGCGAAACCGCTACAGCTCCACAACATCAAATCATTTTTTAATAAACCATTCCAACAATTCCATACTTTCGTTCTTGCGATAAAGTCTACGTCTTTCTCGTTGGGAAGCAGAGATCTTGTTTCCTTTCACGCTCTAAAAGACGAAGACACTTTTATCCACTTGCCAGACATCCGACATATTCGGAGAAACAGCGAAGCCATTGATGATGTGGCTTAGTGCATCAACGGACAGTGTTTCAGTGTGTTTCAGACAAAAGGGCTCCAGCACATTGGCATGCTTCCAAATTAACAGGAATCTTGCCTTTAAGAGCTGATTTTCCAGTGATCTCATTCGAGGCTGGCGTAAACGTGCATAGCTTTCACTCTGAGGAATTCACAGAATTCCAAGAGACACTGAGCTCATTTAATTAGCCTTTCGCTCTACGTCGGTATGATTTAAGAGATCTAATGAGGGACTAATAAATTAGTCTTTAAAAAAAAGTCACATATAATTATTTTCCACAAGTAGGAAAAAAAAAATGTGGACCAGAAACAGTATATTTGAATTATTAAGCATTCTCATCACAAAGTCCTTTATATGGACGAGGAATGAAAAGGGTTGGATTTTTAAGGGTTAAATGTAAATGTAAGATATTACACACACATCTGTGCCCATTCTTTACAAGCCTACTGAAAATCAAGCTACCAGCTGGAAAAAAAACAAAACACAGGCTGTGCTCGGTAAACCATCGACGCTAAATGGTAAATCCTCGTAAGAGTCTCTGATTTAACGCTAATGATGCCACACTGTAAGAAAGAAATAAAACAATGGTGACGAAATAAGAAAATGAATTTAAAAAATCATTTATTGAACTATTTGTTCAGGGATAAATAAGATGTATAAATATCGTACTAGCTGCCAATGCTAGTTTCTTACAAACAAGTACAATTATTAGCAGCTCGAATTTTTATTGGTGAAATGAACAATAATAAAATTAGCTTCTTGGTCGTTTTTTTGAAATAGTTAGCGTTCAGATTATCGGTTACTTCTTTTTCTAATGCAAAGTTCTAAATGAAATGAAATTCTGATTGAATCAAACGAAATTCCTAATTTCGTTCTGACACTTTTGGCCCTCCGGGTTTAGTTGCTGCTGTGTTTTATTCCTCTTGTAACACAGCATTTTTACCGATACTAAGTCATCGTCTGTACACATGCATTGCATCCGTTTATAGAACCATCGATTCCTGTTGTTCTTTTTTATTTATTTATTTATTTATTTATCCCAGCTATGAGCAGTAACTGCCTTTTAAACTCTTTCTCTCTCTCGCTCTATTCCAATTTATTCGCTTTTAATCTGCTGATCAATTTAACTAACGGACAGTAACAAAGACAGACATTTATCGAAAAACTATAAAAAGATGGGACTTACTCTCTGCTCGTTTTTTTTTTAACAGCTCGTGTGTCAGACGGTGTTTATTTTAAGGATTTTTTTTTTTTTTTGAGTCATTTGGAGTGGGTGAATAATACTAAGCACATGACAGAGCAAAAGAGAAGTTGTTTCTTCAATAATTGGGGATTTAAAAAAGGGGGAAAACCACTCACCAGCCTGTTCAAGAAGTAAAACTAAACTAAAAATAATTATTAGATTTTTATTTTTTATGATTTTATTCTAAACCCCATCTGTATACATGATAACTAAGTTTTAAACCCTGTAGTCTTTCCTCCTTTATCCAGACCCACATACTGTACTAAGGTAATCTACTAATTTAGATACTACTATACTAATTTATCTTAGTAACTAGTACTACCTACTTAGAATAGTATTCTATACCACCACATTCAATAGCATGAGTCGTCTCCTGGAAGAAGGAACAATAAAGCAACACACACACACACACACACACACATTTACACTTACCCCGGCGTTTTCTCTTTATCTGCACCAGGTCTTTATACATACACACCCAGCAGTAGAGTTCCAGAAAGAGCCGAACTCAGATACCCATCGTCGGAGGGGGGGAATAAAGCGATCGGTGGTAACAGAGTTTCAGTGATGGGATGAGGGGAGGGTTAGTGAGGTCATGACTATCCCTGACAATCCGCACGCCAGCTGCAAACATCCGAATTAGGAGCGGGTGTGCGTAATAAAGGGAATATCCACGTTTCCGGTAGCGGTAAACATCCCACGTATGACTAAACACGATTATTATATCTATTTATATATTTACCTTTTTAAAGGCAATTTATGGGTCAGGGTTAATAAATATGCGCTGCTAAAAAAGAAGAAACCTGTTACAATGAGGTGCTCTGCCCATAATGCTCAGCGTTAGAGAGAGAGAGAGAGAGAGAGAGAGAGAGAGAGAGTGACTGACTGTCTGTAACCAGCAGGGGGCGACAAATCCAGTCTGTTTTATATTACATTTACAGCATTTGGCAGACGCCCCCTTACATTTATCTCTTTTATACAACTGAGCAATTGGTGGTTAAATGAATCGAATCCCGGTCTTTCTTGTATCAGTTTACCACCTTAACCCATAAGCCACCATTTCCTTGCACTGCAGTAACCACAGTGTGTGGGTTTACTCCGGGTACTCCGGTTTCCTATCACGGTCCAAAAACATGTATGTTAGGTTGTTTGGTAATTCTAAACTGCACATAGGAATGGATGTAAGTGTGTGTGTGGCTCTGTGGTGGACTGGGTGTACCTGTAACCCAGGGGTGGGAAATCCTGGATGGTCGGGGGGTGTCCTGCAGAGTTTAACCCTCTCTATAACCCTAATCAAACACACCTGAACTAACTAAACTAACAAAGACTTGAGAGTTACAGGTAAGTGTGTAAATTGGAGCTAAACTCTGCGGGGCACCGGCCCTCCAGGACCGAGATTGCCCACCCCTGCTCTAACCCCTCTGCCTTACACCCTTTTAAAGATAGCTGGGATAGGCTTCAGCAGATCTCTGTGACCCCGAAGTAGGAAATAAGCGAGTATAGAAGATGTATGAATAAATTAATCATTGTCCATAGCGACTTACATTGAAATCTTTTATACAAATGAGCCATTATGGGTTAAGGGTCTTGCTCAGGGGACCAACAGTGGTAAAATGGTGGTGCTGGGAATCAAACCCCAATCTTCCGATTAGCAGTCCAACATTTTAGACACTTTGCTACCACTTTCCCTCATCTGATACAGCATTCTTATCCAGAGTAAATTACACTGATCACAACTGACCAGTTGAGGGTTAAAAACCTTGCATAAAAGCAGTGGTATCTGATCTCACAACCTTTTGATTTATAGTCCATCACCTTAACCAGTGAGCTACTACTCAACTACTTAAATTAACAATTCAAGATTCTGCACTGTTTCCTAATCCAAATAAAAATAAAAGCAAACCTGAGATGTTCACCATGCTAACTGCTTTTATACAACAGGTCAGATTCTCCTCATGCCTATTATTAAGCATGTATAGATGACACTGATTCCATCTAAATGTATTATTAAGTTTTCCACCACTCTTTATGTAAATCTTTAAGTTTACATCTCATCTCAAATTAATATAGTTTGTAAATTAAGTCATTTTAGTGAATAAAGTGGTTTCATAATAAAATATACAATATTAGTTATTTAACTTTTTATTTTTTCTGGAATAATTGATGCAGGGTCCATAGTTAAGACCCCAGTAAATTGGAAGACATCAATTTGCTGAGACCTGCATGAACACAGATGATATGCAAACAAATACATTCAGAGAACAAAAACCTCCACACAAGCTGTAACCTCAACCTTGGCTCACTTGTCGTACTTGAATTAAGTAAACTCTCGCTTTAGTAATCATGTCAAGTAAATAGTAAAAAAATAATATCTAGCCAGCACGTCAGATCCGGCTGTACTGTGAATGGCTAAACATGTCAAGTACGGTTATAATGCAAGGGCATCAAAAGTGCATGTGGGAGGTAATGGTGTCAGAGTTGGGCAGTGTTACCAAGAGGAAATGGAAGACACGACTTAACAAGGACATCTGAGAAACACTATTGTTTTATCTGTGGTCTCTACCAACAGTGCACATGTGCTCCATGCATATTTTCCTATTAACAGATAGGAGCATTCACATACCACTGATCAATAAACGATTGGTCAAATGAGGTAAAATGCAGCCCTGGCTGGTCACCAAGGAAAAAGAACAGCTGCTCCATTGTCTGTCTGGAATATTTAGTTATGTACTGTACTGTCTGTATTGCACTCTCTCTTGTCCCGCACTGTTTTCATTAATCTGTGACTGTGTGGTTGCACTGGTCCCTAGTTTTTTGTCGATATTATGTAGCACCACGGTTGTTCATCTGGTAGTGATACCGTCTTGCATTTGTTCAACCATTGTCCATTGTTTTACCAGAAAATTAAAGCGGAGATAGGACATTTTGGAAAATGCTAACTGTAGCTTGATAGCACTGAAAGCATATGTCCCAATTCATCGTACAAAGTCACATCTCCACTACGCACATACTAGACGACCAGGGAAAACAATACTACAATACATCATGTGTCATTCACTGGTAAGAAAACTTTATAGTACAGTTAGTGCAGTACTAAAATACTACACATTAAATAGCACTAGATTACACACTGCTGCTGTAGTTACACTAATACGTAAAGGTACACAATCTACATAAGCTACGTAACTAAGCTAAGTTACTATCAAAAACACTCAATCAGACCATATTCCTACTTGTCCAAAAGAAATACTGTAACCATGACGGCATGTTTCAGACCCTGTACATAAACATGCTGATGACGTATCCTGTCGGGGGATGTAATTTTACCAAGTAGGATGTGATCATGTTAATTCTGAATCAACATTTCAACAATCATTTTAACAATCAACCAATCATAACCACCAGATGTCATCAGTAATAACCATGACCGTCTCACCAAAATATAACATTCTGTATTAAACCTGAGAAAATTAAAATGAAAACCCAAAATATCTTTGTTTTCATCTCCAGCTGTTAAAAATGAAATGAAAGTTATAATAAATATTAATACTACTTGCCAGTAGTGATATGGGCTTATGCTTTGTGTTACTTTTATGTTATAGTGAATAATGCAGCTCTGGTGGTCATTTAACCTTGTCAGTTTTGTATTTCCTTTCAACCTTACAACTTTCAAATGATTCAATTGATTATTTTTTTTTAAAAAAGTGTGTGTTGTGTTGATCCACTTTTTTGTTCTGATTTGTGCTGTAAAGATTTTTACACGTACAGTATAATATAGTTGTAGAAAATTAACTATAGTCATAAATGTAGCCATTAGTTTATTTTACTATAGTAAAGTTACTATAACAAGTGTTGTAAAATGACCACAACAAATCATTACATCATTGTAATTTACTAACCAACACTACAGTATTTACCACAGCAGATTTTACTAAATGCCCTATAGTAAATTGTTTTCTATAGGATTTTTAAAAATATATTTTTTAAATATAATGTACTTATAAAGAAATATAAATAAAGCCTTATTATTATTATTATTATTATTGCTTTTTCTCATCTCTAAGGCTTTAGAGCTGCTGTTCCTTTTTTTTAAGCATCCACGTATCTTTTTACTGGAATGGTGCTGCCCTCTGCTGTTCACTCACTCACATCGAAGGACCACAACAAGGAAATTAAACATTGGTATTTTTTAAATGCTGTGTGTAAAGAGTTAATTGAAACCCACATAAATTCACACAGATTGATTCATTTGATAGTTTAAGGGGGTTGTGCCTAAGGATATTATAGATTGGGAGACCCCGTGCTCTGAATTTCTCAAACACGTGCTCTGAATTTGAAAATGTATAATGTCTGTTTTAATAATAGTGTAAATTCAAACATTGTTTTGAAATTACCACCTTGTTTAATCATAAACAAAATATATTAACACTTGACTCTCAAAGTGGTGACTATTTACATGTAATGGAAAAAAAAATACATTTTAATACCACTTTGAAGAAATATGGCTTACAATTTTGTGAAAATCGATCAACTGACCAACCAAATGTTTGGTCATTTGGAACACATAGACTATATGGCCTTAACCTGGAGTCACCATACTCGGCCCTGAAGGGACCAAATGTTTGGTCATTTGGAACACATACACTATATGGCCTTAACCTGGAGTCACCATACTCGGCCCTGAAAGGACCAAATATTTGGTCATTTGTAACACATACACTATATGGCCTAAAACAGGGGTCACCATACTCGGTTCAGGAGCTACCAAGTGTTTGGTCATTTGGAAAACACATACACTATATGGCCTTAACCTGGAGTCACCATACTCGGCCCTGAAAGGACCACAAATATTTGGTCATTTGTAACACACATACACTATATGGCCTAAAACAGGGGTCACCATACTCGGTTCAGGAGCTACCAAGTGTTTGGTCATTTGGAACACATACACTATATGGCCTAAAACAGGGGTCACCATACTCGGTTCAGGAGCTACCAAATGTTTGGTCATTTGGAACACATACACTATATGGCCTTAACCTGGAGTCACCATACTCGGCCCTGAAAGGACCAAATATTTGGTCATTTGTAACACATACACTATATGGCCTAAAACAGGGGTCACCATACTCGGTTCAGGAGCTACCAAGTGTTTGGTCATTTGGAACACATTCACCTCTGTAATGTTCCTGTGTCTCTTTATTTTGACATAGGAGCATTAATCAGATAAAATAAAAGAATAAGAATGTCTGAGGTGCAGTCAGTGTTCCAGTTCATCCAAAAGATATTTGGTGGGATGGAGGTAAGGGTTCCATGCAGAACATTCAAGTGCTTTAGAAAACAACATCTTTACAGGGCTGAACATTGTGAAGTTGGTAGTATTCAGACATATGTGGATTAAATACATACATACATACATACAAACGTACATACATACATACATACATATATACATATATACATACATAAATACAAATATACGAGATAACAGGTTCTAACCATTTTAAGAAGAAACAGTCCACTCAATACTTTAATAGGGAACCCTCACATTTTATCGCATGGGAATTGTAATGGAGAACATTGTATAACGTGTGTTTTATATAACGTGGGTGAACGGGTGAATTTTTTTTAAAATTACCACCTTGTTTAATAATTAAACAAAATATCTTAACACTTGACTCTCAAAGTGTTAAAAAAATGGTTTACAATTTTGTGAAAATCGATCAACCGACCGACCAAATGATCAGTCATTTGGAACACATACACTATTTGGCCCACACCAGGGGTCACTATACTCGGTCCTGGAGGGTCATGTAGAGTTTAGCTCCAACTTCCCTTAACACACCTGTCGACTATACCTAGTAAGACTTTGATTAGCCAGTGCAGGTTTTTGTTAGGCTTGGAGCTAAACTCCAAACGGTCCTGGTGGGACATAGGCCATGCCATCACATTAATGCTCCTGTGTCTGTTTATTCAGACATAGGAGATATTTGGTGGGATGGAGGTCAGGGATCCGTGCAGAACACTCAAGTTCTTTTGCGACAACTTTGGCAAATAACATCTTCACATGACTGAACTTTGTGAACAGGGGAATTGTCAGACTGGAACATGTTTAGATGTTCATACAGTGTATAAGGAAATCTTTAATGCTACAGCAAACAAAGACATTTTTGAATATTGCATGTGTTTTTTGCAAAGTATTAATGTGTTAAGCGATCTACCATTGCTGGGCCCCTAAGCAAGGCCCTTAACTTCCAAGTATCAGGAAACCACCACGTAATAATGTTATAGTTTATCTTATATATACTATGAATTCACCCCGTGTCGGTTAAAGGCTTACCAAAAGTGAAAACCTCAAAGATTGATGAATGTGTCTATAACTCACATACAGTAAGTCATCTGTCCTTATTTGTGGCATTTGTTTTGTTTTTATTTTCTCTCTTTTATCAGTCATCGAGGTCTCTCGGTTCAGACGAAGGGCTGGGAAACAGAATGTCACTCTCTAGTGACGGATTACTGCCGAGACCAGGCACGCGTCCACGCAGGAGAAAATGAGTCCGCCGCTGAAGGAGGCGATGCTGCTCTTGCTTCAGCTCCACATAGGATCGGGAGAAGGTGTGGAAGATGGATGTCACTGGAAACGCCATCAGCAGGATGCCGCTCAGAATGCTGCTGAGCGCCACCACCTGGCCAGGTATGCTGCGGGGCACCATATCACCATAACCCACCGTCGTCATTGTAATTACTGCCCACCAGTACGTGGCTGGGATGCTGCTGAACTCCTGCGTGGCTGTCATCTCATTTTCGATTAGGTACAGGAGCGGGGAGAAGAGTGCGATGGCCACACACAGGAACAGCAGCAGCAGGCCAAACTCGCGAGTGCAGCGGCGTGCGGTAAGGCCAAGGGTCTGAAGGCCAAGTGAATGCCGCGCCAAGCGCATCACATACAGGATACGCAGAGCCCTTAGGATGCGCAGCACAAGTCCGACTTTGTCAAGATAGCTGTTGCCCGAGCCTGTGGAGGTACCGTCTACAGCCAGAGTGATGTAATAGGGCAAGATGGCGACCACGTCAATCAAATTGAGCGGACGGCGAAGGAAGGCCAGCTTGCTGCGGTCCTGAATAAAGCGCAATGTAAATTCGAGAGAAAACCACGCCACACACACAGTCTCCACGATGAAGATGTTGTAGCACATCTGGGATTTACATTTGCCCTACAAAATACAACAGAAGCATTTAGTGTTTTATTGCTTTTAAATCAAATACTTTAAAATCTTTTTGCAGGTTACATTAAAGATTATATCCATCTTTTCATGCTTTATTCTAATCAGTAATAAGGATTAGAGATTCTGGATTCTGTAACCATTAGAGCATCATAACTATTAACATTAAAAAAATCATCAAGACTAGTGTGCTAGTTACTTTAAGAAAAGCCATAGATGTAGATGTAAATTACATCTAAATTTTTAGATGAAAATAAAAATAACATGAAAATACTCACTATTGTGCGTATTTAAAATGTAAATTCAAGTAACCATATGACATCATGTGAATAATTTAAGATCATTAAGCAAATAACATGTAAAAAAAAAAAATAGCCTGCTGTTAAAAATAAAAACGAAGAAGAATAAACATGTATGCTGACATGCAAACTGCATCTATGATAAAATTATGGCTTCGTAGTAGAATAATCCTGGGTGCTAAAATGGCATGCCTAAAGTCCACACCAAAGCTTTCCTGAAACAACATATACACTTAAAACAAAAAAAGAACCCAATTGGAATACTATATCAGGCAAAAATAGGACAACATTCCTCTCCCAAAAACTAAAGAAAAAACAAAATGATGAAAATTGCAGCTTTTTACAGATGCAATGCTGATCACACAACAGTAGAGGGAAGTAGCACCCTTCATAATAAGTGTTTTTTTTTTTTTTTGTCTCCACTTATTAGCTAGGGTTAGGGTTAGAATCAGCAGTCCATATAATCAGTGGCCTTTCACGTATGTGGAATTACTTATAAGTGATATGTACATATGATACAGTGCCCCTGGAGCAGAAGGGGTTAGGGGTCTTGCTCAAGGACCCAACGGTGGTTGGCTTGCTGGTGGTGGGGCTTGAACCCAGCTGTTTCTGGTTTTCAGATCAGCAACTTAGCACCTTAACCATTTGAGCCACAACTGCCCCCTTATAATATAAAGTTGGATAATGCTATACTTTTTGAGCATATCGTTAAGAATTGCATTTGTTTGTTACTCTTATTTTAGATTCGGAAAAAGCTGTATAATCGTAAGTATAATTAGGGGAGGAGGTAACGTTATGGTTTGGTTGTTGGACTAATAATTTGAAGATCACCACCAAGTTGCCACTGCTGGGCCCTTTTAAAAAAAAAGATTTATGTAAAGTGCTCTGGATTGGGGGAGGGGGGGCTGCCAAATGCCATAAATGTAAATGTATGTGTGGATTTTAATTAAAACTACAATCTAATATATACACTACATGGCTATAACATGTGGCATGGCCAGAGATCAGATGTTCACATAAGGAGAGATTGGTCGAAGATGCTTGTAAAAAATAAACTGTAATGGGAACTTTAATTAAATCACAAAAAAGGAAGAAAAGTAGTGAAAATATTGAATATGATGCTGAGCATTGAATTTTTTTTTTTAAATCTCTGTGTTTATTTTAACAGAACATATAGTATTTATTAGTCTACTCTTGCATTATTTATTCTATGCAGTATTTCGTCTTCTACTATTGACTGGCTTTGTAACAACAAAAAAAAATTATTGTTTACTCTCTAAAGTATAGGAATTCATTCATTCATTCATTCATTCATTCATTTTCTACCAGGGTGTATCCGCTTATTCCCTAATTCGGGGTCACGGTGATCTGCTCTAGCCTATCCCAGCCGTCTCTGAAAGGGCAAAAGGCAGGAGGGGCACACGCTGGACATGTCGCCTGTCCATCACTGGGCCACACAGTATAGCTATTATAATTTTATTCATATCTTAACCAGAGTACACATTACTCTATCACATATAATTCACACATTTTCATTCGTATCAATATCAGAATCACAGAAAGTGTTGATTTGTTCTGCGTATGTGATCATGACTGCATTAGAAATGTTAGGAATGACTAAGCATATTGCCATTCCAACAAGATTAGAATGTTATTACACATCCCCCAGGAAAGAAACCCCACACCGTCTCATTTGTAATTGGAAACTGAGATGAATTAAACTCGTCCTTTAATAAATTTCCAGCCTGGTGTACATTTTAGCACTACTTTTGATGTTCGCTTTAAAAGAAACGCTTTAGTGTTACAAAACAAACTCGTACAGAAGCAGAATCAGTCTAAGTGCTAGTGAAGTACTGAAGTGATGCATTAAACTGGGTGCATTTACTTGTGTTGCTGTAGGAAAAGGTCAAACATGAGATTATACGTGCTTGGAAAGTATGTGGATAATTATGTAAAAGCTGTAATGGATATACTGGGGATAAGTAGACATGCTTTCTGATATGATTTTTAAATAAAAATGGTAAAAGGCAGAATTGGAATGTGTTCCAAATCAAAATATTCTCAAAATTATACTGTAGAAATTTCAACTGTATATGATAAATGGTTGTTTATTTTAATCCCACAACCTGACAATGTAGTACAATTTTTGTTGTAATTAATTAATTCATTGAAATTGATTTATTAATTAATTAACTGCCCTATTTCAGCTATTTTATTTTGAAAACAGCTACATTTAATTAGCATTTAAATCTAGTCTGTCTATTTTATGCTAACACCAACTTACGAAAGCAACTAAAATGTAGCTAATTTTTCTAAAAATCGATGTGAGTAGTTGAGGTTAAGCTTAGCAGTGGCAGCAAAGGTGGTGCTGGGAAGTCGTTAAACTCACAATCTTCTGTTCAGCAGCCCAACAAATTAACCACTGCACTACTACTTTCCATTTTGGCTCCTTGGTCGTAGAATAGACTGAACAAGAATAGGTCATGTCTTTCTTTATGCCTTTTTGTATTTACACAACGCAATTAGAGGTTCATAAAAAAATCAATGCGATATCATGCCAGGCAGGTGGTACTACTATACAGCAAGATATTTATTTGCGGTTTCTAAAATTGCAAATGGTCAAAGATTAATTACTTTGTACATTCCTAGTTATTGAAACAAGACTGTTTTTTTTTATTTAGCAAGAATAACATTATAGTATATGTAGAATTTGGTAGCTAGGGTTGTTTAAGTAACATTTAAACAACTGTATTGACATACAGTCTATGGACCCATGCCAGTCTGCTTTTATGTAGGGACATCAACCTTTCTTTTACATGTCAGTCAGACATCTTAGTCAGCAGAAGCTTCTTTGTGGTCCAGACTATCAAAATGTTTAAGATGGAAAATGTGATCAAAATGTGGTCTGTGTCCCAGTCGTCTGACTTCAGTACTTGAAAACGCTAATGCTCTAATGGACAAATCCCCACAGCCACAGTCCAATATCTAGTGGGAAGCCTTTCCAGAAGATTAAAGGTTATAATAACCACAAAAAAGACTTAATCCAGTGGGACCTTCAAAAAGCACACATGGGCGTGATTATATAATGCCTATAAAGCTTTTGGCCAATATAGTGTACAATTACCTGAATGCCGCAAACATACTCTAAATCAGAGGTCCAGCTTTGTGGATCTCAATTATTAAAACATAAAATTCATTTTGCTGTGCAACACACTGATTTTTATCTTCTCACCTGACAGTGGTAGCAGTCTGTCATAGGGGTAAGTAGTAGCACAATGGTTAAGGTGTTAGACTGCTAATTAGAAGAGCATGGAATCAAATCTTAGCACCATCAAGCTATCACTGCTAATAATGAAAATGGTGACACCATTAGGGAATACCAGCTGGTTTTCTGCTGAAGCAGAGATCAATCTAAACAAATTGTGGACAGGGAAGCTCAGTGGTTAGGGTGTTGGACTGCTAATTGGAAGATCGGGGTTCATTTCCTAGTACCACTGAGTTGCTACCGCTGGGCCTCAGAGAAAAGCCCTTAACCACAAATTGCTTAGTTGTATAAAAAGAGATAAAGGTCACTCGCTCTGGACAAGGGCATCTGCCGTGAATGTAAATAAAATGTACCCAGCTGGTTGACTGCAAGTCTTTGGGGCATGAAAAAAAGAGTGTGTATTATTACATGATCAATACTGGAAAACTGCCCAAATATAATTATTATTTTATCATACCTTGCCACACACACGAAGGTTTTACAAAGGTGATAAAATGTTATGACGTGTCTGATACCTTGTCCAGAGTTCACAGTAACACAGTAGGACCCTAGCATGTGTGGATGGGAAGAATTTGAAAAACAGATCGATCTGACTGGAATGATGTTATGACTGAAAAAAATTTTTTTCTCCTGCCATTAAAATACCTGTATGTAAAAAAATAATTGTTTACTATTTTAAGAATGTTACTATTCTGGGTAGGGTAACAGTATTGCACATTATATTAGCATTACATTAGCATTATTCCAGGAAACATTCAAGCTGCTTTGTAGGATGTCTGATGTGTTGACACGAGTTTCATTAATCCTGTCATGCATGATGATTTCAATTTGGTCCAACAATTTAGATTCAGGTTCTATAAAAATCAAATAAAAACCAAAATAATACCATTACACTTACAGCATTTGTCAGGTGCCCTTTTTGCAGAGTTACTTGAATTTATTTAATTTTTTAATTCAACTAAGCATCTGAGGGTTAAGGGCCTTGCTCAGGGGCCCAGCATTTACATTTACAGCCTTCTCCAAAGCGACTTACATCTATTTATTTTATACAACTAAGCAATTGGGGGTTAAGGACCTTGCTCAGGAATCAATTTGGTGGTGCTGGGAATCGAACCCCGAATTTCCAATCAGCCAATAAGCACTTCAACACACTGAGCTGCCACCTCCAATATAAAACATATTTAAATACTTACACAACTTTTTAATTTTACAAATTAAAATACTAGTTAAAAACTTAACTCACAGCCAACTAACTATAATGACAAACTATAGTTGCAGGTACACAAATTCATGAACTTACAGCTTCCTCCTCCTCCCTCATGGAAGGCATGGTGCTTATAGACAGATTTATGGCTGTAATAGTGACGAAGAGCACTGAGAGGCAAGCAAAGATCTTTCCAGGAAGACCCGAGTGTGGTCTTTCCACCATATCCCTTAGCTTAACCATGCAGCGGCTAAGTCGTGATTCCCTATCCAAGCCACCCTCCCTACCACCACTGTCACTTTCATCATCATTCTCTTCTTCATCTTCCTCGGCCACTCTTTCAAGCTCATTCCGCTCCTCTATGCGCTGAATCAGACGCCTTCGGCAGCACCACTCAAGCTTTTCCTCTGGGACACCCCAGTACAGAAGTTCTTCTTGAAAGGACAAAGCACAAGTATCCCTTAATGCACGCAGCTTGCCAGCACGCAGGAACGTCAGGATGGCTCTAAAAGCACAAGGACTTCGGTCAAAGAAGAACTCATTGCGAGCCACGTCGTAATCATCACACACACACATAATCTCGTCGAAGCTTGTGCACAGACGCAGACGGCCTAGCCGTGACAGTGGGAAGTCATCCAACGTGCTCCATGGCAACTGGTAGCGCAGGCCACCCACATTGATGATGGCATGTAAGCGTTGGGTGCCAGGTAAGAGTCTGGCATCCAAATCGGGATCCTTAGCAAGACACCTGGCACGTTTGTAATAAACGCCTTTAAAGGCCTCACTATCCTGGATAGGTGGTGGGTTCAGTGAGGCGTCCGAGGTGCAGCTTAAGGCACTGTAGTCATAGTCAGAGCCATCGCCAGCCAGTAAAGTCATCTTTCATTCAGACACCTCCGATGTCAGAGCGCCTCACATGCCTGAAGGCCAGCAATTATTCACTGGTCTTTACCTACACAACAAAATAATGAACAAATGAATTAGCATATAGGCAATAAGCAGTGTCGAATAAAAATGATTGAAAAAAAACATCAATGAAAGGTAAAAACTTATTATATTAAGTAAAATTAACATTAAAACTTTCTGTAAAAAAAATAACCTCTGTAGTTTTATGCACACTTTTTTGGTCATTCCGATTGAGATTCTGGTTGTTTTTATGAGATGTTATCTAATTCGGTCTGGTGTTTACACATGCTGACGCTTCTAATCTTATTTATTAGACCATTTCATTTAAGGTGTTTACATGAAGTATATTCGTTTGGATTACTTTTATACTAATTGTAAGCGGCTCTATGTTAACGGTTTTTTACTTACCAAGATGGGACCTTTAATCCCGTGGTTGTTAATCTAATCCAATCATCATAGATTTATCATTAAGTTTAAATGCATATCCAAAATCCATTGCTAACTGGAAATCAATGTCATAATCATGGGACTGTCACTATACAAAAAACTAACGTTGCTTATGGACAATGAAATGATGTCAGTGGTTATTTACCAAAGTGGTATCAGGTGTCTGTTATCAGATGCAGACAGAACAAACCCAAATGCACACTTTAAATAGACATTAGGCTAGACTATACTATCATCAATGTGAAGCACATTACAATAATTCCTATCTTATCTAATTCATATCCTGGGCCTTTTTCACCATCCTGACTTTACTTCCCAAATTTTATTTTAGTAAGTTAATTACTTGAATCAGATATTCAGTTGTTGTTGTTTTAAACTGTGGTTATTGGAATATTAACTTTTCTGGATATTCACAACATTAATGTCTTTTTTAGGTATATTAGATAATCTCATGCTGCAAAGTGCACATGGTATCAAGCACCTATGGGAACATGGTAGCGCAGTGGTTAAGGTGTTGGACTGCGAAGTAGAAGATCGGGTTTTGATTCACAGCACCACCAAGTTGCTACTGCTGGGCCCCTGAGCAAGGCTCCTAATTTCCAATTGCTGAGTTGTATAAAAGAGACAAATGTAAGTCGTTCGAAATAAGAGCGTCTGCCAAATTCTGTAAATTTAAATATTATATGGCTAAATGTTTTTGAACACTGGACCATTAAACCCTTATATGGGTCTTACCCAAATTCTTGCTACACATTTAGAAGCACACGATTCTTTTAAATTTCCTGCTTTTTAGGCAAAATGCTTAGACCCATTATTATAAATGGACTGTTCCACATGACAAAATACTATCATATACTTTATAAATGTAGTGTAGTTGTAGTATAGTCTATTACAGTATTTACTATAATCTTACTGCCGTGCAGTAAACTTTACTAGAATAAACTAGAAGACTGTGATAAACTGGATGATATTATAGTTTTTACTAAAGGATTTAGTTAGTTATAGTATTTACACTCGGGTAATGTTTACGTCGTACTATAGAAAGAACTGTAGTGAACTGATCAATAATATTATAAAGAGTTGTTCTATGAGAAACAGAGTTACTAATGGGGATCAGTGTGTTCCAGTGGGAAAGACCAGATTCCCATTTCTAATGAACAGCAATGTCACATCATCGATCACACAAAAGTGAACAATGAAAAATAAACGGTTTAATTTATTTGAGGGATTTTCTGTGTTGCACTGATTCACTTTTTGTTTTGAGTTGTGCTGTGAAAATTCTCACACATACAGTGTAATATAGTTGTAGAAACGTTACTATAGTCATTAATGCTTATTTTACTATAGTAGAGTTTCTATAAAGTGTAGTAGAATTAACATAAATTATTACATCATTCAAATTTACTATGATATAATTACTAAACAACACTACTATGGAACATGTAGTAACATTTTTCTGTGGTAAATACTGTAAAGCTACTCTACAATACTATAGTATTGTTTTATATGGGGGGGTACAAAGCATGGTTTGTGAAGGTGTGGTTGAACATGTAGTCTGTTTTGGTTGACCTGATATTGTATGTTTGACTTGTCTGCTGTTGAGTTTGGGTTACAGAATAAGCAAAGTTTTTTGGTTATTTGCATCTGGGTTTCCTTTATAGCTTCTCAGGTTTTCTCCAAATGTCCAAGAAACATGCAGGTAGGCATAATTATTATTGGCATACTGTAGATGTTAATGAGTGTGAATGTGTGCACACGGTGCAACGTGGTTATTAGAATAAGCTAAAAATCACAGCACTGGAATTAGCAAATTTGCTTTTTTCGGATGGTCATTCAGACCCTAGAACCACCAAACCACCACTGCTGGGCATCTGAAAATTGAGGACAGATGCTTGCTATTATATTTTAAATTCAAAATTAAAAACAACAACAACAACAAAAAAAACACTTTTGTAACGTATGCTAATATAAAGCAAATAAAAACATGTCTGCTGTTTTACTAGTACAGTGTAAAGCATAGGTTTTATAAAAACTTGAAGTATACTTCAGATGTTATGAGGTTTGCCGCAGAGTACAACAATCTTCCATTGTCTCTGTAAAGGAATGAGTGCTATCTTATGTGACCACTGCAACTCTAATTACCCGCCCAAAGGAGCTTGTGGAACAAACAGCTAATGGTATTATACTGAGTGCTCGGCTGTAGGCAACTGCTTCCTCAGTAATGGATGAAAAATAATTTTTCTAATAGGCACCACTGCCCTTCAGTCTCAGCAACAGGGCCACCACTGCCATTGGATCTCTTGCATTTTAAAACATTTTCTTTATATAAAACGTAATACAACAGACTAAAATGAAATAAAACAGCTGAAGAACAACTAAAAAAGATTTCCCACAATTCATCTCATTCACTTATTTACTCAAAAATTTGTGGACATAAATTTTATCCCAACGTAATGTGTTGCAATAATCAATAATTGTAACAAACTGGAAATTACTTAATACATTCGTATCTGCACCAAATATTTTCATTATGTGTTTACAGAATGCATCACATTTCTCCATCTATCCATCATCTCCATCATTCGTCTGTTCGTTCAACATCCATCCATCCATTGTCTATACCCGCTTATTCCTAATCAGGATCATGGGGACCTGCTGGAGTCTATAGAAGTGGTGTCTTAGTGGTTAAGGTGTTGGACTGATACCAAAAAGACCAGACTTTGAGTCCCAGCACCACCAAGCCACCACATTAACCCCTTAATGCTCAGCTGTATTTAAAAAATAAAAATAAAAAAAAAGAGTCGCTCTGGTTAAGGGCGTCTGCCAAGTGCTGTTAATGTATTCCAGCTGTCACTGGGTGAAAGGCAAGGGTACAACCTAAACAGGTCGCCAGTATATTGCAGGTCCACATACAGACAAACAACCACGTACACTCACACCTATGGGCAATTTAGAAACACCAATCAACCTAACATACATGTTTTTGAACTGTGGGAGGAAACCGGAGTACCCGGAGTAAACCCACGCAAGCAAGGAGAGAACATGCAAACTATAAACAGAAAAACTCCTGCTAGGTAATATGAACCTGGGATCTTCTTGTTGTAAGGCAACAGCGTTAACCACTAGCCCACCGTGCTGCCCGTCATCTATTTTATTGCACCCAATTAGAAAAGACATACTGTTTTGCCTTCAAAATATCTCAGGCACAACATTATAATTCTGTTTTTATAATAAAATCTATTCAAATCCAAGCCTCCAATAGAAGCACAATCTACCAAATGAATTCCAGACTATGATTAAAATCATAGACATTTCCCACTACAGTATCTTAACAACTCGGCCCGTATCCAAACTAATTAAATTAATTACTGTGATTAAGCTGCAGTCGGGTCACGAGTCACAAATTAGTGTCTCTACTACAGCACATTTATGTTCAAATCAGGAATTAAGATAAGGGTGTTCGGCTAAGAAAGCTTGGGCAAAAATGCGTCAACGCATGCTTATTAGGCACCTGCAGTGTCAATCCGCAACAGATAATAATTACACTTGGCCTGTTGTTTCCGGGCTTGTCAGATTACACCCTATGTGCTGTTGTGGTGGTTCTTGACACACTCCCATTGCAAATCTTGCCATCTTACTATGGACAGCTGTGTACTAGAGTGAAACAGTTACATGGAAGGAAGGCCCAGATACACACTAATTACATACTGATTATAGTAGAAGAAAAAGAAGGCCTCAGTAGAAACTAACACTGTGGTTAAAAAATATATATATATACACATTATATACAGCATTTCCCATATGGTAAAAAAAAAATATATTTTTTTTTTTTTCGAATATGTTTTAAAATATACTGCAAAATATTAAAAAAAAATAGCTAAATGTATATCTTCTAAAAATATTTAACGTATATTTTCTACAGATACATTGTTTTTGAAAATATAAAACACCTCCATAAGCCAAAGTCACACCAAGTTGGTCCAAATCAAATTGGTACCCATATGTCAATACACCACCTACTAGGCTATCGCACCAACCACACCTAATGGTTAAGATCATTTCATGTCTAACATGAAAGGAATATCCTTTAACAATTTCTTCATACAAAAATATATACATGTCCATAGGAGTGAGTGTGTGGTCCTGTGATGGACCAGCGACCGTCCAGGGTGTACCCCTCCTGCCTTTCGCGCTTTCAGAGACGGCTGGGATAGACTCCAGCAGATCTCTTCGACCCCGAATTAGGAAATAAGCGGGTATAGAAGATTAATAAACTGGAAATTTATTTTAAGGATTCTAAAATATTCTTTTAAAATATTTTTTGGTTGAAATTAAATACATTTTGTATTTCATAGACAGGTGAACTCAAGCCTAAAGCAAACTAGGTTAGCTGCCTACCTGTCCTCGACTTAGGCCACCCTCTGAATATCAATGCTGAAATGTAGAAAAAAGAGCTTGAGTGGTGGTTGAGAAGAGTTGAGTAATCCGACAGTGTCTTCTAGTCTCTTTACTGGAACTAAGAGGCCCAAACCAGTTTAATACTTCAAATATGGTGTGTTCTGCTTAGAGCTTTGACCTTAGCCCCACTAAACACTATTCAGATTATCTGTAACACTGCCTGTATCTTCAATCTCCTCATCAAACATTAGTATTCAATCTTACCAACATTTATTTACCACTTACATTTATTTTATTTAGAAATCTTAGCAGTTAATGGGTTAAGATCCTTGTTCAGGGACCCAACAGTGGCATCTCAGTGGTGCTGGGAATAGAATCCACAATTTGGGAACCAAACCCACAGTCTTCCACTCAGTAGTCCAACACCGTAACCACCGAGCCATTAGATAATTTGTTTTCGACAGGATGTGTGTGTGTGTGCCATGGTATTGTGGTGTTTTGACTGTATTGAGGATGTGGTTGTTTCTGCTGTGGCTTTCTGGATTTCTTAGCTCCTGTTGTATGTTCTTAATCTCAGGTTCCAGTAAAAATTAAGGGACGTGCAGGCACAAAACATAAAACAGAGACACGGTTTATTAGATCTTAACACAATCTTCAATGAGAGATCAATCCAACAGGCTTTTATGCCTTCACAAACAGAACACTTCATAAAGACACGCTCTAAAACCTGTCTGCTAATCTCCCTCTCTCTCTCTCTCGTTTTCTCACTTTCTTTCTGTTATTGTGCTAATGCATCAAGGTCATTCTTTAGCCGTATCTGTGGATTTCCACTGTAGAATCTTGGCCTTTCATCATAGCTAAAAATAAATGCATAATAGCTAAGGTTCTTTTACAATCCTTCACCTCATCTAATGAAGATAAACTGGAAAAGGTATGAACTAACTTTAAAAACCTGACAAGTTGCTCTAATATCGTAGACGATCGCAAGTAATTTTACAAGTCTTTAAACACCAATTCAATAAAATACAACTTCACTACATTTACAGGAACCAGAAAAAATGCCTCGAACAACCAACAGGGCATGCAGTATTTAACCATTAAAACTATTATTACATTTACTGCATTTGGAAGGCCCCCTTATCCATAGCTTACAGCTTATCTTGGCTCTACAACTGAGAAGGTAAAGGTTGCTCCATGGCCCATCAGTGGCAGTTTGGTGACTGGAATGTGAATTTAACCTTTCTATCCACAGTCAAGCACCTTAACCAATGAGCTAGTGCTTGCTCATACCAGTCCAGTAGCAACAGCGAAAAATGCTACAGATTAGTTTAGCATTGTCCAAACTTGGTTTTCTGTGTCTAAAAATGTTTTGAATGTCGTAGAGACCGGTCACTTGGTGGACAAAATAATTTGCATCAAGCTAACTGATCTAAATAAAAAAAAAAAAAGGCTTGCACCATGTAACAGGAAATGCTGTTAAACTGACAGATTTACTCCAGCGTAACATTAAGATTAACACATTTAAATACAGCATGTGAAAAAAAAAACAGACTCGAAGCTCCCACCAGATTCCACAACCCTACCTCCAGTCATTTACAACGTTGAGTACCTGCCAATTGGTATCGAAGTGGGCGAAGGCGAGTCAGTTTTATAAGTTGACTTTGCCCTTCCAACACCATAATATGAAATGCTTTTCCCATCACCCTGAAGGCTTACCAGAAGGAACTCACAATTTAGCGTCTGTACACTGGAACACTTAGGAGTTCAAGCATTATTAAGGTTACAACAGGTGTACACTAAAATTTCCAGGGTTAAAATTACTAAAAGTAAAGACACATGCAGGTCATGTTTGTACGATTCACACCATAAGGAAGAAGTGGTAGCACAGTGGTTAAGGCGTTCGACTGCTAACTGAACATTGGGGGTTTAATTCCTTTGATTCTTGAGCCCTTAAACCACAATTGCTCAGTTGTATAAAAGTAATAAATGTACGGCTCTCTGGATAAGGGTGTCCGCCAACTGCTGTCAAAGTAAATGATTGGAACACCCTACCATCGCCTTTATGTGTTTATTGAGCATCTTATAACAGATTTAGTCGCAATATTGCTTTTATAATAACCTCCACCGTTCTGGTAATGCTTTCCACCAGAATGTGGAGTATGAGCTCAGTCATTAATGTTAGTTTAGCAGGTCCAGGGGGTGCAGTCACTCAAGTTCTTCCCCATCAACCTTGACTTCTTGGAGCTCATTTTGTGGACAGGGGCACTATTAAGCTGGAACAGTGTCCCTATCTATAGTGTATAAAACAAACAAAGTGCAGCACAATACAGTGCAGGGAAAATATTATCTTGGTGCACAATCTTAGTATAGAATCTGCCTTGAAATGCGCAAATCAACATTTTTACAAAACATATACTGATTTGGTGTGTGTGATGTGTGTGCTGCTGGAATAAATGACACTCAAGCAGCTGGGTGTAAAGGCAAACAAAAAAAAAACCAAGGGACTACATTTACATTTCTTGCATTTGGCAGACACCCTTATCCAGATCTAATTACATTTTATCTAATTTAATTTTACCATCTGAGCAGTTTAGGGTTAATGGGCCCAGCAGTTTTGGTCTGGTGGGGCTGGGATTTGAACCTATGATCTTACAATCAGCAGTCCGACGCCCCAAATCTTGCTATTGTCTGCATCACCAGATGCATTTGAAGGCATCAGTAAAGCATAAACAATAGACAGATGGAGTCTTATGCAGCAAAGCAAAGAGCTACCACTCTTTTTCTTTCCCCTCTACAGCGGTGAGATCACAACATTGCTCAAGGGCCTATGCTCTGCAATTGCTTTTTACTTTTAAAAAGATTTAGTTTAAAGCAACCAGCATTTCTTCCCACCTCATACTGTTCTTCTCACAGATGGTCTCTGGCTCCATCTCACTCTTCACACTGCTTCCTCAAACATGCTCCAGGTCATTTACACTTACTGCTGCTTAACAAAATGGTGCAAACTAGATTTACTGAGATCAATGTTTGGTGTTAGAATATTTAAATAAACATTAGCATTTTAATCTATGTTGTATGTAATAGTAGTCATCAGGTTGTTGTTTTACAGGTCATGTACAATTGTTCATCGAATACAATTGTGTTGCTTCTCTGTAGGAGTAAAAATAAAAGTCATTCATTAAATGATTTATCAATGCTTTATTTTGTTCATTAATATAAAATATTATAATATTTCTAGCATTTAATGGATGCCCCATTTTCAATTGAACTAATTTTTAAAATCCAAATAAGCAGTTAAGGGCTTTTCTCAAGGGCACAGCATTGGCTGGTCAGTGGTGCAGGAAATTAAACCAATGATCTTCCGATCAACATTCCAACACCTTAAACACTGAGCTACCATTTCCCACATGGTCATGTTGTGACATTGTAGATGATTCAAAGCCTAACCTACAGCAATATACCAATATACCCCCTGGTCATTTTTTGGAAGGTGGAAGGCAACCAGAGAACCTGAAGGCATGATTTTAATGTTTCTATTGAAACAAATGCTTATATACTGTTTCTGGTTGCCTTGTTCAAAGCTGTTTCTTGGTCCATTTGGACACTGTTTTTTTGCTTCCTGGTGAGAATGCTTGGCAACCCTGGTCCACCCTTACCCACGCATCTCTTGCTCTGAGCAACTGCCTCCCACCTATCCGACTCTACTGCTTTGTTCACATCCTGAATCTTTTATTTCTTCTATTCCATGACTTCTTCTCCCTGTTCTCCCACTCACCAACACTCTTTACCCTTTGAACGGATCCTCTGGGAGGTTTTGCTGGAGGGCTATCTGTTTTCTCCGCATGCTAAAATGTGTGCTCATCTGAACATCTCTTATGTTTCTATAAGTGCTGTTGTTCAGATTCTTTCGTATTTAACCGAGCTGTCATGGCTCATTTTTCAAAGTTTTCGTCTTGCGGACCTTCTTGTGCACTGCAGAAAGCAAAGCAATTAAGTACATGTCGTGTAATATTTATGTGGATGCAGTTATTAAAACTGAAAAATCAAAAAGGAAATTGTTTCGGATTTAACCGTTTTATAACCTTGCACATGGAAGCAAGACCACATTATACAGGAAAAAGGGAACCCAACAAGAAATCCATTTGCTGTCTTTATACTCTGTTAAAAAGTGCTTCAATCCTTCATAGCCTCTCTAGAGCTCTGACATGGCGTATATACAAGAATTTATATTTTCAAGTCACCCCTCTGGCTACACACGAACATCTCTTGGGCAATGTCTTCTGTTATATTTTCTCTTTATACGCACAACATGTCAAAATGAATTTCAAATGTTAAAATGTTCAGGCCTGTATATGCCCGGAGCCAAAAGCACATAAGACTTTTGCTTGTTCTATCTCAGGCAGAGAGGGATTACACATTTTTCAGATATAGTGGGTGGATTTAATAAATGACTGAATATATTGGAAAAAGCAGTTTTTCAGGGCTACAGTGGCATTCCAAAGCCTTATCACGGCCCACCATAAATAAAGAATCAGTTGATATTTTCAGTAGCTGTGTTCGTCTACATATCTGCACTGAGTTTAACCTTGGCCACACTGCTGCTTCTGTTTCAGGCTAATTCTTAAATAGATCATTTTTACAAATATATATACTATCGATTACTCTGTACAGTGTATTTGTTTATTCATCCCCAGTTAGCAGTGATGGGCAAGCTATTTGGAAAATGTAGTGAGCTAGGCTGTCAGTTACACTGAAGCTACCCCCACCCTACTGGGAAATGTAGCAAGCTAAGCTACAGTAACATGGCAAAAGTAGCCTACTACATTTTTATCATTTTATTTTTATATATGGTTGGCTGTTGTATGTTGTTCTATAGAACTGAAATGGTTGTCTTAGCAACCAAATAATGCCGCAAAAAGCTGTTTGCTAATTGCCATAAAACAGGAAGAAGAAGAAAAAGAAATCACCGCCTGTAAATAGAGGTGGCATCATTTACTGATCTGTGATCTGTAAATGTAGCTTGTCTATACCCGCTTATCTATCCCAGCTGTCATTGGGCGAAAGGTAGGGGTACACCTTGAAAAGGTCACCAGTCCATCACAGGGTCACATACAGACAAACAACCACACACACTCCCATGATTAATTTAAAATCACCAATCAACGTAGTAAATTCTTAAATGGGGAAGTGGTGGAGCTCATGGTTAAGGTGTGTTGGTTCTACCAATCTGAAAATTGTGTGTGTCGATTTCCCAGATCCACCAGACCACCACTGCTGGGCCCCCTGAGCAAGGCCCCTAACCCCCAATTGCTCACTTGTATAAACAAGATAAATGTAAGTTGCTCTGGATAAGAGTGTCTGCCAAATGCTGTAAATGAAAATTTGGGTTTCATATTCTTTATTTTTTGTAGTCTGCCTAAAAGATTATGTTCGTTTATAAAGAAACAATGGTAACTGAGGCAAATGTCTTTGTTAGCCAAAATAAGGCCTTTTTGTACACTTCTGGTAGGATGTAAACCTAGTTATTTTATTTATTTATTTTAAATCACTGGCTATTTTCTTTATTTATATCTGAATGTTGTTCCAACAGTGAAAGCAAACCAGAAACTGTTGGAGGAAACATATACAGTATTTACATACTAAACATTGTACAGAAACTAGCCTGGGCTTTGGGTTGATTTGGTGACACTGGAGGTGTTTGATATTACTTTTACCTAGTGCAAATGTGCAGTGTCATTTTCAGTTATAGTAAAAATAATTGTAAAGAAAATGTTCAAACTTAAAAAAAAAAGCATCATGCTATCACCAGCATTAGCATCACCCCATCTGATGAAAGCAAATAAGTTCCAAACGCCATATTTTTTCCTGTTTGCATACACTATTATGTCAAAGCACTTCTCAGAATTGAGACTTTGGCGGCCTGTGGTGGGGAAATTGCATTGGGTGTGTGCTGTGGATGCTGTTAAACTGTTTAAATGGATCTCACAATCAGCTAGTGAAGTAGTGAAGAATATGTAAGGCTAGGATATTGAAAGAAAAAATGACCTGGGACCTGTGGTGGGATAAAAACGGGGGGATATAAAATATTGAGCATTAATTGATGGTGTCAGTGACCTTTGAGAGGACAGAAATGCACTTTAGCTGTTAAGATGGATTAACATGGACCACCAAAGAACTGTTGGCTGTGTAAGTGGTGAACACTTAGCTAAAGGTGAAGTAAGCTAACCCAACAGAAGCCATTTAGGCATTTTCCTCCTGCCTGCCATGAACTTTTATTTGCTTAAATGTTATAGTAATTAATCGAGGGTCTAAAGTATTTTGAGAATTAAAGTTAATAGCTTTAACTGGATAAAGAATAATGACAATGTATAATTTACCCTGTGTTTACTCAGCTCCCGCAGTGCATTTCTAACTTACTTAATTACCCTCATTAATGTTTAATTGTGATTAAACAAACCATTTAAGAGAGAACTAATGACGAAAAGAGTAAAACAAGTCAATTATTATATACGGTCACCCCACATGTAGTTTTTCCTCAGACTGCATGCTAACACTGGAGCATGACTAATATAGTTTGAGACTGCAAGTCAGAGTACAAATTCAACACGACGTTGCAAAATGCGGGTGCTAATTACGCCTATTGTCTGCTGCACACTGGACAGAAAGAAAGAAAAAGCGGTTAGCTGGATATATTAATAAAATTGAATACTCATACAGTGCATAAAAATGGCTCTGAATAATCAGACTACAACGCTTTAATATGATTGAGCCTTTTAAGCTGTGCAAACGATTTAGATATTATTGACTCGAAAAGTCAAAAGTCAGAATCATCTTTTGGCTGAAAATGGCCATTAAAAGATCAAAGGTATGGATCGAAAAACATTAATGTTCAACGAGTATAACAAGATATAAAGTACATTTAGTACTTTCTCTGATAGCTGAAAAAAAAACATTTCGAATGACTTGTCATGGTTGCACGTCACACCACATGATCTGGAAATTCACCTACTATGAAGGTTTCCACCAGATTCACATTTATATTTAATGATCTAGCTTTTTTTTATCTATCACGGTCTATGATCATGTCTAGCTAATGTCATGTTATGCTGTTGGCTTTTCTTATATAATATATATATATAGATATTTTTTTATATATATATATATATATATATTTTATATATATTTTTATATATATTTCTTTATATATATTTTCTTTATATTCTTTTATATATTATATATATATATATATATATATATATATATATATATATATATATATATATATATATATATATATATATATATATATAATGCTTCTCTTCTAAGATCAAGTGTAGTATCTGTTCTTATCAGTTTAATATCTGATATATGTATATACACACACGTACACACACACACACACACAATCCTCCCCATCTTCTACTCTCTTAACCTGCCTGATCCACTGTTATGACCTACTTCTGGTTGAAGTCCCATCACTGCCGCTAACAATCGCCCAAATGGAAAACCTAAACATACACAGGATTGCTGTGGATAGTACCACTATGAAACCATGGAGATGGCTTTCACCTGCAATTTCCTCACGTATTCCTGCACTCAAGTCTGTATCAGTGAAATGTTGATAACAAAATAGAACTCTTGTTAAAACTAAAATAAATCTCCCGGTTATGTATTTGTCCATATAGTCACAGAAGGGAAATTATTTATAAATCACACAATTTCATGTCTTCCAGATGAAGCTCAGTGGTTGAGGTGCTGCTAACTGAAATATCAGGGTTTGATTCCAAGCACCACCAAGTTGCCACTGCTGGGCCCCTGAGCAAGGCCCTCTGAATAAGGCTGTCTGCCAATTGCTGTAAATGTTTGATAGTTCACTTTTAAGTTCCTTCTAATGGTTTTTCCTTATACCATCTGAGGGAGCTTTTCCTCGAAACTGTACATGTATATTATTAATTAGGGTTAAATTAAACTTTTATTCATTTATTCATCTTTTACACCCGCTTATTTTCTAATTCGGGGTCACAGGGATCTGCTGAAGCCTATCCCAGGTATTGCAGGGCGAATGGCAGAAGGGTTATACCCTAGAAAAGTCACCACTCCATCGCAGGGCCACACACAAACACACACTTACACTCACTTCTATGGGCAATTTAGAATCACTAATCAATCTAACATACATGTTTTTGGACTGTGGGGAGAAATCTGAGTACCCGGAGTAAACCCATGCAAACACGGGGAAAACATGCAAACTCCACACAGAAATACCCTAATGCCGGGACCTTCTTGCTGTGAGGCAACAGTGCTAACCACTAAACCACGATGCTGCCCTAAATTAAACTTTTTTTTATATTCTCAATTTATTTATTTTTGTAAAGGTGCTTTGTAAAAATGGCCAGTGTTAAAGATCCACTAAACAAATAAAATTGAATTAAAATTCATTTGATTCCCCAATTGAGGTTATACAAGATTATTTTTAGATTACAGCTGTTTACGTTTTTTCTTTTTTTTTAAAAAAAAAACCCTCTAGAAATTAAAAATAAAATAATCCAAACATGCACATATACAACAATACACATTAGTTAAATCTATAACTCTGACTTAATGTTTATTTTCTTGGAAAAGGAAACTCATTATAAATGTATGGTCAGTAAAGTTAGCTTGCTAGCCTGTTGCTAACAAAACACATTTCTATATGGAAACCATACAGGCTTTGCAGTGCTAAATAATTATACGATTCCGATTTGTAGATTTATGTTGAATGCAGCATTAGCCATTTCTCGTTCTAGTCTAACAAATGAGCTTCCAGAATAGCGGCTGTTGTACTACTGTGCTCAGCTTTGCTGTAACATTTTAACCTTTAGTCCTTGTTGTTTGAGATCACATAATCCTTTTCTCTAATTAAACACTGTTTTTACTCTGCTAGTATCAGGAGTTGCTCATAACTACGGATTTTAATGAAACAGTTAGGAAAACAGAACTATAGCTCGGCTTATAAGTTTTAAGTAAACCCATAATAAGAGCTGAGAGTTGATAATACTTGCATACAGGCTAAGAACTGTCCTGTCTGTATGAATACATAATGGAACTGGCATGAAGCAGCATGATTCTCACACTCGATGGACCCTGTTATATTTCCCCTTTAAGGTGAAAAGTCCCTAAGGTTAAGTCAAGTTACCTTCATTGATATAGCACTTTTTAACAATAGAGATTGCATCAAAGCAGTTTTACACAATTAATTAAATAAGATAACATATAAATTCGTATCAGTAAATTAAGAGTCCCCATGTGAGCAAGAGGCAACTAAAACTTAATCAGTGACAAAATGAAGGGGCAAAAACCTTGGAAGAAACCACACTAAGTTGGGGAGTCAGACCAGACAAAGTGTACAAAGCTAAATAAGGGTGCTGTGTATGCTGCCTTATGTTATCAGCCAAAAAACCATCAAAAATGGACTCTTACAAGAGGAAATCAGAGGAAATCAGAGGAAATCTGTTTTTAGTATATATGGTGGCAGAAATGGGCCTGCTGATATTTAGTTATTTAACTCTCTCCTACAGCAGCTACAACTAAAGCGAGCCGCCAAATGCTAGAAATGCCCCCCTGCGATGTCGGTGTAGCACACAGCTGCTAACTTCCCACAGGAATAACAAAAATAGCAACCTACAAATTAGCAACTGAATCACCAAATGACACAAGTTGCGGGCTAAGCATGTTTTATGTGTGGCAAAAGTCATGTGTCAGGTTGAAGTCTTTTTGTATTCATTCATTCATTTTCTATACCTGTTTATCCTCTAATTCGGGGTCAAGAGGATCTGCTGGAGTTTATACCAGCCGTCTCTGAAAGAGTGAAAGGCAGGAGGGGTACACCCTGGACAGGTCGCCAGTCCATCAAAGGGCCACACACACGCTCACTCCTGGAATCACCCATCAACCTAACATACATGTTTAGACTGTGGAAGGAAAGCTACAGAAAAACCCCAATGCCGGGACCTTCTTGCTGTGAGGCAACAGTGCTGACCACTAAGCCACCGTTCTGCCCGCCTTCATAAATTAATATTAATAAAATATTTAAAAAAGTTCGGAAAAGACACTTAAATCTAGGGATTCAAAGTGATCTTTTCGTTTGATTGATCGATTCATGACTCAAGGATGAGAGTCTGCACAGGATGCTATGAATATCGATAACTGCCATCCTTTCCGGCTAAACTCGTTTTCATCTCACTTATTTCTATACTTGAAATTCATGACATGCAAATGGGAATCTTTCCCACCCACAAGCTAGCCATTAGAGTTATTGCAAACATTGCACCGGGGGTTTGGGGGGTTTAGACTGATGCAGAACCACCTTAGATCACTGTATAACTACTGGGTTTTTTTTGTTGTTTTTTTTTGTCTATTATTTGCTAATAGCCAGCACTGATGACTTTATAGAGATTTCCAAGTAGGTTTGCAAGAAAAAAAAGAATTTTGTGATGATTTAAGATTAAAAATTGTTTTATTCATCTGAAAAAAAAAAAGTTAAATACTTTCTTTTAAAAATATTGTTTGTTCATCCACGACATTGTGGGAAGTCTCTGCTCAGTGGTTAAGGTGTTGGACTGCTAATTGGATGATCGGGGTTCGATACCTAGCACCACCATGTTACCACTGTTGATCCCCTGAGCAAAACCCTTAACCCCCAATTGCTCAGTTGTATAAAAGAGAAATATAATTGTGCCTCTTATACTCTTGAGAAACCCCAAATCATTCCTAAAATGATAAAATCTTTTAAAGAAATGTGTGATGGCTCACGTGAGCTGACAACAATGGGGAGTATCTTAAGATATCTTAAATAAAAAATAAAGGAACACACAACACTGTAAACTTTAGCCAAATAGCTGCTAATATAAATGCCCTAATGCCTAAAGATGCTTTTATAAGCGTGTTTTATTTCCTTAAGGAAATCTGTATTTTTGACCCAATTAAATGTGAGGCTTTTATTTTTGTCAATCTTATCATAAATGTGACTCATAATGATGTATTACAAGAACGTCTACACCGCCATCTGTAGCAAATGTTTAATATTAATCACTTCCATATGGTATTTTTGTACACTTTTTGTAGTGTGCAAGATGGTTATTGCATAAGGACATGTTGCAATAACACCATGCCCACATTTTATGCTGCAAAAGTGTACAAAAGCCTATACACTTTAATAGAAACACCTGTATAACTGCTTATTTATGCAATTATCCCGATCACAATGCATTTACTCGTGCAGATGTAGGTCAGTTAACAGTTAAAGAAAAGTGAGCTCTCTGTAAATTGTGGTATAGATGTTGGTCCCAATGTTTTATGTACTGTTGGTTTTCTGTAATTTTTACACATAGCGAACAGTCTCTAAAATAAAAAGGTAAGGAAAAAAAAATATTAACGCGTCAATGGCACTTAGCACTGAGCACCACTTTCGCACTATTTATACGTGTAAACTCGATGGACTCTTGTGCCAGGAGACGAGCAGGTTTTAAAAGGTTTATCTGAGCTGATTTAGGAGAAACAATTATGCTATGGTCATCCCGTTCTTATGTTTGATCGAAATATTTTATAAATGTAATAAAGCCCTAGCATGACACTGCTACCAGTTTGGCTAAAAGGATAAATGCACAATTTTTAAAATTTATTTATTTTTTTCTCTCTCTCACACACACACACACTCTTTCTCACACACTCTTTTGGTCCCTCTCTCTCTCTCTCTATCCATCTATCTGTGTATCTATATATATACAAAAAGACAAAGAGAGAAAAAAAGTGAGAGAGAAGTATGTGTGTATGTATGTATGTATATATATGGGGCGCTGCTACCGATTTTGGGCCCCATTTCACATTACTTCTAATAAAACAGATCTCTGGGGGCCCCCCAAAATGTGTGGCCCTTCTAATTATCCTAACTTCCCGCCTTAGTCACACCGCATATTTATGTGTATATAATTTAACACACACAGGCCATTTTAAAAATAAATCAGAATAATTTTACATATACATAATTTAAAATTCAATTGATTGTGTATGATTATTATTTATTTATTTATTTATTATTTGAATTCCTAATCATTTCAATGTAAATCACTTTGATTTACCACTGTGTATAAAACATGCTCTAAAAAGCTATTTGCCTTGCTTTGGCTTTCATATGTTTAAAACTTAACTTTATAATTACTGCTAGTTGTATTTCAACAATATTAAACACATATTTCAATTTGCAGATTTTTAAAATATGATTTTATTAATACACGAACGAGTTTAATTACAGCTCTTAATTTTATGCGAATGAAGGATCGTCTTGTCAGCCTGTCCAAGAATTTTTAGACAATTGATACCACGTTATCTCTACACCTAGAGTTTCTACACCAGGCTGAAATTACAACAACTGTTTACAATCAACTGCACGAGAAATAGAGAATAATAACCCAATCCCTTTATTCACCTTAATCTGATATAAAACACACATTCACACACACTGCAGTTCAAGAAACTGAAAGCAAACCCATAAGACGGGACTGATGACTTGACTTACCACAGGCTTGATCCTGTTTGTCTGCAGTTGGAATGTGCTCATTGTGTTGATGTAGTTGAGAGAAGATAAAGGTCATGGAGGAGTGACAAAGAAGCAGTTATGAGCTGCTGCTCTGTGAGCTTCAACTCCACTTCGTCCCTGTTGTCCAAGTGAGAGCTAGCGGCACATCTGAGGAACATAAGCAACAGGCTACAGCTCAACTCCCTCCCTTCCTTCCTCGCTCGCTCGCTCACACTCACATCAACAGCACTGACATCAGAGGTGGGATGTGCCATTATTTTAAGAGCTTTTCAGAGAAATCCATAGCAACCAAGCTGTAGCTACAAGAGGAGTCCCCTTTTTAAACAGGGATAATCGCGGGCAAACGGGTTGAGTGGCAGGTTAGTATACGTTGCCATATAGATTTATTCTCTTGACATAACAGAAGGTGTATTTACTACTTACTTACTACTTATTCATGCTTTTTCCCCTACCATTTCAAGGCACCCGCAGGCTAAAAGAAAGCTATAAGATATGCGAGTTAAAATGTTTGTCACATACACGATTATACACAGTACTATATAGTTAAAATATCGCATATCCCACCTTGGAAGGCTGGGATCAGAGAGCAGGGTCAGCTATGATACTGTGCCTCTGGAGCAGAGAAGAGTTAACGGTCTTGCTTACTGACCAACAGTGGCAGACTTGGCAGCGGTGGGGCTTGAACCCAGGTCTTCTTGGTTTTTCAATCAACAACTCAGCGTAGGATGTAAGAGGGTGTCTCCAAATCTGCCTTCAGCCACCGAGAGAAAAGATTTTATATACTTTCTGTGGAAAAAAATGTTTTTTTTAATACAGAAAAATAAGGGGCGTCTGCCTCAGTAGGGGGTCTCAACCCTTAGGGCTACGATGACAGTACAGATGGCATGCTAGAGGTAATGAATTGTAACATAAAACCTGTTTTCATGAAATGAATAAGGCTGATACCAATAGACACTTTAATAAACCATCTTTTATTAATATCAGTGTAAACAAATGCACTCATGTCTCTTATCACAACTCAACAGACGTCTAAACATACTGTCATAGCTGAGTTTACAGGTATAATAATAATAATAAGCAAGTAAAAGTGAGACCTTAAAAAAAAATGGAATAAGATAAAAACAATTTGTGAAATTTAAACCATATTTTGTTAACTTATTAAACTAACATATCTATAACTTATTAACTCTAAATTAAAAGTAACAATTTACAATACTTTTAAGTAGAATACCATATTTATTCTTGTCAATGTATTTATGTAAATATTTATTCAGTTTATAAATAACCTTTCGGTTATTCTATAGTATTGAAGGATGCAATTATCGGGATTGGTGAAGCATAAGATAAAGTTGTTTATTCCTTCCTATTATTAAATAAGTATTACATATATACAGTATCTCTCATATCTCTTATTAAATTGACGATTAAGTGCCTGACTGTACACCTCAGCCTTAATAAATAAAATAAATAATAAAGAATGTGATTAATTTATGTTTTAATGTTATTTCCTAACAAATAGGCAGCAAATCTAATTAAACAAGCAACAGTAAATTTTTTATAAAAGTAATTATAAAAATGTCATTACATTTTCTGTATCTGTCTCGCTGAAATGCTTACAGTATGAGGAATAGTATAACCGTACCCTAATTTCTGTAAGCTCTAGAATTGCAAGAATTTAGCTTGGACCCATGTGTGCCTGCACATCTCAAAAAAATACTGGTCCGGTGATCGTTGATTTAAAACAGAATGTGTTATTTACTTCCAAATACAGGGAAGATTCTGTATTTTAAGGGATGGATGGCAATCAATGGAAATGGCAAATGGAAGCACCGAGCTCTGCTGCATTGTTGTAGTAAACGCTATTGGGTCTCATTTTGGAATATTTCCTAAAAAGCGGATTTTTACTTGCACTTTAAAGACAATCCATGTCGATATTAAAATGTTTTTAATGTGCATAATGCTATTTGGAGGATAATTTATATCATGGTGATGTACTTTTACAGCATTTGGCTTAGATGCCCCTTACATATATATCTTATCATACAACTGAGCGATTGTGGGTTAAGGGCCCTGCTCAGGGGCCCAGCAGTAATGCCTTTGGAATCGAATCCACAATCTTCGGTTGGTAGTCCAACACCTTAACCATGAGCCACCATTTCCTCAATGAAATAACCACATAATTGTTACATTTACAGCATTTGGTAGACACTCTTATTCAGAGCAACTTGCTTTTATCTCCTATTTATAGGTATGAGCATTTGGGTTTTAAGGGCCTTGCTCAGGGGGTCTTGGTGGTCCCGGTGGCATCGAACCCCGGTCTTTCTGGTATCAGTCCAACACCTTAAGTCATCACTTTCCCCCACACTTTACAACCTTTCTGGTAACTAAAAGCTATTGTCTGCTACAGGCGTTTATTGCTAGCACAATTTCTAAACTAATGTTTAATAAGAAAAGGGATAACAGGGGATAACAGACCAGGTATCACTGATTCTATAAGGCAGCGGAAAAAAAAAAAACATCAAGAGCTTTATTTAGTTCTTGCTATTGTCCTGCTTTATCTAATATCTTAAATAAGAAATCCCATGTGGAAATTGTGGAGACCCAAAGCTTTACAGAAGAGAAGAAGCTTTGCTGTTTATAAGCGAAGAGGAATCAAGGACTAAATTTGGCTGATTTCATTCTCAGCAGGTAGCAGTTACAAATAACAAATAAGAAGTCAGCAGACTTAACAATAGATAGCAAATACACAAACGTGGCCGTGACATAAGATTTAACCCAAAAAACTAAACTTCATTACAAGATAAACATTGGATGACACTAAACCAATACTGTAATATATCTTGTAATGAATTTCATTAGAATATACACATATATATATATATATATATAAAATAAATAAAAAAATATAAATTAAATTGGTCTGTTCAGAGCATAATGGCACCCTAAACAAAGACACGTTATCCACCAGGCTTATCACACCGACCACACGACAGTCAAAAATTAACGCCTCCTTTAACACTTCGAACGACCGAAACAGTTTTTCAAATAAATTCTTACTTAGTATATCAAATGTTTTTATTTATTTTTAAACTAAACTTATTTAACACAAACTGTCCTTGGTTTAAATCATGTTTCTTCTAGTGCTATAGAAAAAAAACATACTGAATTAGTCAATAAGCTTTTGTATGTATTGCACGTCCAGCAATTTGCCACCAGGCATTATCTCAGGAGCGCAGCGCTGTCTGCATTAGTTGCCTTTATTTCCTATTGATCCTGTAGCTTAAAAAAAACAGGTTTGCATGCCATAAGACGGTGGACATCGAAAGCTAATTAGGGTTAACAAGACTTTCAATATCACGTAAATAAATAACCCTCAACACATTAGCGGCTTTCTTTTTAGCTCTACTGAAAATGTTGTTTTTTTTTTTTTTTCTTTTTTTTTTTAAATAATATAATGTGGAAGATCTTTTTAATTCCGTGCCATAAAGGATTTACTTCCTTTTTAGTTTAAAGTTAATCTGCAGTTATTGATATGCAAGGCGAAGCTCTTACTCCTCAGCTACTGATGTGAAAAAAAAGGAAGACAACTGATTCAAGGAAACTCAAGAAAGCCTTTGACCTTTTTTTTTCTCTAAAAATATCTCTACAAGTTCACATGAAGGCCGAAAGCTAACAATAACGCAACAACCCTCGTTTTTGTATTGCACGTTTTATACATGACCTTCAAATTCATACCATTTTCAGAAAAAAAAAATTTAATATGTATTTTAAACTGAATCACAAGCTCGGAACAGATTTTCTTCCTGCAGCGTGATTACAGTGCAGACAAGTGGTGTGCTGACAATATTCTAATGCCCCAAGGCCTGAAATTGGGTGTAGGACCACTCGAGGATCTTAAGACGGACCTTGTAATGCATGATAACAAGATAGTTCTTGTTATCATGCATTCACTGATTTGATGTAAATGCCGTGCCCTTCTATAAATGACTGCACCAGCTCGTTTACGGATATGTCTAATACGTCTTTGAGCAAATCACAGAATTGTAATTGGACTCACATTTAGGACGACCTCTACAACTCATAACAGAAAGTTATGTTAGAATGTGTGTACTTTCACTGACCAATTAGGAAATGGGTGGCTAAGACTCTTTCACAGCTTCTGTTTTATGTCCCCAAGACCAAAACAGTCTTTTTATTGCTATCTTTTTTTATTGTAATAAATAAAAAAATTATCCATACCCTGCGCTTTTAATCTAAATTTACATTTAATATAAGGGGATGTTTATTAACTTAATAATACGCTGTAGTTCCCTCAGAAAGCACTTTTTCTTTGAGTACTAAATGTTATTTAGTAAAATAAACTACAATGGCGTTTGATGCATTGATTATTATACCCTACTTAATTGCCACAATGGGGATGAGTTCTTTAATTAGAACTCATGGGATGGGTTTAATAATTTTCCTAAACAATAGCACCGTAAACTGCTTTACATAAAGGCTCAAGACATTAATCATTTATTAACCCTTGTGTGATGTTTGGTCTATAAATCCTGGTTTCAAAATTAGTTTAAAGAGAATTACATTTTCCATGTACAACATAAAACAGGACATATTTTCCATCACACATATTTTCAGTTTTGATCTAATAACCATAAATGATGTCTATATTGCTTGTTACTCAACATATTTAAGTGTTTTAAGTTTAAACATTTTGAACAGGCCACATGAGGGTTAAGCATTTCAAGTCGTAAAATAATACGAGGTAAAAAGTGGCACTTGGGACTTGTGTATGATATTGAACATGGTTCAAGTTATCGCTGTGTTATTGTTACAAGCTTTAAAAACAGTTCGCTGCTTTAAAGCTGCACTTCACTTCATCAAACGCGACATTGATGCTGACATGAAAAATTTGTCTGAGCTGTAATCCTCAAATGTAAACTGTGTACCTCAACTCACCCCTCAAAAATGTATCTTCCTAATATTTACATCTAAAGGACTCTGTTTAAAATACGCTTGAAACAAATGAACAGGGTCCTGAATTTAGCTGTAAATATTGATACGTGATTTTCTAGTGACTGCAGGGAGGCAGAGATTTTCAGTGGCTGTTATTTAGCCGAAGAGGCATTGCAATAGACCAGGCAAGGCAGGCAATTTAGGAGGTGTCCTCCAGCTGATCATTCAGACACTCAGAAGTGTTGTGTAAATGCCTTTATTTTTGGCACATATACTTTTTACAGCAAAGTGAAATTTGTTTCTTTGCATATGCCATATTAGGAAGTCGGGGCCAAGGTACAGGGTCAGCTATGATACAGTGCCTCTGTAGCAGGAAGGGTTAAGGGTCTTTCTCAAGGACCCAACAGTGTCTTCTTGGTCTTCGGCTCAACAACTCAGGCTGGCAGTGGTGGGACTTGAACCCAGTTCTTCCTGGTCAACCATTCAGCACCTTAACCATTTGAGCCACATATATATATATATGGAAGTGCGAAGTGGTGGCTCATGGTTAAGGTGTTGGATTACCAATCTGAAGATTGTGGGTTTGATTCCCAGCTCCACCACTCAGCCCCTGAGCAAGGCCCTCAACCCCCAGTTGCTCACTTGTGTAAAATGAGATAGATAAAGGTAAGTCGCTCTGGATAAGGGTGTCTTCCAAATGCTGCAAATGTAAATATATCACATGAAGCAATATAGCTGCATCCCCCCTAGGCTGCCCTCCTTTTGTGTTATGCAGAAATTGCTTGTTTTTTCCGTGTGTCAGCCAACGTTTCCAAACTGGCACAGTTCTTGGTCATGCATTTGGTAATTTGAACATGAAATAAAAAGTAGAAGAGAGGAGAAGAGAAGAGAAAACATGACAGCGGTATGAAATGTTTTCATTGTTCATTCTTTTTTTGGTTTAATTATTTGCTAAATAAATTAATGGTTATTGTCCAATTACTTATAGTGTTACTGGGAAACAGGTTAGCATGGGTTGCATTTAGCAGCAGCATGTAATATAGCAGGTGACATTCTGTTACTGTAAATATGAAAATTGTTCTGTATCTTCAAGATTGTATTGTACAATATTGCATTCTTTGTTTTTGTATAAATATATATTTAGGTAACAAAATTCATTACAAAATAATCTTTTAGAACGGCTTCAGCTATTAATTTTGCCTGGGGCCGCCAGTTCATGTTGGTTTTCCTCTGTTTAGCAGGGCAGGCTGCATATGCTGATATTCAGCATGTGACAGATAAGCTCCTGCAGGGAGCAGAGGCACATGCTGCCTTTGATGGGCTTTTTGGTGAAAAAATCAATAAAGGTGCTAGCGGGTTCAGGAAACACGGCTAATCGGCTCTCCGGCACTATACAGAGTTTAACCACCTGCCGTCAAAGTAATTGAACTGAATTGAATGCATGTCATGTTCGCATGGTGCAACTCTTTACTATCATGTAAGTTCTGTTGCAATCTCATATCTCTCTTTGTTTAGACAGTTATTCTCTATACTATTATTTCTTATGAGGCACCCACAGAGCGTTTTAATAGCTGCAATTACTCTCTGCCTAGGGATGGCAGGAGCTTAGACAGATCTGACGTCAAGAGGCAGGGTGTACACTTTTAATTAATTTAATGTGAATCCAAAATAATTCGAATACATTAAGAACCAGTGGCAGGCGATGCAATTGGTACCTAGGCCTTCAGTGAAGATTCGACTCATACACCTTAATACCACCACTATCATTTCGCAATTATAGAAACCATTAATACTAAACAAAATCGCAATTTAACACGACGTGGCATTACAAAGACGAAGGCATTTCGCGTATCGTGGTACACTACAACTGTAGCACATACATCATCTGGAGCGGTTTAGAATCAGTATTCACCTAATAACATGACAAACATTGAAGATATCAATAAAATAGATAATACATTTAAGGCTGTAAGCCGCTTGTCCAAATTGGGTTGCAAACTGTTTTCCAGACAAGTTTGTTAGCTCTCCTTACAATGTCTTTTTCCAGAAAAGTCCACCTTAAAGACAGATTTTAAGTATGTTAGAGATCAAGTCAGTTTCTCTTCCTCCGTCAGCCATTGTGGGCGAAAAATTCTAATTCACCAGTACAGACGTGTTTTGCTAACCATACTTTTCTGTGCAATAACCTTATACTCTTTCTTATTCTTACTTCTTTATTTCTATTTTACTTGGAAAAATTAGAAACTGGAAGCTTCTGTCACCAAAAAAAATTCCTTATGAGTGTATACCTACTTGGCAATAAAGTTCTTTCCGATTCAGATTTTTTCGGATTCTAAACTGGGATGAAACGGTTTTACTCTAATTAACCAATCAGAGGTTGAAAAAATGTTGACATCATCGTACGCCAGTTAGCGGGTCACAGGAGGCAGACTTAATCTGATTGGATGAAGAAAATTAATTTAATTTAATAATGTTAACCAGTTAGCAACCTGTCACTGCTAATATAGTTTAAGTTACATAGGCAGCACTACTGATTCTGAAGGCTTTGGCAGATTAGATTAACATGGCAGCACATAGAAACTAAAATCTGATTGGACAAAAAAAGGAATTAAAAACAATATGGACGCAATAATATTTAAAGTTCGGCAAATCAACACACTCTTTAGGTGGAACGAGAGTAAGAGGAAAAAAAGAGGATAGCCCTTGTTGCAGTCTAGACGGATGTAGCATACATCGCTACGGTATAAATATTTATTTATTTATTAATTTTTGATAATGTGCTAATTAATATAAAATCTTTACAGACAAAGCAAATTTTAAGTAAACAAAAATAATAAATATCAAGTTATTTTATATCGCCGCACAAACGTCGGTCATAACTGATCTGTGCCACATTGGCTGAAAAAAAATCAGAATTGTGTCACTTGATAAATGTAATGTAAATGTGGCTAAAATTTTATAAACCATAAAAATCTCTTACCGAAACTAAATAGTTGTTTTTATTTAATCTTTCTAGGCTTTTATCCTGCAAATGTTGTGGTAAAAACAGTCTGCCTAAAGTTATTCAAATTCTTCAAATCCATTACTCAAAAACTGCAATTTTATCACCTTGTCAGTCTCTAGTGAAAACAAAAGGCACAAACTTTTTCAAAGCTGCTTTTTGCCTTGCGCATTGGGTGACCTAATGATGAATACGCCTCTGGCAGGAAAGCACATTATTATGGAGGTCAAGTTTCCCCATGTGCTCTTTATTTCTGCATGCTCAAAAATGTCACTACAGATGAGATGGCACAGCAGCCACCTTTTCCAACACCAAGCAACCTTTCTTACAATCAGCACTCATTCACATCAGTTAAAACAAATAAAATAGAATATATATGTTCATACTTAGCATAATAAATGAAACCTAATTGGGTAATGTAGCACTAGCATGTCTATTAATCCTGCCCCCGTCCCAAGATTTTTAATATTCAGGAAGATCTCAAGAAATGGTAGCTCATGCTAGGTGCCTATATAAAGACAAATTCAATTTATTCACGCTGCACATGACAGGCTGATAGCGTGTAGCCGTCAGAGGCAGCCATTTCAGGAAACGCATGGGAAAACAAGCAGCACAGATTTGTGTGCATCCCACAGTGCCGGTGTCTAAGACGGGTAATATTGCACCACCCTAATATAACAACAGAAGTGTCAAATATAAATAAACAAATGAAAAATTTTACAATAAAAATGTTTGCATTTTTGTCCGCAATTAAATGAATAACTAAATGGATTAGTTAAAAAGGTATTTATATCTTAGGTAAATAAAAATATAATTCTATATTAATTTATTCCATAAATTAATACATTTTATTAATGTGCAAATACGCTGGCCCAGTAGTGCACGACATGTAATGTACAACATGAAATGTACAAAGCAAACATATTCGAAACAAGGGAAACAAGTCGAAACACAGCAGAATCGAATCGCAACACAAGGCAATCAAGGCCAAGCACAACAGAATCAAAACAAAGCACAATGGCATTAAGGCTAAACATCAAAATCAAGCGTAACACAACAGAATCAAGTTCACAACACCCCCCCCCAACACACACAAACTTAGAGAAAACATGTTTACTGGAGCCAAAACTAAGAAATCACCGAAGTTGAAACCGACTCCTGAACGAATCAGCATCCTGCCACATCTATCATCATGGATCAATACTGAGAGGGAAAATTCTTCCACTGGGTGCCAAAATGTTGTGCACATGTACCGTATATATAATTTATACTGCAGAAAGTTGTTGCTTGTGCTGCTTTTTTTTTTTTTTGTTATAAAGAGATGCCATGTAATACGCTGTTAAATAACAAATGTACTACATTACATGTGAAGGATTGCATCCATCAATATTCATCCTGGGGGTTAAAATCTGGACTGTGCATCTCATTAGATTAATACCATCTTTAGACTAAGTAGAACTGTGTAATGAAGGAAAAGAGTCGTCGGGAGGAGAAAGTCTGTGCTGATGTAAACAAATTGTTGCTCACTGCATAATCTGACAAATAAGTGTGAAAGCTAAGAAAACATGTACACATTGTATAGGGAGGAAAAAAACTTCAGTGGGGTGTCACGATAAGAAATATTTTGGGAAGACTTTTCCTATTATTATTTTATTTTACTTTTATATAGTCTATTAGTAAAGTAGTAATGGTTAACACATGTTGCAAATTTATCATTAAGTATTTTGCCGGTCATATATGATGGTACTCGTTAACGTCCCGCCACGAAATCCCAGCTACTTCTGTGCCTACATATGTTTTCTGTTTCTGCCATTTGTGACTCACGCATGGGAATGTTGAAAGGCTTCTATTCCTCTACCAAAATCAATAGGGTCAAGCGAACTAGGGAACTGATTGAGCGCACCAAAAAAATGGTCAACACCGAAAAGTGTTGTCTTGTTACAGTTGTTTTGTGTTAATAAACATAAAGTGGTTTAGCTTAGCCTCTTTTTTCTCTGGTTTTTACGTTTTACTTTTATTTTGACTTGCCCTTAATGTGGGATGAATAAAGGTATATCTTTTCTTACTTTTTTTCCCCTCACTCGAATCAGAGACCTGCACTCGCGGGACACGACACAACCGAGACAAGATTTGTGGGAAAGAAAACATTTGCGAGACTTCTACAAAAATGGAACCATCCTAAAATTAACTTACTAAAACTTATTTTAAAATTAGAGGAGGATCACAGTAACCTAGAAAATAATAGTATCTTAGATGCAATAATAGTAAAGAAATAATGGGAAATTGCTGGGGAGTATATTACTTGAAGAAAGAAGGAGGTGCCCTTTCAGCACTTGTTTTTGCACATGTAAAGGTTTAAAGAAGCTAAATTAAAAAATGCTGTAAGAACAGTATAAACATGTTTCGTGCTAAATCTTATGCCACCTGATGTATTTGATAAAAATCTATCGGCTATGTGCAAACATTAGTTTGTGAGGGAAAATCGGAGTACCCATAGTAAACCAACATAAGCACATGGAGAACATGCAAACTACACAGAAAGGCAACAGTGCTAACCACTAAGCCATTGTGCTGCCTCCCCTGGACTTGTGATTGGTTAATTGTTCCTTTATTGTGTCAAGCTGTTACTTGTTTCCCCCAGTTAGTTTGTATATAAACCCCGGTGTTACAGTCTGTCTTCGTCTTGCATGCTAGTCCATATTGTTTGTTCCTTAAGTTTCTTTTCTTGTTATTTCCTTCCGGTTACGTTCTTCTGCCTTATATCTCCTGGTCCCGTGTTTTCGTCTTCATCTCTACTCCTACCCCACCCATGACACATGACTACCATATTGTTTGCAGTAAAGCAGTTAGGATGACTAATAAAAATGTCCTCAAAGCTCAAGAGTGCACAAGTGCACACGCCTGCTGTGAAATTTGATACACTGGGATGCAAGTTGTTTACTTTGGCATGAAAAACTACTTTTTCCCATTAAAATGCAAACAAGACTTGCAGAAAACGGTGTCTGAGGGTATGCAATGCCTGGTAAACTCCAAAGCTGACGATGCACTTGATATTCAGAGAGCATTTTAACAGAACAAAATGGCGTGTCAGAATCAATTAGCACGCCGAGACGATTGAAATTGCAGATTTGGAAGGTTGTAATTATAACCAGCTGTGGCGGCTTTTTTCTTGTCAAGAAGATTGACGAGTACAAGAATGGAAACAGTCAGGATGCAGAAGAGTTAGCGGTTGCGTTTTCTCATGCTGCTCAAATGAGACGGGCGACTCGAATACGCTCAATAATGCAATCAGTTTGATGTTATGTTCGTTGGACTTGCATTAAAGGGTGAAAATATGATCGCTCATGGATATCGTTATGCAGTGATACAGTCATGCTGGAGAGCACACATCATTAGATATCCCATCTATCTGGTCTGCATGAAAGCTCTTTCTATTACCGTCATTTATTTTCTCATACCGTCACATCACTTCCCAGAATCCGACAAATATAATCTGCTAAAAATAGGGCATCTGTGATAACAGCAAAACATGATATGCAATAGCCACTGTATGATATGCAAACAGACAGACTGATTGTTGGGCCCTTTATGCATTCTTTGCATGCTGTTTATATGATAACGATAATCGATGTCACACCCTTCAGACCGTTTGTCATACATTCCTAACTAGAGCAAATAAGATTTAATTTTTATTTTTAAAACGGAGCCGTATCACAAAATCATTATACTGTCTTTACATGCTAACTTTGCCAGGGTAGCTTGTTCAAGCAATACATCCTTAGAGAGGTTATGTTGTTGGTATATACAGTATTGCAGAGTTTACAGAGAATTTCATTTTAAATGTCAATTTTTATGATGTTTACTATAGATTTTTATGGCAGTGAATTTAGGCAGCAAGCTAATCAAAGCTACATTATTTGCCATCTTCAGCAAGCCACTTGAAAAATCTTATCGAGTCAAGTCACCTTTATTTTTAATACAGTTTTTAAACAACAAACATTGTGTCTAAACAGCTACATAGAATCAAATAGGACAATAGTAAACACTTAGTTCAGTTTAATTAATATCTGTAAAGAGTCCCCAGTTAAGCAAGCCAGAGGCGACAGCGGCAAGAAACCAAAAGTTCATTGGTGACAAAACGGGGGAAAAAAACCTTGGGAGAAACAAGGCTCAATTGCAGGTCAGTTCTCCTCTGACCAGACAAACCAGAAGGTTATTCCATTCAAGTTTCTCTGGTCTTGGATGGCCATCTAGAAGACAAGGTCATTACTTGGAAAATGCCTCTGGGAACTGGAAAACTGACCTCTGGGAACTGAGAAATTGATCTCTGGGAACCTGATTCTGGGAACCGGGAAAATGACCTCTGGGAACCTTATTCTGGGAACTGGAAAACTGCCTATGGGGTAAATTAAGCTATCTGTTGCTATGTGTTAAATAAAGCTTCAATACACTTAAGCATTGTTCTTAATTTTTCTGACAAAGTCGTCCTTAATGAGGCTGTAAAATCCAATTTGTGCAGAGCATCATTTTTAATAGACATCACAGACAGGTGATTCAGTTGGTTTTGGCCCATCGTGGATATCTTTTAAGTTTTAACATTGAAAACTATCAAGGACCATGTTGTCATGTGGTAACCTGAGTATTTTTTAAATCTTTCAAAACCATTATTAATCATGTGAAGAAAGGACTAAACACTTTGCTTTTAGATAATGTATTAAACAAACAACATCATCTTAAGAACGGTTGATTCATCCAACACTCACTTGATTAATTTATTAGGAATGCTACACTAATAAACTAAATTCAGGACAATGCTGTTATGATTGCATCAAGTCCTTTCAACAGATGATTTAGGCTGCGTCTACACCTGCATCATGTTATGCCTTTTCATCTTCTGCAGAAAAATAAAATATGGTAGAGAAAAATTTGAAAAATCCACTGCATCCATCCAGGCTTTTAAACGATATTGTGGTGCTTGACGGTGAGAGAGTTGCCCTTGCCACAGGGGCATTTTAAAATCTTATTATAGTTTAGGGGTCAAGGTTCAGCGTGATGTCTTCATTCAACTATTTGTGAGAAAGAGAGAGAGAGAGGGAAAAAAGGGAGAGAGAGAGAGAGAGTTTTGAATAACAAAACACTGAATAAACCCTGATATTTCATGTGAGAATATGTGGTATGCCAGACAATTTACTTACAGCGTGTAGTTTTATTTTGTGCCTAGTGTAAAAGATTAATTAATATTCATTAATAGTCCTGTAGTTAAAACTGTTGTAGTAGTAAGACTAAAATATTATATTCTATAAAAAGATAAAATATGCAAATAGTTACATTTACAGCATTTGGCAGACATTCTCATCCAGAGCAACTTACATTTATCTAATTTATACAATCGAGGGTTAAGAGCCTTGCTCAGGGGCCCAACAGTAGATGCCCAACTTCATGGTGCTGGGAATTGAACCCCCGATCCAACACCTTAAACAACGAGGCTACCACCTCCCTAGTTAAATGTGTGTGGTTATATGAACTGATTTCTGAGGCTTAGCAGTGCATGCGGACTTTGTTGTTCTGATTCTGTTTCCTAAAATATCAGTTATGCATCAAAAGGACCAGTAATAACTCAATTTACAAGGAAATGTAATTTCACAAAATGAGTTTCAGTGCTGGAGTTTTTTCATTCCAGCTCAGGTTGAGTAATGACGAGACCATACCACTAATCAAACGAACTACGAGATGAGAGACAAAAACTGATGGTGTTGATTTTATGTTAATGCTAGTTGATTTAAATAATAAGGTGACATTTAAAATAGCTAATTTAAATACACTGTATTTTGCATTTGGCAGACATCTTGGGGCAAGTGGTGGCTTAGTGGTTAAGGTGTTGGACTGGAATTCTATTCTCAGCACCACCAGGCCACCACTGTGGGCCCCTAAGCAAGGTCCTTAAACCTCCAATTGCCCAGATGCTGTAACTGTAAACGATTTTCTATTTGCTTTATTTGGCAACCGAGATTTAGATAATTAACAGTTACAGAAATGCCTACAAATTAAAAGTAGAGCGATATCGTTTTACAAATGAGACAAAAGCGATATAGATACACTTTATTTAGAGTTCAAGTCGGGTTTCTATGGTTTCAACATTGTTGCTATGTGACAGAGACTGGAAAAACCATGTGGCATGTGAACAGCACATGTATCCGACATTTACAAAACGAGGCTCAATCTGTGGTCCATCTGATTACAGTCTCATACCAACAGTCGGCTTTAGCAATATTGCTGCGTGTGAAACATTCGTCGTGAACGCTTCACAGATTAATGACAGAAAGCCCACATCTGTTATGGTAAACAATGATGTACAATTTACAGACTTAATTAAGATACAATTTAGGCATTAGAAATGCTGAATTATTAGTTTATAGACAGTGCACAGGTTAAAGGAGGGCAAAAGGCATCAGGAATTAAAATCTTCAAAAGAATTTATTGTTCTTTCTCTGATTGCTTCCGTTTACTTCTATAGCTAACAGATTCGCAGCCTTTTCACCTTGATTACATTTACATTTATGGTATTTTACAGACGAGAGCAACTTACATTTATCTCTTTTATACACCTTAGCAATTGGAGTTTAAAAGGGTTTGCTCAGTGGCAATTTGGTGGTGCTGGGAATCAAACCCCCCATATTCCAAGTAGCAGGCCAACATCTTAACCACTGAGCTACCACCTCCACCTACCAAAAATGTTAATTTTACTGATTTATTGCTAAAACTCTTAGAATAACGCCTCTAATGAAGACGTTGAAAGCCTTCTCTCTGATTCTAGCTGAGGTTTGTGTTATGATATTAATACAAGACATATCAGTTACGTAATAGGGTTAGGAGCCATTTGGTATGAAATCTTATTTTGGAAAATGTCCTAGTAATTTAGGGAGAGTGATATGGGACGTGGTCTTAAATTACTTCAGAATCATAGAAACAAGTAGCAATATATGATAAAAAGGAAACTATAGAAAAAAATAAGAAAATAAGAAAAAATAAGAAAATAACAAAGATTATGACTGATGTGTTCTGGAAAAGCAGAAATACTGGATATGCTTAAGGCGTAGTTTCCTCTAAATTTCAACAAATTCTTTAGAAGATAACACAGGGACTTTTCAGCCTGTTTATAGAACATATGAACGATCATTAATTAGATTTAATGTGCAGCTGAAATTTCCATCTGTCACATAAAACCTAGAAAAATTGGCTAAATTTTGAACACGATTTAGTGATTTAGTTAATAATGTTAAACAATTAGTTTTTCAAATATTTACATAAAGGGTCCTTCTTATCTTATCCATCTGAAATGGAATTGATTTGTGAATTATCAATTGATTTGTGCTTGAGACTTAAAAGAAGCTGAGAATATCTGACGTACACATACATAATGTATACGTCAGATATTCTCAGCTTCTGAATCGTGTTAATGTTTATGGTCCTAACAACAACATTCCGAAATGTTGTAGTAACTTCTTTGTAACTTTAGCCAATTTTTCCAGGTTTTATGATTCTTAAAGGAAGACAGTTTTAGATTTTTGACAATTTTGATTTTAGAAAGAATATGTAGCACTTTTTTTTTACAGTTCTACAAAACAAATGGTCTCAATCATGATATTACACAGGGAAGTGGTGGCTCATGGTTAAGGCGTTGGACTATCAACACAAAGATTGTGGGTTCAATTCCCAGCTCCACCAAGCCACCACTGCTGGGCCCCTGAGGAAGGCCCTTAACACTCACTTGTATAAATGTCGGCAAAGGGCGTCTGGCAAATGCTGTAAATATATTGCGAAAAAAAAAAATTCACAACTCCACATATATTAAAAAAGGAAAATTACTTGTATCTTCTAAAGATAAAACAAATCATTATAAACATAGTAAAAACAATAACATCACAGCAGTGAAATCCCCAGAACCATTAGCTAAACCAAACTCTTCTTTGCTTCTAACTTCCTAACTTAAATCATATCGCACTTGAGCCCCACTAAGCAATTGAAATCTTCCCTTTCCAAGAAGTTCGAACTTATAGATTTTGTCTATTGCATATATATTCAAGAGAGTGGACAAATGACTGAAAAAACAGCTCCAGCTTACATGCTTATTAGAAAGTTATTAACTGCTGATGGCTTATGAAAGACGTGAGCACAACCATCAACGGTCTCTCTGAGGCACACCGTGAAAGACGAACCCATATTTCAGTCCCTTAGCCCCGCAGCGTTTTCTTTACTCCATGGAACTGCCTCTGTTATTTGTGTACTTTAGCAGAAAGGTCCGTAAAAGAACATATGGTAATTTTGGAACAATACATCTAGCCTCATACGTCACACGCTTCTTATATCTATAGTCCAAAAACTTTACGGTCATCACTCTTGGGGTTGAATTTACGTTGGTTGCAGTCATTTACATTCACACTACCGATTCTGTGGGCCTTCTGTGTGGCTTCCGCAGTGCTTCCATGTCCAGCACTTGGAAGCCACCTGTCTAAGAACATGCATGCATCACTGTATTTTCCAAATCTTAGTTTTATGTAGCTTTCAAGATTCAGATAAAATGTGTGTGTTTTAGATGTTAGTTCCTATACATGTAAACGCAAGCAAAAAAGATGGTGTGTACGGTCACTTGTGTGATAGACAAATCTTTTATGAAGTAACATACTTCTTTGATGCTTTATGTAGATAGAGATTTATAGAGTGACAGAGAAAGACAGAAAAAGAGAGAGAAAAGCAGGCCTCAATTTCTCAAGTCCAAGGTTATTCACACCATTTAGTCTCTCTCTCATCACACTTCATTACACCCATTTGTCGTTCATGTACAATCTACGTTCTACTTCAAAATTCTTGGAAAAAACAACCTTACCAGATGATGGTAGCCAGATTGTGATGGGCAGATAAAGGAGTGCACTGGACCCCAACCAATATATTTCCAAGAAATCATTCATATAGAACAATGATTCATAAAGATGAAAGTAAGGTCTTGGCTATAGAACGCCAACATGTTTGATGGACATAATCTGTTTTCTTAGATAAGCTTGCTCCATCTCAAATGCTAGAACTCATGTCTATTTATGTTTCTTAAGCTTTTATATAATAAAATTCAATGTAAATGCCTTTATTTTGTCACTTTTTTTACAGCACAGTGAAATTTTTATTTTTTTTTGGCATATTCTATTTTAGTAAAAATTGGGATTATAGCACCTGGTCAGCTATGATACAGCACCTCTGGAACAGGAAGGGTTAAGGTCCTGCTCAAGGACCCAACAATGGTTGGCTTGCTGGTGGTAGGTCTTAAACCCAGGTGTTTCTGGTCTTCAATTCAACAGCTGGTGGTGGGTTTGAACCCAGGTCTTCAGAGCAACAAGTCAGCATCTTAACCACCACTGCCCCTTAAACTGCCTCAAAACTCTGTGCTGGGTTTCACTGATTGATTAGAGCCCCTATTGTTGTCTTAAAGCTAGAAAGTTTATTTGGGATAAAAATTGGACACTTTTTGCAATTGAAAAACACATCCCTTATATTATAAGTTTTAATCCCAATGAAGCCATAAACATAATCCACTGTGACCCAAAAACCTAAATATAAAAATAAAGTTAAACCCTGATAAAAGCCTTTGTTAATAACACCAACCAAAGGTAGATGTAAACTTAGCAGACTTTTACTGGTTACCCGTGACCAGCGGAGAGCGCAGAAGAGAAGGTGGAGCTGCACAGAACCAGGAGCTGATGGACTTGTGGCGTGGAGAATGTGGGAAATTGGAATAGGGTCAAAAGATTTTAGCAACAGTGATGGGGTGTGGATAGTGCTCTTATATAGATAGAGGAGTGAGTGAGGAACGAGCTGCAGGTTTGACCCATTAATTATTCAAGAGATTGAGTAAGTTGCGTGATGGAGGGATCTGGTGATTGGTTGTGCTGGTAAATGGAGAAGTTTGGTGTTACCCGGACACGAGTGTGCAAATTTTAATCAGCTTCACTAGAAGCATCAGAAAGTAGTTATTGTTTTAAAATAAGGTCCTCCTGTTAAAGGCATCAAGTAATTTTCCTTCAATCACATTGACATTAGTTATAACGTTGTTAGTTTCAGATGCCACATCCACAAAGTCATCATCTAATGGTCTGTCTTGAAACAAAGCCATGGTGTCTTTTTAATTCCCTTATGGAAAAAGGACAACTGTGATTATCAGTTCTTATGGGGATCAGATAAACGGGAGACCCTCCAAATTATGTAAAGATCATGTTTTAGGCTCATTATTATGCACAACTTTTTGAAATGAACAATCTATAATCAGTTTAAAAACTTTTATATCTTTTATACAACCGAGCAATTGGGGGTTAAGGGCCTTGTTTAGGGGCCCAGAAGTGTGCTTTTTTCAGTGCTCACACAAGAACATTAATTTCCAAAATGTTTAGAGAGAAAACTGTCCAGCTAGATAGACAGGAATAAATAGGGAGATTTGCTGGTCATCACACCATTGTATTATGGAGATATTTAAAGCCCCTCCTGTTGGACATATTTAATTGCAGTTTTACAACCCTGGATGAATCAATACTGCATAGAAACAGATTAATGTTACCCAATTTACAACTTTTGTTATTATGACACAAAACTTTTCTTTACAAAGAATTTTATAATTAATTTTTACTCATTCTAATGTTCTGCATCATTTCTTCTTTATAATCAGGAGCCTGTTGATTGTGGACTCCCAACACACCAAATCCAGATGATTTGAGATGACTAATTATAAAGGGAAGAGTTAAGAGGAAAAAAGAAAAGATAAGGGGAGGGGGTGTAATTAAGGTTCCTCTGCCAGTAATCAGTGTCTTTCTCTCTCTCTCCCTCTCTCTCTCTGGCTCTCGTGTTCTGTGTGTGGACACACACTGCTAGCTGTAAAAGGTCCAAGCCTTTGAATGGCTGCTGAGGACAGCGGATAATTTGAGCATTGTGAAAACATATGATTTGGAAATCTTAGATTCAACAGCTGTGTGACCTTTAAACCACATGAAGCCCTTTTTGTGTATTTATGTGATTAGATGAATTTTGGTCTGATGTATGCAATGAGATTCATTCTAAGTCCACCAACAATGCTGATCAGAAAAGGTCGGATGTTGGATTTATATTCCCATATTATTAGTGATCTTAGTCACACAATGTTTAGTTATTGTATCTTCACAATTTAACAAAACAGATTCTTTAAAAAGTGTGTGTATGTATGTGTATACACTTCTAGAAGCATAGAGTCTTGTTTGCTAGAATACTTCAAATTCTTCATGCCATATATGTCTAAAATCTTTATTCTAATGACTAAATGGACTGCATGCCTATACCATTGGATACAATTCAGTGAAATTAGTGAGTAACAATATTATTAATCAGTATCCTAGCACCCGCTATAAACTCCACAGCTCAAGTTTGGACCCTAGGCTCCATTAATATATCATAATTGGTGTGTTTTTCAGTTTGGAATTTAAGAAGCCTCTCAGCCATGACATCATTTTCAAATTGAGTTTGGATTCAAATGAACAAATGAAATGACAAATAAATCAAGGAAGGGGGGGGGGCACAAAAAGGAACAATCAACCAGTGACAGAAGAGAGAGACTTACATGACACAACACAGACAGCATAAACAAAGACGGGCCACATGTTTTACAACATAAACACAAAAAAACTTTCCATTGCCCTCTGGTGGCCCAGCAGGGCAATGCACCCTGCAAGCCTGACCAAATCCTGACACCTCCCCCTGCATTACAGGTGGCTTCCGACCAAGTCAATCAAATCCTTAAAGATGGTGGTGGAGCGGAGGTAGTCCAGGGGATGGGATGGGTATCCAAGCCTGCGAAGCTCCAGCAGACCTAAAGAATAAAGCAGAGCAGGAAGCCATGACATGACAGGACAGGTCTCTCCACTTAGTCCTGTTCCCAGCTCCACCTCTCTACAGCTTGAGCACTATAGCACCCCAAAAAATATTGAGGGGAGGCTTTTGTGGTTAGAAAGATGGTAGCAGTCTCTGGCATGGTGGGCAAGCAGTGACTCCGGCTTGGCAGACGCGGCATAAGCTATCGCTGCCTCTGCTGGCATAATGTGCAGAGACTCTGGCAGAGCAGGGACATCATGAGTAAGCTCCACAATATAGCATTAAAAAGCAAAATAAATCATTTAAATATTAACAAATATCCACAATAATACTAGTAGTCAGTCCAGCCCATGTCATTTTCTGTTGCAGACTGACCCGGCCCCCTTTCCAAATTAGGAGTAATATTCCCAAAACCCAAAAAAATACTAACCAAAAAGCTATCAATATGGTGTTACAGAATAAACCCTGTGTTCAAATCATTTATAAGTCTGGTATAATCTCGAGGACGTTGAATTAACAATAAAATTCGAATGAAACTTCTGTTAAATTTTTGATGGAGTACTGTTCCCCCTGTTCCCCTGCTACTACTAGTTTTTTTTTCCCAGTTCAAAGACCTACGCTGATTGGCATCTCCATTTTGTCTATAGTGTGTGAACTGAATTGTAATTGTTGCCTGTGATTAATTGATGTTGCATCCAGGGTGTTCGTTGCCTTGTGTCCTGAGTCCCCAGGGATAGACTCCAGGGTCCCCACAATGCTGTGGACAAAAAGCGCTACAGGATGGATGAATGGATGTCTTTAACATACAGTAACTATGCAATTTATAGTTAAGTTTTAATTTGATATCGATTAACTATGGCCACATTACACCAACAACCATCTCTCCAATAAAAATGTTCCAGATCCATCATTGAGGGTGGTACTAATGACTCATTTATGCAGTCTGATTTCAGCATGTTGAGTCTTCCAAGGGGCATATCACATTCATTTTATGTTCAATTTATTTCATGTTAAATTTATTCATTTATCTTCTACACCTGCTTATTCCCTAATTCGGAGTCACAGGGTTCTGCCTCTGAAAGGGTGAAAGGCAGGAGGGGGACAACCTGGGCAGGTTCTTGTTGAATTTGCAGCAAATTTTTGCCTTTGTTCTGTTCTTATAAATTATTTCCATCTGCTATAATGATGTGGCAGATAAATTCATACTTCGACTGTTATAATACAGTTCAACTATAATAAAGATGGGTTCCTTTTAATTTTGTTTTAAAAAGAAAGAGTTAAAAATATTGACTTTATGTTTATATTTCTGGCAATTAGCAGACCCCATAATACAGAGCAACTCTAAAGATTTAAGATTAACAGCGATACTTTTTGATGAAATTGACTTGAACATGACATGACATGACATAGAAACCGATTGTGACAGGTAACAAAGCAAGTCAAAGACAGAATAAAACACAGGTATAAAATACCAGACCTAATGAGGGGAAACAGTCAACTAACACACAACCAAAACAAACCAATGGAAACATGACACATGGACAGGGGAGACACATGAGAAGACATAAACAAACATGAGCACATGGCATAGCACAATGAACAATGAAACTCTATTTGTTGCCCTTTGGTGGCCCGGCAGCCAAACTTAAAGCTGAACTTAAGCAGCTATTATATTTGAATGATTTTAGTCGGCTAAAAAAAATAAATAAATCCATGAAAATTTTACTAAATAAATAAAACCTATGTATTTTATACATTGTTTAAAAGCATGTTTTATTAAAAAAAATTACATAATACATTTTCTATGCAATGCCAATCTTAATATTTTCTCTTACGTGCATTTTTCTTCTCTTGTTTGCTTGCTAGAAATGGACAGTTTCCATCCTCTGCCACCTGAACATAATCACCAGCCAGCTGAGTTTGTTGATTTTTTGGGGTCTACACTTTGTTGGACTAAATACAAGGGCGAGATTGCCAAGTGATCATCACAACATCCCCTAGTCTGAAGCACAAACGCAGTGTAGGAGTAGACAGTGGAACCGCACACAATACCTTAGAGAACAAGAGGGCGGCTTTTGCTCACTTTGTAGTTGGCAGAGATTAGATTGAAAGCAGGGATTCTTTCGAAGACTGCCCACTGAGAAAATGTCCCCTGTTACAACCCTGATAACAGCACATTTACTGTCGCAGTAATTATCACTGAAAAAACATACCTCCAAAACACAAACCTGTACTGACAAATGATTTTTGGTTTTGATGTTCTACCTCTGACCATTCGTCTGACTATCAATCAGTCCCTCCAGACTTTTTAATTAATTTGTTTAATTAAAATTAAACTTAAAATTTTCTAATAAATGAACAAATATGTTTAGTAAAGGTCAAAATGTTTGACTTTTTAATGTTTGTTTATTTAATTTTTTTTTTTTTTTTTTTTTTTTACAAAACTAGTATTTCTAAGTTAAATGTTTCATTAGAGATTCATATAAGTTCTAAAGTTGTTACTTTATCTCCATCTGCTGTCCATGTCCATGCTGTTGTGTAACAGTACGCCATGAATAATCTTTAATACACTACCATACAAATCTTTCATAAAATATCATTTAAAGCTGGAGCAATTAATATTAGAACCCGATCTATCTATCTATCTATCTATCTATCTATCTATCTATCTATCTATCTATCTATCTATCTTACCTACCTACCTACCTACATACTTATTTATCTATCTATCTATCTATCTATCTATCTATCTATCGATCTATCTATCTATCTATCTATCTATCTAGCTATTTTACCTACCTACTACGTACATACTTATTTATCTATCTATCTATCTATCTATCTATCTATCTATCTATCTATCTATCTATCTATCTATCTATATACTTATTTATCTATCTATCTATCTATCTATCTATCTATCTATCTTCTATCTATCTATCATCTATCTATCTATCTCTATCTATTATCTTTAGCTATTTACCTACCTACCTACCTACATACTTATTTATCTATCTATCTATCTATCTATCTATCTATCTAATCTATCTATCTATCTATCTATCTATCTATCCTACCTACCTACCTACCCTACTACTATCTATCTATCTATCTACCTACCTACCTACCTACATACTTATTTATTATCTATCTATCTATCTATCTATCTATCTATCTATCTATCTATCTATCTATCTATCTATCTATCTACCTACCTACCTACCTACCTATCTATCTATCTACCTACCTACCTACCTATTTATCTAACTGTGCAGCTTGGTCTAACTGCCTCGCCGCCATCATCCAGGTCCTAGCTGGTCAGCCTGCTCATCTATCTTACTGGCCTTGGGGCCGACATCCCTTTCCTCAGTCAGCCAAACAAATCCATTTTGTCTACAGCTCGAGTTACCACCTCCAGAAGCTCCTTATACGTGGGAGAATGCGGCAGTGGCCCCACAGTCTTCCCGGTGCCAACATTGATGGCATCAAGCTTTTGTGAGCAGCCTAATGTAACATTTTGATAAACAGCGAATATCATGTTCATTAAACAACTTAATAAAGACAAAAACTATTTTACTAGCTTGGGGAATCCATTTTGAATTAATTCAGTAAGCAGTTATAATGCCAAACAGAACAATTAAGCATAATACTGTATCTACTGCGATCTTGGAGCTAATACTAGATAGTCTACTAGGCATAAGCTTTGGGCTATCTATTCCAAAAATCTTTTATATATTGATATATATTATTTATCATTTATACTTTTAAAACTGTTATTATGGTATGGCTAAAAAGATTTTATGTAAACTAAACAGATTTTAAATACAAACAGAGTGCATCTGCAGGACCTAGACACTCCAGTATCAGACTGATTTTAGTTATGACTGTAATGCAATATATATATATATATATATATATATATATATATATATATATATATATATATATATATATTATCTATATATATATATTATATGATTAAGTTTACATTCATATCCATATCTTTATTAAGTCTAACAAAAAGAATTAAGGCTTCAAATCTATCCATTACTAGGTGATATCAGCCTTGAAGAAAACTATAACAATAGGTTCATGCAAGCTTTTCTCTCTCTCTCTCTCTCTCTCTCTCTCTCTCTCTCTCTCTCTCTCTCTCTCTTTCACGCACATGCCCTGCTGACAATTTAGAGATGCTATTTGACTGGCAACAAATACAATTTATAGAAAGTCTATCTATCTACCTATCTATCTATCTATCTATCTATCTATCTATCTATCTATCTATCTATCTATCTATCTATCTATCTATCTATCTATCTATCTATAAAGGCTTTCACCTTTGTACAAGAAAATTGAAAGTTTTAGGGGAAGAATAGGTTATAATAAAAACAGATAAATTAGATAGATTATGACAGAATGAACTAAGCAAAACCTAAGAACGAACCCAACCTCCCTTTAGAGAAAATAAACCATAATTTCTTTTGCTTTCTTGTAATTTTTATCGTAAGAAAAAAAACGCCAGAGGAAGTGTGAAATTCCCGGTCCCAGAGATGTGCGGTAATATTTTCATATGATTTCAAACAATTACAAATGGAAACAATTCTTCGATCAGATTTATTGCTTATGATTTTGACAGATATCAACTCTTAGTAAAACTGACATGTATAAAGCCTTTACACAAAAAATAGAACAGCTTGTCTTTGGCAAATATTGGCATTGTATTATATTAATCTAATAAAATAGCTAGGCTAGTTTGCGATTTATATATATATTATTACTATTACAACCATGGTTATAGCTGGTCAGAGGCCAGGAACCAGTTGATTTGGTTTATAGAATGATTTGTCTCTGAACATAAAGATTCCTTTCCTCTTCCAGGAAGAGGAATAAAATGAAATAGAGTAGATGTAAAAGAAATAGTTTATACATATTTAGGCAAGCATATTTACAAAGTAAAAATTTGTCTACATTCAGGGATGGCTCCAGTAAAAAACAACAACTAAATACTGTATACATACAGACAGAAAAGCACCCCCAAAAAAAGTGTCTTAATAAGATTTTCCAACAGTATAAGCCACCAGAATATCTTTGGCATAGATTCTATAAGTTTTGGTTAATTTTGGTATTTATTTTTTTATTCTAATATCATTAAAAAAAAGTTAGGTGTGGTGACGAACTAATGATCAACTAAAAAGAGGGGAAGTGGTATTGGACTGCTAATTGGTAGATCTTTAACTCCCAATAAGGTGCCTGCCAAATGTCACGAATGTAAATGTAAATAATATAATAAGATGTATTATATTTAAATAGGATGCACTGGTGCGCTGTAGATGAGGGCAAAGTCATCCAAAAATCATGTCTATCCAGACAAAAATGTGGCTAAAGGTGATTAGTCGGTTAAATATCTGATCTGATGTCTAATTTCACAATAAACAAATAATTCAGTCCAATTGCACGAATACATTAAATATAACTCTTGTCTGAATTATGTCCAATTTCACATCTTATATGTTAGCATTCCCTGCCCAACCTGTTTTTGCTGAGTAAACATGATGTACCTAGAGGACATCATTATATTTAAAGACCGGAATTTAGATAATAAAACACATTATACAGGCTCAGCATATTACTCATGGCAAAAAAAACAAACTCTGAGATGAAACACAATAATAAAGTTGTTAATCAAAAAAAAAAAAAATTTAAAACCCCAAATGTCGAGCCGTAGATTTAATGAAAATATTGTAAACAGCACTATGAAAATAATAAAAAGACTGAGTTCTATTAATACCAGTAGGAAAACAGGTAGAAATACAAAGCACAAGTCTGGACCACCGGATGATGTTAGAGTCTGAATGTAGTGCAAGATAAGCTACAGGTTGTGTAAGATATATAACAGAAAATACATTGTTCTGCTCTTTGCTTACAGCTTTATAGGTAAATGCACAAGACATCATAATATACAGTACATTATATGGACAGAAGTATTGTATGGACACCTGACCTTTACATCTATATGTTTTTTATACATTACAATTTCAGGGGTAAGAAGGGGTAAGTGGTAGCGCAGTGTTGGACTGCTAATTTATAGATCGGCGTTTGATTCCCAGCACCATCAGGTTTCCACTGCTGGTCCCCTGAGCAAGGCCCTTTACCCCCAGTTGCTCGGTTGTACAAAGAAAGGAGATAAACGTAAGTCGCTCTGAATAAGGACGTCCACCAAATGCTGTAAAAGTAATTTTAAATTTAGTCTTACATTTTGCACTGATTGTGAAAGTTTGGCCATTCAGTCACGATAGTATTAATAAGATCAGACACTAACGTTGAGGTGAGGACGTCTAGGGTGCAGTCGGTGTTCCAGTTTATCCCCAAGGTGTTCAGTATTAAGGATTGAGTGGGCATTCTGTACAGGGCATTTGAGTTCTTCCACTCCACTCAACCAAAACACAGCATGTCTTCATGGAGCTCAGGTGGATTGTCATGCTGGAACAGTGTTTGGCTTGTTTTTCAGGAAAATCTTAATATTACAGCGTTTAGAGACATTCTAGACAATTGCGTACATCTAGGACTTACTCTGCTCCACTGGCCCAAGGCGACAATTGACATTACATTTGGTCACCATTACTATAAACATTTGGTGTCACTCAGATGAGGATGGGTTTCCTCCTGAGTCTGGTTCCTCTCAAGGTTTCTCCCTACTTCATCTCAGGGAGTTTTACCTTACCACACCGGCTTGATCATTAGGGACAAACCTACACTTTGAGACAATGTCCATTTGTAAAAGCGCTATACAAATAAAAATGAATTAAATTTAATTGGATTTTGTGTGTACGCTGCTTAGGTGTCCAAAACACTTTTTTGTCCCATATAGTGTACCGTAGTTTTCTGGAATTCAGCTCTGTGATTTTTATCTGAGGTTTTACGAAACCCTTTCGGCCATTATAGACACTAAGATTAGAAGTAAATGTAAACAGATGTAAAAAAAAGATATAATTACACATTGTCAATTTAAAGTGAAAATATATACAAGTCAATATAATTCACTGGGCGAGAAGTGCACATGTTGCGTTAAAGGATTCTCAGGGAGAACAGTGCATTTACTTAGTTGAAATAAAAAAAAAAAAGAAATATATATATACTGTATAAGTTGAAGCTTTTATTAGAATAAAATTTTTTATTATTGATCAAAATGAAAGACTGCCATTGATCTATTTTGTAAATTTGTTATGTAAAGTATTACATGTAAACGGAGGATGTCTGACGGTCTCAAATGGAAAATATAAGAAGGACGTGTAATATTACGGAGGGTTCGACAGACAATAGAAGATACACAACCTTTTAAAAATAAGCATTTGTTCCTAACTAAACTGAAAGGTTGCCAAAAATAAGCGATGAAATATGAAATAACAAGAATAAAAACTAACCCATTTCCTCCAGTCGAAATCATCAGACAAACATGTTTAACCCTGACCATATTTCCCTTCACACTACTAATGAATGAACACACTGTTGTTTTAAATGCTGGTGTCAATGGTATTTGTTTGTCTGGGCTATAAATCATAATCTACTTGGCATCGAAATGTTCTGAGGTCAAAAATTTAATTAAAAAATAAAAAAGATAAAATAATAATCCAACTGCGAAGCTGGTGACCGGGTCTGCAAACTGTTTCCGAGAGGAAAAGGCACTACTGCAAATCCTGAACACTTCCTCAAGACCTCCTTTCCTTTATGTCTGTCCTCGGCCGTGCACTCCTGTCAGATCTTTTCTTATGATCTCGTTAACTGAGGAAAAGAAAGAGACAAGAAAGGGTCGTTATGATTATGAAGAGTAATTGCGATACATTAGATTGAATGCATTAAGTAAATGCTCAGAAGAGCCATGCTGGTTATTATCACAACCCATCCCTTTCATTTAAATTAAAGCATATTTAATAATTAATATATTTATTACTGATATTTTTTTACAGATAAACCTAAAAATTTTATAGCTAATAGAATCACAGCCCATGTGGAAAAAAAAAGAAAAAAGAAGTTTGATTCTTTGTTTGTGTAAAAGTGCAGAAATATATATTAATAAACTGCATTGACACAAATTAGCCACAAGAGGGAGCACAGCATTTCACTTTTACACTTCCTTAGTCGGCTCAGTAAAGCTCCATTTCCACTTGTTTCATTAACCTCACTAACAGGCAGGGCACAAATGGAAACTTTTACAGCTTCTGCATGCTAAGAATAGTAGCAAGGTGTATGACGTGCTTTGCATAATCCTGACACAGGAGAAAGGGGACTCGGCAGCAAAGAAATACTCGACTGACTTTTATTATCCAACACAACTGCCATTGGCGCAATAAGCGTACAATTTCTGTATGAACTCTTCGACCTTTAAACATGAAATTGGATCGGAAAAGTTCTGCTAGGAAAGAGTGCATGTACTGCAATAGAGCGAGTGAAAGAAATCGGATTATTAGTCATGCACTTATGGTAGCGCAGTGGTTAAACTGTTGGACTGCTAATTGAAAAATCATGGTTCGCTTCCCAGCACCACTAAGTTACCACTGCTGGGCTCCTGAGCAAGGCCTCTTAACCCTCAATTTCTCAACTGTATAAAAGAGATTGATGTAATTCGCTCTGGATAAGGGCGTCTACCAAATGTGTAAATGTAAATGTAGCTGCAAGCTAAAAGCAAAACACACACATTTCTATAGTGCTAAGGATTAGTCCTTGGGTGCAGTTTATCTGCTCCCAAAAAAAAATAAATAAATAAATAACTAAAAGTCTCAAAAAAAAAAAAAAAGTGACACGTTGATTCATAAGTCGATTCATTTTGATTGTGACCCAAAGTTCGTAGACTCCCATTCACAGAAATCTTTCCCAACTGTTGCTACACGTTTAGAAGCACATGGTTGTATATGATGTATTCATATGCTGTAATACTACAATATCCATTTACTCCTACTTACTCCATCAAAGTGAGCTTGATGAGGACATAATGAGCTAAAAATGGACTAAAGGAACTCAATACTGTCCTGCACTAAGCCCTGATCTTAATCCTACTAAACACCCTTTGGATGAACTGTATCACTGACCGCACCCTGGACCCCTTTGCCCCTTATTACTGCATGAACTTACCAGTGCTCCTGTAACTAATAAACACAAATAAAAGCCTTTCAGGTGAAGTAAAGCTTACTATAATATAAATGAAATATTCCATAGTGCATACATTAGAACATTGATTCCCTGAATAATTTCATAAATTCCACCATTATATTACAAAATTAGTTTGGACAGGTTTAACCCATATACCCCTTTCTTGCTTGACACACACTTCTACTTCTGTGGCTGTGGTTTTCTCTCAGTCTCCGGACTGATCTGATTCATTTTGACACTTTACTTCTGTCATGCACACATGTGGATTATGTTCTGCTACTGTGGTGGTTTGAAATCACTTCTTCATGCCTACCAGCTCAACGACTACAATCCTGAACTTATTTTAACTAACTGGATATATATATATGATATATATCGTGTGGACACATGAATGGGAAGTGTCCAAAGTTTTGACTGCTGCTGTACTATAATATAAACATAAAGAATACTGGCCGATATATCGATATTAGATTTTTCTTACTTCCTAATATCGGTATCGTCATCTGCCCCCAAAACCCATATTCATATTAATAACTAAAGAAATTACATTATATTTAGTTATTAATAACTAATTAAACATCCCAGCTCTTATATAACAGCTTCATGCCAAATAACCGTTCTTAAAAAAACAATCAAAATAAAAATTGATCTAAACTAAAATTATAAAAAAAAAAAAATGTTGATCAGAACATCAATAACTGACAAAAACATAAATTAACACGTGAAAAATAAGAAAAATAAATCAATTGGCTCATATTTTTGGTTTATCCTCAATGTATTCTGCTGCTCACGCAATGTTTGGTGCCACTGCTCAGGTTACAATCAGCCAGAACTGCAACACAACTGCTTTATTATCAGTGATGGTCACAGCCCACACTAACAGCATCACTTTCCTTTCTACGGGGTTTCATAGAAAGACGTTGTAAAACACCTACGTGACATTTCAAGCGTCGGTTTGATTATTTACAGTAAATTTTAATATTTCATGGAAGGCAAAGTATTTAAAACAAAAGGCAGAACTGGAGTCTGTTTATAGATAAACTACTGGACATACTGTACAGTTTGACTTTTACATTGTGTTTACTGTTTTACTACTTAGTATTTATAACGTTTAAATTGTATTTTTTATTCAACAGCTTTCAGATCTTAATACAGTATTTTATTTTTATTTTTATTTTTTTTTTTTATTCGCTGACCTGCATACGGTCACATAAATATAAAAAGGAAAAGGTTATGTTTTGGTTATAATTATTAGACAAGACAAAAAAAAATGCAATGTGCAATAAAAATGGTGGAATAAAATGTCTTTTCTTAAAAAAAGGGACTAATAACTGTGATAGCAATTTAATCTGTCGTCCTTAAATATTTATCCTGCAACTGGACTCTTAAAATTACTTCAGGGACATAAAACATCATTTGTTTTTTTTTGTTTTTTTTTTCAAATGTTCTCTTAGTCAAAAATACAATAAGTATTAAGTAAGACACCTAATTTGGACCATCATATGAAAATAAAAAAGTACATTTAAGTACCATTTTTCTAACTAATGTCTGAAATCATTTAAGCCACATTGCTATTTAAATACTATATAGGGTTCTGGACACTGTTATATACACTGGCTTTATGTTATATGAGCTTATTTCTTCCGTTTGACTCCAAATTCTATAGCAGGTTATCATCAAGTTGAGATGACTCAAGTTGTTAAGTTTAACCATCTTAAAATCCCCATCTTGAGATCACTGATAATGTGTACCATAGTATAACATCTAGTCTTCTGTTCAAAACAGTTTAAAGATGTCTGGGCATCGAAGTTACGAGTTTTGATGTTGAAATTTTGGTCCCATTTGTTAAATTATTATGTTCTATTGTGAATAAACTATTGGCTCTGGAATTCGGGTTGGACATAGCGATACACTGTGAGTACGTGTATTTATCTGATTCATGTATGTGATTTTTTTTCTATTGATGTAAAACAAAGTGGCATATACCGTATAAGGAAGGCAGTGGTTATGGGATTGGACTGCTTGAACAAGAGGTTAGTGATGGAAGGGTTAAATCTTAGTGCTAAAACTACCGCAATGTTGTATAACTGTATGATGGGATAAATGTAGGTTTCCGTGTATAAGGGCATCTGCAAAATATATGTAGCCAAAGGATAGTGTATACCGGAGCATCCCATTCCAGATGTAGGCCCCCTTTTAATGTAACCATAAACTTAAACTTAAATCCGAATGAACGTTAAAGATTATAATGGGGTATAAAATGTATTCTATAACTAAAGTACTATCATGTATATCAAATAAAAGTAAAAAGCACAATGGATCATTAATGTAGACTCGGTTCATTATGACGTATCAAAAACGTCACGTTTAAAAAAAAGTGTAGTAAAGAGGGAAGTTGTGAGTGTAAGTTAGGGAACCTGTACATCTGTAACCAGAAAAAAACCACAGAACTGGCAGTAATAAACAGGAAGAAATTAAACCGCAAGTCTGGCCATTAGAAAAAAAATATTCCTGGAATTTAAATCACGTATAGCCAGATTGACTACACAGTATATCCGTTTTAATAATGTCTCCCAATAGAGATAAAGCTTAACGGATTCGGACCTTGACACGACAAAGAAGTGGATTTTGGGTAATAGCATTTATTAGTAGTATCCAAATAAGTAGAGTCAACCAAAGGTTTATTTGAAAACAATATGACTTTTATTATTACTATTATAATGGTAATACACCAGAATTAATTAAACTTGATAATGTAATAAAAATGAATGTAATATCCTTTATCATATATCTTAAATAGTTATTGTTAGTTTATAACAATGTCTTTTCTAGAGACTTTTTTTTGAAAGTCGTTAAGTTAATTGGTATAAATGTACTTATATTTTTTTGGGAAAGGTGTAGGACCAAGAAATGTTCGTCCAATCAAAATGTTTGATCCGAACTTTATGATAGACTTTCCTACCTGCCTGTTAAAATATCAACGCGCACCCTGTTCACACAGATAGGATATGTCATCATGTACTGCGAAAACAAACAAAAAAAAGCGTAATCAAAACAGAGTGAAAACCCGAATTAATTTTAATGTTGCTTTTCTACGCTGGATTCGACCACAGGAGTCAAAGGGTCTGAAAGATGACGTCATTGTTACAGTATTTCTTTTGGACACGTAGGAATAGGGTGTGATTGGATTTTGGTGTGTTTTGATAGCAATGCATAGCTTATGTAGCTTGTGTACTTTTACGAATTAGTTCACTTACAGCAGCAGCAGCAGCAGCGTGGAATCGGTTTATTTTTTTTATTCTGGTATTTCAGTACTGTTACTAACTGATTTCTCACCAGTGAATGACACACGATGTTTTGCGTTGTACTACTGCACCTTTATCTATCCGACAAAATGTGGCATTCAGTGATTAATGAGTATTGTCCTATACATCTATAAGCAGACTGATTTACCACCTGACTCACCTTGGTTCACAGAAATGAAAAGCTTTTCAACTGAATACGGCTAATTCTATCTGACTGCCACATACTGTAAGATAAGAATGATACGCGTCTTTTCTGTATCTATGCCGACTTTCGGTTAGGTTTCATTCCCGTGTTGAGTGTTTGTGTTTTCTGCTCACTTTTAATAAAAAATATATATATTTTTTAGATAATAAAGATACACAAAAGGACGATAGCGCTTTTCCCCAGCATATCTGAAATTTAGGGTTTTAATCCCACCTTGCGTGCCAGGACATGTTTGCATGCAATCGTTTCGTGCTTTTACTCATATAAGTTTCTTATATTTAATCATTTTGCATGCGTCTCTATCTCCAACACAGCATTAGCGCGCATGTGTGTTTCGGAAAGAAGAGAACTGTTCGATTTAATATTGAATGTAAAAGCAGGAAATGCAGGCAAATGTGTCCTTGTGCTTGATATACAATCACTGATAAACACATTTGGTTTAACTGAGAAAAAAACACAAGCAAGGTGGGAATCGAACCCCCAACCTCCAACATGATCACACCAAACAAAGTTATAAAATATCACCAGAGAACACTTACACAAATGTTTTACATGCTGGGAACGCTAACCTAACATATAAATAATATTTATAAATAAGAGTCTCTTTTCTTTTACCAAATTGTTTGTTCTTTTCAGAGATTATCTACTCTTTCTAGCGGATGACCTTTGACCTTCTTTCTATAGGATCTGAATTTCTGCAACATTTGAATTTAATGTTTTACATTTATTTATCTTGAAAACCAAATATTTTCTGTCAAAAAATGTAGAATTCAGAATATTTTTTACAATGATAAATATTTAAAAACTGCCGCATAATATTCAGTTTTGTTAAATTTCACTTGTCAATAATTGAAATTTTTACAAGTCAATATCAAATAGTTTTGTCATATTTTAAGCTCCATCTGCTATTGGACATTTCCTGATCCCATCTCCCATTTGACTTGATTTATGATGGTAAAAAATGTCCAAAAATTATATCTTAAAAATATTTATGTTATTCATCAAGAAAGTTTTAGCTATGTTAAATTTTAGGATATTTTGTTAAACTTTGTGGGATCCAGAGCTCAGTTCTCGGAGGATGCTAATTACATGCTCTAGCTAAAAGACTCTTCAAGGTCTAGACCTTTAAAAAAAAACAAAAAAAAACATGAGTAGCTATTTATTTCCTTCCCTAATTTACACAGAAATTCAGCAACAAATGCAAATGGAAAAAAACAAAATGACTGCGCAATGTATCCTTTAATTTGAGCCTATAATATAATGTTAGATATGAAAAGTAAGACATTTTGGTCACATAAAATGTTTGAAATATATAAATCTCTTCAAAGAAATGTTCATCTTGTTTGCTCAAAGTGAGACATAAATCTTCACAGTTTCTGTGCAAAGTGTCTTATCAGAGTCAACCACAACAGCCCTTTAGCGCCTTTGCAAAGTCTCGAACAACTTGAAAACTGAAAAAGATGCCCTGGATGACTCATATAAAAAGTGAGTTTGTGTGAAAGCTCTGAAGGACATCAAACACTTCAATTTTTGTAGGTGGATCCAATACCTTGACACCTCTGCACCAGCAGACACGGGACTTTTTTCAATTCTTGTCTTTCCTGTCACTCGAGACCCCCATATATTAATTGCTACTCTTCCTTTGATGATGAAAGACTATTTTGAAAATACTTAGCGTCTATAGCCTACATTTTTAAACACACCGTGTCTAAGTGACAAGGGAATTCCCAAAATAGTGGCTTATACCGTTCAAATAGCACTCCCTTGGACGTAAAAGCATGGTGACTAAAAGCATGGTGTCACTCATTGGTTCCCTGGCCAACATTTCACAATAAAACAGCTCACATTTGGCGTGTAGCTCTCATAGTAACTGTCCATGAATATGGCAACAAAAACTCTGTTGCTGTTCACTAAGGGAAATACTATTTGGCCAGCTATAAGAAATTCTATCTGTAGTCCTATTTTCCTTCCTGGCTTCATATTTTCCATCTGTGTCTTTTCCTGAAGAGTTCGAAACAATCACTATCTTACTAAGCTTTCTGGAGGAGAGCAGCAGCTGCAAATAGGAATTCTGCATACCACGTTGGCTGGAGCAGATTCAGTGGAAAAAATCTTCTTGTGGGTTCCCCCTGCAGAACTGAGGGGTTTAAGGCCAAGGGGGAACCCTGGCCAAGTATAACAAACAAAAAAGGCTTTCCTCAGCTCTGCCAGGCAGCCAATTCACTGCTTTACAAATGTTGCTATAGAACGTGTTTTTGCACTTCATAACAGCGTTGAGATATCCAAGAAATTCTTAGGTGCTATTTTAGTTATTCATTTTTTTAATTCTTTTTGGACTGAAAAATCTCCTAAAATTTAGTCCAAAGCACCAGTTAAATAGTCCCTAAAATAGCTACTAATTAAATAAGCTTTCACATACAGTATCTCAAGCAAGATTGTATATGTATGTGTATATTTAATAGGGAAGTGGTAGTGCAGTGGTTACGGTGTTGGACTGCTAATTGGAAGATCAGGGTTCGACCCCCAATTGCTCAGTTGTATAAAAGAGATCAATGTAAGTCGCTCTGGAAAAGGGCATCTGCTAAATGTAAATGTAATGAATGAATATTAATTTTGGCTAATCTTATGCAATTCTGAACTAAAAGTCAGACTCTGCTCTGGTTATTTGGTCAGAGCTTGCAAAAGAGTTGGAATATACATTTATGGATTAGTTTGTAAGAGAAAGTAAGAAAATATGAACCCAAGAATGATAGCGGCTTGTGGAATCTTTATCATAACGTGTATGCCTGGAAAAGATATTGACGGGAAATTTGACATGCATGTTTCCTGCCATTGTTATACTGCCGAAATGATTTAACAGCATCCAACTGTTGATCTTCATGCCAGCACTGAATACAATTTAATAACCACTTAATCGACCCCTCAGGAATTATATTAGTACAAGGTTTGCCTAGACTCTCAAGACAAAGTAAATGCCAAATAGACTCACCATCATCCAAGTAGGCCTGGTCCAGGTTCTCCTGTTTAACCGTGACTCGTCCAGGAAGAGAGGCTCCCTGTTCCTCAGTAGAGGAACATCTTTGTGAATGGACTGGCTCAGGAGAAGACCTGTCCTTAGGAAGCCGGTTTGTGTAAGGCTGTTGCTGAATGACGGTGGGGTAATGCTGAGATTGTGGAGCTTGCGGTGCAGCAGGAGGACGTGAGGCCACTGCTGTCTGAGTCCCTTGTGGGCTATAGCCCTCACAATAGAAATTCTGCTGTTCCTGGGCAGGTGGAGTTATATTTTCCCCTCCTCTTAACAAGTGATGGTTGGTGGGGGAAAATTGGATGACAGGATGCTGACCAATCAAGTGAGAGGACTTGGCTGGGGAACCAGTATGGACCAGGACAGAGCGATGGGCTTCTGGCACCATGACTCCTGTTTGAATGTATAAGCTGGGCCCCATGTTCTTCTCAGCACGTTGATATACAATGTGCTGCTGAAAGCAGGGGTCTGCAGGAGAGATTCCTGAATGCTTCTGGTGACAGGAAGCCATGGTGGGGAGTAAACCATTATCAGAGGTAAGGGCTGAACGGGGGTTGTGATGGTAATAGGGGTGTGGGGAAACCCCTAAGGTTTGGGACATCATATATCCAATTTGTCCAGATTCATATTCATCCAGTGGTTCGGTTTTGATGGAAGGAACTGTGGAATAATACAAATGTGTGAATTACTCTTGCAGTAAATACTTGTAGTTTACTCTAAACACTGTATAGTATGTAGATCTAGAATGTATTTCTTTAGAATGTGGATTTAGAATTGATAGTACTCAATCATAGTACCTGGCAGGGGTGTGTATGTGAAGTGCTGAGGCTGACTGCGTTTTCGCTTTCCATTGATAACATAGAAGTTCACCTTAGCAGGATGGCAGATTGTTGGGTCTCTGTAAGGTGGCACTTCAATGAACAGCATGCTCTGAGGAACACATAACGTTTTGTTAAATTAGTGATTAACATTGTCTTAATTGATTTTAACTATCTTAAAGTAAATTAACTTACTGGCTTACATACATTTACTCCTTTTCAAAATCAACAAATATAAGGTAAAAAAAAAAACTGGTGCAGGCATCAGTCAGTTATGAGATGTGACATATCATGTTGGTAAAAAGTAACATTTACAGCATTCACTCTACTCACTGTCTGGCTTTTGTCTTTGTCAACTGTGGCTTCCATCTCCCAAATTTGCTGTCCATCTGGAAATGTAATAAGGAGAAAAAGAGAAAAAAAAACAAGAGATTGATTGGTTGGTTTCAAAACGATTAATCCATTAACAAAGAATGCATACAAAAAAAGAGTGTCTTAGCCATCAAAATCTATCGGAACAGTGTTTGGCAGGACAGACATCATTCTTTTAAAAGTTGTTTTTGTTGATGACTGTGATTTTGAAGACCTAAGCATATGATTTACACCAATATTATACTCATTAATCTATTCAGTGAGACATGATGCACTGTCGCTATGGAGATGAGTCATCCTAGAGGAGATTTTCCTATAACGATCAACATGTTTCATTAAAGAGGATCGATGATGAATGGTCGGAAATACTGATTTGCAGATTTGACTCCTTCCTTGGAGACAAAAGTGAACCCAAACCACACCAGCATGTCAGCATGCCATGCTTATGTTAAACTTGTCACGTTAATCTGTTTACCTGTTTATGTTTGTATTGGTATGACAGGTAAGTTAGTATCCTGTACAACGAATAAGTGTATAAGGTAGGAAGGTATTATCGTTCCAGCAGTATGAGCAAACAGGATTTTTTGAATGTCTATTTTGTGTTTTCAATTATTAAAAAACACATCCTGTCAGTGTCCTTGTATTAAGTGTGTCCTTTGTTATGACAGGTTTTTTTTAATTCGTCTGCAAGTACCACGGCTTAAGTAGCAGTAAGAGATCATATCTCACTCAACTGCTTCCTGTAACATCCTTAGCTTACTTAAAGATAGAATACCACAAGATTAGGTTGTAAATTTTAATTTTAATAATAAAATTGAACTTTTATAACAGTTTTGCACTTTTTTTGTTTGATCTAGCGTCACAGCATAAATCTTTTTTTAATGATTAGACTCAAAGTGCGTCACTCTGGCTGGGACATCTGCGAAATGATGTCAATGTCGATTTTAATAGCATTCCTTGTTGAGTTAAATATAAAAATATACAAGTCTGACTGAAAACACTCCCAAAAATTTCATATAATATTATTATTTAATACTTTGATATTTTTCGAGCATAGATTTGAAAAAAAAAAGACTCTGGAATAACTATATACAACATTCCAATAGGATTATTCATAAAACAATAATCGTTCCAATTTTTTTTGTTCATCAATTCTGGGAAACCCCAAAAAATGTAAAATGAGACTCATATGGTTTATATGAGTCAACTGGCGCTCGGGGGGGGGGGGGGGGGGGGGGGGGGGGGGGGGGGGGGGGGGGGGGTGGGGGGGGGGGGGGGGGGGGGTGGGGGGGGGGGGGGGGGGGGGGGGGGGGGGGGGGGGGGGGGGGGGGTGGGGGGGGGGGGGGGGGGGGGGGGGGGGTGGGGGGGGGGGGGGGGGGGGGGGGGGGGGTGGTTGGGGTGGTGGTGGGGGGGGTGGTGGGGGGGGGGGGGGGGGGGGGGGGGGGGGGGGGGGGGGGGGGGGGGGGGGGGGGGGGGGGGGGGGGGGGGGGGGTGGGGGGGACAAAGATCTTAACAGGTTAACTCAACTTCTTAAAACTGTTTTATGATGAACTCCGTTTCTATAATGATGCCAACGGTTTTTTCAGTGTTTGTTTGTTCCAAAGCTCTTTCTACAGTAGCTCTTTTTTTTCTAATATAATGCAGCATGGAGGTTTTTTTTAGGGGAAGGGCGGCAGCTTTGGCGTCGTCACTGGCTTATTGAGTACAGCAACATTAGTCGGAGCCAAAAAGAACGTTCTGGCCAAAGACATCTGTCTTCCGTTTAGGGGATTTCAGAGGCATGCTGTTCCAGCTTATTTTGTCATCCTGAGAAACACTCCAAAACAAAGGCGATCCCTCTTGAATTTTTTTTTTTTTTTTTTTTTTTGCTTTTTACATAATTAGCTATTAAAAGTCTTCAGGAGGAAACCCCAGATGATATTGCTAAATGCTAATAAGAGAGCGAGTATGCATGCGAGTGAAAGAGTTCCTGTTCAAGCAGACCCTAAAATGTCTGAAAGCTGCCCTTGTGTCGAACAGGCGGTCTCTGGATTCTCTGAGTCACAGCAATACACCGGCAGTCTGAGCACCTTACCATAAACCTGTATCCTCAAACACCTTGGACGACCATAAACAAAATCTAGTCACAAACCAGACAACAAACATAAAACTAGACGACACACCTTGGATACGCAAGTTTTTTTGGGTTTTTTTTAGGGAAAATAAACAAGTTATGACTCATAGATGAACAAAATAGAACAACAAAAAGAGGTTTGTATGCTGTAGAAATTCAATTGCCCTCAGTTAAAGCTGTAGTGTTGGACATTACGGATAATTTAAAACAAAGTAGCCATCTAAGTAGCTAATGCTAACTTATATAAAGTGCAAAGCGGCATTCGATAATCTGTTTCTCACAGTCGAAGCATGTCATGCATGATGGACCAATGTGGCTGCATAATAACAGTAGCACCTGCAGCTCTCATGACTCACATGACCACCTACTCATATGAGCTTATTTACTGAGTAAATTAAACACTTATTAATTGATAATTACATTATCTATTGGCTGTAATCTATTCTATACAATTAACAATACAATAAAAAAACTATTTTGGGATTGATATCCAGTTTGAGCACAAGACAAGCATTGTATCCGAAATCTAAATGTCATGCAAATGTAAGTATAGAAGATAAGAAAATAAGAAAAGGTCATGATTTAAATGTCACTCCTGCACACGGATGTGTGAAACTTCGCTCGAGGCCAAGATTAAAAATTGTTTCTATCACTAAGAAGTAACTTCAACCTCCACATTGTAACAGAAATGATTTATCGGATATTAGACATCAGCGTAGGTATGTGTGACACATTTTTAAATAATAATATTTACCTGTTTAATAATATTAATGTACCTGCTCAAAAGCTAAATTCCAGTTTAACAATAATATATAAAATTAATATGAATATGCTACACGTTTTTATCCATGTGATAAATGAATAGATCTGTTTGTACAGATGATTTATCATTGATTAAACCTCATATCTGCAACCTGTTACATTTATAAATAACTTTTAGTAAAAAGATAGGTGACAAATGAAAAAGAAAACAGAACAATGCCTCTTTTGTGTATTGTGTTGTGTCTGTATGGTACATCCTGTATGTCCTCTCAAAAGGTGTTGGTTTCAGTTCCTAAAACCTGTCCATTTAATCAGAGAATTGAAGCAACGTGTGAATTTGTATTTATTACCCAAAAATGTAATTGGTTTCTGTTGAACTTTGTACAGGTTGCAATTATATAACCTGACAACAAATGAATAAGCATAAATTGAAAGACATGCATCCAATATGGCCATAATTTTCCTTACATATATTGTGATTCATTCATTTATTCATTCATCCATTCATTTATTCATCTTCTATACCTGTTTAATTCCCTAATTCAGGGTCATGGAGATCTGCTGGAGTCTATCCCAGCCGTCTCTGAAAGGTCAGGTCGCTAGTCCATCACAGGGCCACACACACACACACACACACACACATACACACACACACACTCCTATGGGCAATTTACAATCACCAATCAATCTAACACATGTTTTTCAACTATGGGAGGAAACCGAAGTACCTGGAGTAAACCCACACAATCATGGGGAGAACATGCAAACTCCAAGTATATCAGTTAAAATAAAAAATGTAACAAATACACTGTATATATTAAAATATTTATAATCTAATTCTACTCTAAATTTAATGGTTAGTTCGACAGGTTACAATGGCCAGCGTTCAGTTTTTTTACTTTGATAAAAGTGTCTGAAGATTTTCTGCAGCGTGACTTCTATTACGACGACCATCAAATGAAGAACCAATAGAAGCGCCGAACCTGGTGATGCAATTAGCTCGACAACTCGATAAAGCTTTAATTTTTAATCATTCTATTTGTGTCCACATGCAAAAACAAAGGGTTAGGTAACTAAAAAGGGCAACATATATTATCTTTGATTGTATAATGTTGTATTAATATACATCGCATAAAAACTGCGTTTTCGTAGTCTTTAGTGTGCTACTTACCCTGGGTCTTCTCAATAAAAATAACCTTCGAGTCAGCACTAAAATTCTGTCCAGTCAGGATCATCTGCTGACCTCCGAGCACTGAACAGCTGTCCATGTCCTGCTTTTCCACCATGGGCAGCTCGTGTGCAGATCTTTGGGCTTGAGGAAGGTATAAATTCAGATATTTTAATAAATTGTGTGTGAATGTGGCTATTTAATGATTTAGAGGGTAAAGTTTTTTTTTTGTAGTACCCACTAAAAACACCTAAGCCAAGTCAATCTTTGACCTTTATTTAAGTCAGCGTTGTCTGAATATATTTTGTAATTGTTACACATATACCTGTTACAGCTGAAGTTTTATACAAAATCAACCAGGAAAAATTCAATCTCAGTCTGAAGCATCCTGGTACAAGTGAACAGCTTTAGAATTTAAAGCTTTAAATTACCCAGTCTGGACCAAAAATCTGGACCATTTGGTTTCTGTCTGAAACAATAGCTAACAATAGAAAACAGAAGTAAACATTTTATCTGCACTATGACAACTGCAAGGCAACAATCGCTTTGCTTTCGCAATCGTGCCATGATTCTGTTGTGTTCGCTATCTATAATGATAAACGACTTCAAATTGGTCCCTCATAGCTGCGACAACTTGTTCTTATTTGCCCAGCAACAAAAGCAAAGCTGTTACTTGCTGAAGCTATGCAACCGTGGAGCCTTTTCTCCCGGCTTATTATCTTCTAGGTCCGATTCAATATCCGTTGAAGCAAATTCAACCGAATAATAGTGACCTTTGGACGGATGTGTAAGGCGTACTATGATCAGAGTCACTCAAGTGAATAACACAGAGGAAACAGAGCAAACAGATTGCGTTATCTGGGTGATGTTCTATTCATGAGGCCTGAGTTTTGCATCCTCTTTCTACTCACTCTTACTGTCCTCTCTTCCTCTATTTTAGCTCTAGAAGTGAGTGAGCTACCAGACTGATTTTTTTTTTTATTCCTACGAAGAAGACACACTGTCTATGCTGAGATTTAGTTTTAAGTTTTCTGAGATTTGTACAAACAGGCTCTAGAAGTTAAATTATATTAATGAACATTTATTTTCAGTCAAAAAATCTATTCCACTTACAACACTCAATCGGATGAGAGGCCACTTGGAGAGACACGTATTGACCCCCTGGCTGGGGAATGTGGATGCGAAACACCAGTCGCACGCGGGTATTCTTTCGCCCGATGTCCGTTTCGCCTTTCCGCAACTCTATATCAGCATTTCTGAGCTTCAGAATCCCAGCGCAGTCGATTCTAAAACATTAACAGTGATAAATCAGTTTTGTTATGTAAAAGTTAGAAGTCACTTAAGAACAGAATGTATTAATGAATGAGAACATATAAACATGAGCATGTTTTTGATTGGCTGTACAAAACAAATATCTGCTGTAGGAATTCTGTAAGAAATTTAAGGTTTTAATGTAGGCGTAAGATAAACTGGTCTTCCTGTGTAGTGTTGTAATGATTGCTATCACAATCTAATACTAGACTTTACTTATTGCTTGGCCGGCGTTATTTTTTACATTTACGAACATACGGTCTAATAACGCATGTGAGTATCAGACAACCGAAACTTTTCACAAAAAACAGAAGCTTCCAGGATGCCAAATAATCCAATAAATACACACTATATAAACACTATATTGGCAAACGTTTGTAGACACATTACCATCTCAAAACATATGTTATTTTAAACATCTTATACCTGATTTGCTTCACATTTGGCTGTTAAATTATAGCGTCACTTTTGTCTAGTCAGGCAGTAGATAGATAGATAGATGGGTAGGTAGGTAGGTGGGAAGGTGGGTAGGAGGTTTGGGTAGATCGATAGATAGATAGATAGATAGATAGATAGATAGATAGATAGATAGATAGATAGATAGGTGAGTGGGTAGTCAGGTGGATGGACAGACAGATAGATGGGTGGGTATAGATAGATAGATAGATAGATAGATAGATAGATAGATAGATAGATAGATAGATAGATAGATAGATAGATAGATAGATAGATAGATAGATAGATAGATAGATAGATAGATAGATAGATAGATAGATAGATAGATAGATAGATAGATAGATACCATATTTTCATCTAGTTCATTTATTAACAAATCCTTTACAAAGCTACTTTAAATATTACCCAGGAAGACCAAACCCTGTTTCATGCTGTAATAAAGTAAAACTCAGATTGAAATGGCTGACTTACATTGCTTTCATGTTGTTCTTTGGCTCTAAAGGGATCTCCAAAACCTTTGTGCTATTAATTATCTTCTCGTAGCTGGTGGTAGTCACAGTCTTGCCTGTGATACGGTGCACCTGATAGAAGGCATGGGGCTTCAGAATCCGCTCATCTGCTGTGCCAATGAAGATCTGCAGCCCCAGCGGTTCCTTGCCTCTGTATCCATGTAGCTAAAAAAGAAAAAAGAAATAAGAAAAAAGAAAGTTTTCACCGCATGTAATTAACCTGATCAGTATGTTGTACATGAAATGTCCTAAAAACGATGAAACATCTGGAATGATGTGCTTTTAAGCTACCTACAACATGCTCTTGACCTCTAAACTCAAGTTAAGATGATGAGGATTAAAGCTGCGCAGATGTTTAAACACAATGCATTTTACACTCCTTCTGTGTAAGCAGCCAGTTGCAGCGCTTGCCAGTGTACTAATTTAGCCCCAACGCTGCACACATGATTGAACAGAGAAACCGCTGGAAAATTTCGCATCTTCTGTGAGTTTGAATGCAAGCCAGGGGAGTCTGTACTGCTTTACAGGCCACAGATGGTTTCTCTTTGCTGTGTCTTCATGCCTTAATGTCTTCAAGTCTGCAGAAATTCCGCAAGTTACTACTGAGAACTTAATATATACATTATAATCCACTGACCAGAAGGAATGAGCACCTTCGATAAAGTATATTTTTTTACGTTATAAGAATTACCCATGCAGAAAGTCCCTTAGGTAAAAAACGCACTGTACTGATAATTTTTTAATCTATTTATTTATAAAGTCCTCTTCTTAAAGTAATTAAAAGTCCCTATTTAACAGAAGGGTGAGCAGGGGAATTTTCATATGCAAAGCATAGAGGCGCCATAACAGATAAAACATCTACGACAGCTATCCCATAATAAAAAACCCAGCAGTGCAGAAGTAATCGCAAACACAATCTAGAGTAGAAATACACCTTATACACCTTAACCCCTAATTGCTCATTTGTATTAAAAAAATGTAAGTCGCTCTGGATAAGGGAAAAAATATGCAAATGTAGGTTTACAGTGTAAATGTATTGTTCATTTATTTATTTATCTATTTTGTCTTCTGCAAATGATTCAGAATGCAGCTGCACGTGTTCTTTTCAACCTAGTTTTACCCTATGATGCAAGGTAGGTCTGCATCTAGACTTTTCTTTGTTCTGGCACCAAGATGGTGGAATGAACTCTCCATCAATGTCAGAACAGCAGAGTCACTGGCTGTCTTTAAGAGACAATTGAAGAGACACACCTCTTTAAATACCTAGCACTTGATATTTAACACAAAAAAAGTATCTATGCAGCTCTTTCAACAGTTTTTATGGGTTGTTACACTTTGAGATCTAATGTACCAGTATTGAGCTGTTTAATGATGTGATTTAAAGCCCTTTTTTACGTCTCTCTGCACAAGAGCGTCTGCTGAATGCTGTAAATGTAAATGCTTACTTGCATTTGTTGTTGTTCCCAAACTTATTTAGCTGCTCACACAAATTCAGTGTGTGACAACTTGCTGAAAAAAGGAACAAGTCACTAGCAACTCAACAGAACGCACGTTCATAGAGCGAAATATTGAGGAAAGTGACATCGCACAGTGACCACGGCTATGCCTGCTGACGAACACCGCCGGGTGGTGCGGTTCGGCACAGTAGATGAACATCTCAGACATGATTTCTTTTTTACACATCATGCCTTTAGGCAGCTACACATCCAATATTCACACATACACGCATCACACTTTGCATCATAAATCATGTCATTTTGCCAAAAAAGATTTAAAACCGGTACGTAGGATATACAGCCAACCCTTGATTTACGATATATAGATTTACAATATTTTCAAATTCCCTGCGACAAAAAAACAAAAAACATTTCAACAGCGTGATATTATTAAAACATGCATCTACTCTTTTATGTAGTTATCGTAGGCGACATCGAAACGCATTATTAGGGGTATACCCATATCAACTCGATTTTCAATAGGTTTTCTGTAACGCAACCTCATGGTAAGTCGAAGGTTGTTTGTTTGTGCTAACATCAGTTAAGGAATGAATGTGAATTATAACCCGGTATGTCCAAAACATCCAATATAACAAAACTGTTCTTTCCACAGATTAAAATAAACACACATTTCTATTCATATAAACTCATGAGATTCAGAACTGCTTAGCGAGAGAGAGAGTATGAGAAGGACATTCATACTGTAAGACACACATCCAATAAAACCACCCACCCACCCACACAGACACACAAATACATACAAACAAGACACGAATTAGATCAGCACTCAACAAAAAAACCAAGGGACTACATCGGAAGGAAGTGTGCAAAAACCACAAAGCATGAAGAAGCAACTAAAATTATCCAAACCCCCAGAAGCAAAAACTGAAGTGTGGCTGAACTTTTAGCATTTTCATATCCTCTTAAATCAACTCTGGGAGCACAGGTAATAATCACTTCGCTGTCTTTTAATTAAGCAAACATGCATGTTTGCTTGGGCTATCTAAGAACGTTACACTACGAAAGACATACACACACACAAGCACACACACCCCCCTGAACACTTTTTCCATCTATAACAGAATTATTACTGAATAAAGACTTTTAACAGTTAATACAACAAAACTATTATTAAATATCATAACAAACACCTCTTATAACAGCCTAACTAAGGAAATACTATAGTAACTTTCCTGTGGTAAATACTGTAGTGCTTTTAACCCTTTCTGTATTTAATATATCAGAGTAAATTGCAGTGATGTAATTATTTGTCATGCGGATTCTACTACACTCGTTATAGTAACTAATAGCTACATTAACGACTATAGTAAATTCTCCACAACTAGAATCTTTACAGCACAAATCATAACAAAAAGTGGATCAACACAACAAACCTCAAACACATAAAACCAAACATTTTAACAAACTATATATTTTTTATTGTTCATATTTGTTATAAAATCTTTGTTTAACTTTTGGTGGAATCGATGATCTGACATTGCTGTCATTAGAAATGGGAATGGGAAAGTGAGTGTGTGTGAGTGTGTCCGGGGTGTACCCCTGCTCCTTTGCCCTTTCAGAGACGGCTGGGATAGGCGGATATTATTAGGGAATCAGCGGGTATAGGAGATGAATGAATGAATGAATGAATGATCAGTTCACTACAGTTCTTTCTATAGTTTAACGTAACATTGTAAAGTTTAGTACAGTTTACCATCTACTAGAGTTAATACTGTAGTACACCGCAGTAAGATCACATCAAAAAATGTAGGAATAAAAATAAACACAAGAAAGTCTGTATTAAAATATGAAAAATATTTTAAGCAAAGAAAGTTAACTTATAATATACAATACACCACACCAAATACTGACAAGCTCTAAAATCCCTGCATATATTTTAGTTCTTCACCAATAGTATTACTGATAATATCTGACCATTTTTAACTATAAATAAGCAAATAATACAGAATTATATCACAACGCATTTAATATACTGTAATTTTGATTATTATAATAGGAAATATCTTACACACCTGTACCACTGGATGCCCCCCAGTAGGAGCTTTAACAGCCCCCCGACTGCCCTCCGTCTCATAATGTGCCCTGTGGTGTGGTTTGGGCTGCACCTCAATGTGCAGCTCATACTGGTCTGTGCGACGAGGCAGAGGCCACTCCAGAGGGGGCAGGGAGGCAATAGGGATGCTGTGGAAAAGAAAAGAAAAATAAATGAACAGTTGTTTTTTCATCGAAAATCCCCAAACTTTTATGCCAGAGTTCGAATTTACTAAAATAGAGAGCGCAAGAATGATGCAGTTACAGTCCTCAGGATGCCATGATTCATAGTACTTCCCCTCAATATGAAAGTCTTTCGTGACATGTTTTTTCATGTTACATTTAATCTTAGTGTTTAATAGGTCTAATTTTGAAGATCAATATCTGCCCCTGCCAGTGATCTTTACTGTATTATGCAATAAAAGCTGATTTTTTTAAAACAAATTTTATAATAAATCTACCTGCAGATTCCAGGCACCAGCTGCTTGGGCCAGATTGATGGAATAACAAAGTAGGGCTCTGCTTTGGCCTTGACATCTTGTTCCACCAGGTAACTATCTCCATGGCTTTCGGGGTATATGGTGTAGGCTGGCTGGTTGGTTCTTACAACCTTCGTGGGTACTGACCCAGGCCCAAACCCATTAACAACCTTGGTCAGGCCATAATTGGTGCCGGAATGACGGTCATTATGGCTGCCGTGTGGCGATGGACTTCTTGATCGAACTGCAGCCACAAGAGTTGGATTATTGTACATGTCGTAGGTGCGTTTGCCCTGAGGCGATGTAGAGCGGGAACTGGGCTTTGGTGATGAGCAGCTCTCCTCAGTCAGGCTAGTACGAGGGGATGTTCCAGAACTGGTGCAAGGGGAGCCTGTGTGGATGTTTTGAAAGCGAGGGCACAGCTCACCAGCAACGGCTTGCCCACTACCTGGGGACACACAAGGTGATGCGAAGGGCGAGTAAGTCTCAGAGTGCCACGAGGCCGAGGAGTTGCTGCTGGCTGGACTTAGGCACTGGGGCTCACGGTAGATGGCACAGTCCAGACCGGGTACAGTAAGTGTAGGCCTGGGGCTGGCATTTACCAGCAGGTCATGGAGCGAGTTGGGCCCATGGCTATGATGCTCACGTGATGGCGTGATCTCAATCCTGGGACTCACCGCTTGGGGACCAGATCTTACGTGTTCTATGTAATTTTTAGGCTCCAGATTCTGATAGCCTGAAAGAGCCTCAGTGCTGCTTTCGGTGTAGGCGGAAGGCTCGTCCAAGGGATAAGCGTGTGGATGAAGAGGCACATTGGGGTCATCTAAAAAGAAAAAAACCCCAAAGGGATATGGATTAATATGATTACTAGTCGGACTGGACAATATGGTAATAATATGATCTGTCAATGCTTAAAGATATTTTACAAAAGGGAATGGGTGATATAACCTAAAATCTAAACTGTGATTAATGAAGCATTCTACCGTGATTAAGATTATTAAACAATTTTTTTCTTATTTCACTAATGTTTTACTTTGGTACAAGCTCCTCCGGCTGCTCCGTTGACTTTCCGCTACGTGTCATGTGACTTCACGAGAATTAGTACGTTTTTAAGGGGAAAGGATTAAATAAACCAAAAATAAACAACACAGGAAATTTACATCAGTTCAGCGTCCAGCTCTTTTTTCCACTGTGCAAATTTGCATCATGATATTTACTTTAGAGCTGAATTTAACTGGATTTAGAAAAATAAACCACTACAAATATTTATTTTAGCACGTCATTTGTTGTAATACTATGTGTATTAATAAATGCAGTCAGTGGAACTACAGTTAATCAGGAAAAGAATAATAGAATGTAATAAACGTAATAAATGATTTGATTAAAAACCTGAAACAGACATAAAACAATGGGGTAACTGAACAAATGCCCTGACATTTTTGTTGCAAAGATAAATTGCAAAATTAGGCGTGGGTGTTGTAGAAGACAACTGACTACAAAATCGCACTTTTACTCAATTTTGCAATTTTTTCAAACTAGCACGATAAAAACAGATACTTTTCAGTGAAAGATGGTTCACATGGATTTGATTCCCAGCACCACCGTATTACCACTGATGGACCCCCTAACACCCAATTGCTCCGTTGTATACATGAAATGAGTGTAAGTTGCTCTGGATAAGGGCAAAATGCTGTACATGTAAAAAAAAAATAATAATTTTTACATTTTTTTTCAAAATAGGCAATTCTGAATATAAAAATGTATATTCTAAACAAGAAAAATTCCGAAGCTTAACTAACTGCATAGCTTATTTATCTTGTCTAATGCACAGTTGGCACTGCAATAACTCAGCACCAATTTGCCATCCCATCATCAATAACCAATTCCACACACCAAAACACACGACAGACTAAGTGAAAACAGACCTTTAGGCTCTCCAGAAGGAAAGTCGTTGTCAGGTAGCCCATAGTTAAACAGATACTCAAACTCCAACTCCTCAGAGTTCCCATGAGTGAGTTCTCCAGAGAGCCCTAATTCACAGGACTCCTTCTCTTCTTCGTAAAAAGAGCTCATCTGCCTTATTTACTTAAGTTCATCTAAAGTCTAAACCATAAAATGATCCAAAAGGGTTCCAAGACGCTAAGAATGGTTCAGTGTAAAGGTGGAACCAAAAATGCGTAAAAGTGATGCAGCGATGCAGCGATGAGACGCAGAACAAGGATTTCCGCACTCAGATGATAGAGAGAAAGTGGGCGTGGCCGTGGGCTCGGGACCGAACAGATAATGGAGATATACAGTACATTGTGAATGAACGCCTCCTGTTGATGTCTGAAACTTCTCCTTTTTTTTTAAACGAGTGTTTTAACAGTTTTTCAGAGCGGGTTGTGACCTGACGTGTTGCTGCCCTCGAGTGTTCGACACAAAACATTGAAGGTAAGGAAGATAAACGACCCATAATCACGTGACTCTGAAAGAAACGATCCTTGTTTGAATGTGCGATATTTTACCGTAATGTCCCGTTTATAAGATATTGTAAAAAATAAATAATAATAATATATGCATTAAAAATAATACACATTTTTTTTAATAAAACCACAACATCCAACAAGATTTTTACCTAAATTACAGAAAATCTTCTATTTATAATCTATTCTAATACTTAGTTATAAGAATAAAATAAGTAATAAGCGCTGCATACAATTTAAAAAAAGTATATAGACTATATGTCCATGTCTACCTGCACTTATGAGTGTCTTACGGTGATGCGCACCTGGACCCGCAGCATCTTCAGTCGGACAGACAGACAAGCAAAAGAAAGTGTAGAGAGAAAAACTTTTAAAGGGCGTTTGGGAAGAATGATCCCTGCGTCAGCAAACGCGTTATAACGCGTGTGCGTTATAAGAGCATCATCAACCTACTGACACGTAGCATAGACACCAAAGACATATTTTTTTTTTTACCCAAAAGCTTGGCAACACTAAAGTGCAAACTCAGACGAGCCACGTGTTAGGGTCAAATCAACCCAGTACATTTTCTATATAAGGTGTCAGACGGGTAAATGTTATGCTGGGGCAGATTCCTGTTCACACACGCAATAAAACTCGGAGTTCCCAAGTTATTCTTCATATATAAGCAAAAGTTAATTTCTGCAGTGCCACCTGTTGGGTTTTTTTTCAGTTAAGAAACAATACAAAAAAAAAATAATTGATTAATTGATTACCAGTTAATCACAACACTTCTGCACGCCCCCATCCATACCTTGATCCATCGACCGCATGCTGTGGTACTGCGCCAGTCTCCAAGTCTCTTTAAACATTTGGAGAAAGAAAAAAAAAAAAAAAGTTCAAACTGAAAAAATGTTACAAATAAATCTCGTCATAACATAAGTAGAAAAACGAGAAAATGGCGAAAAATATAATCCCTTCGATGCGTATTAAATCAGTGGAGGTGCAACAGTCTTGCTCTAAGGATTTAGTGTGAGCGCAGAGAGCGGCTTCCTCCTCAACTCCGGCTGTTTATAATATGCGCCAATGCTGTAAAATAACGGGATTCCCTCAGTGTTTCCTCCTGTTTATGCTTTTCTCCATGGTGACCCTGGAGCGGCTCCATGTGGGAGGCAGCAGGGCTTTTCCTGCGGAGCCCACACAGCTCAGGAATCCATGACGTAGGCGGTGCGCGCTCGCCAAAGAAGCCTTCGCTCTTGCGCGCTGCTCGCGTACAAGAAGCTCATTGTAGAGCAAGAATCAGTAAATGGGAGAAAAACAGGAGCCACTTTTAAATACATACAGACAAAAATGTGAATTAGATCCAGCTGGGTTCAAACTTGGACGGCGAATCCTAACACAGCGACGTTTTTCATGATCGGGCAAGAAGAAGGAAAATAGTGTGATTGATTCGGTTACGTTACTGCGTTTCGTTCCTTCAAGTTTCATCAGACCGTGTTTCCTAATGGAAAAATTTAGCGATGCGCGGATGGGGCAAAGCCACAGCTGGAAAAAAAAAGAGTGGGGTGTATGTTGTTCAGGCTAAAGGATGGAATGGTGCAGTACAATTTATGATCTGATCTCCAAATATCAAGAATTCCTAAATATTTCTTATAAAAACATCTGATTTCAGACCTTCGTAAATCCATCTGAAAGGGGGAAAGAAGGGGGGGGGAGGGGCAGAAAAATTTTGGAATCTACTTGGGACCAGAACAGCCCGAGGGCTATATGTTAATATCTAAATGTGTAAATATTATTATTTTATATACATAGTCTCTCTGTTTTTTGCTTTTCCTATGATGTAGAAAAGCAAATTTCTTCCTTAAAGCCTTTTTTTATAAAGGTATTTTATACCACTAAAAACGTAATGAATCACTTTAAAGCCTGGTTTTAAATTACTGTTAATCACAGGAGCATTTATTCGGTAAGACTATTTCACTTTGACGTTTAATGCTGCTATGATGTCAATATATAAATGTGTCAGATGTATAGAGTAACAACTTCAGGCCAGTTATTCGCTTCAGTTATTAAGTATTTACAATTATCCATTAGTAAATAATCCATATTAAACCGATAAATAAAATTAAATCATTTATTCATTATCTTCTATACCCGCTTATTTCCTAATTCGGGGTCACAAGGACTGCTGGAGTCATCCCAAACGTCTCTGAAATAGGCAAACGGCAGGAAGGGGACACCCTGGAAGGTCCGCAGTCCATCACAGGGCCACACACCACTCCTATGGGCATGTTAAAATCAACAATTAATAAACATACAGTGATTTTGAGATGTGGAAGGAAACCAGAGTACCCGAGAGTAGTAAACACCGCAAGCGACTGGTAGAACATGGAAATCCACACGGAAACAATGTGAAACCCTGCTGAAGAGTCAAACCCAGGTCTTCTGGGAATTAAACACTAAGCCATCCGCTATTCCAGTTTCTTCCACAGTCATAAAACAGGTAGGTAGGTGATTTAAATTGCCCATAGGAGTAAGTGTGTGTGTGTGTGGTGGCCCTGTGATGGACTGGTGACCGTCCAGGGTGTTACCCCTCCTGCCTTTCCCCTTCAGAGAGCCCTCCAGCAGATCCCGTGACCCCAAATAAGGAATAAGCAGGTATAAAAGATAAATGAATGAGAAGATATATTTACTTGCAAAAAAAACGTAAATGTCTTTACACTGTTTGAGCGCTACACTATGCTAAACATGTCCCGTTCCAACTATTTTGAGACACAGGCATCAAATTTTGGCATCAAATTTTAAAATGTCTGTTTAAACATTTTTTATTGATCTCTGTTTTATTGTGAATAAAATATGGCCTGAATAGTTTTAGTTATTCAATTTTGATTTTAGTTTTTAAACATAATATTTAGAAGTTTTATTTAATTTTTTAAAAGTACATTTTTTTTCTGAAATCAGGTTTGACTTATCAATAATTATTATTATAGCATTTTTTTTCGGTCAGAATTCTAGCTTTCTTGTATTTCAAAAAAAGCATTTTATTCAGATCATGAATGGTGTTCTTGTATTAGGCAGTTTTTTTATAGGCATTCCGTGGCTACCAGCAGAGCACTAAGGGAGTCATTTTATATTATAACAACATAAGAAGAAAGCATCATAAGATAGTGCGCTATCTAAGTTGCAACTGTACTGGCTAAAAAAACTCAAGCACAGAGTTCACACTGAGACACGAAGCCAAACGCTTTTCTCGGCTTAATATAGTCTTAACGAATCATTAACAGTAAAGATGTCAATAAATTGGTTTGGTAATCTTCCATGATAAAGTTTAAGGAAATGTAATGAGGCGCATTAACAGCAGTCTCAGTGCCCTGTATGGAAGCTGCTGAATGGTGGGATATCATCACACGCCAAGATAAATGACACAGCAGAGACTAGGCCCTTTGGCGCTAATCTGTCTAAAAAAAAAAAAAAAAAAAAAAAATTATTAAAAAGTTTATAATGGAAAATTAGTGAATGTGGACACTGAGTTTCTCTAAATGAATAGAAGCAAATATGTTCGGGTAGGCTTCCCACACGGACTTCTGAACAAAAATGACACAACCTCTCATACCTCAAACATTTATATTTTAATTAGTTATAGCAGATCATTCCATCCTTTTTAAATTTTTGGTTGGTTTATTCACTCAAATTTATCTGTGATTGGTTGTGGAACGGTATTTTTTGGTAATAATTAGTCTCCAGCTGAACGGTAAGTTTGTTAATCCTGCGCTATTTTTTGTATTATATAGAAAAAACTAGATTGATTATATACATACGTACTTAATACATGTAAACATTGTAATCTTGACTAAACATTTGTTTTTAGACCATAGAACTCGAAAAAGTAAGTTAGCTATCAGTATTACCTTAAAAACACACCTAAATGAACTATGTAAGTGAAAACATTATGGTGGACACCTATGGAACATACAATATGGTTGGCGCTATTCCGTTATGTTCTGTCCTTATGTCTTTTGCATTGGCCATGTATGTTGTATTGTTTATTGGTTGTCGCTTCTGCACTGTCTGCATGGTGCACACATGCACTTTAGTTATCCCGTTTAGGTGGCTCTTTGTTGTTGTTAAACATGTTTTGTGTTAGCACCAGGGGGTCCTGGAGAAACGTTATCTCATTCACTGTGTACTGCATCGCTATATATGGCTGAAATGAAATAAAGCCCTTGAAACCTTGAATCTAGTGCGGAACATCCTTCATTAATACTCAGAATGAGTCAGCAATGTGAACAGAAATGATGGAGGTTTCCACAGATAGGCATCTAAAGAAATGCAAATAGAGCCGGAATATTATAAAAACAAATGTAATTTTCAATTTATTACATTTATGAGTAGACCATGTTGACAGAATCCATTTTAAACAACATAGTTAGTACAGTTATATATTTTTAGTTACATACATTTCACATGTTGAGATTTTGAGAAAGCAAATTAACATTATCATTAGTTACTTAAAGGTTTAAGGGCCCAAAGGGGCAGATTTAGTGGTGCCAGGAAATGAATCCAGGGTGTTTTGGCAGCAATCAATGACCGTAATACTAAGCTACCACTTCCTTAATAAAGGGTTGTAGGGGACTTTTAAACAACAAATGCGTGAAGGAAGACAAATGAACGCATTTCATTGGCTCTGGACATGTACCTTGCACAATGACAATAAAGTTAATCTAATCAACAAAAGTGCTTGCTACTTACAGAAGCAAAAATGTTGATATTAAATCACAAGTGGTCACTGGAGACACTTTTATGGTTCAGGTGTAGATAGATAGAAGATAGTAGAATAGATAGATAGTCGATAGATGATAGATCGATAAGATAGATAGTAGATATGTAAGTAGATAGATAGAAGGTAAGTAGATAGATTAGCTTAGTATCGATAGACAGATAGATAGTAGATATGTCGGTAGGTAGGGTAAATAGATAGATGATAGGAGATAATAGATAGATAGAGATAGATAGATATGTAAGAGTAGATAGGGGTAGATAGATAGGAGAGATAGATAGATAGATAGATAGATAGATAGATATGTAAGTAGATAGATAGGTAGATAGATAGATAGCTAGATAGATTAGATCGATTAGCTAATAAGATAGATAGTCGAGATGTGAGGTGAGTAGGTAGCGTAGGTAGGAGAAATTGGGGGGTTTTTTTTTAGGTAGGTAGGTAGGTAGGTAGGTAAAATGATACCTAGATTAGATATGGAAGTAGGTAGGTTAAGATAGATATGTAGGTAGGTAGGTAAATAGATAGATAGATAGAGATTGTAAAGTAGGTAGATGATAGATAGATAGATTAGATAGTATATATAGATAATAGAAGATAGAAGATAGATAGATCAGAATAGATAGTAAGAGAGATAGATAGACAGATGAGAAGACAGATAGATAGTAGATAGTAGGTAGGGTAGCGGGTAAAAGATAGATAGATAGATGTAGCTAGCTGATAGATAGCTAGATTAGATAACGATAGGTAAGTATTGTAAGTTAGATAGATATATAGATAGATAGATAGATAGATAGATAGATAGATCATAGATAGATATGTAAGTAGATAGATAGATAGATAGATTAGATAGAAGCTAGATAGAGATTAAGTAGAGTAGATAGATGAATAGATAGCTAGATAGATAGATAGATAGATAGAATAGATAGGTAGGTAGGTAGGGGTACAAGATAGATAGATAGATAGATAGATAGATAGATTAAGGTAGTAGGTAGGTAGGGTAAATAGATAGATAGATAGAGTGATAGATAGATAGATAGATAGATAGATAGATAGAAGAGAAGATAGATAGTAGTAAGTAGATAGATAGAGAGATGAGCAGATAGATAGAAGATAGATAGGAATGTAAGTAGTGAGATAGATAGATAGATAGATATATAGATAGATAGATAGATAGATATGAGGTAGGTTAGGTAAATAGATAGATAGATAGATTTAGATAGATAGATAGATAGATAGATGATAGATAGATAGTATAGATAATGTAGGTAGGTAGGTAGGTAAATAGCTAGAAGATAGATAGAAATAGATAGATAGCTAGATTAGATAGATAGGGTATAGTATGGAGGTAGGTGGTAATAGATAGATAGTAGCTAATAGATATTAGGTAGGTAAATAGAGGATAGCATAGATAGATAGATAGATAGTAGATAGATAGATAGATCTGTAGGTAGGTAGGTAACTAGCTAGATAGATAGTTAGATAGATAGATCGATAGATAGTGTAAGTAGGGAGGTAGGTTAAATATGATAGATAGATAGATAGATGAATAGATAGAGAGATAGATAGAAGCTAGATAGGATAGATAGATAGATATGTACGTAGGTAAGGTAGGTAGGTAAGATTATAGGAAATACGGGATAGAAGATAGATCGAAGAGAGATAGAGTTAGATAGATAGATCGGATAGATAGTAACGTAGGTAGGTAGGTAGGTAGGTGAAATAGATATGCTAGAAGATATGAAGTAGGTAGGTAGGGTAGGTAAATAGATGTAGATGTCGATAGATAGATAGATAGGGTAAAGTAGGTAGGTAGGTAGGTAGGTAAATAGATAGATAGATAGATAGAAGATGATAGTAGTAAGTGGTAGGTAGGTAGTCAATCGATAGAAGATAGAGTAGATAGATAGAAGAATAGATAGATCGATAGATCGATAGATAGAGATGTAAGTAGGTAGGTAGGTTAGGTAGGTAAAAGAGAGATAGATAATAGATAGTAGTAGATAGATAGATAGATAGATAAGCTAGAATGATAGATATGATCGATATGTAAAGTTAATAAGAAGCTAGCTAGATAGATAGATAGATTAGATAGAAGATCGTTAGATATTGTAGGTAGGTAGGTAAATAGATAGATAGATAGATAGATAGAGAGATAGATAGATAGATAGATAAAGATAATGTAGGTAGGTAGGTAGGGTAAATAGATCGATAGATGATAGATAGAAGATAGTAGATAGATAGTAGGACGATAGATAGATATGAAGTAGGTAGAGGTAGGTAGGATGAAATAGATAGTTAGATAGATAGATAGAGATTGGTAGGTACATAGTAGATAGATAGATAGATAGATGATAGAGTAGATAGATAGATAGAAGATAGTAGTAGGTAGGTAGGTAATAGATAGATAGAAGATAGATAGAAGATTAGATGTATGTAAGTAGGTAGGTAGGTAAAAGATAGATAGATAGATAGATAGCTAGCTAGATAGAGTGAGAAGATTAGAGAATGTAATAGGTAGGTAGGTAGGTAAAAGATAGATAGGATAGATAGATAGATAGAAGATAGATAGATGAGATAGATAGATAGTAAGTAGGTAAGGTAGGAGGTAGGTAAATAGATAGAAGATAGATATGTAAGTAGGTAGGTAGGTAGGTAAGGTAAATAGAAGATAGAGATAGATAGATAGATAGATAGATAGATAGATAGATAGATAGATAGATAGATAGATAGATAGATAGATCAGGAATAAATAAGCTGCGTCCAAATTTGCTAAAGCTGCCCCACAAATGTAAAGAAATCAATGCATGGCTTTACTGGAAAAAAAGGGAAGAGTTCAAATAGAGTATCCTGACTTGTATCCAGTGTGTGAAGAGAAGGAGACAAGTCTGCCCCGATCACCGCACCTGATAAGCACACCCAATGTCTGTTATTAGATACTTCACGGATGTTTTTTCCAGGAGTGGTGAAACTGAGAAAACATGAAATGTAGAGACACACATCAGTCAAGTCACCATCAATGACAGTCTGTCCACCCCTGGATAGATTAATAGCAAAACAGCAAAATACAAAAATAACACGTATCATAGTCAGACAAGTCAAGTTCATAATACCAAAAGACATGTGTGGGTAGAAAAGTATTTTAATACTTTGTTCAGTATCCAGTAGGATAATTTCTAGGTTACATATTACAACCTGTAATTAGCTGATCAATGCACAAATTATGTAGAGATTCCTGTTCTTGGCTGACAGATTATAACCCATAGGGTCTTACATCAAGGTATTATTACTATCGAAGTAACTGGGATGGAAACGCTGTGATAGGATAGGATGGTGGACAAGGATGGATCGGATAGGATAGGATAGGATAGGATGGAATGGGATGGAATGTGATAGAATAGAATAGAATAGAATAGAATAGAATAGAATAGGAGGACTAGAATAGAATAGACTAGAATGGAGGGTGGGATGGATGGGAGTGAATAGACTAGAATAGAATAGAATAGAATTCGAATAGAAAGAATAGGATAGGGATGGGATAGGAAGGGAAGGGGGAGAGATAGGAGTTGATGGGAGGGTTAGCGGATGCGGCTGGAAATGATGGAATAGAATAAAAGAATAGAAGTTTTTACAATACGTGTTTTATTGCCTTACAGCAGTAAAACAAAGTAAGTGTGCTTACAAGTTCTATAGCTGCTCCCAGGGGCAGGAGGCCAAACACTTATGGCCAGGAGAGTGCTGTTTAAATAGGTCCAAAGTGTGCTGAGACACCAGAAGCTGGAGATGGCATTACAGAAGGCAGTGGGCAGCCAATAATTTTCTTTGCAGACTGATGAGATTTGCAGAGCTATTGGTCAGCGAGGAGCAGCCAGCATACCACACATATTTTGGTAGCCAGCTATCTTGGGGTCACCAGCATCTCTTCTTCGATGTTTTTCTGGAAAAGCCTCAAAAGTGTAGTCTCTGCTGGAATTAACGCTATGATGTTTGCAGACCAGGAAAGATCCTGGCAAATGGTGATCAAAAAAGTGAATTTGGAGACCCTTTTTCCCGCATCTCTAGTGTAAAAGATAAGACCTTTTTTCCCGATAACGCACATCTGTTTTCCTAATGTATAGTATGATTTGTGAGCACCAGACGACAGTTTATGGACCGTGTTCCTTCTTTGTTCTAAAGCCGACACAGTGGTGACATGGGAAAATTAATAATTGCATCAGAGAAGTGGATTGATTACAGAGGAGGTGGATAGGGGGAGTCTGGTAGACATTGTATACGGAATACCTAAAGTGATGGTATGAAAGCTGAGCGTAGTCAGTTATTAGCATTGTTATAAGTTCCCCAGAGTTTAGACGGGCCAGTGCGGGAATTCATCTTCACTTAATCTATTTAATGTATACGTGAAGGAAGATGTGGTGAATCACTAGTTTCTTCACTGCACCACACTACCTCAGATCCTCAAGCACTGCTCAACTGTGTTTATGCCAACATTCCCTATTATACAAGATAGGAATGCTTCTCCTTTAGCGGCACCCTGAATGTTGCGTACTTGTACAAACAAATAACAAATAAAATGTATTAATTTACGCAAGTAACTTTAATGCAAGGCTATGTGTCAAAAAAATCCCAAAAAGTGCCCCCTCTTTGCGAATAAGGGTCATAGATGTTGTTCCAACTTACAAGCTATGGGTAAAACACACGAGAGGGTTTCCCTCAGCAGGATAAAGCATAAAGGAAAATCAAAGTGTTTTAGCTACTAGTCTATAAATAGACCATGGCTAGGGTGTGTGCACGCTCAGCAAATATCTCTTTAGAACAGGCTGTCATCAAGAAAATCCTTCGCTTTTGTCAGGACAGGAGCAGAGGAATGTAATAGTAAGTGCATCACAACAGAACAAGTCCAAATCTGTCTGTGGAGATGTAGTAGTATTTTTAATTGCTGTGTATAAAGGATTACCGTGGCGGGTCGTGTAGGCGGTGATGGGGATTCCACCGTTTACTTTTCAGGCTCTGAAATCTTTACATGTCATAACAATATGCAATGTTGTTGAAGGTTAGAGGAAGGCAGGAGGAGAATGAAGAGAAATAAAACTCCAGAAATTCATTGCTAAACAATACTTTTACGAACAGTTACGATAAAAATGGCCGTGAGCACTTGACATGGGGTGGTCTTTCATAAACTTTTGGTAACACGTTGCTGGAATTCTCTCAAACTGGCAAAATTAGTTTTGGTCTGGTTGTTTTGATATTTAACCCCTTTATTTATAGGACAGAGGGATAAAATGGGGGAGATGAGGGGGGAGAGAGTGGTGGAACCGGAAAGAACCCCAACCGGATTTGAACCCGGGTCACCGGAGCACAACTGCTCATGTGGGTGCAGGCCAGGTCTGTTTTTTTGGAAGAATTCAGATTATTATTCGTTTATTTTTTATTTTTTTAGAAAAAAAATATCATAACATGATGCTACCACCTCCATGTCGTGAAATATCGGCTTTATTCTTTGATCCCCAATGACTCCAACTTATTCATTAGTTCCTTTGTCTTTAGAATACTGACAGCACTGCTATAGGTCCTATAGGTGCTATATAAGGTCCGATGATGGCCAACTTTGGAGAGATCAAAAGCTTGAAGATTTAGTGCCAAAAAAGCCACCACCTTCTGATCGTCAGCAAGACAACAGAGATGATAGTGAAATTCAGGACAAAGCAGAAGACGATCTAGCGACATCTCGCACTCAATAGGACCCCACTGGGGAGGGTGGACAATTTCTGGAACCTGGGTTGTCACCAATCAGGACCTGCCAGCAGTGTTTAAAGGTTTTTTTTAAAGGGTTGCTATGGAGCAATCAGAACTGCACTATTGAGAGGAACTGGAGGAAGGATCCCAAGGATTTCGAAGGCTGGTGCAGTGAGCTTCCTGACCTTTCATCTATCTAAATAAACAGTACTTGACCAAGACCAGGAGGATAATAAATGACCTCAGCCAATCAAACAATAGCCTGGACTTTCTTCTAGACCTGTTTCCTCTTCAGCACTGCATTAAAAGCCTTATATAATAGTTTTTAATCTTTATTTTATAGTTTTGATCAGTAGATACAAAGTAAACTAACTAAACAAAATAAAGCCATGTTAAAACACCTTAGTATCCAACAGGGTCCACCATCTGAGTAAGTGTATTATGGGTAACTTTTTTGATCTACACGAATGCTAAGAGGTTCAAAATGGTGGTGTTTTAATATTTTGGAAATTAAACTAAATCTTTATACTCGGAGTATGTTACGTTTCAGCATCTGTAACTCTTGGCAGATCATCAGAGCAAACATTTATTAAGCTCTGAGAAGGTACCAAGATTAAAATGTTTAAAGTGTTCAGTTTAACCATTGTAATAGGGTTAATATAAGAATATTTACTCTTAATTTTATTGAAATAAATGATGTTAGAGTGTTTTTTTTTTTTAGAGTAAAAAACTGTGTTGTCTTCTTTGACAAGTTTTGCTTATTATGGGGTTCGTATACATACCAACACCAACAATATTCTATGACTTTTCGGTAAATATTTAAGGCCTAAATATGTGTAATAATAAAAAAAAAAAAAAAGTTCATAATACAAAATAAACATTGGTCACGTGATGAATCGTGCGAATGTCAACTATTGTAATTTAACCAATATTATTAATTAAAAAAAAATTTATTAGACATTAGAGCTTTGTAAAACAAATTTCCATGACTTTTCAAAAACTTTTTTTAATTTTTCCAAAACTGAAAAAAAAAAACCTGAAACCTGGAAATTGTTTTAAAATTCCATGACTTTTTTCAGGTTATTACACTGTTATTACACTGTTATATAGCGGCAATAGTAAGCATTATATTAATGTATATGGATAATTCACGAAATGTTTATATATACACGTTTTAATAGAAAAAAAATCCATGTTCAACATATAATAACTAGAAAATGACTTTGTAACTTATATTTGTAGTGTAATAGATCGCACAAATATTAACTACTGTAATTTATCCAATATTATCAATTAAAAATATATTTTTATGAAAAGTTTTTGGAAAAACTAGCAGTGTTTTTAAAAATTCATGATTTTTCATTATTGTTATTGTTATTACACCCCTGTTAATACACAGTTAAACAAAGGAAATAGTAAGCGTTAATAAAGCATTATATTACATTATGTATATAGACCATTGATCAGACAGAAATATTTAGCTTAAAACGAAATGTTATAGCTACGCAAATCTTAAACAATGTTAATGTAAAAAAAAATTAGTTATGTAATGTTCAAACGACTAAAACCAGACAGCTATAAAAATCCCTTTCTCATGACTAACATCTTACACAAGTGTATGTGTTAGAGCCTCCCGTTAGTGCGATAGTGCACTCAGTATTTTTCCACAGTGTGAGAGGACTGAAACAATTACGGGGCCTAGCTGTTAATTTGGAGATGGAGTTACAGATGTTATGGATCTGATTAAAATTTAAACCCGATGCCAAAAGCCAAAAGAAACATTTCCATTGTAGATTGTGTTCAGAAAAGTAATAAATGAACCATTCGCAGACCTGCTAACGTAACTTGCGCACAGCTTTTATAGTACAACAATTTATTTATTATTTGACGTCGTACCTTACATATTCGAGACCCTGATCAAACGTCAATAGATTGACTGCTTTCAAGACTCCCTCTCCTGGTGAAAAGAGAGAAAGAATCAACAATTTTAGGAACCATGTCAGCAAAATTGACAGAATTGAAACTCACACCTCAAACTCAATCTGTTAAAAAAAAAACTCCACCTTTATTTCAACACCACCGAGACTCAGAGTTTGTTCTGCAATTATCAGTGTGCAAATTCTGACGCAAAATTAAAAATGTTAATAAATAAAATCCTTTTTTTTTTTTTTTTTGTTATTTACAATTCATAATTCCTAAACAAAGAAAATGAGTTCTGCAGCTTAGAAAACAAATACCAAATAATCAATACAACACCAGGAACAGGAATCACATAGAATACATGGCATCTACGTTTAACAGTAGTCAAAGTCAATACAAAGGCATAAAGAGATTTCTAATTAACAATAATGTAGTGCGTTACGATTATTATATCTGGCAATTTTAAGTTGTTTCTATTTTAGATTTCTTGTATTGCACTTAGGAGAACATAAGAAAGTCCCTTAAAAGATATTAATGTTGCAGAGGTGCCAACATTATTAACAAAAAGGATCAGATAGATAAATCTTGGTTTTTTTTTAAGATCAGATATCACATAATTGCCTTTTTGTTTTAAGTTGAGCTACAATAACTCAATTTTTACTTAAATTCGGATTTAGAGATTAAGCCATAAGAAAAAAAAACCCAAAATAAAAAACAAGGGAGCTCAATACAAAACATTTTTTTTGCAAAAATCTAGCAAGCTAACTATATATTCTTTTCTTAAAAAGGGAATGTTGACTGATCACAAGGAAATACTTATACATACAGAAACCCGTTTAAAATTAAATTAGCGTTTTGTGTAAAACGCTGTGAGCATTTGCAGGGTTAAGTACTCAGGATTTAGAGCTAATTTCTACATTTCTTTTCTTTAAGTTGGCATGAAACAGTATCAGCAGCTACTGATCCCCTTTAGTAAAATCGGTTTTTCTAGACAAGAGAATTTTCCTCTTGCTACGTCTAGTGGTCATGTGTCTCTATAAAAGAGCTGAAATATCGCAAACGATATAGCCGAACTGTAAATGTTGGCACCCCCGACAGCAAGAAAATATGGCACAAGGTCAAAAGTGGCAAAAATGGCACACTATCAATATTAATACTACATTAGCTAATCCACACGCTGTAACACAGTTAACTGATTTTAATTGTTCGATCGTTTAGCTTATGTACAAACCTGATGTGAAAAATGATTCGGCCCTGTAAGTAAGTGGGATATGTTTTAACCAGAAAGACTCAGAGTGTGGAGTAAAAGTCAGAAATGAGCTTCTGGCTGCAATCTACTCATTCATGCACTGAGACAGAGGGAAACCAGAGGCTACCGCAGGAGTGGACACGGCTAAAGGGAACAAAAAAGGGCGCTGGGCGCTAAAATAGCATGTTGTTTGTGGTGATACACTCAGCACAGTCTTTAGACACAACATAGCGGTATTTAGTAACCTTACACCCAAACCAACACCGTCGTCTGAGACAACATGCTTATCAAAACAGTTTGACTACATTGGAGGGGTAACGAATTAACACGCACACGATCTCACACACACACGCGTCCGCATTCTGACGTACGCTTATCTATAACCACACGGTATACAATATTTCCAAAGACAAGAATACTTCCCACAGCAATGCCTTTCAGGTGATCAATAAAATTTTTCTTTCTAACTAAATTAATTCATTTTCCTAATAAATTTACACTCATTTCCTGTCTTATCTTTTTTATCTTAAATGAAAGTAAAATGTTTGATCTCAGGCTTTCTGAGGGCTCAGCTAGCTACAGTAACCCGCGCGATTAGCAAGCAATCACGCATGTAAAGCTCCCTCGTAATTTTCCTTAGAAAACCCTTCTGGATCCCAGGTTAGCTGCATAGCTGTGGTGTGACTACAAATGGTCCAATGGACCAGATTCTTCATGGGCTCGTGCATTTATTCGGAACACAACTATCAGAAATGATCCTTGCCGTTTTTATAGCTTTTAAACAAAAGCCTGTGCCATTCGCTTGAGTCATCCACACAACAATTAAATGTGAAAAAAACCACAACAAAATAAATGAGCACATTTCAGTAACGCGTCTTGTTGTTTAGGAGTGTTTGCTGTTCGGCTCTAGGAGGTCAGCTTGGAGTAGCTGGGGGGTGAAAAGCGTCTGCGCAGGTATTTCAGGATGTACAGGGGCAAACAGCTGACCAGCGTGATGACGGTAACCTTCCAAACGAAAGACAGTGTGGTGATGAAATAGACATCTGTGGATGGATAAGAGAAAAGAAACGAGGGATTAGAACCAGTGACAAATGACTTTTAATTTAGAGACATACAGATGTAGCCTGATATAGTTATATTATTAATAAAATCCTGAAGAGTGAAACGGAAGTCATGCTCCTAGTTTAGTACATTGTGAATTATGGTTTTGGGATGTTACCACACGAACAGTCTTTACAGCAACTTTTGATTTTACTGATTTAACTGAGCAGTTAAGGGAGTTAAGGGCTTTGGGTCAAGGGCCCAGCAGTGGCAATTTGGTGGTCCTGAGACTTGAACCCAACCACTGAACAACCACTTCATAGATTATCTAGTTCTATTTTAAGAACATTTATAGCACATAACAAAGACATGAATGTAGTTGTTTGTATAAGATGCAACTCTGATCTTATGCACAAGTATATTCAGAATATTTTGTAAATTATTTAGTATCGAAAATCAAAATACATCTGTCTAAATCCGCATCTGTAATAGGCCTGTTTACATATTACGATACATGGGATAACATTGAATAAGTCACGATATTTTGCAATACAATATATTGTAATGAAAATGTAAAACAAATAGCTTAAAATACAAAAGCACAAAGCCGGAGACAATCGCTGTATGTGTCAACTACAGAAGTGGCGGAGGAAGTCGTTTGACACATACTGAGGGTTTAAATTAAATATTAACGATAAATCAATTAAAAAATGTAATTTCAATATGTATATGTATCGATACTCAGGGTTAAATTATCCATACACTATCGTAAAAAAAAAAAAAAATATTGCGATAGATAGTTGTATCGATATTTTCATGCAGCCCTTATCAGTAAAGTACAATATTTATACTATACAAATACAATAAAAGAAATTGATTTTTAATTATACAATAGTGCAATCGTTATTTTAGAATTCCCATTATATTTGTTGCTAATAGTTTGACCTGAAATAACAAAAGCTTAAACTAATCACATTTCTATGCAGAAGAATTATAGAAGTCTTTGATTATACAGGGACTGACTGGAAGAAGTAGATCTTGTACACGATCCAATGATATTTCTTGTTTTTGTGTATAAATTGTGTACAAGAGTATATAAACTGTGTCACTGTGCGACCATTGCTGGTATATATGGTATAAGCCTAGATATCTGTTCCACATGGTTAAAAATCGACCTTTTCAACAAGGGAGGTTCCAGAAAAAAATATCCAAGCTGAGTTTTACAATACAAAAACCTAAAATTTTGTGCATCAGGTAGACCTCTAATTTTTGTCAGGTAAAATGTCGTAGCTGTGACAAAAATAAACCAGCAATTAAAACGAATGATGTGGCCGATTCAAAATATTTAATATTGACACTTGTCTTGTTGTCTCATTAGCCATTTTTAACTTAAGTATAAGTATAAGTATATTCAATTCATTGTGCAAGGTACGTGTACATAGCCAATGAAATGCATTTTTCGCATATCCCATCTTAGTAAGTTGGGGGTCGGAGCGCAGGGTCAGCTATGATGCAGCGCCCCTGGAGCAGGAGGGGTTAAGGGTCTTGCTCAACGACCCAACAGTGGTTGACTTGCCGGAGGTGGGGCTTGAATCCAGGTGTTTCTGGTCTTCAGATTAACAACTCAGCACCTTAACCATTTGAGCCACCACTGCCCCTTAACTTTTGCCCTCTTAATTTAACTGTTTTTAGCTATTTTTTTTATAAAGCATGGATTTGATAAATATCACCCTATGTCATTTTTTAAAATCAATCGATATTTCTAATATCAGGGTTAAACAAAAACAGACTGTGTGGTGGAGATGGAAGAAAACAAGGATTTTTTTTCTGCCAATGCTACAAAAGTTTCCACTTCTAACACGCCAAGCAACATCAACGTTAACCTCAAAACGTCTTGAAGTAATTTAAAGTGATGAGACAAAAATTGAACTTTGTGGTCACCACTATGAAAAGTTATGTTTGGAGAGCAGTCAACAGGGCTTATGATGAGGAACAATCCATCTCTACCATGAGGCTCGAGGTGGTCTATGCAGTTTTGGGGTTGTGGGAGCTAGCACGGCACCAGACAGAATAAAATGCAGGATGGTTCTCTGAAGGTTCTCCAAAGGTTCTCAGAATAATTGAGAAAAAAAACAAAAAAAACTCTGTGTGTTTTAATTATTACGGTTCCAGGACCTTAATAACATTAAGAAAATTTGGCACTAGAGAAAGGATTGCTGCTTATATAGCACAAAACTTTCTATTGTCCCCAAAGATTTTACTATAATATTAATTATAATTTAAATCAATTTAGATTTTCATTAATTTTATATATTATAATTCATCAAATATTATTACTAGTTCTTAACTTTTCGTTAGCCAATACACGCTCCACATTCCAGCCACGTATTATTTTTGCACTGTGTTTGGAGAGGAGTTTCCTCTTGTAAAACCTACAATACTTTTGTTTTCACACTTAAACCGTTGTAACATTTTGCCTAAATGTTAATGTCTTAACTTAGAAACTCCAGACAAAATGATAAAGAAAGCAAATTATAGAGAAAACAACTTCTTAGTGGGCACATTTGTAGTTTGTAGTCGTTAAAACCCCCCTTTACGCAGGTTGTGTGATAAACACACAGACCTTGGGCAGAGTAGTGATCTAGCAGGAAATGGGCAGAGGCAGAGTGGTATTTCCTTCAGTATAGTGTCCACTGTGGTGGTCTGCGTGGGCAATGTGGAATAGCGGCAAGCATCAATTTGGGCGCAAAAAAAAAAAAAAGAGTTAGAGGAAAGCAGTTTTCGGTGAACTCTTGGCTGGGGGGAGAGGGGAAATGGTGAGGAGGAATGCGGCTGCATTCTTTCACCTGGTTTAAAACTCTTTGACGTCAAAACAGTTTAAGAGCGGGAGGATGTCATGGTGTAAAGTTGTTATGAGTCCTTGACCAATAGCCTGACATGTAGCATGAGTAAAATTCCACACAAATATTGGTAGGCTGTTAAAAATCAACTGGTTTAATTTAACTTTAGACTGATTAAAAAAAACAAAAAAAAAAAACACTAATAAATAATCCAAATTTATTGGCATCAGTAAAGTAAAAGTTTTGACAGTTATATATTGTGTGTTTTTCTGCCCTTACCAATGAACTCGTGTAAGAAGACGAGTGACGCGATGTAGCAAGCCAGACTCAGGAGTTCAGCCACAATCATAAGCCAGTGCCACGTCTGCACAGTAAGTGCCACCATGAGCAGCTCGGTCAAGATCAGTGAGGTGAACGAAATTGCCACGATGTGCACAAACTCCGACTCAAAGAGCAGCAGAGCGCCGTACATGATGATGCTGCCTACAGAGCACAAAGGCAAAAAAACAAAACACATGAGTCACCCAAATAAGAATGGACTCTGGTTTCTCTCAAGGTTTCATCTAAAGGAGTTTTTTCCTCGCCACGGTCGCATGTCCATTGTTAAAAACACTATAACTGGAACTTAGTCAAACAGTTAATTACATTTTAGAACCAGTAACTAACCAGTAACCAGTAACTAATTTACTCCACATCATCAAATTGCATCGTTAATAGATACACAGATGCCAGTTTGTTAGCTACACCAAAATAATGCTTATATGTTCACTTAAAAAATGACTGACCCTACCTGACCTGTTGCTAAGCAACAATATGCTAAGCAAGATATATTGTATATGATCCCTTTGGTTGAGGGTACATATTGTTACTCCACTCTACCCTATCCAAAGGGAGCCAGTAAATATAAATATGGCAGATTTATATATGAAAAATATCTACCATCTAAAATTAGAGACATTCACTAAATTTACTGATTTACAATGTAAAAGCATTCAATCGATCTAACTAATGAATTAAACTACTGATTTACTATTCTGGACATCTGAAAATCCAACTAAGATGTTGGCATAATGGGCACAAATACAAAACCACACACTTGTATAGGCCATGTAGGTGGTAACAGTGCAGTTCTTTTCTTATGGAAGCTAAAAGAGGAATGGGGTGTTCCAAAGCACACAGAGATGTGAAGGTCAGGTGTCCAGAAACTTTTGTGTATTTTACAAAAAATTAAGCCTGTCAGTGCTTTACTGTCTTTCCAAAACAGGAAGAAAGCCATTTCCATGTTTTTTTTTTTTTTCTTCGGTTCGTCTACAGTTTCCTGACATAAAATATTAGTAACTTTTGGATATGGGACAAAAACTTGTTCGGCGAATAACAGCCAAACAGATGATTTAAGAAAATGTTTAAGTAAATACAAAGTAAAACATGCTTAAAGTTGAAAATTTCTCCAGCTGATAACTTTTAAAAAAAAAAATCTTTAAAAGTGAAAACCTGTCTGAGAACCCAAACAAGGGTTTTTTTGGGTGTTTTTTTAACAAAAAACAAGAGAAACAATGAAAAGACAAGAGGGTGAGCAGGTGTGGTCTGGGTGCAGCAATTGATTTTCTATGTAACACACCTTGAAAGAACACAAAAGACTAAAGTGGAAAACCACCTTAGGTTATTTAACATAAACTTCAGACCAAAATAAACTATTCAAGCAGGCAGGGGAAACATGTGGGTGAGTTTTGTTTGAGTGAAACAACATTCGCTCTGTGAGATCTCCAGTTTCGTCGCATTGTCCTGCCTTGCAGTTTCTCTGTTTCCTTAAGTCTCTGCACTGCCGTTGCAAAGTCATGCTTCATTGAGACGCAAAAATAAGTTCACCCGGTTTAGAACACCCAGGGCTTTGTCTGGTAAAGTCTGCTAGTCCTTACGCATTTAAAAATGATTCACAATAAAAAACAAACAAAAAAAAACCTCTAAATCAACTTACCTTGGTAGATACTTATCAAAACCCATATGAGGAACGTCTTGTAGGAAAGCGGTCGGCCCTGAAATCAGGAGAAAATTAAGGAAAAGTTGTGTGATAAAAGCTTTTCTTTAGAATTTACCCTGGACAGAGGAAGTCAGATACCTTTAGTAAATCTTTGTACAGTTCAGGATAAAGCATAGCCACCTCAGACTTGACATCTTTATCCAAAACCAGAGAAAAAACAGGGAACATGGTGTAGATCGTCGAGTAGCTACAGAATGAGGAAGAAACACATGTTAAGCGTTAGCAGTCTTTTTTTTTTTTTTTGCAAAAAACTGCTAAACAATGGTTTACATAAGTCGAAGCGTTGTATAACAGATGGGTTGGAGCCCCTTTGGCTGCAGTTCCAGCTGCAAATATTCGGCTCAGTTTTGCACATATGGATCTTGGAATTTGTGGATATTCTTCTTGGAAGCGCACGCACAAATGATAGTGACGGTGCACAGCAATTGTTTCAAGCAATTGAGAACTGAAACACATTCAAGTTCGTGAATTTCGAACCATGTAGCTGTGGCAGTACGCTTAGGTTCGCAATGTCGAGGCAACATTTGCCACCACTGCCAAACTGCAACTGTTGGGCCCTTGAGCAAGGCTATCCGACACTGTGCTGTACTGTACCACTGGAGGAAATAAGTGCGTAGTGGTTAAAATGCTCAGTTGAATGAGAAGAGATGTAAGTTGTAATGTAAGTTACTCTGGAGACAGGTGTCTGCCAAATGCTAGAACTGTATATGTGAAGAATAGAAAAGGAAATTCACGCTGAGGTACTGTTTATGTGACAGATTTTTAACACAGCGCTAATTCAAAGTGCTTTACATGAAAGAAATTAAAAATTATCACAAAAAAATTGACAAATGTAAATCTTTTTTTTTTTTTAAACAAAGACTTAGGAAATGCTTTAAAATGAATAAAAACAGTTAGGAATATAAAATGATTATAGCTTAAACATAGCAAAGTGTTTATTCAGTAAATGCAGAAGTAAACAGACGTGTTTAGTGCATTAAATCTCTTCTGGTAGATGGTTCCAACTGCGGGCTACATAATAGTCAAAAGCAGATTCCCCTTATTCAGAGTTTATTAATGATCTGAGTGATCCAATTGGTTTGTATTCAGTGAGCATATCTGAACTGTATTTAGGTCCTGTAGGCCACTGGGTTACTTATAAACCAATAACTTTGAATAAAGACTTACTTACTTATTTTGTACCGTTAAAGGCTAACCTTTGCCCCCGATATAAAATCTTTTTTTAAACTGAGACAAGCGGTCTTCTAGGATAAAAGTAACTCCGACCAGATTCCCAGTCCCTGCAGTCCGAAAAGGAACCTTAAAACAAGATGCTACCACCACCGCAATTCTCGGTTGATGGGTTAAATTTACTTTTTAGAAAAAACTGTGCTTACTATAATTGTTGTAACAGCATCGCAGCAGCCATATTTTTGTATTTTTTATATTAGATTAAGCTTTACTTGGGTCTGTTCAAAGTTTGAGCAACCTTTATCTCAAATAACCAATCCAATGTAAAATGAGTATCAATGGGCATAATGCACTAACTTACATAATCAGGCTGATCGTGTCTATTCATACTGAGATTTTTATCTGACAATTTTATTATCAAGTATAAATTATAACTTATTAAAAACAATAAGAAGTTAAAAAAATCTAGCATTTTAACCATTATTCTTTTTAGTCGCAACTTATTCCTACAACATACAAACCATAGACAATCTAGTCTTTTATGATTTTCATTTCTTGTCATTATCTTTTTGACAAATTCTGGCAAGAAAGGAAATGAGGGGATGATTTCTTAGCTTTGACTCACAGCTATAAAACCATAGGTCATTTTTTTTTTTTTTTCAACCAAACACTGCCTTAGAAACGCTGATACACAGTACACAAAACTTTTGCCCCGGCTATGAAATGAATATCTCAGCTCATAATTTCTGGCATTACAAAGAAACTATTAATGTGTGTCCACTTTCATGCAGTCAGCACTGGTTCGACTTTTTTTTCACTGTAACAATACTGCAGCTCAAATCAAATGTCACAGCAGAAGGCAATGCATAATTAAAATGCCAGAGAGATTTCACTGAGTGCCATGAGTCATCACAGCTGTGTGAATATGCCACTCACCCAATGATGAGAAAGCCTTGGTAGAGAGGAACTGATGCGAAGTAGAAAACGGAGGAGAAGACAGCCTAGGGAAGATACAAGCATATACTTACTACTGTACATTATAGCGGAGGTAGCTCATCTAAGAACTACCTCATCTAACTCAAACTTGCTTGAAGGAAAAACGTGTAGGTAAGAATATTAAGACAAAAGCATACAATATTGACTATCATGGCTGCCCCATGATGCCTCTTTCTAATTCTTTGGCAAATACCAAAGGCAAAGTCATCACCTAGTGACCTAGAGACTGTTATTCTGTGTGTAGAAACTATAAAAGGTTTCCAATGTCATCACCTCAAATAGCCCAGGTGGTCCATTCTACTTTTTTAAACTTTAGACTACCAAGGCAATTTCCTTTAGAACTAGTTACGGCCATACACTAAAATCATAACAAGCGCTGGCAAGATGTCTTGACTACTGACTATGGATGAAACTGGCTTGTGAACTGCTTGCTTATTCTCATTAGAATTAGAAAGAATTACGCTGTGATAGCAGTTTGGGCGGTGTGATAGATGACAAATCCACAAACGTTTTTGCCACAGAGTATCATCATATTTACTGATACACTTTCAGCCATATATTGACCAATTCCTGTTTCTCGCTAATTAGCCTATTTTTTCTGGAATCTGAAACCAAGCATGAGCTAAATGCAGCAATGGATAGCAAAGCTTGGAAAAACATCTAGCCTAATATACAGAGACCCTGAAACTCTGTGTCCGATCATCTAAACTTGAATGCTGGTGGCCCAAATTGCTGCATTCTGGCCATCGGAACGTGATGACAGGGTTTGCCCTGGTGACAGAAGCGGTAGCGAATGTGTGGCAAGCTGGCATAAGGACCTTCCTTAGAGAAAACAACATTTCCTTCATCCATTACAGCTGATCAGATGCCAAATTCATTTTACAGTAACAATACTGAAGCTTGTCCAAGAGTGACTGAGTTATTCTACAATGAATCCCTGGCCATAATACATGGCCTCCCTTAGTGCTGAGGAAAACCGCTTTGGCAATCTGAAATGTAAAAAAAATTGTAACCACAGATCTATGACCAAGTAAAAGGCCACCAAGTTTCTGGGTCACTCAGGCTACCAACAATTTAACAATTTGACATTTTTCCTAATTTGTATTTAAAACAATGCATACAGAAAATGCCTGGAGGTCTAAAAACTTCAAGAAGTATGAAAAAAAAACCGTTCAGGATTATCAACAAGGTCAAAGGATGAATAATCCAGGTGCAATGATTTCCAGCCAGTCATGGAAAAGTATCCACAACATTGAAATGTATTATTATGAGGCAGGGTACAACGGCGAGCCTCTTGGACTCAGCTACATGACTCATAGCAGGCAATTTGTTTACTGGGTTGCGATGTTTGCTCAACGAACTACTGTTGAAAATTTTGGCGGCATAATCTACTTATTAATGCTGATTCTGATGATTAGCATCTGAGTCACAATCTGGTCTGTGCCAATGAATTAGTGTGTTGAAAGTTTATTTTCAGGTTTTCTAATTTTTGAAACTAGAAAAGTAAAAGCAATTGTCCTGTTCATGAACATGGTGAGTGGTTAACTATTTTTGCTTCGTATACACACACACACACACACACACACACACACACACACACACACACACACACACACACACACACACACACTACCTGCATGGTACTGATACAGAGGCTCCTGTGAATGACAAACTGACTGAGGGCAGCAGATCTCTTGTAGCTGTTTCGGCCATGCACCATGAGCAGTCTGCCCAAATGTTTGAACTGAGTCACTGAAAAATCAGCAGCGAGCGAGGCCTGTTTTCCCTCCTGACAAAATAAACACACAACATTTTAGTTGGCTTTCGTTTCTCTTCCAAGCATAAAAAAAAGAAAAGAAATCATAGTTAATCCAGATGTAGAAACACTGAAAAATTTATCTTCAATGTAAATTAGTTTGATGTAAAATGTTGGAAATCAGAAGGCTCAGAGAAGTACGGACATTTCAGGGAAAAATTACAATCCCACATAAACCACGCCAATTTAACCTGGGTTGTGCTTTGTTAGTCATGGATGAGTCAATATCAGTTAACCAACTCATAATGTCTCGTTTCTAGCATTTGAAAAGAGCGTTTGTCCCACCACAAAATTTGACTAGGGCCAATTCTGAATTTGCTGTGTTTGAAGTCTCCGCAGACTCAATATCGTAAAACGAAAAAAGCACCACTCGAAACCCTCCACCACCTACAAGCAGAGTGATGTTTCAATGATCCCATCCCGTCTGCGTCCTTCCTGATTTATAGACAATGACAAATTTAGCCAAATGTAGGTCAAAATCCTTTCACACTCTTTGCTGGCTTTTACTTGCACACTACTTCCACAAACGAGGTGGGAATTGTGGAAAATGTTTGTCCAGATGTGCGAGTGAGTGAGTGAGTGAAGTATGTAATAATGATGCGGAGTGAACACATGGTAAGGTTTTTGTGAATGTGCGATACGAAGCGTTTGAGAGTGCGGGTGCACAGGGACCAAGTGGTTCTTACTCTGCCTTCCACTCCCACGCCGCAGTCGGCTTCCTGGATCATGCTGACGTCATTTCCACCGTCCCCTGAGACACAGACAGAGAGTGACAATCACAGCTGCTTTGTCCGGTTCTGCTCGGTTTGTTGTGGGACTGTTTTTACATAACAGTGTGACACAATTTTGCTATATTTTCTTGCTATCATTTACTAAAATGCCTAATATATATATATATATATATATATATATATATATATATATATATATATATATATATATATATATATAATATATATATATATATATCAGCACAAAATAATAACATAGCCTAAACATTTACCATAACTAAATATTAGTACAATGCATATTTTTACATTCACATGGGTGTAATTACACTTTTGCAACAGCCTCCATTTTTGTTATTGTACCTGTTCTAGACCTTAACAAGTGTTTAGATTTATAGAGATGTAAAGTTAAATCATTTCTAATTTATGCCACACTATTACGGTTTGCATTAAACTTCCTTTTGTGAGGGAAAAGGTAGCACAGTAGTTAAGGTGTTGGACCGCTAATTCGGGGTTTGATTCCCAGCACCACCAAGCTGTCCCTGTTGGGCCCTTGAGCAAGGCCCTTAACCCCTAATTGCTTAGTTGTATGAACAAGATAAATATAAAATCACCCTGGACAAGCGGGCGTCTGCCAAAGGCTGTAAATGTTGTGACTTATGAGGAAAATGTTATTATTAAATGACATTAAATAAGAGGTTTTGCCAAAGTAAAGAGGCTAAAGGGCAAAGTAAAGGGCAAAGTAAAATTTGCCCAGACATTTGAAAGGAAAGGGAAAAAATCGTCTGTAATTTAATTTGAACAATTCCTTTTGTTTTTTTTCTAGGGTGCCAATAATTATAGCGCTGAATCTTCTATTCAGTGGTGGTCCAAGGTTGGGGGTTTGATACTGTGTGTGTGCATGTTCTCCCTATGCCTTGGGTGAGTTTCTTAGTGACAGGGATAGCACAGCGATGTACTTACCCACAGCACACGTGAGTTTGCCCGTGCGCTCCTGCAGCAGTCGGACGATCTGAGCTTTCTGCGTTGGAGCACAGCGACAGCACACCACAGCCGGGCACTGGCACGCCAGCTCCATAAACTCGTACTCGTAATACTTTAGGCATACCTGCAGAAACAGTGTGTTTAATGTCTTCCTGGAAAACGGACTATCGACAAATATATCTAAACTTAATCTAAATAATGCGGAACTCTTTTTGCTTTTAAAACAGGAATACAGTTGAAGTTTCAGTCACTTATCCTTTATGACCTTATTTACAATAACACCTGTGCAGAATAATCACTTTTCAAAAGCTTTTTTTCCCCCCCACAGTATACAAAAACAAAAAAACAGACATAACAAAACCCCTCATTCCCTCAAACACCAGACATAAAAACATTATACATTATCAAATGTCCATAAAAAAAAAAAAACAGCATAAGTTGAACTTTTATAATAAAAGTCCCATTTTTCTTTCTATTTCTCTTCTACTTTACTTTAGGTTGCCATGTTGCCCATTTCCCTAACAAAATCTAAGAAAGGCTGCCAGGTACTATAGAATATCTTAACAGATCCTTTGATTGTGTCTAATTTTTTACAACCTCACTAAGCACTTCTGTTGATCTTTTTTTTTTTTTTACTAATTAAAATGACAGAAATCAATAAATGCAATTCTATAACGGCACAACAGACAGAACTATACGCTAAACTGTTTTGCTTAGTAAACATTGTTAGTATAAACACTTTATCCCTACAATACTGTTCATTTTTTCAATTCTAATTTGGGGTTAAATGTTCTATAACAGCATCATAGACAGTTGTTGCTCAGTTGTAGAAGAGAAATTAATGTAAGTCGCTCTGGATACGGGTGTCTGCCAAATGCTGTAAATGTAATGAGTGCTTTGATCCAAACGTTCAAACACTTTTATATGCGAAGAAGTGTTCCGCTGTCTTGTAATACAAGGTGTACTGATAATAAAAGCTGCTCCTTGAATTCAGAATGTGGGTTATTGACAAAAAATTATCATTTTCCACGACTTGAAATGCTGTATGTTTTCTGGCAGCTCCTATTCCAATTCAAAGTGCTATCACAATATGCCTGGCTGTGCATGAGGTTTACCTCAAGAGAGTCTCCTGATATTACCAGAGCGCAGTCGTGCTTCCTCCTGAAAGCGTTGAGCTCGAGGTGGGCCTCACTTCGTGTGGTCACCTGCAAACACACAGGAAAATACAAAGTCAGCTGTGGAGGAGGGTTACACGTCAATCGGCTCACTTTTACGCGTGCACACACAGCGATGGTAATCTCGCTTAGATAAACTAGATAGCGCAACCACACCAAAAAGAAGAAGAATACAGCTGCTGATTTTAACTGTCAGCTCTTGTGAAGCCCAGGACTCACACCAACTGCTTAACTGCCACACGGTCACGTCTGCAAGCTACTCTCGTGTGGAAAAAGAGTTTCGGAAAGGAAATGAGGCTCTGGGTTTGTAAGGGCGACTTAACGGGTCTCAGGTTACTTCTATTTCAAAAGTGTCAGGTCAGGAGAAATTCATACGCGCAGCACTAAAACTTCATATCAGCAGAAAGTGGGACTGGGCCGATAAACGATATTATATCAAATTGCGATAAACTGTATGTAGATAACAATGATAAGCGCTGGACTTTTTTACTCGATGAGGATTAAAACTTGTTAGGACACTGTGAGGAAAGTCTTAGTGTCGTACATATTACATAACTTTGGAAAGCTAAGATTCTGGTAATCGTACCCAATTTTAAAATGGTTTGCATATTTCAATCAGTGGCTTTATCAGACCGGCAACAGTCAAACATACATTCACAAAACTGTAAAAACTTAAATAAAACCACGAATCCATAAAATTCCAACAAATCCAGTGAAATATGAGATTCGAGATACATTTAAATGTCGCTAAATATTCACGAATGTAGCAAAAGCTAAGCTCGGAATGAAAGTCTGTATTGTAACTTCTATGCCAACACAAGGCAAACGCCGCACAAAACAAACAAATTGGCCACTCTACTCTTGTGTCATGCCCTTTTAAACATGCTGTTTAGACACTGTTTTCAAAATAAAAGTACCGATTTATTACACCAAACACGGACCACTTTTAGCACAGAAGGTAACATTATGTCGTGTTAATATTACTAAGTTGTCCTAATTTGTTGGGATGCTCTTTAAAAAGATGGCAGCATTAACAATTTATATATATCGAAATATATAGCGATATCGATCAATATAGGAAAAAATGATCGAGATTACATTTTTGCCATATCACACAGCCCTAGCAAGGAGAATTTTTCTACTCTGTGGATAAACAATTAACTGAAAGGAAAAGCTTTCAAGTAAATGCAATACAATGTTTTGTGAAACCAAATCGACTCATGCACATCAATCCATCTGCAGTCTTTCGTTCGGGAGAGGATGTTTTCTAATCTGAGGCGCCCACAGAATTTGGCTATTCAGCCATCAACTTCCAAACACATTTAGACTCTTATCCAGATTTCATTTGTATCTAAAGAGGAAGTTGCTCCAGATGCAGGGTCTCGCGGGCGCCCTCGCCCTCCGGGGGTGGTGCAGTTGTTTTTTTTTAATGCTGTGCCAGACATTGTCTTTGTTTTCGGGTAACAAAAGCACTGCCTTAACCTCAGGGCCCTCGGTTTTGGCAGCTATTCATAGGCAACACACACACGCACTTTTGCAGGTACGAGCAAAGGCAAAGACCTCTGTCTGACACCCCAAAGGGAATATCTGAGCGGTGTAACTATATTGGGATGGTCTTAAGTCATTGACCCAACAGCTTTGCCAGGAATTGTAAACCTGTCCATAAGTAAAATGGACATTTTAACCTGTGTATAATACAGATGAAAAGGATTCTGTTGTTCGCTTACATTTAACATTTCGGGCATTTGGCCGACGCCCTTATCCAGAGCAACTTACATTATTATCTGTTATACCACTGAGTAATTGCGGGTTAAGGGCCTTGCTCAAAGGCCCAGCAGTGGTAGCTTGGTGGGGCTGGGAATTGAACTCAAACCAGTCTCAAAATTAGTAGTCTAACATCTTAACCACTGGGCTACCACTTCTCAGAGTAAACATTCATCAAAAATATTAACTGTAAATAACTACAGGAAAGTATCGCATCCTTCCACAGAGATCCGTAAAGCTTTTGAACGCCATCTGCCCTCTTCTGTACACGTGAGCACACAGAAGCCTATGATTGGCTAGTGTATTTCTGACAGACAAGAAGACAGAAATGCCCATAAAAGCCGGGCCAATAGTCTTTTGGTGGCACCAAGATTCAAAACATGTGATCTTACAATTATAAGGTAAAAAAAAAAACTTGTTATTACCCTGTTATAACCCTAGTAATGTTTGATATTACAGTAGTCACTTGAGTTGTTATACAATAATCGAAGGGAGAAAAAAAAAAAAAAAAACCACTTACAGGACTAAAAACGTGGATGTTCTGATTACGAGTCACCAAGTGGGCGTTCTTAGCCGTGCAAGTGGCTGTCTCCAGTTTGTCTCCTGTCAGCATCCATACCTTTAACAAAACAGATAAATGTCATGGATCAGTACAGCCACAGTATATGATCTTTAAATTGCACGTGTCTAGATATTGATGGTGGGTATTTTTTAGCAAGACTGATAAGTAGGCGAGGCGTAAAACCGCTCACAAATCGATTCCCTACTGCTGAAAAACTCATGCAAACAGTCAGCTTCGGGGTATTAATACTCCGTATTTGGTTGAAAAAAAATATCCAGATGAAACAGGTGCAGACCGATAATAAGATTTCAATTAAAACCTGTTTCTACCTTTTATTTTTGCAGACTTTTGCTATGTTTTTTTTTTTTATTCAACATACCGGCTACAAAATGCGGAAGTTTCATATTAAATACTTATTTAAAAATAATTATCCTAGACAATAGGTTGTGGAAGAAAAGAAAGAAAAAAAAAAACAATAAAAAAATTTGACTCCAAATCCTGATATCAATCCGATTACTTCTGTAAATATTTAACCACTGTAACATTGATTTTTTTATTGTGAAAAATATCGTTACTATACCAAATTACTCACACAGTAAAATAGAATTTTGGTCATTATTTGGGCAAATGGGCAAAAAGTAGTAGTAGGTAATAAACATTACATCATTATACAACATTTTCTCCCAAATGACTCCAAAACTGCATATTTCAGGTTTTAAGGGTAACTAATAGATTTCATCAGTATTAACCATTGATAGTGAAAAAGTAGTATTTTTAAATAACTATATCTTGTGGGACACGCATGCATGAAGTTCTGAAGCTTCTCGAATGTTCTATAATTATGTAAGACATAAAAGAAGGATACTCAGCATTCCGTTATTCATTTTTCTAAAAGGGTGCCGGCAGGTCTAGACACTGCCGGTATTTTTTATATAAAATGCTGGGTAAACAGAAGTGTCTCACTTTAATGCCAGCGTTGCGCAGGATCTCCAGTGTTGGCCTCACATCAGCCTGCAGCTGGTCCTCCACCCCGGTCAAACACAGCAGCTCCATCTCCATCTCCAGACTCTCCAGGACGGTGGCGACCTTCAGCGAGCGGTCGTGGACACTCAGCTTGGCCTGGACGTAGCGCGCCTAAGATGTACAAACATGTCAGGGCGTAAGTTTGAGTTTATAGATCATAGATTTTGGTCTAAAAAAAAAAAATTGGTGGATCCTTACAAAGCTGTTCGATTGCTACATCAAACACCGACAAATAAACAAAAAGAACATTAAACCCAACAGTTAAGATATTTTGTATAACCTAAATTTAATACAGATTAAGTATTGTGTCCATGAATAAAATTAAGGTCCCTAAGATTTATTGTAACTAAATTACTGTAATAAAGAAATGTAACACAGACATGAAATATAGTAATGTAACTGTATACACAAAGTGTCATCATGAAGCGTATAAATACAAAACATGCGCACGTTTGACTATAAACTATAAAAAACTATAAACTATAATAAACTAAAATGAAAAACGAAAAGTCGTGTGATGTTTCTTCAACAGATCATGTGATCACAAAAATGGCGGAAAGCAACCGGTATGTTTGGGTGGACGATGAGGTCTGAACATTTTATAATGTTAATATATAAAAAAAAAGGAGTGAAGATCGTTCTTGATGGAAAACATTAATGTTAAGTGCTAATCCTCCAAGAAGTGCGAGCAGACATGCGTAAAAAAGTGAGATGCGTTCGCGTTCTGAGACGCAAGTCATTTATTATATACAAAAAAAAATGCCTGAAGTGGCTTCTCCTACCACAGCAGCTTTGACTGTTCTTTTGCGATATTTGGCACCAGTTTATCAGGAAGTGACAATATTGTTCAATTTCTCACTTCCGATATTGCAGTTTTGGATGTAGGTTTAATTCACATCTTTGGATAGAAACATAGCTAGTGATTACCAGCGATTTTGAGGAAACTAGACGAATCCGTAGCTTTAAATAAACAATTCCACAACATGAGCAGGATCCGAGTGTTTGTTTTCAAAAATTGGCTACAAACTTAAACTCGACCTCCACATGATCCTATAAATCAAGCAATGTCCAGTGCCGCGTAATATGCGGCTGCCAAATTGCAATGTGGAGGGTGTAGCCTTTAACCAGTGAATGAGATAAAGACAACACAATGTGTGTGTGTGTGTGTGAGTGAGTCACACAGGAACACACTCTCACTTGGTGAGTCACACACACACTGAGTCATCGCCGCCCACCAGCTCACACACAATTATACGCTCAAGCAATTTAGAAAGGGGTTTGAGAGTCTTGTGTGCGTGGGTGGGTGTCTCTGTATTTGTGTGTGTGTGTGTGTGTGTGTGTGTGTGTGTGTGTGTGTGTGTGTGTGTATAGGCTGGGCAACTAACACTGTGACATTTTAGGGCAAATCCATATGGAAAATTTGTTGCTCTCTTGTTTTGAAACGTTGCCTGGTTCCTGGGCAACGCGTGTAGATATCTAAAGTTGAACCTGCAACCAAATATTTTGACGAGGAATTTTTTTTTAAAAAAGGTGAAAAACAGAAAATGATCGCGGTCAGGGATATTTTTCTTGGCTGGCTGTGTTTATTGTGCTTATAACCTGGTTTGGGAGGGTTGCTTTCAAATTGTATTTCACTACAGATTACAAAATAAATTCGCCAAAAAAACTATTTTGTAATGTGTTTTTGTTGCATTCGTCATGTTTCGTAACTTTACTGAAAAACTTCGGAATACTATAATATGGAATATAACGGAATATACAGCGGTGCCTTGACTTTAATGCGCAACTACTCGTATGTCAAATCAATTTTTCCCATTCAAATAGATTAAAATGCCATTAATCTGTTTCGGGTCCCCCCAAAAAAAACACCACAATTTTTTTTTTTGTTTAATGTTTTTATTAAGTATAATGTACAGCATTTACCTTGGAGGTCAGACGACTCCACTTGCTAACACTAGCTATCACGCGGATGTTATTGTATATTGATGTGTATTGGCAGTTGACAAGCCAGCTTATGGTGTATTACCGCAACCAGCTGAACTGGAGTGTGAAGCATTAGTGGGACGAGAGAAAGAAAAGAAAAACACTGTGGTGTTCGCTACGCCAACTAGTGGTTGGGTGTCTGAAGGTGGCTTGTAACCTGAAATTTAGCTCGCAACTCAAAGCAAAACACTGGACAAAAGACGACTAGTATCTCGAAAAAACTCGTTATTTGGGACACTCGTAAGTCAAGGAACCACTGCAAAACTAAATCTTTGGCATTAATAAAAAAATATGTTGACATTAAACCACTTCGATACGATAAAATAATTTCGTATGCAGTTGAAATTTGACTAGCATGCTAACTAGTAACTACAAATGTTTATCATAATCATTCTGCCAGTGCGCAAAGCTACATATTATGACAATAAAATCTTTCTGTAGGTGTGTGTCCTCTCCTTTGTGTCAGAAAAATGGCTGGAATATAAGCTGAAAATATTTTACATGCTATAATTAGGTTACTTGCCGTTAATAAAGCGTTAATGTCGAGCTCTCTACAGTGACTCATATTTTGTATTTTAAATACGTAACGTCGTTAAATATATTCCGTTACTCCACAAACCTGCTTGAGACTCACTTATATATTACATACTGTAAGTCTCCCTGATATCCTGACCCGTCCTTTCTATATGGAATATTGTGGAATAGGTGTGTGTTATTTGATAGTCAAATCGCTGCGAGTCGACCGTATCAAGCTTCAACAGTCTGAGCGCGGCCTTTGTTTTCGATTTCGCTCAATTTGAATTTGACTGATCAAATATACTGCAGCATAGAATCTGTTTTTTCACCCGCTCTTTATGACGCAATACGGATCACTCTGAAGATGGATCGCTGAATGCTCACCTCGAAATCCTGATACTGCTCTTCGGTTAGAGATTTCTTAGCCACCACCAGGACTCGCAGCCCCTCACGGGCCATGTTACCACACTGTGAGCGGAACAGAACATAGATGAATAACAACACTACAGTTTAATGCGTTTCAAGATGTAAACATCTACAGCCGCACAGCTCTGGAAGTCTATAGAATAGAACAGCATAGTAAAATTAGTTTTTATGCTATGCTATCCAGAGGGCAGTATTAGCCAAGATACAGTTCCCCTGCAGCAGGGAGAGGGTAAAGGGGCTTGCTTAAGGTGGTGGTGCCTGAATCCAGAACCTTAACCGATTGAGCCACCACTTCTATAATTTAAATAATATTGTGGATGGAAGTGGAAGCGCAGTGGTTAAGGTGTTGGACCGGTAATTGGAAAATCAAGGGTCAATTCCCACCAAATCCCCATTGCCACTGCTAGGACCCTGAGCAAGGCCCTTAACCCCCAATTGCTCAGTTGTATATAGTAGATAAATGTAAGTTGCTCTGGATAAGGGCGTCTACCAAAAAGATCTCCAAAGAATATTTTTATGTTTCTATGATGTCCACTACAACAGGATCTTATTTGTTATGTGCAGCTATAAACTGTTAAAATTAATTTTAATAAACAAAAATTGCAGCCAGACAGAAACGGATGTTATATAAGTATAATAAAACACCTTGTGCTGTCATAGAGCATTTACAGCTTTATAAGAGACGCTTCTGGCTGCAGCACGTCCACCTGCCGCTGATTTTTTTCCCCAATACAATTCCCTCCTATTGGAACAGTAGTTGATTTGACAGCTATTTTTTCCGGCTTCCATTTCCTGGTATCAAGACGAACTAGTCAACAAAAAAAAAAGGGAGACTTTTGTCTCAGACTACCCAATTTTTAGGATACCAAAGGTGTAGGAACAGATACGTCTTCAAGGTTAATAAATAGTATGAATATTTAAAATCAAAGCTTCATCCCACTGCCATTAAAAAATAAAAATCATGTTTTTTGTTATTTTGTTCTTTCCTTTTCATTTTTCTACCACATCCCCTTTCAAATGGCTCTTTCCAACATTCTTTGCTGTAATAACAATGTGTTTTGGATCACTGTCCTGCTACATAATGAAGTTCTGTTCCACAACCCCTTCTCACTCTACCATCACTTGTATCATCAGTGCTGGTTCCAGAAGCAGACATGCAAGCCAGAAGCATGGCACTACCACCAAGGTCTTAGGGACCTTAACATTTCACTTCTAAATCACAAGCAGACCCTTTCTTTCTTTTATCATTTTGGTTGAGTTGAATGTTGGTGACAGATTTTTTTGTAGCACATCTCTGGATCAGTGCACATTGTAATCTGGCCCTGTAGATTCTTACCGCTAATAAGCGTTTTGCATCTGGTGACACAGCTTCACCGACTATTGGTTTGGGGTTCTTTCTCCACTAGCTGTTGTTAATTTGTTCTTGGCCAACCTGTTCGGTGTCTTTTTCCTCAGTTCTTTAGAGTTTTTTAGTCTTTAGTTTTTAAGTCTTTTAGTGTTTTCTTTCCAAACTTTTTGTATATTGGATGTGTGTAGTCGGTCTAAAGGATGACCTTATGACCTGTGTTTTGGCTTATTCGTTTAACCAAATGCTGTATTTACAGATGAGTAGCAAAAGTTATTCATTCTTGAACAATCAAATTAAGACACCCGTCCGTGACCTGTTCTGGGACCTGTTATACTTTGGGACCACAAATAAATAATATATATAATAATAATAATAATAATAATATATATATATATAATTGTGTATGTATTTATCTTTTAAACTAATTTCTTCAGTCCACGGAAAACCATATGTAACGTAATAGCGAGAAAAAGTGTAAATACCTCCTCTTCCAGCCAGTCGTTGTATTGTACTATTCCAGACATCACAACATCTGCTCCTTTCATATAAAAAGTGATCTCTCCGGTTGTCTCATCCTGGAAGAGGGGATAAAAAGTATCGATGAAGTTGAAATGTTCGTTTGCCGTTTTCTCATCCTATTTTATCTTAACAAGCAGTTTTGTACATTAATTACAGGAGAAAAAAATGTAGATATGCAATCCCATCTTTGTCTGCTTCCTTTTTTGCTTATATAAGATGCATAGCTGTTTTTATAGTAAAAGCAATTGCCTTTAAGTGCTTAGTTTACAGCTACAATCTGATAATATGATAACCACAATGATGATAATCATGATGATTATGATGATGATGATGATACACTATTGCGAATATTAGATCCTATTTTTTCCCCTTCACAGCATAAAAAATGTGTTTTGGGTATTCTGGAGAGTCCTTGGAGGTGTTTAAACGGATATCAAAAGGAAACCCCCATTAATTTCGACTTTCCTCCGGCGCACACATATAGGCGCCGATCCAAGCCAGCAACAATAGTGAGCCATTCTCGACTGGAGCGAGTTAGTCATCAGGTTCAGAGGAGGGGAACTGCTTTCTCACATCACCCCTAGCCAAAACAAATAACACTGTTTGCCTGTCTTTAATGTGACGTTCTTGTAAAAAATGGCAGACAGGTTGAGAGTATCTTGATATTCAAAAGTCTTTGCTTGGTAAGTTGTATTATCTTCTGGAGTGGAACCACAATCTGTGTTAGGAGATACTTACGCGCACGATTATTCCCATGCGCTTGCTTTCGTAGGTGAAAGGGAAAATCTGCAGAATGGTGAAATTGAGGATTTGACCACTAGGGGTCCTCAGCTGCATAGAGGATTGATCTCGTCCCACCAAAGTCAGTCCAACACTCTCTGTCCACTGAACTAGTGACACCTAGCACATGTGAGAGAGAACAACAAGGAGAAAATTAGTTGGCGTTTAATTTTTAAGCTAATTTAGATGTGATAAATTCTTTTTGCTTATAAAAATGGAATTTAAATGTATTCTAAAAATAATTTAATATATAAAACAAACATTTTCAAGAGGAAAAAAACAACTATACTGATTTTCAGCACTAGGTTTAGTGGAGAAAAAATAAAGTTATTTCTAATTTAGCTTAGTTGAATTTAGTATTAAAACTTTAATATTTTAATACTAAAGTTTTAATACTAGTCTGACTTTTAATTTGAAAAGAATCCAGAATTTAGCTGAATTGAGTACAGGACAAAATTTACTTTGCCCCAAAAAACTTTTGTAATAAATGTAGTTTCTTGAAAAGTATTTTTAAATGACTTTAAGTCTGATTTGTAAAAAAATTGGTCGTAAAACTTGAAACTAGAAAACATGTTCTTAAAATGTAGAAAAAATATTTACATTCTTTAATTGAGTCGAAATAAAATATACTTTAGCCTGAATTCAGAATATTTTCAATTTAGAATTATTTTGAGGGGAAACTATTCTGAATCTCTCGAGAAAAAATGAGATTCACTTAAAATTAAATTTGAACTAAATGTAATCTAAATCAGTTTTTTAATGAAACAAATCTGATTTTTCTTTAACTGTAATATTATTATAATTTAATTTTATTAAAAAATGTTAAGTCTTAGTTCTCTGGGTAGGTCTGATCTTGCGGCTTCTGTAATACTAAATTTTTAAATGTATATATATATATATATATATATAATAATATATATATATATATATATATTATATATATATATATATATATATATATCTTATATATATATATATATATATATATACACAACACCACACACACACACACACACACACAGTAAAAGCCTAAATGTACATTCCTCTGAACATTAACTGTCCAATATTACGCTGGGATGTAAAAAATTCTAAACTTAAGAACATTCCTTATCTATTGTAAGTAAACACTGCAGTTGTTGGGGTGGATTTGTACCGAATGGTCAGCCGGCATTTCAGTGTACCGGTGAAGATAAGACAAACCAGATGACATCCATTAGTGTAATGCTAAAGGGGTTGGGAGGAGGGGGGGGGGGAAGGAGAGGGGGGGGGATTTCTGGAGGCAGAAGTTATTGGCCAATAACTTCCAGACCAGAGGTTAGAGGGAGATCAAAAACCTTATTTCTTATGCCCTTTGCGCCTAGCTGCTAATGACATATCTCACAGTATCCAGATGGACTAAAGAGAGGCTAAAAGTAAGCAGGCTCCACCGCTAGACCACAGCCACCACAGTCAACAAATGAGGCCTGACCCTACTGCTTTGCTTTGACCACTGGGTACGTCATGTTTTTTTCAGTAAGAGGTTACAGCATGGCGGAGGTTGATGCAGTTACCTATGAATAGATAAATAGGCCATCTCCGTTTTCTTGCACCAACAGAACATCTGTGTTTTCAAATAAACTGTTTGTGAGATCACGGGGAAGAAATTATAACTATAAACAGTTTGGATATTTGGAAGCTCGGTTTGCCTTAGATAGTCATCATTTCTGTTCAAGTGACAAGAGGTAGACGTATGTGGGGCTAGGTTTAGTCATAGTCTGGTACTCGTAGTGAAAGTGAGTGTGTGTGTGTGTGTGTGTGTGTGTGTGGGTGGGTGTGTAGGCTCAATCTGCGTCACCACCAACCCACACTTCCCTACTGACCTTGACTTAATCCCAGTAACCACAAAAGGCCACATATGTTAAGCTAATCAGCAAAGTTGTACGCCATCTTATGGGAAAGTTTTCAGGCTCAGATAGTAACGTTGTATGTTACTGTTTCCCTCGTTTGATTAATTTAACGAGTTTTCCCCACACTGCACAACCCTTTCAATACAAGTAGCCTTAAAATACAAAAAGTGGCAATGTTTATACATCAAAGATACCTCGTCAGGACTGGAAGCTTGATACACCCTGCACGTGTCCTCGTAATGTTGCTCGGCCTCGGCCTGCTCAGTCACGCCGTTCCCTTCGTACACCGGGGTCACGTTGTGCACCAGTGCGATGGCCTTCACCGCTTCGTGCACTCTGCTACTGATAGTCTTTCTCACCTTAGCCGTAGGTGGTGCTCTGGAGGCTTGCTGGTCGTGTGGAGGCTAGAAAAAAAGGGAGGATGTTATTATAATTTCAAAGCAGGACTGTTTAGGGTAAAAGAAAAGATAGTTATATAAAAAAGAAATTAATTAAAAAAAATAAAAGGTTAACCAATTTACAAGGCAATAGCAAGTCTAGGTGATGATAATGATGATGATAAAAATGATCATTTCTATGCAAATTTTCACTTAAATAAAAAAATGAAATAATCAAAGCAAACTAGACTTAGACAGGCAGGCAGACAGATAAATAGACAGACACGTAGATAGACAGACAGATGTATGGAGGCTAGAAAATGGGGGATGTTATTATAATTTCAATGCCTTCAATTTAAATGTTATTATAAAATTCAATAGCAAGTCTAGATGATGATGATGACGATAATAATGATGATGATCATTTCTCAGCATATCTTCACTTAATTAGAAAATTAAATTGTCCAAACAAACTAAACGTATTGAACTAATGAGGCTAAATCTTCTTTCGCTAACCCCACTGACAACATGTCAACTAAATGCTTCTATAGTCCTTGGAGACAAGTTATAAAAGTTCCCAGATGTATCAAAAAAAAAAAAAGTTGAAACAATAAGCTTTAACATTTTGCGGGCTATTTTTGGGGCAGTATATTTAGGGGGTTAATGGCAGCGTTATTAAATTAGCCACTAAGAGGCAGAGAACAAGCAAATCCTGTTTCCTGCTCTAATGACTTCAGATGTCAAAGGGACAAAGCATGTCCTTAAGGGGTTATGAGGCACATGCTGAAGGACCGGCCATATGTGATACGCTTTTCTTTAGACTTAACAGCCCTTTTTTTCGTCATTATGGAAGTTCCTGGAAACTTGAACTTACGACAACAGATAAATCAAGGCATATTAGGAGCGCGAGCTTGGGCAGTTTACTAGAATACAGTAACAAAGATTTATATCTGTTTTTTTTAATAAATAGACTTTACAGCTTGAACCCAATCTGAACTATTCAGATTAAATGTAATGATTATTATTTCGGCTGACCACAACGATCGTTTAGTCACCTGAGTGTAGGCGCTGAACACATGACTCTGCACTTCATCCATGGAATCCATTCCATACGCCACGGTGCCGAGATGAAGACGTCTGAACACCATTTCGTTCTGGGTGAGAGTCCCTGCCGAAATCAAACATTCCATCAATCAGATTAACTATCTGAAATCAGAAAATCCCCAGCAACACGTCATGGCATAAGGATAAATGTTATAGCTGAACTGATTTCTCCACCAAAAACATTAAAGGTACACATGCTCAAAAAACTGCTTTTTAATAACAGTTGAAATATGAAAGTTCTAATAACTTGATGTTTTGTTATAAAATATAAATCACAGCTCTACTATAATAATCAATTTCTCAATGCTGATTGGTCATCAGCTTTTGATAGAGGCAAATCGCAGGTTAACTTTATGTTGCTTAAGGTCACCAGCTCTTTTCATCCCAATAGGTGTGAACACCGCAGTCAGCAGTATGGATACAGTAGCAGTTTACTCAGGGACTTACATCACACATACTGTGCATAAATAAATACATAAATAAAAATGCAGATGTATTTTTGTAAAGAGATCTCTAGCAGAAAGACAGATAAACAGGCAGAGAGTCAGACAGACTGGCAGACAGACAAATAGATAGATAACCAGGCAGACAGACAGACAGCTAGATAGTGACGGATAGAAAAATAAACAAAAAAGTATCCAGTCCTGATAGGAAAAAAAGATAAACAGATAAACAGGAAGATGTTTAGATAAAGAGGCAGACAGTCAGATAGATAGACAGATAGACAAAAAGACAGACAGATGGACAGAGAGACAGATAGATAGACAGACAGAGAGACAGACAGATAGACAGAGAGACAGATAGATAGACAGACGGACAGACAGAAAGACAGCTAGATGGACAGACGGACAGACAGAAAGACAGATAAATCGACAGATGGACAGAGAGACAGATAGATAGACAGATAGACAGATAGATAGACAGACAGACAGATAGATAGACAGAGATAGACATATAGATAGACAGACAGACAGATAGATAGAGAGACAGACAGACAGACAGACAGATAGACTGACAGATAGAAACAAAAAAAAAGTATCCAGTCCTGAAGGGAGAGAATAAGAAACAGAAAACTGGCAAAGATTTAAGAGCTGTCAAGGAAACGAAACAAGTGAAAGTTACACAAGGGAAATGTTGTAAATGCTTAGATTATTGCATGTCTTCACTATTAACATCTATTTTATCACTTCATGTATAAAACCTGGGATGAATAAATTCATTTTGTTTTACTTGTTACAGTCTTTCCTATTACACTAAAAAGTAAACTTTAACCAACTTTAGCAGAGGAAGTACGAAGTTTGAAAATAACGGTGGGTCTGGTCGGCCTCCTGGTCCCACCATTGAGTGGGTTTCAAATCACAAAATCAGAACATAAACTGCCGGCTTAGGAATGCCAGAAAAGCTTAGTACGTGTTTCCTGACACCTCAGCAGATTGCGTGCTACTTAACAGAGTTTCACCCGGGCGTGAGTCACACTTCCGTTGTCCACTACTTTACAGCTCTTTCTTTCTTTCCCTTTACGTAGAAAGCATCCATCATTGTGTCATAAATCAGAAGGGGAGATTTTAACAGGAGAGGTGGTGGGGGAAAAAAAAATACTCAAAAGTTCGAGTTGGCTTTAAATTCTGATAAGTGACACGTCTTTGCCGAGAGCACGCCACCTAAGCTTCGGTGAAAAGATCTGAACTAAACCTTCAGCTACTGTCTACTATCTTTAAAAGTCACTTCAGCGCTATCGGCTTTCACGCCGAACCACACACTGCTTTTATTTCAGTCCTACAAATGAGACACTCACACAGGCGCTGGATTACAGAGCAGAAATATAGCTTCAGAACTTGGATACATGATGTGTCGCTTTGCGAAAATAAACTAAACGATCAAACATTTCTAGTGTAAAAGTCTTTTACTTTAAAAACAATTGGAAACGATGGATTTTCTTTCCTCATATTATTCATTTTTAATAATTAGGGCTAAACAATATTAAAGATAAATGCGATATTGAATATAATATTATAATATAATGTTATTAAGCATCTGTGTTTGTAAGTTTTATCGCTGATAAAAAAAAAAAATTGTGCTTGGTTTTGCGGATTTGTAGTATTTCCCGTTTGTGTTGCCACTCGAGATTTACATGTTCTACACAAAACCTCAGTCTGCACGCGGTCGTCTCTTTTAAAACCCAAATACTGGCAGATCTTTGAGGTGCTTTTTTCGTTCTGTCACTAAATCAGCAGCAGCAGCATGAAATGGCTCGTCTTATGAAGATTATCTCGCTCATAAAGCTTTGCGGCTTTGTTTTATATATATATATATATATATATATATATATATATATATATATATATATAGAGGGAAAATTATTTATAAGGTTTCTTCAATGTCTACATTTCAGTAAATTCCCTTTAATTATAAATTAAAATTAGTATCATTTATTAATTATTTATAGCCCTATCCGGACAGGACTAGTTAAAAATTTGGAATTTTATGAGAGGTCGTGTTAGAAAAACAGAAACAAGGCTGGGATTAAAAGCTCAACGTACGTCTGTAGAAGTCAAATTTCTCTAATGTCCCCGTGGAAAACTAGTCCCGTCTGAATGAGGCTTTAGATTCCTCTGCTTAGCTGAGGAGATGAACATTTTCGTTCTTACCCGTCTTATCGGTTAGGAGATACGAGATTCGTCCAAGCTGCTCTGGGATGGTGCTGGTTCGAACCACAGTTCCAGGGATTTTCGAATCTTTCTTAATCATCCAGCTGAACACCATCTTGCCCATGTCGAGGTTCACACGCAAACTGAGGGAAAAAATGAGACGCCATGGAACATTTTATAGAAACGCCACTTTTGAAATTTGCTGTAGTATTGATTTTTTTGTGGCCTTGAGCTTTTAAACTATATAAACTTTATAAGTTTCATTCTTTTAATGTTATAATTTGATTTTTATTCAAAAAGAACAATGCTGTATGATGTTCGCTGGAATTGTCATGTACATTTCTGGCATCTGGCAACCGCCCTTATCCAAAGCAACTTAACCATTTTTCATTACATTGGAGCAGTTATTTTATAGCATTGTCAGCTTGACGGTGCTGGGAGTTGACCACCGATCTTCCTAAACACCTAGAGCCTTGAGCTACTATATTCCAAATGTTAACTCGATAAATAAACAGATAAATTTGCTTTAGAATTATTAAGAGAAGAAAATCAAGGTAGGCATCTACCAAAACACGGCAATGCTTCGTGATTGTGTGTGTCATTCCTGCACAGGGGCAGTACTGTTCCCAGTTGTAGTGTACATGAATCCTCTGAAACATATGTAGATGCTGGACTTTGCCTTCACTTTAAAAACAGCTTACATTCAAAACAATTGCTACTTTTTTTTCACCTAAAATTTTACCGTGACAAATTTACATTTATATAGAAACAAAACAAGGAATTTTTCACTGGCAACAACACGAAAGCAAGAAGAGCCTGTGAACTTCTGTGAAACAAGCCCTACCTGATGGGTACTATGTTGGAAAAAAGCAACAGGAAGCGGAAGATCTGCAGGTACCAACGACCGGCAAAGTGCTGCAGGGCTACCATGACCAGAGAGACCACCACCAGGGCTCCAAACAGAATCTTGGTCAAGCAGTTTACCTCCAGGTCAAAAAGGCCAATCTACAGGACCAAAGAGGAATAAATTTCACATGCGTTTAGACAAAAAGCACCGCTAAGGAATAATAGATCCTGACAATACACAATAGGGCACGGTTCGGTTTGATGGTGATATTTCCAAGCGAATAAAATATTGGGAAATTTTGTGAAATGTTTAACTAAAAACTAAACCCAGCATTATGTAATGTGGAGTATCAATACTGCATGTCCACGTGTGTGAGCTTTTACTGTACCACTACCCAACCACCTGCTAACCAATCGGGTTGCGGAATCTTACTGTTGTACTCATCATCATCATCATATTATTATTATTATTATTATTATTAGGGAAATAAGCACCAAAGGTTACTCTCGTTCCCTAGCAATAGTGAGTCTATGGCAGCCAATGGAACTATCTAGTACATAGCTGTGAAATTTGGCACCCTGATTAAGACGGGTCTATGAAACATTCTGACCAAATTTGGAGCAAGAGTTGTTAAACAAAAGTAACAAAATCAAAAGATGTTACGGCTTTTCTTTTTTCGACTGCTTTGGCAACACCTGCAGAACATCTGTATAAGTGTAACTCATAGAGTGCCCCACGATGCTGCCTAAAGATTTTACATTATTCATAGTAGTTTTAATATGGTTCTATTACATTAATAGGTTATTATTATTATTAAAATATGTTGTGTTAGTGGATCGATATTGAAACCTTTACTATCGATACATATTTAATTGACTTTTCAAACTGATTTACGTTTACTTATTTAATGAAAACCCTCAGTATGTGTGTAACGACTTCCTCCTCGGCTCCTGTAGTTGTCGCTGACACATATGGACTTTGTCTCAGAAGCAAGCATGGCAAAAAAAATAAGGACGTCTCTGGCTTTGTATTTTTTTTTTTAATATTGCAATATGTATTGTATTTGTAACATATAGTGATATTTTGTATTTTGACCCATGTACCGTGATCTGCATCATATCAGAAGACCTTTACCAATACACGGCCCTAATTATTATTTATACATTCTAAAATAAGCAAAAAATTCCAAATGTTCAAGCTGTACCTTATTTCGTGGATTCGATGTGTTCATAACACTGCGAAGTTCTTTGCCGGTATAGATCACAACCCCTATCACTGTACCTGTAGTTAGAGATAAGGAGACAGTGGAACACACATATGTACACTTCTGGCAGCCACCCTTATATAGAGTGAGTTACATTTATCTTATTTATCCAACTGAGCAGTTGGGGGTTAAGGGCCTTGCTCAGGGGCCCATCAGTGGCAGCCTGAGGGTGCTGGGAATTGAACCAACAATCTTTCATTCAACAGTCCAACGTCTTAACCACCGAGCTACCACGACCCCCACTGACTAAACAAACACACACACAGTGTAACAGCTTTGTATACCTGAAGCAACAACAGTGCTGGCCCACAGCGTATTCTCAATGCTAAGGCTCTCGTTAATGGGAGGGTCTCCATCCTCCTTAAAACAGCAGCATGACAAGTGTTTGGTTAGTTTCTGTGTTTCATTTAACATCAAGAATACATTCCCCTCACATGGGCGCTTCAGTACTCACCCTGGTAAAGGTACCGATGAAGTTATGGATGTCGATATTGGGTTCCTCTGCGTACACAAACGACCTGATCTGTAGAAGGTCCTGAAAAAAAAAAAAAAAGCACATGACGTTCGTTGAATTCCACTGGACGTGTGCAATCTTTAAAACTCGGTATAATTTAGTGCATAACTCACTGCTGCAGTGGGAAGTCTTTGTGTGCAGGCCACCGGGAGGCGTAGTTTCCAGTCCGTTTCTCCATCCAGCTGGTCAGTTCTCAAAAAGCATGAGCCTTAAGAGAAACAGCAGATTCAACATGAACATACAGCAGCGTTGAAAGTGAATCACTCATTTAGTTAACGTCTCTGGATGCTAGTTTCTGTGAAGCATTTAATCCGGAATTTTCGGCCTCTAGAGGGCGCTTTGGTGCATAATTCCTTTTTCCGACAAGAACTGTGGAAATTTTGATTATCGTTTATTTGACAGGCAATTTTTTGACAACAGGTAAAAAAAAAAACGTATTTTTATCATCATCATCATCATCATACAGCTTTGCTTTACTTTGCTTTTTTACGTTTTCTTTAAACATTATTAAATGCTTTTTTTTTTTTAGAACCAAACGCCTCCACTAATCTAACTGAAAGTTTATATACCTCCCTGCCCCCATTTTCACCAATGTGTCATCCTGCTGGGGCTTTGGAACCCTAGGCTCTAATAGTCTACATCTGCAGGGCAGATAACAATGCAGCCCCTTCCCGTAAAGGCAACACATCGAGAAGGCACACTTTAACCCCCACCTTTGTAGAAAAATCTTCAGATTTCGGTCATGGACTCTCTGACTCACTGAATGTGTAGCCTTACAGACTAGTTAAAAAAATTTTTTATATATAAAAAAAAAATTGCTATTACTTTAAATGTTTTATTAACTTCTAGTTAAAGGTTACACCTTTTGACCCTTTCAAACCCAGACTGTTAAAGCAGATGACCTTGCAGTTGAACAATTTAGAAATAACACCACTCTGCCTAGCATGCGACAAATTTCAATCTCGCATTCATTTGTTTATTCAGATGATACCCTGTCCTTCTGCCCTTTGCATTTGTTTGTTTTGTGTATTCCTTCGATTTTCTGCGTTGCTTTGCATGTCTTGATTTTCCTCGCCAACTGCCTTGGCCATTTGATAAACAAAAAAAAAAATCTCAGTCAAGATGAGATTTGATTATTTCACGCCATAACAAGCTGAGCAGGCAAAAGCTTTTTAAAACCAAGATTCAAAATCCATAGTGTGACAAGGCCAGGTGACAAGCTGCAGACGTGAAATGGCCGCCTGTGCGTCTTTGTAACTAAGCCGTCTTTGAAGCTTCCTTTCTAAAGACAAGACTGGGATGAGGTTGCAGATGTTTACCGTTCTTTTCAGAGGTCCGTAGGAAGATCATGTCAGCCGGAACACGCTGGTTCTAGAGTAGAGTGGGAAAGAAAGGGCGGGGGGTTATTAAAAATCTTAGGGATCCTATTAACTGTAGTTTGTTTGTTTTTCTTATACATAATTTTGCCCTGACTAATTTATTTCACATAACAGATTTTGACATATAGTCCAAATTCTATCATATGAACCATCTTAAACTTAAACTTAATCCTGGATGACCTGTGACTGTCTTTTGCCCGCAATTCTTAATAAAATTCCTTACGTTCAGCATGTTCTAGATTGTCGAATTGCATATTTGACCCCTTTCTAACAGAGGCTATACGATTTTAAAGTTCATCTTTTGACATTGAGGACAACTGAGGGACTCACAACGGAGGGTAAACTTTTAGATAAATGAATATTTTTGTAAATGGATCAAAAAATATTAACGTTTCGCGGATCACAAAATCACAACTGAGCGATTTTATTAGCTGCCTCGAAACTAACCAGGCTAAACTGCTAAAACTACACATTATAACGTACGCCAAGCTAGTTTGTTACGCTACAATAGAAATACGGGGTCAGTCAGATTTATAAAAAATCTTCCATGTATCAAAAAATTACAATATTGATTTTAATGATGTAGATTAGATGATGTTCTTGTGGTACTTACATAAATCTCACAAATAAAGATAGATCACTTAAATTGAAGTATGTGTTTGTATGTACATATGGCCAGGCGTATTTTTAGCATGTTAAATGGTTAGTGATGTAAACAAACTATTAAAAAATTATTATTTTTTTTTTAAATTGGCATGGCTACAATGCAAAATATCAAAATTTACTTCAACTTTATAACAATACCAAAGTTAGCATCTCCGCAGAAAATCACCAGCTTCATAGGTTTACCCCTGAGGTCAGGTTAGACCCTGTTTTATTTGAAGGCTTCGAATACACACCCTCAAATCATGTCAATCGTACGAAAATCACTTTTCCTAATGTTACTCAGTTCAGCCGAGTAGAACCGGTGTTTGCACTGTAATCGATTGAGTTTGACAAGAATTGTAGCATAAAAACATACGATACGTGGGATTATATATGCGTCATTTCGGATGAGACAGCTGTCCGATCGTAAACAGCCCAGGTGCCCTCCGAAACGCATTCTAAATAAAAATGAATCCGATAGCTCAAACAAATCACCCGAGGAGGTGGTCGAAACTAGACTAAACCAAATACATTTGTCTTTCAGCCACATCCTAAGCGTTTGTCTTTCCACATTAAAGTACTATGCTCACTTTAACACGGTATACCGATGGAGGTGAGTGTGTCTCTTTATTAAATAAATGATGCATTCGTCACCCCTTCGAAACAGAATAGCCCGTCTTCTTCTGTAAAAGAAGCCAAAATGATATTTTCCCAGCAGTGTTAACAGAGCTTCTATCCACGGATCTCTCTGGGTCCTTGAAGTTGAATACTGCACACAGCGAAAATGCTGCACATAATAATAGTTGCCTTTTGGTTAGTAAGCGTTGTTGCAAGCTTTCGCTTTTACTTTTCGGCTGCGTTCACAAACGCAAATAGAGCAAAATAACTGAAGGTGTAAAAATTTGAGTTCAGCGGAAATATGTATATGTAAGCGCTTCGACAACTCAAGTAAAAGTTAAACAAATAAAGTAAAAGTACAAATAAAGTAAAAGTAAAAATTAGTAATTTAGATAGCTATCATAAAAATACATGAGGTGACCAGGTGTAAATAGGCCCTAAATGTCCAAATGTAGCACGTCATGTTTGCACCATCAACAAAAAGCCACCAAGTAAAAGATATTATTGGTGTCTGCTTTTGCTACAATTTTGCATGGTTTATTTCTCTGCAACTAATCCACAAATCACGTGTTCCAAACTGTAGTGCAGTCAACTATTATCCCTACTTGACATCCTGACATACACATCCTGTCATGTGACTATTGCAGATACACACATTGCAATCTTGATGCTGAAACGATATTTTGTGTAGCGCTAATGTTTACTTATACCTGCTAGTTCCTGTGTTTGAAAAGATCTATCATTAATCCAGTCTTACTGACAGCCCCATTGCACCTCAGGCCGTGTGTGGTGGGGTTCATAGGCATGTGCTGTAGTAACAACACTACCAAGTTTGAACCTAGCTACATGTATCGAGAAATCGTCGTTGCAACACGAAATCGTTTCCTGGTTGTTATACGCACTTCACAACAATAACGATCTGAATTTGAACCATGATATGATCCTAATATTGATCCAATCGGCAATTTTACAGTTGTATTATGCATTCAGGGTGAATTTAGAGCGAAGCGCTCAGAAACTGCGCTAAGTTAATAGCTGAATATTTTTAGATTGCGAGACAGAAATTTCCAACCACATCTCCTTACAAAAAGCCGCAGACCGCATGACAAAAAGACAAGCGCTTAACAAAAGGCGACGCACAATACCAGCGAGGACTGACAAAGGATTGCTAATAAAGTAACCAGTGGCCTCAGGCTACGTGAGTTAGTTGCTTAAATAACTCAATAAAGACATGAATATTGATTGAGGATATAATACCGTTGACATAAAATATTTACACATTTGGAAGTAATGATTAGTTTCATTATACAAGTTTAAAAAAATAAATAAATAAAAGTTTTACAGCAATATTTGGCTCGAGAGTCGAGTTACAAATCTTAGGAAAACAGCTTAGGCATTCATTAGGGTAAGACAAGATCTCAAACCTTTACAAAGACAGGGCTGATTAACACCAACCTTTTCAACGATGATAAGATCTCCGACCTGGATGCCACTACTTTTCACCTTCATGGTTCCTGGAACAAGAAAATTAAAAAAAAAGGATTAGTAACAGCAACGAGCTACTTCAGTCTCTGTGGATGGAGACGGTGGAAAATATTACTGTGCGTTAATGTAAAATGCCATGTCGTGTACCTTTAATAGAACCGCAACTTAGACAGAATCATGAAACATATTTACAGATGTGTGTTAGAATGATTTTCGGGTTTTTATTCGATGCTGTTTTTGTGATTAATGTCGTAGCGATTACACGTATGGATATTCATGAGTACATATTCAGTTTCACTTAAAGAGTTTCTGTTGAGATTTTCCAGACCGTCAGGTTTCCGTTTACTTCTCAACAATACCCTCCTATGAGTCTTTACAAGAGTTCTGGAAGTGGGCAGAACGCTCTCTCGCTCCGCTCCGAATTAATGACGGAAAATTGTTTGGAAAAGGTCAGCGACCTTTAACCTGTGGAGGGACCTCATACGAAGCATATGCAAGACATTAGCATGTACACATAAACGGGTTAAGTGCATTGAGGGGATCCAATAAGGTCATTGTATTCTGCTGTGATGCAGAAATTCAGGTTGAACTTAAAAAAAAAAATGTGTGTATTTGTTTTCACCAGTATTTGTTTTAAAAGTTGTGGTTCTATTTTAAATAATAACCATTGTTAATTTATTGGATATGCCTCCATCCATCCATCCACCCATCTATCCATTGTCTATACCAGTTTATTCTTAATCAGGGTCACAGGGATCTGCTGGAGTCTATCCCAGCTGTCATTGGGTAAAAGGCAGGGGTTACACACTGGACAGTTCGCCAGTCCACAAACAGACAAACAACCACACAGACTTTCACTTACACTTAAAGGCAATTTAAAATCACCAATTAACCTAACATACATGTTTTTGGACTGGGGGAAAAAAATCAGAGTACCCGGAGTAAACCCACGCAAGCATAGGGAAAACATGCAAACGGAGAGGCAACAGTGCTAACCACTAAGTCACCATGCTGCCCCCTATAGATTAAATTCAAGAATTTCCTGTAGTGTAGAATTTTTTTTAGAGGTCTATCTGGAAACAAAGCTGTCATCATGCTCTACTTTCCTCACAGAAGAATGCCGCTTCGTCTGAAATCGCTTGCTCCATACTATACAGTATGTGAAAACGATGATGCTAGTGGAGTATTATATCTAAATTATTGATATGCGAAAAACAGTAAGCGAAAAATTTCACTTGTTTATTATTATCCAAGTTGAAATTTGCGCTGCTGTGACAACGCATGTCACATGACAATAGTACAACACTAACTACTATGACAATAGCAACATGGCGGATGTGGCATGTCCGCATTTTATCCATGCTACATAAAATCTAAACTATACAAAGCACATTTTTTTTTACCTTTGGCAAATTAAATGTAGGACATTCTTAAGTATTATGACATTGTTTGCAAATAAGGATGAGATAAACGCTGGATTTTCTAAATAATATGAAGTTCAGTACAGAATTATTATTAATTAATCACAATTATCTTGAAAGAACATCTTACTTTAAATATCCATGCCAAAAACGCTGATGCTGAACCAAAATATGATTAGTTCTTTTACATGCAATCAGAAGTCAATCAAGCTAGTTAAGACCTTCTGCCGGTAGTATGAAGTTCTGCTACAAAGGCCTATTGGCCAATTAATGAGACTTGAGTTATTGTTAATAAAACTTTTTTTGATTTATACCACAACGATAACATATCACTGAGCATCAGCTGAAATGTGATACCGATCTGATAAAAACATCCAGAAACAACTCCAGAGTGTACAATATGTCACTCCCTTTTCTTGCCATGACCCTGTGTTTTAGCAGCGCCCCACATGCTAACGGCAGTCATACTAGTCAAGGGTCATTTGAGTGAAACTGGTAGCAGACGTGGCAGGAAGAAAAGTTTGTTTCTCCGGCTATGGGTGGAATCGCATAATGTTTTACCATGCAAGTCGTGTTAACGAAATATTCCAATTTGGTGCCAAAACCCAGTATGGCCAGTACATCACAGGGCCACTCACACTCACTCCTATGGGCAATTTAGAATCACCAATTAACCTAACAGTGGAAGGAAACCGGATTAACCGGAGTAAACCCACACAAGCACACAGGAAAAACCCCTGCCCGGGAATCAAACCCAGCTGTGACGCAACAGCGCTAACCACTAAACCACCAAAATAAATCATTAAATTAAAACAGTATAGTAACCTCCATTCAAATCCTGTCAGCAGCAAAAAGTGCTTAGCGTGCACTGGCAAATGCCGACACACGCCCTTACATGCTAATAGATGTGAATTCACAACAAGCTAACTATTCTTTCAGACCAACACAGCGAGCCAAGTATTATCCAGCTGCATGGAGTTGCAGTCGAAACAACAGCTCACCTCTTGTACAGAGCTTGCTATAAATCTGTGAATTGACCTCTTTGTCCCGCAGCAAACAGCGAATTTCTTCCACTGCTTCTCTTGTTATTGTGATGATCAGAACAAAGCCCTGTAACGAAAAAAGGATATGTATCAACTAGCTGTAGGAAAGAAAAGACAGAAAACCAATGACAGAAACGATCTCGATCACCAGCGGAACCCAGTACGTGTACAGAGCGCCGAGTCGGAGCTCATCCACAAACTGGGAGCAGGCAAGAAGTAGAAAGTACAGATTGGAGAAGTACTTGAATTGGTTAAACAGCACCTGTCAACAAAATAGGACATGTATTTATGTATTTAAGTTACACTGTTCTGTTTCTTATAAGAACATCGAATGTGATTAATCAGAAAAATATTTATGCTACAGTTTAATACGACTACTACTATTACCACTATTAATAATAATAATTCTTTTTTTATTTTTATTTTTACTATTATTATTATTATAGTTGTAATAGTAGTAGTTAGGGTATGAAGGGGGAAGTGGTAGCTTAACGTTTAAGGTGTTGGACTGCTAACTGGAAAATCAGGGTTTGATTTCCAGCACCACCAAGCCGCCATCGCTGGGCCCAGTCGCTCTGGATAAGGGGCCCCTGCCAAATGCTGTTTTGTGTATCCGAAAACGTTTTATTAAAAACTTCCATAACATCTTGGGGGAAACTGTAAATATTGTGACTGGAAAAATTAATGACAGGAATTTGTGGTAATTCATTTCATTTATTTAGACATTGTAGGAAACTGACATAAACTGTATATAATAACAAATCGTCATAAAAATATAAAAGCATTTTTTGGGGGGTTATAAGCTGAAATGCATTTTCCAGGGCCTGGAAAGAAGTTGGTGGTGGTGGTGGTCCTCCCTCCTAAGTGACTCAGGGAGATTTTATACGTATATGGTAGAAGGGCCTTTTTTTAGACAGTCTCACTTAAATGTTTGCTCAGTCAGCTTAATTGTTTGTAGGTTTCTTGCACAGGAGCTTACACACCGCATCAGAACGGTGTTATACGTATATACAAGTTTAAATTACATAAATACTGACCAAGGTAGACATTGTTGAAAAAGGATTTTGTAAATATGAAAATATGGGTGTGTGTTGTGTATGAATACACAGTGCATGTGTGAAGGTGTGGCCTCAGTCACCCTGCAATACTTGTGTCCTTGCATGTGATTGAGGAATGTGCAGGCTAGAAGTTCAACTTACCATGCATTAAATCTGGCTGTTTTAACCATAATTAGGGTGCAAATACAATTATATTTCCTGTTATAGGCTAATTTGCAATTTTGTTTCTTCCCTTGGAAAATTTCCAGCCTTGAATATTCCTGGAATTCTGCAACCCTAGTAGTAGTAGTAGTAGTAGTAGTAGTTAGGGGTGGGAATCTTTAGGAACTTTTCAATCCGATCCGAACCTCTGCTGTGTAAATACATGATTTTTAATTTTTACATCTTAACCAGAATTAGAGTTACTATGCTTTTTGTTTACAGTTGGAATTTCTGTATGACGATATCATCCATCTTAAAAAAGATGATTTGGTTTCATAAATGTTCTTTTATTACCAGCGTTATTATGTTATGTTCAGGATGAATTACTCTGCCTAAAACATAGAAACCTCAGATGGCAAAAAAAACAAAACAATTATGACGAACACTTAAATAACGCTGTAAGGGAACACCGTACCTCAACGCAAGCACCTGCAACAGTGTGCGAAACCCTGTGTTATCCACACGAATCTTTGACAATAAAACCCGCCATCGACCGAGTAACTCGTTTCGCCATTTCAGAATTCCGCTGAAAGCTTTACTACTTGTTTGAAAGTCATTTAAATTAAACTGGTAGCGGACGCGACAGGAAGAGAGTAAAGCTCTGAATTAAATTGCATAATATGTTTCTCCATGTTAGTCGTGTTCCCGAATTATTCGAATTTGGTGCCATAACCTTTGCACAAATCATGGCTCTTACAAACGATACCTTTGTCCACACAAAATTCAAAGACCTTAGTTTGTCTAGCTTTGTCCAAATTAAGGCGAAATCGCCATAATATTTACTTGCGCCTATTAGTGCTAATTATTTTTCATTTTCTTTCTTGTGCAGGCGCAGAACTGCACTGTTGCAATCTAATTTAAATGCATACTTGATTCTGAGCTTTAAAGAATCGATTCAGAATCGTGACGCATCGATGAATCTATTTTTTTCCCCCCACCACTAGTAGTAGTAGTAGTAGTAGTATAGTCAGGTTGCGTACATATCAACAGAAATGATCAAATTGAAATGACACACTGATATAATTGACTCGCCACTTTACAGGATTACCTCATCACCTGCTCATTAGTAAAATGATCCAATTTTACTGAAAACATTCACCCTCACACTCTCAGAAAGAGGAGGAAATAGGATATAGATGCCTTCGACCACATTATAGCTGTTGGTCCAACGACCGACTGGGTTTTTCACGCTTAACACACTCTACGGATCATGCAGAATTTGCTGGTGCAACTGGTGTGAGGCTGACGGGAAAGCTACGGTAACTCAAGAGTGCTGTATTGAGCATAAACATCACATCACACACACACACATCATGGTGTGCAGGACGACAACAACAGGAATCTGAGGTTATCCGAATTTTCGGTGAGACTGTATACACGATCAGGCGTATTGCGTGTTGCCAAAAAAGTGGCCAGTGAGAGTATATAAAGATATATATATATATATATATGTATATAATATCTGTATGTATTATATTAATCAAAATATCATAACAATCCTCATCCCTAAAGAAATTATCTATAATATCTCCACCATCACGGTCTCAGAGAATTCCTACATTCCGAAGTACAATAGGTATCCAGGTTAAATTGCTATGAAAATATTTTAAGCCATCTGGGCCATGTAAGAAATCACTGAGATTAGCTTGGGTGAGGACCAAATGGAAAACATATCATGTGTCGCCAGCGACATGTCTGTAGGAATTGGTTGCCAAGCGCAAAGCAAACCCTAATGGTGAACTTTATGGCTCTACCCAGCAAAAGGTGAAAAATTAATTTTTGGTTGTTGATGCATTCTTCGGGTAGCGCTTCCCCTCTTCTCAGGGTGGGGCCTAGCCGTTCGGCGGGCGAAACTCCCCCGATCCCAGCACCTCGACCATGGCAGCACCTTTAAAAAAAAAAAAAAAAATATATATATATAAGAAGCATTTATTTCAATTTTAATTTCTTTGTATTTACTATTTTATTCATTGTGCTATAAAGCACTAAAGTACACATACTATTAAGTCTTCATCCCTGCCCCCCCTTGCGAGTGCATGGATATAGTGACTACAAAAATGGTGAAGCAATTTGCATTTTAAAAAAAAGCTTTGAATCAAGTTTGAATATTCCCTTCCTTTGTTCTTTTATGAGAAGCGTAGAACGAAAAGTTTCCAAATGAATTCCATGTTTTCAACATAAGCGCTGCGCTGAAAATTCACCTGAAAGCGACTCGTTCCTTGACATCCTTTTTGCTGAATCTGCAAAATGGTGATCATTTCAGTGTGTTCAGTGTTTTTTTTTTTTTATTTTGCGCTACAATAAGCAAAAATGGGGGCAATAGGACATAATAATAACTATAGATTTAATTATACATTTCCATTGATTCCTGTGTACATTTTGCTAAAAGATTTTTTTTTTCCATTTAGCACCAACCTTCCAAAGCTACAAAACATATTTGCATGTTTACTAAAACACAAATTCATCCTATTTAAAAGTTTACACCCTGCTACCTCCTAATGTTGCCTTCTTAAGCACCGTTGAATGGTGCGACTGTTTTGGGAAAAGGGTCAAATATGCAGAAGATGCTTCTTTTTTCTCAAAAATAGCAGCCAGTTTAGCTGCTCCAGACAAATAAGGGACTGATGAAAGGAAGTTGGAGCTCAGTGGTTAAAATGTTGTTTGAAAGATTGGGGGTTCAGTTTCCAGCCTGAGTATGTGAGCGGAGCGGAGTGAAAGCAAAGCGGGGCGGAGGTTGGAGCAGGTTTTTTTTGATGTCGGAGCGCTGTGGTGTTCTGTCGTTCCGATGCGCTCCACTAACACTTAACTAACCTCAACTCGTGTTAACACCCAATAACAGAACTGCATAGAGCTTGAAAGAATTCATGTGTTGCTAAAGTGTTAAACACCACTGACAGAAAACAATTCGTGATACATTTTCTTAAATGTTATCTCACTATCTATCTATCTATCTATCTATCTATCTATCTATCATATCTGTCTGTCTGTCTAAGCAAAGAGCGGGAAATGAAAAATGTGTGATTATAAAATGTGTTGAGCACAGAACAGGGCTGCAAAATATATCAAAATTATCACAATATGCACACTGCAATGGCCTGCGATAGTGAGATGCGAATAGTAAAATATCTTGCACACAGCTATATGTGTATATTATATAGATTAGTTGGGATATGCGTACGCGTGCTTTAATGCAAGTCAATTAACAATCCGCAAATATTTTATTGCAAGCTAATCTTGAAGAGATGAGCCACCCGCAGCTTATGCTAATGATTTAGTGCCAAAAAAAGAAGCACCTCAAAGATATGACAGTATTTGGGTTTTTAAAAGAGATGAAAACATGCAGACTGAAGTTTTAGGTAGCACATGTAAATCTCGCATGAAAACGCAAAGGGCAAACAGTACAAATATTTACAGTCAAAACAAAACCAAGCACAGTTTTTATCAGCTATGCTCGGAAAAAAAAAAAAAAAAAAAACCTCAGACAGGTGAACGTGTTTAAGGAAACATATGTTGCTTATAACGTTTTCAAAAATATCATATTGAATATGATAAAAAAAATCGCATTATTCAGCATGCTATTGCATTTATATTTAATATTGTGCAGCCCTAATTAGCACTGCACCTCCAAGCTGCCAGTGCCGAACCCCTGAGCAAGGCCCTTAACTGCTGCGTTATGTTTAAAAAAAAGAATAAAACCATAACCCACCCTGGATAAGTGTGTCTGCTAAAAGCTAAAACTGTAAATGAAGGACATTTCCGTAACCAAAAAAGCCATTCAACAATGGGATGTACACTTTGAGACTTTACTTTACTATGTAGTTATTTTGTCTGGTGGACTAAATATATACTTATTAGGGCAAGACTAAATAAACATCTAACAACAACTTTCGAAGAGCCCTCTGATTTAGTTTATTCAGTTCATTTCACGGATACGACAAGGGGAGGTGTAAATTTATAAACTCATTTTGCAAAGTAAAGTTAAATGACACTATTGTGGCTTTAGGAACCTCAGCAGGGAGGTGGTTTAATAGCATGCTTTGCAGTGACGCATACAGTCATATGGGCATTGTGAGAGTGACATATCATTAGCTAGCTTCTGTCACCTTATGTGAAGTCTCCCATCAAATAATTAACCCAAAGCTACATGCTGTTTGGAAAAGTCGTATAATATATTAACTTTTACACTTGAGTTACACAATATGTGATGACATTCATTTTCGGTTGCACAATCGGTCTTACTTTGTGACCTCAATGTATTAAGACATTTTTGCATATCAGTCGATGTATTAATTCAATATGTTAATGTAGTCGTTTACAATTACAACTAGATCGGTTATGATCATGGCCCAACCTAGTTATCGGTATTGGTCAAATCTGTGGCACATAAAATAAAACGTGACTACCATGTTAACTTATTCACACTGCAAGAACCTAGTTAAGCTATCGCTTCTACAAACTAAAGAACAATGAAGCTTCACAAGGCTTCCATGTCAACAATGTTATAAACAATGCAATCTCACAACCACCAGCAACAGTCATGACAATGGATTATATATAATGTCTTATACATTAAAAGTCAGGTAGGCCTTATGTTTCATTATTCATGGTCATACGGTCAAAACCATAAAATTATTTGTTCCCTTGCTGATTTTGTATGTTTGCCCACTAACAAAGCAAATATCAGTCTTTAATTTGAATGGTAGGTTTATTCTAACAGTGAAAAACAGAATAACAAAAACACCCGGAAAAACACATTTCAAAAAAAGTTGTAAATTGATTTGCATTTTAATGAGTGAAATAAGTATTTTACCCCTTCACAAATCAAGACTTAGTATTTGGTGGCAAAACCCTTGTTGTTAAATCACAGGGGTCAGACATTTACATTTACAGCACTCGGCAGACGCCCTTATCCAGAGCGACTTACAATATTCCTTGTTATACTGAGCAATTGGGGTTTGAGGGCCTTGCTTAGGGGCCCAACAGTGGTGGCTTGGTGGAGCTGGGAATCGAACCCACAACCGGGTTGGTAATCCAACACCTTAACCTTGAGCCACCACTTCCCCCAGACGTTCCTTGGAGTTGGGCACCGGGTTTGCACACATCTTAATAGGGATTTTGTCCCACTCCTCTTTGCAGATCCTCTCCAAGTTATTTAGGTTTTAAGGCTGAGGTTTGGCAAATCAAACCTTTACCTAAGGCCACTAAGACCTTAATGTGCTTCTTCTTGAGACAATTCATTGCTACCTTGGCCGTGAGTTTCGTGGTCATTATCATACTGGAATACCTATCCACGACCCATTTTCATTGCCCTGGTCGAGGAAAGGAGGTTCTCACACAAGACTTAACGGTGCATAGTCTCGTCTAGCATCACTTTAATGGGGTGATGCCAAAGAGCTTGATTTTAATTTTATAAGACCACAACACTTACATAAAGTTCTTCTCATTCAGATGTTCATTGGAAAACTTCAGACAGGTCTGTACACGTGCTTTCTTGAGCAAGGACACCTTGTGGGCGGTGCAGGATTTAAGTCCTTCACGGCGTAGTGTGTAACCAGTTGTTTTCTTAGTGACTATGGCTATGTAACTTGAGATCTGGGCTGATTCCCCACTGTTCCCATGATCACTGAAACTTCATGAGGTGAGATCTTGCATGGAGCCCCAGCCAGAGGAAAATTGACAGCTTTTTTGTGTTTCTTTCATTTTCGAATAATTGCACCAACAGTCACCTTCTCACCTTCGTCTTGGTCTTGGCCATGGTGGAGACTTTGCTTCTGTGGACAGGTGTCTTTTATACAGCTAACGGGCTGAGATCAGGAGCACTCTTTAAGAGTCCCTTAAAAGAGACTCTTTAAAAGAGTCTATTCAAAAGAGTGCTCCAGATCTCAGATTGTAACCTTCATAAAAAGACACCTGGAATCCAGAAATCCTGCTGATTTATATGGAATTAAATACTTATTTCACTCATTAAAATGCAAATTATATTATACGTTTTTTAAAATGTGTTTTTCTGGATGTTTTTGTTGTTATTCTGTCTCTCACCGTTAGAATTGACCTACCATTAAAATTATAGCCTTTGTCAGAGGGGAAATGGACAAAATCAGCAGGGGATCAAATAATTTTTTGCCCTTACTGTACCATCAGCTGGCGACAGAGTCTAACATTTATCCACAAACCTCCTCCCTTCTCAAACAATCTTCTTGCCTCTAAAACAATCATGTTTAGCACCAGGTTCTGCGTCAGCGCCTGTCTAAATAATAGAAGGCCTTTTCAAACGCGTGCATTTGCCTAGTACATGTCAGAATATAATATAGAGCAAAAGCAAATAATAAGTTAAGTGTTTTGGCCACTTACCAAAGTACCTTCATGGTGATGTGAATATGGCATAAAAAAAAATGATAATGTTCTTCCTCTTTGCATTATGAAGTGCATTATTCTTTCAAATAATTTCCATTGCAAATAGAAAATTATAGTGCATGACTTGGGAGAGATATGGCATGAGCTAATATTTCCATAACATCGTCGCTTCCCTTATGTATGCCTATAGCTAAATTATTCGCAAAACGATGTGTACACAATATATACGACTGGGTATTGTGTATATACACAATATACATTGTGTTGCTATATTGAAATATTATCTGGTATATTATTATTAGAATCTGATTCAGGCCCCAGCAGTGACACACCCAGGCCCATCTGTTCCAGGGTGCTGTATTCTTGGCTAAGCCTGTGCTCTTGACTTTTTCTAACAAGCTGGGATATGCAGAAAAAAAGGAATTTCGCTGCACCCTAAATTTTTCGTTTATTACTTAATTTTTCTTCAGTATGAAAGCTATAGTTATCATGAACAGGGGTATGATGGCCCCAGGGCCTTTTCCCGGGAGCATTAAATAGACCTCATATGGCCAAAAAATGTATAGACAAATACTTCACCAGTGCACACCAATTGGTGTGTCTTTCCCAATTTTTTTGCCATCGAGGTTGGAAGAACACAGCTGTCTAGATAGTACTGGGCGATTCAGGGCTTCACAGAGCGCTGAGTCTGACTTAACCCGATCTTTGGGATAAACTGCCCACCAGACCGTCTTGCCCAATACAAGTGCTTGATCTCACTGATCCAGAAGTGTGGAGGTAAATGGACAAAACACAATTTAACCGCTTGATGTCTTTAACAAAAGAGTTTTAAAGAGGATGCAAATCTAATTTTGAGGGGGTTTGTTTTATATTAAAGGCGGCAAAAAAAAATATACCTGTATTTATATTCATGTGATGTTGCCCCAAATGAACAGCTTTAAATAAAAATAAAATAAAAGTAGCCTTAGAAACATCTAGAAATCCAACAGAATTATAAATCTGGCTGGCTACATTTACATTTAGAGAATTTGGAAGACGTCCTTATCCAGAGCGACTTACATGTATCTCTTTTATACAAGTGAGCAATTGGGGGTTAAGGGCCTTGCTCAGGGGTCCAGATATGGTGGCTTGGTAGTGCTGGAGATCAAACCCCGGTCTTCCAGGTATCAATCCAACACCTTAACCACTGAGCCACCATTTCCGAGGGTTTTCTGTTCAACTGGTAATTTTCTAGATGGTCTCATGTCTGTGTGGGTTTCCCTCAGGTTCTCTGTCTGCCTCCTACTTAGATTAAACTAGCAACGTTGCTTTATGTACATGATTCCTTGTAATGGACCGTTGCCCCATGCTGGGTGTGTCTCGGGTAGATGGTCTCTTACAACCATAACCCAGATTAGCATAAAATGCTTGAAGGTGAGGATGAAGACCAAAAATGACAGAATGAGACAACGTACTGTATTGAATGTACTAGGGTGTGTACACAATATATATATTTGTCTACCGCCCATTATATGTTAAATATTAGACATTGTCAGCAAAAAAATCCATTATATTCGAAGTATAAAAATAAGTGTTTATTATGATAATTCTAATAAAATCTCAAAGCTTCGAATCAGCGACTGCAGAAACAAAAGATAGCACAGGCGATCAAATAGCATTAAAAAAAGCAAATATCACCTATTAAGACGCATACACAGTTACAGATTTAAAACCAAGACAGGCTCAGTTAGTTTATAAAATAAGGCATGCTTTAATTTACAAAAGAAAATTAAATCCTGCCATGTTTTTTCCCCACATTTTTATCGTGACGATAACAAACATGCACCTGCACGTACCAACCAGACCCGGAACAAGGATGTAACGTGCGTTCATTGTGTCGATATATGTCGATTTCCAGAATAAGAAATTGAACGTTTATTTGTGCAAATAAAGAAAAAACCAAGTTAAAATGATTTAAAAAAAAGCAGCCCAGGCGTCTTATTTGCCTGCTAGCACTCGAGCTAACAGGCTAACACCCGGCATCAATAACAAACAATTATATGTATTTAAAGTCGCCATTGAACGCATCTCTTCTCTTACCCGATTTTATGTTTGTTGTCATGGCGTTTTTTATGCCGTACCGGCTGCAAAGGAATATTGTCCGTCAATCCGGCCATTACAGGCTGAAAACGGTGGTGAAATCAGCCCAGGCGTGTCTCCCAGCAGGGGCGGAAGCTAACAGCGGATTGAGCCGTCCGAGCTTTGAGTCTACCGGGCAATAAAGCTTTAACAATGGAGTGCAAATGATTTCTCACACATCAACATCCGCATGCTGATTTTAGAGAAGAAATAAATTCTAGTCAATAATTCTGGGATGTCAAAAGATAAACCCAGTTCAAAAAAAAATAAATAAATAAAATGGTTTTATTCCTTCCTACACACACACTTTCACACGCATCAAGACTCGATTCTGGATTTTTTTTTTATTTTCCAAAATATAAATCAAAGAGGACAAAAAAATAAAAATAAGAAGGGAGCAAACATTTACAAAAAAAAAAACAGGGGCTACAAGAAAACAACCCTTTAAACAGACGCAGTATTTGAAGAATGAAAGACTTTTGAGGGGGGAAAAAAAATAATTTGCAGTAAAAGACAAAAAAAGGCACAACCTGGCAACACACAAAAGGGGGGGGGTGTGTAAATGTACAAGAAGTCTTTTCTGAGGGCACCTTGTTCTATTCCGAGCAAGAGTTGTGCAAAGTGTCCAGTGATACATTCATTGCTAAACAAAACAAAAAGGGGGGGGGGCAAAATAATCAGCAGGTTTTGAAAAGACTAATGATTAACATCACCTTTTAACATCGGAGCAAAAAAAAAAAAAAATAGATATTACACAGCTGTTCAAGTCAGTAGAGTGAGAATAAAGAACAGCATTTAATTGAGGTAGATGTTCAACCCACATAACAGTATACAGATAGTTGGTTTTTTTTTTTAAGAAAGAAAAAAACAAACAAAAATAAAAACAGGGTGGGGTAATAAACAAATGACAAAAGCCATAACAACATGTTTTTGTTGGTTTCCTTGGATACGCCACAAGAAAAGAAAACCTCATTTTAACTGGACATCCAAGTCAATGCATCTTAAAGACAGCAGGAAAAATCTGTGCAGGAGTAAGAGAAAAGAAAAAAAAAAAAAGCAAATAAACAGCTCCCTGGTCAAAAGATGTAGTTAAAATTTTATTCTTGGCCACGTGTATCGAAATAAAGTGCAGGGATTTCAGCGTTGTACTGTTTTTATATAAAGGAATCGTTTGTCCCACTGATGAAAGGAGGGGGAAAAAAAGGCCCAAATGCCACATTAAATGCTTATTGTGGAAACAATACTCTATATCTACATGTAAAAGTATAGTACAGTTTGGTCATAAACGAAGGATCTGCAAAAAGAACCTTCATTATAACATCGTGGTGCTTTTATTCTTTTTTTTTTTTTTTTAATATAAAACAGGCACCACATAGAGGCACTTAAATTACATTTTTGGTAGAGCAGATAGAAGCTACACTGCAGTTCAACAGAATAAGTTAATATGAAATCTAGTCTTCGGTCACTTACGAGAACTTCTAGCAAACTGTTATAGAACTATATTCCAAACTGCCTAGGATTAGTGAAATAATCCAAAGAAGGCAAGTTAAAAATAAAATGGCAGAGATTGTAGCCTACATCGATTTACTAGTGGATCTGGTAAAACTGTGGTTTATACAGCAAACTTACTAGGACAGTTTTGGAAGAAAAGATATATTTTTCAAGTAAAACTTACATTCAACTTCTAGAAAACATTACTGACAAAATACCCGCATATATTATAGAGGAAAAAAAGGAAACAGCATTAACTACAGTAGTTACATCAATTTTTAAGGTTTCAGTTGAAGTCCACAAATCGGTGTTGCTCATATTAGGATGTTTTATACAACTTTGCAAAAGCAACCACAAAAAAAAAATAAAAAAAAGATTTCAAGCAACACAAAAGAACCAAGTTTCATTGTGCCTACTGAAACGTTGTGAGGGAACTGAGACGTTTTAGTTGACTTTGCCCTCCTCCATAAAATGTGAAAACTGTGACTTGACGACACTCTCGGAACCATTCTTTTCCAATTCAGCAACTGTACCCGGAATACCTGAATGCGAGTCCATCTTCATTAAACTTCCTGTGGAGCCAACCAAAGGGCCTCCTGCAAGGCTTCCAGGAAGTGGAATTCCACCATTTTGGATAACGGAAATTTCATTGGCTTTCATGGCCAGCCCGTTTGAGAAAGCAGCGGCATACTGATTCCACACCGACGGGTCAAAGTTCATCGGCGAGGGGATCAGATCTTTCGGGGGCTGCAACATCTCTGGAATCATCTTGGACTCAGCACCCATGGCCATCAATGCCATAGGGTTATCCAAAGACAAACGCTGACCACGCCTTGCTGAATTATTCCACATGTGGGTTCCAACATGGACCTGTGGGGGGGGAAAAAAAATAAAAATTTTTTTTAAATTACTGCTTTTAAATAAATAAGCATGTAAAACTACTGCAATTACAAGTTACCTTCAGGTTTCCTTTCGTTGTAAAAGCTCTACCACAGATGGTACAAGCAAAGGGTTTCTCGCCAGTGTGTGTACGTTCATGAATCTGCAGTGCACTAGCCGAGGAAAAGACCTTGCCACACGCGTTACACAGGTGCTGCTTAGCAGAACGGCGAGGAGCACTTGAGCTGGGCGGCGGAGTGCCTGTTGCCTGCGATGGCTGTAAACCATGCTGAATATTGGCACCAACTGGATTCTCTGAAGGTATTTGCATTTCCAACTTAACCAGGCTTGGGGGCACCCTCAGGAATGGCATATGTCCAGCAGCTGTAAAGCAAAAATACTTCTTTAACAAAGTGATTCACTTTTTTTATTTATTGCATGTATTTTTTTTTTTTAAATTGCATTAAATAAAAGTTGCAGAACATCTACTTACAATAGTCTCCATTGGTGAATGGCAGACCAGGCTCTTCTTTGATGACTTTTGTACTAAAACTGGAAGTCAAATCCAGGGCTCCATTTGTTTCACTAAACTCCTGCGTTCCATCGGCTTCTGCCCTGGCAGGTCCTCCGTTCAAATCTTCTGGGTTTACAGATTCTGGAGATTTTGCCTGTACATTTTCCATCTGTCTGTCAATTGGAGACGAAGAGTGAAACGAAGCAGAATCCGATATCACTGGACTGCGGCCATTCTTGTATTCCAGCTCACCAGCTGTGGACGGTGACTCTTTGGGCCCACTGTCACTCTCTGATGCAGTGCTGCTCTGTCGCTGCAAGTTTAGGGCAGATGTGAGGCTTTTCATATGGTTCTCTAAAGCCGCGATTCCAGTAAACATGGTAGCTGAGCCGTTGAATGACTGATCCGCCTTGGCAGCGTGCACGGGAGTGGGCTCAGAACTGTTTGGATTCTCTTGATTGTCAAAATCCAAATCTTGTTCCTCCATGCTTTCCTCAAGCCCACTTTCGTCAATGTTCTTATCAGCCAAACTCGAATCAATCATTTCAGGGCCCTCATATTGATTCTCAGGCAATGGCGTGTTGGGAATTTGGCCACCCATGTGCATTCGAATATGCTGTTGCAGCACAACAGCATTTGTAAACTTTTTTTGGCAAATTGGGCAGGAGTGTTGCATTTTAAGAGGAGTGTTTGACCTGTGGACACCATAGTGGGCCTTGAGGTTGCCCTTAGTAGAAAAGGCTCTCCCGCATATCTTGCACTTGTAGGGTCGCTCACCAGTGTGTGTGCGGTAATGCATCTTAAGGGAACTTTGACAGCTCAGGATTCTGTGGCAGATCAGGCATTCGTTCGGGTCATTGGTCCTCTTCTCAAGGCCATCTACCATTTGCTGAAGCTTGGCCGTGCCAGACCCATTCTCACCTAAGGCACTGTTACCATTTATTTGATGCAGGCCTCCTAGTGCATCAGGGGAGTCTTTGCTCTGGTCCATGCCTTCATTATTGAACATACCTGATGAAATGGATGCACCATCACTGCCAGATGAGGAGGGTCTTTGTGTGTAGAGTTCTCCAGTCACTGGGACATCAAAGGACGGCTTATACCCCTGAAGCACTGATGAGTGGATACCTGTGGCTGGGAGGCCAAGCACTGGTTTGCTGTCTACAATATTGGATTCCTCAAGGGGCACAGACATGCCGTAGGGAATGCCGTTGTTTGTAGGAACGTTATCTAGATGCTCTGGTACAGGGTGTGGATTCATTTTAATGTGTGGGTACTTTTCTTTGTGCCTCTGAAAATGCACCTTAAGGTTGCCTTTCGTTGTGAAACGGTTTCCACAAATGTTACATTTAAACGGTCTTTCACCAGTGTGTGAGCGTAGATGAATCTGCAAAGCACTGTCATTTCCGAAGGTCTTTCCACAGAACTTGCATTTATGCTTATACATCTGCTCACCGCCGACATTTTTTAATTCTGTTGTTATGCTATGCATCTTGTTTTTGACTTTTTTGGATGGGTCTAGATTTGCAGTAAGGTTGGTGAATGGGCTCTGGAATGCCATAACGGCTGGTGATTGAGGAAGTAAAGCTGGAAGTCTGTTGGTTAAATCCGGGAGCCCTTTGATTGTATCAGCCTTCAGGGAAATAGGGCCAACACTACCAGCCTGTGATGTGGGAATGCCATCAGACTGGGTTAATTTGCCTTGTTTGAGAGTTTCCAAAGACAAACTCTGTGTGCCTGTTCGTTTTCCGATTAGAGCGGCGGCAGCTGAGAGCTGCTGAGAAAGATGTGCACCAAGAGCCTTTAGTGGATCCACGGTGGCGCCCATCGCAGACTGGATGTTCTGAGGAGTCATCATTGCTACTTGAATACGAATCTGTTCAGTCAGCTGAATCTGCTGCAGTTGCTGTTGCTGAAGACTAACAAGTTGCTCGAGGATTATGGGTATTGCATGAACAGCATCTTGTGAGGATGGTGAGGGACACTTCTGGGTCGTCGAACTAGCCGAATGCTGTGTAACAGCTACTCTGGTAGCAGGCATGGCTTCAAGAGTAACATTAGAGTCTTGAAGTTTGGAAGAATTTATGTAGCCAACATCAAGGCTGTTGGACATATCGTCCAGGGATTGTTTCGAGTCAATGTCACCGTTTAGGTTTAACGCATCCTCAGTAGTTTCTGCCGACTCAAAGCTGTGCTTTGACTGAGAATTACTGCTAGACCGTCCATCGCTGTGGTCACTTTGAAATTCAGGAGAGCGTTGGGAGAACTCGAGCTGCATTTCACCCTCCTCCCCGTCCTTCATAATGACTACCTGTTGACTTTTAGTGCAGTTTTTCTCATGTTCGAGAAACTCCATTTCATCAAAGAACTCGGCACAGCATTTTTCACAGACTTTCGTTTCCTCCATTCGGCACCTCTTGATTTCATTTCCGTCCCCCGTTTGGACATCTTGTAGAACCCCTGCAGGAAAAAAATAAACAGCAAAAAAAAAAAAAAAAAAGAGAAAAAAAAAGTTTAAAAATGAATATGGGTAAAAAAATAAAGCATTTACCATAAATAGACGAAGATTCAGGGCTATATTAATAATAATAATGATAATAATAATGATAATAAGTAGCATTTTAAGACAACCATTTAACATCAAAATACTTTGATTACATCACAAGGTTCAGAGAACTCTATGTTTAGATTCAAAATACCATATCTTTAATTTTATATATTATATACTGTTTTTAAAGCAACTCAGATCTGTATAAGGCACCTTTCTATGGTAAGCAGGCTCAGCCACAAACTTTTTCTTTTAATTAAACACAGTTAACTTGTAAATATTTTTAGATCATTTACCATTTTTAACCTTTATATATTTATATATATATACTATATATATATATATTATATATATATATATATATATATAGATATAGGCTAAACTTATTTCCCATAGTTTTTTAGTCAGTTTGTGCCCGAAGTTTGCATTTGCATGAAAAAAGGAAAACCCATTAACATTCCAGCACCAAAAAATAAAAAGATGGTTTATGCCTCCAGCATCCGTATTTATGTCATAAAAAAACAGATACCACACAAGGTGATGTGTTACAAAGGAGTCAGAAATACGACGGCCATGTTTAAGAACCCACGTTAGGAACTGATAAGTTGGGAAAGAAGCACGTCATTGATAAAAGTTCCAAATTTTAATCGTCTTTATTGATAAATTATATTAGCGTACAAAATGGACGTGTCAGATATTATGTATCGTCTGTATAACTAAATATTTAAGGAATTAAGAAAAAATGCTTAAAAATTAATATCGTTCATGCCAAACAACGTAATCTGTTAGCAGGTAAGTTTAAAGATTAAAAAAAAGATACAAAACTCGCCACAAGGGGGCGCGCTGGACAATATTAAGCCTTTTTTTTAGATTACATTTATTCAAAATGAAACAATATTGCAAACGTTACAAAACTTTCCGATGTGTTTAGAGATGAATTATGATTATAAATAGATTTAATCGAAGTTTTAAAAAAAAAATACAACTTTGAGGTCATATTTTGGTAGTCAGTGTCAGAGTCAGTTTAAAGACGCATGTAAAGGGGTCAACCTGGCCAGAGATCATGCAGTGGTGCTACAGTTTACATACAAGAACAGCTATTGACCCCCACCTCCACAAATACTCTCTCGCCCCCATCCCCCAATCTCCATATGAAGCTTAAAGAAACTCATGCATTTTAACTGAGGTGGGGGGTTTATTGCTTTTGTGACCAGTTTGTTCCTGGAATCAAGTTTCGTCCAAAAAAAAAAAAATGTTGATTGCCTTTGTTTTAAAAATCACCACACTTTTAGTTTAATTTTAACAAAAAAAAAAAAAACAACAACTACCAAGCATCTCATTACAGTATAATAATAATAATAATAATAATAATGATGCCTGGAGTGTTTAATAGACTCGAACTTTCTTTTTATTGAGCATCATCGCACAGCCTCAATATAATAATAATTTGAAAAAGTTTTTGTTTTTAATTTATTCCAAACTTTTGATTAACAGTAATATAATAAAATTACTCGAGGAACATTTTATGCACAGAACGACCAAAACTGCAACTATCACATACCATATTAGCTAATAAGTAGTTTAATATAAAACGTTTACATTTGTAATACCAAAAGTTTAAAGCGCCAAAAACAGGACACGATGTATAAAACGGTTCATTCAACAATAAGAAATTTTGTATAAACTATAAAAGTAAAAAAAAACCAAAACAATAATAATTAATAAGAATAATAACCCGCCATTTGTTGGCTATTAATAAATTAAAATAATTCCTGATAATTACCACCCAAGTGAGAATCATGTGCGCAATAAATTAATAAACATTAAGAACAGGCTACAAACTTGATTAAAAATAATAAATAAATAAAATCAAACATATATATATATTTTTTTTTATCAATTCTTACCATTTCTGATGAATTGGGCTCTTCCGAGTTGATGTGCTTCTGCGGTTGGACTGTTTGCGGTCGCGACATGGCAGCAGGCTATACCACCATCCGGGCCAAAGAGTAACACGCTTTACTTCTTCTCCTTAGTAAATTCTGCAGGTCGGCCGAAATTAGACCTTCAAGTAGAAATGCGCATGTCAAAGTAATTATTATTATCAATAATGCATTGCGATTTATCATGGTGCCCTGACAGCTGATTGGCTCTAGTCCAAGTGCTTGCAGATTATTCAAATAGGCTTCATTGATGAGGAAAGCAGAACGCGATAAGAAGGCGGGAGTAGAACGGAAAGAACCAATCAGAGCAAAGGGGGGTGTGTTCGGAAGGAAGAGAGAGAGAGAGAGAGAGAGAGAGAGGAGAGAGAGAGGGTGCAGGGATGGGCATATCAGAAAGATCATACTTTATCATTACAAGAAATGTGTCATATTATCCACTCAAAAGCAATATAATATTGTAGATAAATTATAATTAATTAATTATAAATAAAAAGATAAATTAAATGAACAGTTTAAATATGAATGTATGTAAATGACAGGACCTGCAGATTCATATTTGTAGCACACTTACAGATTTATAGAGTTATAACACTTAATAAATTTGTTAAAAGATGAAATATTCGACCCGGATCCTTAAAATTGTAACAATGCATGCACTCTTCCTTCACATCTCTCTCTCTCTCTTTTATCGATCTATCTCTTTCATATAAAAATATTTAGGTGTATGTTTTTTTGAAGGAAAAATCGACTAAATCATTTCGAAATGATCTTGTTTTAAGTGACGAGTTTGTTTTTACAGTCTCGAGTCAAATCTTTGTCGTCTTACAGTCCAAGTCAAATCGCGGCGTGCGTCATCATCCTTCCATTTAAATATGAAAATCAAAGTTGAAGCTGTTGTCATAACTACAAAAAGGTAAGTCAAAATTGGAGGTTTTTTCGCATGGGATATCACATTCCGAGAAACATTACAGTCATAATTTATATAGTATCAGGAACAGGTAACCTTACACAGCTTAAGGGAGTTCAAATAATCGACGAGCGACGCATTGATCATCACAGTATTCTTATCACATGTCTCAACAAGATCAAATATGGAGGCTTAAATGTTTAGTTCATAGTACTCCATATCAAAGACAAAGACAACGATGGACTTCGGCCAAAATCTTCATGACTACACAATATATATATATATATATATATATATATATATATGTACAGAGATAGTTTTAAATTCTAAATATAAAAAATATAACCCTACCAAAAAAAAACTGATCCTTGACAAACTCCTATGTGACGTGTTACAGCAAATGGTTCTTAGTCTGTCGCTATTTAAATCAACTTCTGTTTTAGAATGGACAGGGATTTTAATCCTGGAACCCCCGCTCACGTTTGCATAATGCCTAAGAGAGAGAGAGAGAGAGAGAGAGAGAGAGTGGTAAGTGCTTAGGGAGTGAGAAGGAATTTACTGCCTTTGCTCAATAGACGGCCCAGCCATTACCAATACATCTCTCTCTGTCAATTGTTTATGTCTTACACTATCACAAAGTAGATTGATGGCCCTAAAGTCTATTGAGATAGGAAGTAAGAAGGAGCCCTTCCACCATCTGGTGAAGGCAAAAAATAAATCTGATACAGATCTTTGTGTTGCCTTGTTAACAGGAATCGGTGTGTTTATTTCTTAAGATATGTGACCTGGTAGTTTGAAATGATGAAATAAAAAGATGGCGTTCGCTATAAATATAAATAAATATAGACAACATTTGTCATATATGTTTCAGGTTTTTCATGTTTATTCATGTAACATTTACAGCATTTGGGAGACGCCCAACTCAGAAAATTGGGGGTTAAGGGCCTTGCTCAAGGACCCAGCAGTGGTAATGTGATGGTGCCACAATCTTCGTGGTTAGCAGTCCAACACCATAACCACTAAGCTACTATGTCTGTAAAACTAAATTAGCGTAGAGGATTATAATATTTTACTTTACATTAAAATGCTGCAATTTTTAATTGAGCCAATTTTATTTACATTTTCATCTTCTGCCGTTTTTCTTTTCTTCCTTCTTTTTATGCCATTAATTTGTCATGAACTGCTTGAACAGATGTTTCCTGTACACATGGACAATAAACTCTTAAATCCTGAATATATATTGCACGGAAATAACTCCCACCTGTAAACCGCTACCAAAAGTCATGTGATCAGCTGGCATTAAGCAAAAAAAATAAATTATTGATTATATATATTATTAATATATGACTTTTATTTTGTTGTTATGGTTTACTGACTATCCCAATTATGGACCTTTACATAACTATAAAAAAAATCTAGCAGTCATTTGCTACTTCAGAAATAACATATATATTAAAAATTAGTTATGAAAATGTCTCAGCGCAGAAGGACATAGAACAGCAAACATCTATCACGTCCAGACTGAAGGTTGGAATAAGAAAGAACGCAGTCTAGACAGTTTATGGCCGTCAATTACAACCTGCGCTTTGATTGCGCTTAGGCTAAACAATTCTCACAGTTTGAGTAATAAACCCAAAGTGGTGGTCGAAAAAAAAAAAAAGGTTTTATCTCCTCGCTCGTCCTCTTTTAGAATGGACAGATGCTTTCTTTTACATTTTTGTTTCCCAGAAAGGAGTGGTTTTAAATCCAGAGAACGATATTATCTCTGTCCTTTCTCACAAGCTTAACAACACTTGTAGCAAACAATATGAAAAAAAAATTTCTAGTTGCACTCGTTTAATTGAATTCTTTTTTTCTTTTCATGCAAACATAAAAAAAAAAAAAAAATTGTTCATTTTACCTGGAATATCTCCAAAATTGCTCACTGTTTAACAAATCAGAAATATTCTTCTGAAATATTCGCTCGTTTTAGCTCGAAAACGATTTAACAAATAAGTGGAAGGTTTTGTAAAAGTGCAAATAAAATAAACTGCTTAGTTTAGGGGTCTGTAATTGTTTAAAGATCGAAATTATACACCAGAACTGATTTTATACCAGCAAAATAATCATAATAATAATCTGATTTGGATTAAAAAATCATCTTAATGTCTTAATATATTGTTCAATCTGGTGATCAAAAGACCAAATTAACGATAAAACTTCCTGTTATCTTTAAATTTCTACCACATCCTGTTTTTAATGTTTATTTAAAGCAATTAAATAACCACAGCCTTTATTTTAGAAGTTCAATTCGTTTAAGAAAGGATTTTTTCCCCCAGATAGTTTCTTTCTTTTTTTTCCTTTTTTTCTTTCTTGTCTTTTATTTTACCAGGGTCCTAAAAGGTTATGACTAATAGCAACTGGACAATAACGGTTCGACACTTGGAGTGCACTTGTAAATTGAACATGTGTTCCTGGAGTCGGTGTAAAACATGAAAGGCGAAGAGCAATCCGAAAGACCGCTGGGATTTTTCACATCGACATGTCAGCCTGGATTCTTTCAGCGTTCTGGCATAGTTTTTACTCGATCACATTGTATTCGACAACAAGCGATGGATTCTACACACACACATACGGTTGATCTAAATGACTATACATACAGTAGCAATATCTAATGTCATATTAAATAACATTATAGGAAAAATGTAAAGATGTGTTAAGCCAATGATCTCTCTTTGTTTTAGTACGACAACAAGTTTGTTATCAGAACTCAGCACTTAGCATGACGCAAAAAAAATCTTGAATCTTGAACCAGAGAGATTTCATTCGAATTAGGATGTAAACACGGTTCAGTGTCTTCTGCATTAGCAAATCGTCCAGTGGCATTCCAGCCTGTCATCAAGGCCATGCCAAAGAGGAAGCTAACCCAGCGCTAGTCGCTCGTTCATAGGGCTCACCTGATTACAATGGATCAGAAGGTTTCGAATCAAATTACTTCATCGGCTCGTCTTGATCTTTTGTCAGTGCTTTGAAGAATGGCATTAAAATGATTTAATTATCTATCGAAAGTATAGAAACAACACGAATCGATCCGAACGAATGGGTTGTCCGATATTTCAGCCGTAACCTGTGTGTGTGCGACTGAACGCATCTGTGTCTACTGGAATCCTGTTCTTTTTAATAGTTTTTAAAACATCCTGGTCTTATACATATATATGTAATGTAGGCAAAAGTATTGGGACACCTGTCCATCACATACATACAGTATGTGTGCCATTTTGCCTATAAAAACCTTCACACTTGTGAAAAAAAAGTTTTTTACTAGATTTTGTTAGAGGCTTTAAGGTCTGGGGTCGGGGGGGGGGGTAGTCTGTGTTTCAAGTTATCCCAAAGGTGTTCAGTGGGGTTGAATCCGAGTCAGGGATCTGTGTAGGACACTCGAGTTCTTCCACTCCCTCCAGAACACAGTATATCTTAATGAAGCTCGGGGGCTTTGTGCACAGGGACGTTGTCATACTGGAACAGTGTTTGGTTTCAGTAAATAATATAATGCCGTAAAATTCTAGAAAAGTATGTGCGTTCAACTTTGTGGCAACAGTTTGGGGATGATATACTTCTGTTGTTGTACCAAAAACTTTTATACTTACAGTGTAGCTGTATACAGACTGTTTAATAAGCTGGCTATTAGCAAGGGCATTACGATATGATACATATCAATTTATTTTAACTGTTTTCTGACACATTTTGTACACACACTTTATGTAGTGTACTTGATCCTGTGTTGTCTTTTTTTAGCACAGTAAGTTTCTTACCCTAAATTTACATTTACATTTAAACAGAGCGACTTACATTTATCTCTTTTACAAATCTGAGCAATTAGGGGTTAAGGGCCTTGCTCAGGGGCCCACAGTGGTGTCGTGGTGGTGCTGGGAAGCGAACCTTGGTCTATCTGGTATCAGTCCAACACCTTAACCTCTTCCCCTAATTACAATTAGAATTCTAAGTACATAAAGTTGCTTTAAAAAGGCACACCTAAATGTTTTTAACAATAATTCCGTATTTATATTCTTTAGATTTATGCTGTTGTTTACTGTATCTGTTTCTAACCTCTGCAAAATATGCCACTGTTTATTATAGCTAATATACAGTTTCCCTATTCTCTTATATAGACTGTTGATTCATTTATATATTGATCTTTATAAAAGCACTTACGGTAATAATAAAAAGCCTTCCTACTTTGTATGATTGTTTATTTAATTCGAAATACTCTGTACTGCACCAGCTGGTTATGAAAGAAATGACAATAAAAGCTGGTCTTAACCGGACCAGACAACAGCTTTGTAAGATGTCGAACCCGTCACCGCCACTGATACTTAATTAACAGCGCTGCTTTGTTTGACTTTGAAATTAATGTCTGGTCATCGTGTCGGCTGCCAGACGCAGGGAATTATTATCAAAGACAAAGTGTAAAATGACTAACGGCTCAAAAAAACACCCCAAAAATGTGTCCGTTGTACATAAAGATAATTGATTGATTATTCAATGAATTATTATTATAATTGAACTAATTTCAAATCGTATTTAAACTTAACTTGAACTTTTATTTATAGTATTTATATATGAAGTTATACATAAAGTTAAGTGGGTTCTGATGTAAGTCATATTTGATAAGAAAGTGTTGTGTTTGTATGTAATATGTGTATTGCACTTGTCAAAATTGGGATACATTAAAATAATTCTCGTTGAATAAAGAGTGAGCGAGAGAGAGTAGATAACACAGAGAGAGGGTGGACAGAGATAACGAAAGATAGAACTAGAGAAAGAGAGAGATGTATGTAACACACTACCTGTGTTATATACACACCTTTACACAAATCATCAACTTCTTTTTGTCTACTTGAGTTTTTTCAGCTATTTTCTAGTTGCCAGCATCGAGGCTATTTTCACCTGTTTTTTGGATCGAACCCTGGACTTTCTTGTCTAATATTAATTTTAACAAAAGCTACCAACGTCTACCAACAACTGTGGGAAATGATCTAAAGTTGAACATTACACATTCTCTGAATACTACCAATGGAATCACAGAGAGATTCGACTTCAACTTTATACTATATTATGCAAATATACACTCATGACTATATACCAGTTATACACAAACTGACGATAAGTGTAGCACACACACGTGTGTGTCTGTTGAAAGCGAGCTGAATCAGTTAAACAAATTAAAGGACATGGGATAGAAAGTGAGGCGGAACATTGGAAAGATTTGAATTTATGATTTTGCAAATGTAGTGACTTTCTCTCTCACTTTCTCTCTAGCGTATAATAAAGACTTTTTTTTATTTGCACAAACATTATACACCACACACACTTTTCTTATATTTCCTTTATTAATTTGTCGCCATATTCAGATTTATTAGTTGTATTTCACTCAAGACTCAATCTCTGTTTTACTGTTCCTTTAAATTTGACTGAAAGTAACTGGGTCAATTTTTTTTAAGTCAAGCCCGATAAAAAACTAATGTATAATTTCGATAACTTTACTATCGAATATGTAGTCAAATTTCCTATGGTATATTCTGTATGGTTTTTTTGAAACTTACTACAAAGATTCTCACACATACAGTATGAGTACAGTACTATAATCATTATTGTAGTCATTAGTTAATTTTAATTTTACTATATTATACCGTATGTGTGAGATCTTCACAGACAAATCAAAAATCTGAACAAAAAAGTGGATCAATGCAACACACACCAAATTCCTAAAACGAAAAAAACCCCAAACCTGTTAATAAACCGTTCATTTTTTATTGCTTATTTTTGTTGTAAATCTTTGTTTAACTTTGTGGAATCGATATGGACATTTGCTGTTCATTAGAAATGGGATCTGGTCTGTCAACACTGGAACACACTGATCCCCATTAGTAAACCTGTTTTCTGCCTTTAGAACACTCGTTATAATATTACTGATCAGTTCACTACAGTTCTTTCTATATACGACTTAACATTACCCGGTGTAAATACTATAACTAACTAAATCCTTTGTCAATACTTAATATCATCCAGTTTATCACAGTCTTCTAGTTTATTCTAGTAACTAGTAAAGTTTATCCATTCACTAAAATTAATACTATAGTACACTGCGATAAGATAGAGAGAGTTAATAGACTACACTGTACTACAATTTACTGTTAAAAAGTATACCCTGTGTGAATAATGTAGGAATCCCTCCTAAAAATGACACTTATGTTTAACAAAGTGTGCGGGTACATTTCAGCTGCGTATATGAAAACAGCCCCGGCTGTAAATGAATAAGTTAATTGCCCATCGGTTCCTGTGCAGAGGGAAACGTGAGGACAATAGAGCTTCTTTTGTCATTCCTGAAGTATGACAACTGCCTCCATCAACCAACAATAAATGTGTGAGTAGAACCCCCTGCCCCCCTGTAGAGAGACATTCTCACCATCACACACACACATGCACAACTTTTAAAACACAACCATGACACAAGGATACAAAAAAACCCTGCTGAGTAAATAAAAAAGTACAGAAGGCAAATCAAAAGGTGTTGACTCATTCGCTGATAATCCTAAAATTTTAAGGAACTATGACCACACAAAAAGTAGTCAACACAGCACATCACTGCTTCTTATCAGCACGTAAACAATATTAGATTGCCGCTGACTGCGCTAGAATGCAGACTTTCTCCTGTAATTGTAAAATACATCAAATGTTTCCGATCCATGACACAAAATGTGTTTTAGAAACACAATCCGACTGTTCATAGTGTAGCTATTTTATTTAAAATGTTCAGTAATAATAACAATATTAATAGCTCGGAATATCTCTTGGCGCTAGCGAGCTTTATATGTACAGATTTGACATTAGAGTCATATTATTTCATTTAGGACAATTTGTGGTAGTCCGCCTAACCCGAAAACGCTCCCACAATGTCTACTAACATTATTTAAAACTTGCCTAAATGTTAAACAGAAACATTTCTTAAAATAACATGCATGGAACGTTGTCATAACGTAAGTAATAATAGTAATAAAATCTTGTGACGTTCTTAAAAGGAATCATTAAGATATGTACTTGTGACATCCTTATGGCGTTTTGCCTACTCTGTGAACGTTTTTAAAAAGGTCGGAGGAAACGTTCTTAGAACAATACTATAAAGTAACATGCAAAAGTTGCCTAAATGTTACAAAAAGTTCCTAAAATAACATGCATGGAATGTTCGCATAACTTAAGTAATAATTACGATATAGTCTTCTGGTGTTGAGAGAAAACGTTCTTGAAATGTTTTTATGCCATTATGCGTACTCAGTGAATGTTCTGAAAATGTTTGTAGAAAACGTTCTTAAAACTATACCATAGAATAACATAAAAAAGTTGCTGAAATGTTACAGCAAAAACATTCCTTAAATGCATGGACCATTCTCATAATGTTAGTAATAATTAAGATAGGGTCTTGTGAAAACGTTCATTATGGCGTTATGCATACTTTATGAATGTTCTCGAAATGTTTGGAGGGAACGTTCTTGAATATCACCATAAAATAACATAAAAAGTTGCCTAAATGTTAGAACAAAGACCTTAAAATAACATGCATGGAACGTTTTCATGACATTATTGATACGGTGTTGTGCTGTTGAAAGAAAACTTTCTTAGAACATCCTTATGGCGTTTTCTGTGAATGTTCTTATAATGTTTGGAGGAAACGTTTTCAGAACAACACCATAAAATAGACACGGTCTTAGGCTGTTGAGAGAAAACGTTCTTGAAACGTCCTTATGGCGTTATGCATACTCTGTGAATGTTCTGAAAATGTTTGAAGGCAACTTTCTTGGAACAATATCATAAAATAACATAAAACGTTGCCTTAATGTTAAACCAAAAAAGTTTTTGAAAATAACATGCATGTGACGTTAGTAATAATTAAGATACAGTGTTCTGCTGTTGAGAGAAAACATTCTTGGAACATCCTTATGGTGTTTTGCGTACCCAGTCATTGTTCTTATAATGTTTGAAGAAAACATTTTTAGAACAATACCATAGAATAACATTCAAAATCCGAATAGAAACGTTGGAAAAGCGTTCTCAAAACATAAATTTGTTAAGGATTAAGGTTTGTTTGAACCTGTTTAAAGTTGGTGAAAAGTCAAACAGGCTAATATGTGAAGACTTTTATTTTTCAACAGGGGCTTCCAGCAGATTAAGTTAATAAAAAGAGAGACGCAGATCCTGAGGCTAGGCTCGGCTCGGCGCACCTCTGGAGGTCCCTAAGCAACACTTTGAGAACCACGGCTAGAAAGGATCGCTGTGTGTTCTTGGATAAGTAAAAAATGGTGTGAATAGGATAAATTAGGAAATTAAGTCACAACACACACACACACGCACACACACACAGTCAGGCAGTCACCACCAAGCTGTGAACCAATGGGGGAGCCAATCCTTCAAATCTCATTTATGATCTTAGGAAAGCCTCTGAAAACATTTACTGACTGGAAGTAATTAAAAGAGACATTTTAGCAAAAGAAACAAACTCTTTGTCACGTAATTAAAAAAATAGGACTTAATCTTGGGGTTTTATATATATAGGAAGTGGTAGCTTGGGGGTTATGGGGTAAAACAACTGATTAAATTGTTCTCAATTTAATCCCCCAAACTGCCTCTTCTGGTCCCTATAGCATAGCTGTCGATAGCTTAATTTAGGTAACCTAAAACTAGCCAGACATTCAGACTTTTAGTAAAAAATCTTAATACATAGCAGATTTTATTATCCAAAAAGGTGTCTGACTGACATGGAAAGCAACCAATCACAGCATGTCTTCTTCAGCATCATATTGATAGGTGTGGAAATGTAACGTTGATGGCCCGTTGAACAATGAACAGCATTCAACTTTAGACTCTTTATTAAAGCAAGTCATGCTAACAAAATCACTTTATTGAATCCTTAACAATCAGGGGCCACCATTGTTGTTTCTATAGCAACAGACATGTGGACTAAACCACATGTTTTTACAATAAATAGAATAAAAGAATAGGTAGTAGCTGGCATTGGCAGGATACATACGCCATATAAGAAGTGATTTCTGTGACAATCGTCTTAAGGGGCTGAGAAAAAAAAACATGTAAACAGGTTCTTTTTTTAAAGAGATGTTTATTTACCATTTTTGGAAGAAGTCTTTGGTACGACGACGATGAGGGGACATGTTCAGTATCATTCAGGAAAGAAAAGTTTATGCATTTTGACAGGGAAAAAGTAAAGTGGTTGCCATGTATTTATATATAATTACACACAATAATTGATGAATTTCAACAAAAAAAAAAAAAAAAAAGTAAAATAATTAAAAATAATTTGGAAATTTATAAGTCCAGTACAGATTGTTGCTAACAGCAAATTGCTAATTTTTTTGAAGCATTACTTAAAATTACATAAAAATAATGTTTATAAAATATAATTTACATTTATATTACATTTTTACATATTTCAGTCAATGTTTTAGCAAAACCATTTTCTGTCCTGCATGAGCTAATGCTGCATTTGCAGGCACACATCCATACATACACATTTTCATTGTTTAACTCTTTTAACCAGAGGCTAAAACCTGGAATTTTTGTCTGCCCATGTGCAGTGTGGTTGTAACGAATCCCAGTTAGGCGAAAATAATTTAGAAACCACAGGTGCAGTTTATTTACAAAGTGAACACACTACACAAACATGTGGCAAAACACGAAACATGAACTCGACTATACCAAACTTAACCTGACTTGCTGTAGCTAGACATAAACAGGCTCACCACAGCGGTCCAGGGACAAACCGAAATCCATGACAAACACAATGGGAAACACACGGGCTATAAATACACAATACTAACCAGTGGGAACAAGACACATGGACAAGGGAATCACGTGAAACAAACACATGGGGAACAAAGATTACATAAACATACATGCAATATAAACAAGAAACATAAACATAAAACAAGATCAAACATTAAACATGAAACATGAAACAAACATAAAACAAGATCGAACATGAAACATAAACCAAAACATAAGCATTAAAATGAAACATAAATATGAAACATAAAACAAACATGAAACATGATAAACATAAACAAAACATAAGACAAGATCAAACATTAAACATAAAACCTAAACATAAAACCTAAAAATAAACATAAACACGAAACATGAAACAAACATGAAACATGATTAACATAAACAAAACATGAAACAAGATCAAACATTAAACATGAAACAAGAACATAAAACATAAACATAAAACATGAATATGAAACAAACATGATAAACATGAACAAAATATGAAACAAGATCAAACATAAAATATAAAACATGAAAACAAGAACATAAAACATAAGCATGACCTCAAAACATAAAACATGAACTACATAAAACATTAACATAATATAAGCATGAAGCATGAACCGTGGGAGGGATGGGTTGTTACAGCAAAAGTGAAAAGAAGGATTTTTGTAACCTAATAATGGAATCTAGTGCTGTTATTCCTTTAATTAAAAAAAGAAAGGGAGAAGAATAATCTATGCATTCACAATGTTTTTTTGTTCGTCGCTCCGGATATGGAGCATCTGCCAAACACTGTAGATTGATATTAATATTAATTTAAACATGATATTAAACCCAGTCGATGTTGTTACCTTTAAATGTAAGTCGGTCTGAATGAAGGTGCCCTAAAAAATGAAAGAAAGCTTAAAATCAATACTAATGTTTAGGTAAATATTAGGCTCACGATTTTAAAAGCCATTTTTATTTTCTTCAGACATACAAACACAATCCAGCGCTTTAAGCTTCATATAACAATATTTCTTGAAATATTTTCCCGTTGTCATTTGGATAACCCAACACGTGGAGACAATGACTAAAAACTTTGACTAGCTTTTAACAAACGTAAAGAGTATAAGAGGAAGTGGTAGCTCAATGGTAAAGATGTTGTACTGCAGACTAATTGTGAAGATTGTGGGTTCATTTTCCAGCAACAATTTCCAATATACAGTATAACCCGAAGTATATTCACCACCATCCAGAAATCCCTCTCCGCAGTCTCGAGCTTTGTCAATCCAAGAAAAAGAATTCACAGCATTTAATACATTTCATGCAAAACACGGTGACCAGTATATCAAAGCTGGTGTGCATTAATCATTAGGCAAATCTGTATTGAGGCTTTGAATATCACAGGTGTGGCTTGGGTGAGGGTGTCGCGACACATCAACCACACCAATGAACCAGAAGCGATGAAAATGAATCGAACCATTGTCCTCTAAACACCTGCTTGTAATCACTTGAGGATATGAATCATAGCACACAAAGCAAATATTATATATTATGTATTTTTTTTAGTCAACTTTAACATCCAAGCAAACTATTTTCCAGGCTATGTGTTGAACAGATTGGTATCATCACTTTTAATTAAAAACAAACTGCTGATCCACACCTGTGTCTGTTTCTGAACATACACTAATTGAACGTAAAACGATGAAGGAGAACTTGTGCTATTTGTAATATTTATTGTTTGGCAGCTCTCCTGAACATCTCATTTGCATATTATTTTGAAATGAAAAACCGATGAATGCAACGTACTCGGACTAGTGTGAGTACTCTTTGCTTAAAAACTGCATCAGTCCGCTTGACTAGACTGCCAAGTAGACAGAAAGCAAACGTTTCGTACAAAATAAATATAATGCGGCTTGCATCGATGTTTATACAGTATAGTCTGGTGACTATCTGAGAGTGTACGTGCCTGTCCAAATGAAACAATACTATATTATTGTAGAGTAACTTTATTATAGAACATGTAGTGAATTTCCCTGTGATAAATATTGAAATGTTTACTAAATTTCAGTGATGTGATTATTTGTTGTGTTAATTCTACTACACCCTCTATAGTAACTCTACTATAGTAAAATAAACTAATAGCTACATTAATGACTATAGTAAATTTTCTACAACTATATTATACCGTATGTGTGAGAATCTTCATAGCAAAAATCAGAAAGTGGATCAATGCAACACACACCAAATCAATGCAACACACAATAAAACCAAATATGTTAACAAACCGTTCATTTTTTATTGTTCATATTTTGTTGTAAATCTTTGTTTAACTTTTGTGGAATCGATGATCTGACATTGCTGTTCATTAGAAATGGGAATCTGGTCTTTCACACTGGAACACACTGATCCCCATTAGTGACTCTGTTTCTCATAGAACAACTCTTTATAATATTACTGATCAGTTCACTACAGTTCTTTCTATAGTACGACGTAAACATTACCCGAGTGTAAATACTATAACTAACTAAATCCTTTAGTAAAAACTATAATATCATCCAGTTTATTACAGTCTTCTAGTTTATTCTAAAAAGTATTTACCACAGTTTATCAATTCACTCGAGTAAATACTATAATACACTGCGGTAAGATGGAGTAAATACTTTAATAGTCTTAAGAAGATTTCCTAATATTCCCAAGAAACAAACCTACTCACATTCTATGTGATGTTATATGATGAACCCCAAACGGACTCATTTTAATTAAAACTCACAACAAGGCACAAATTCGTGCTGCGATTTGGTGCACAGCCTTCAAGAAACTTGTGGAGGCTCAGATCTGCTAAGTGCACTTGAATATTGATGGAGAACCTTCCTCAGGCCTCTGCCTCGGGCTATTGTGTCCTCTAATGTGCTCACTCTAGGTTGGCGGTTACATTTTTTTACCCCGCTAAATCTTTTCTCATTGTGGTTTGCTTGTACGAATAGTAGTAGTGTGTATTGTTCAATAGAAGCGTAGTCGACTTAGATATTAGATTATTTGCTGCTGGACTTTGAGCTATCTGGCTGGTGGAATTTCACTTATTGTTGCATATAAATGTAAGAATTCTAATGCGGTCGCTGTGAGAACGTCTGTTTTTGTCTGCTGCCTTGGCATTGTTTGGGAAGATGGCAGTAAATCAAGTTATTTGAAAGGTGGTGGGCTGCAGGAAAGACACTGGCATTTATCATGGTATCATTGCCAGGAAGAAAACCCGAGTTATTTATGTGCACCCATGCAGACAAAAACAGAATGATTGGATGGGTTACCAGAACCTTTGGATTAAAAAGAAATAGTTCATGGAAGATCAAGGTTTATTATTATTTTGATTATTTCTTAAAATCAAAATTACTCCTCTTCCTATTAATGCGCTCTCATATTTAATCAGGTTGATGGAACGACACAAATAAGCATCCTTGAGCGTTAAGCAACCTCAAAACCCTTTTCTCAGTTCAACATAAAAAAAACACACATGAAATGATAATCAAACTTATTCAGCGATGATAATTAATAAAAGCTCTCTATTTTATACGTCGGCCATAAAAAGCTTGCTGAATATTACTGGCTTTCATCCACACCGTTCTGTTTGTTGTTCAGCGTCTCTCATCTTTGTCAATACGAGCTATGATCTCCCATTAGCATGCGTCCGGCATGGGGAAATGGATAAAGGTTGCATACTGTTGTCACAGCAACCAAATAAATGGCACCCGGGGGCCAAACAATGGCCCGAGAGCCTTTTTTCTCTTTTGGCCACATCTGCCACTCTGCATTCACACTTGGGATGTTCTGTTGATGATTTTTTTTGTGCTTCTAAGCCCCTTTAAATACGTACAGGCAGCAAAAAAAATTGGACGCACTTTGGATAGGAGCCAAGTTTTATTTCAGTGAATTGAATGATTGATTCAACTTGCAGTACTAAAAGTAATGACTGTTTTGGCCCGGAATTTTTTTTTAGAGATTAGAAAAAACGGGAAAGCGGAAAACACAGAATAATTTATTATTGTATGATGTTGTTTTTTTATTCCAGAGCTGATTGAAACGGTGCTATAGATTGTCCGAGTTTTATTTATCTTTATCTTGTCCACCACGTCACACTATTTTATTTACACTACGCAGTCAGCTTGTGTACTAAGCAAACTAAAGGCATTCTGTTTCATACCTTGAATGAATGCACCAGAATAAAGCCTGATTTGACTTAATGTTTCTTTTTCTGCGGCAAGACATGTTTTTACACACACAAGCCCTGGGATTATCTATTAAAGCCCTGCCATAATTCAATATATAGAAGTTGACTGTGGTACTGAGTAACCACATGCCGGGAACACGGGGTGGGGAATGCAAACACTGTGGCTTGTGGCATAAAGTTTACCTCAGATTAACTGCGAGCACCACGGATGAGTCAGGTCCATGTAAAACTAGCAAACGAAACATAGGGGTGTAGAGTTGTTGATTGGAAGACCAGTGTTCAAGCCCCATCGCCGCCAAGTCCGCCACTGCTGAGTCCTTGAGCAAGACCCTTAACCCTTCCTGCTCCAGGGGCGCTGTATCATAGCTGACCCTGCGCTCTGATCCGAACTTACTAGGATGTGATATGCGAAGAAAAACATTTATTATGTTGTACTATATGTTGTACAGTGTATAATTATATATGTGAAAAATAAAACGTGTGATTTGGTTTAATATTGATAAAATCATGATTTATCCTACACACTTATACAGGATAATACCACAAATTTTCCAAAAAAGATTCCGTGACCGAGACTGTGACATGACTCGTGCTGTTAAGATCTGCAAACAGATGTCCCTATTCACCAAAAGTTATACACGGTAGGGCAGACAAATGGATCAGGTGTCTGTGCGTTATCTGCACCTTTTCATGTGTAAATGAAGGATCGTGAATGTGACTTCTCCAGCAACAGGTTTTTGATTTCAGTGTATATGAGATGAGTGTACCGTCCCGGCTAAATCACAGGAACAATGGCCTGTAGCCATGGTCAATTCAGAGGGAATGGCTCGGGCCTTTGTCCTTGTCCTGCTCAGATGGCCATAACCTTATAGATACAGAGAGGCAGGCAAAAGAAAACATTGCTTGGAAGGGGACACAAAAAGATATTTAATAGTTGCATCGAATTGCATCCTCCATCCATCCATCCTCCACCGTGCTTAATTCCAAGTAAGTATAGCAAGAGGGCAAAGAATAAAGGTATATGTATATATACCTGTTACACTCAGGGTTACACACTAGGGTTGTGTATTGGCAAGGGCCTCACGATACAATATTTATATCGTGATACGTGGGTTACAATACGATATATCATCATATATAAGGATTTTAAACAATAAATATTGCAATAGTAAAGAAAAAAAGTTCAGGTACCCTGATTTTTTCCGCCATTTTGACTTTTGTGACAATGGGATAGGTGTCAGTAAAGGAGGAAGTCTTTTGATGTATATTGAGGGTTATGACCAAATATTAACTTAAACATAAATCAGTTTAAAATGTTAATTATTTATATATTAACACCAGAAATTCGAATATCGAAACGCTATTGTGAAAAAAATATCGCGATTATTAGCTGTATCAATAATTTTACACAGCCCTATGAGTCAGATATAAATAAGTTCAAACTAATGCAGTGCAGTTTTACAGGATAGGTACAGAGAGCTTGTACATTTTATTTTTTAACACAATATTGTTGCAAAGTGGCTTTTCATCTGCTCCGAATTATCTTTCATTTTGCCATGTGATCTCTCACAAAGGTTCATGAACTCCTTAAGCAAACACGAGTCACCTTAAATACAATCCGTCCAAACGTTGCTTCCCCCTCTACCATGCAGCTCAGACCCTGATATTACCCAACATTCCTCTTAAACCATATCTGACCATGAACGATGCCTAGTACAGGTTTGAAGATCTATTTTTTTTTGTCGCCGCACTTTTTTGTGACATAGCCCGCTGCTTTTAATTTTATACGTGCCTAGTCATGCAAAACTGAGGCCAGCTTTGCACAGAGGGTGTCCACCCTCTGCTGTCTATATTGATCCAACAAATTTGCCACAAATCATTTCACAAATGCCCAGTGGGGGGCTATAGAAGCCAGTGGAAGTGCCCCATTCAGCCCGCCTGTGCCCCTGTGGAGAGGCAAACCCAGTGCCTGGTTTATTTCAGCAGATTGACAGCCTCTGATCATTCGGCCATCTGTGGGGTGGGCTGGACTGAGCTTATAAGCTCTTAATGCTTCTTCAGAAGTAACAAAAAAATATTACAAAGCAAATCAAAAAATTACAAAAAAAAACAATGCTGACAGGTGCTTCGAGTTCAACAATGGAAAATTTATATGTGAAAAGTCAAGGAAATATCTAATATATGACTATAATACCAAAGCCTTTATTTACTGCTAATATTTCTGGAAATCGAAACATATTTTTTGGAAATAAATGTGTAAATAAACAAGGTATTTTCTATATTTATTATATAGTTAATATATTATATTATATTTATTATATTATATTATATGAATATTATATATATATATCTATATTATATCATATATAAACAGACAAAAACATATTCGGCACCTTGAGTGTGTATGCATGCAAATAAGAAATGAAGATGATGAAAAGCATTGATGCGGTTTAGGTCTTTGTTATTCTCAAATTTAAAAAAAAATCTGACACAATATTTGCGATATAATTACGATTTGTACATTTTTTCTACTGAATGTTTATCCACCTTAAAGTAAAATGAATTTTATTTAATTTTGCAATAGCAACGGGCCGATGTCCTAGAGCAGCTTTATAATAAACTGGCTTGAATTGAGTTGGTTTAGATTGTAAGGATTTGGTTGCCTAGTTTAACAGGTGTAGCTTCCACTTGCCGAACCAACTGCAGCTGGAGATACTTGAGACCTTTAAATGTTGTAAGTGGAGTGCAGGGTCACAGATTCACAGCCAGGAGTAACTGACACAGGCCCTAGGTCACTTTATTAATCATTAATCTTAATGCATCCAAGTTGCAGGAGTATAGTGTAGTATATTAGAGTATTTACTCCATCTTACTGCGGTGTACTATAGTATTAACTCTAACTGTAACTGAATGGATAAACTGTAGTAAACTTTACAAGTTACTAGAATAAACTAGAAGACTGTGATAAACTGGATCGTATTAAAGTATTTACTTAAGTATTTGTTTGTTATAGTATTTATTTATTATTATACATTATTTATTTATAGAACTGTAGTGAACTGATCCATAATATTTTATATGAATAGTTGTAGAAAATGAACTATAGTCATTAATGTAGTTATTAGTTTATTTGACATATATCGTTACTATAACGAGTGTATAGAATGAACACAACAAATTCTCACATCAGTGCATTTTACTATGATTATTACCAACACACTACAGTATTTACACAGGAAATCTTTACTACATTTCAATAGTCAGTTACTCACAATACATAGTATGTTTTATTTGGGGGGAGGTGAGAGAGTTAGCAGTCAATGCATCGTTAAAAAATCACAGGACTTAATAATACTAACCAAAAAACCCCACGAATATTCCATGACGCAAAACAATAAACGTTGCTATAGTTTAAAATGCGCATAACTAACGAGGATGTTTGTGTCCTAAAACCACTAATCAAGACGATGTCTCGTTCTGAGAAGCAGAAGCAGAGCGGTGTAATTTTCAGAGAATAACATCATTACTGACCGCTGGCTTTCTCTGGCATCTGAAACAGAGACATGGTGTGCTGTTGCAATGACCCTCACCAATTTGGGTCATACATTTGCTCCACCCTTACCCCCCTTTGCCCTCCATCTTTTTTTTTAGTGCTCAATGCCTCATGTGGTTGCGAGTTTGTATGCATGTAAAGAGAGAGCTCTTCAATGGATAAAGGAACAAAGACAATGGAAAAAGTATACAGCCGGTGAGATGGTAAATTATGGTAATTATGGTGTTTTATAAATCTGGTAGGGTGGGAAGATTTCTTGTAATTTCCATTACATGGTGAACTGTTTTTCTTTAAACTACTTGCTCAAAATCAGTGTGATACGTTAATATAGAGATAAGGACAGAGTAGGTTTCCATGTGTGTATGGTTAGACTAAACATCTTACACCTGTCAAAGAGCAGAAGTTTTTTATGATTATTTAGTGAACTAATTTTTTCAAATAAATAAAAAGTTTATAATGATGAGCAGAAAGATAAGACAGACGGAAAAGGTTCCTAGCAGTATTTACTGCATCTATAATCATAGGGCTTAATTATCTAACTGACTCAACTAAGTAGCCTCAACAGAGCTTTAAAAAGTCACAATAGTGATCTTAGATAACCGTAAGGCTCTGAAGAGAAATTCCACACACACATGTTGTGATAGTTGCATGCAAGTCTTCACCACCAACTTCAGCACGAAGCAGTAATGTATTTTTTTTACATTAATATGTCTAGCATTTTGCACCTTTTTGGAAGCTTGGTGGTCCTGGGAATGGAACTCCTGACCATTAAACTCATAACTCTTGTTGATCATCGATCCGTGGTCCAACAACTTAATTTATGACAAATGCCATATTTAAAGTGACTTACATTTATTTATTTTTATCCAACTGAGCAGTTGCGTTAAGGGCCTTGCTCATCGGCAGCTTGGTGGTCCCGGGAATCAAACAATTGGCTTTCTGATCAGCAGTCCAACCCCTTAACCAATAAAAAAGAAACCGTTAGGCTATAATAAATTCAGAATAAATTATATAGGAAATAAATGATGTATAATTACATCCTCTGGTCACCCAGATGTGAATGGTTTTTGAGTCTGGATCCTTTCAAGGTTCTTTTTTTGCAACTGTTGCCTCAGGCCTGCTCATTAAAGATAAGTATACATTAAGTATACAACTGAACAAGTGGGGGTTAAGGGCCTTGCTCACGGGCCCAACAGTGGTAACTTGGCAGTGTAGGGAACCCCTTCCAGTTAGCAGTTCAATACCTTAATCACTGCGCTACCATTTCCCAATAAACTCTGAAGAATGGAAAACACATGAACGTTGTTTCTTTCATTCCTTTATTTATATACAGGCTTTACAAATATATTCTTTTTATATATTCTTTATAAAATAAATATTATGACATAAAACAAGACAGTGTGCACTGGCATAGAAAGTTAAGCGGTGTAATACTTTGTTAAGCGGTGTAATACTTGGCATGACTTAAAACTATCCAACTAATCCTGGATTAACATCCTTTGTTGATCGGGACTCAATATTTCAATCAACCAATCATAACCATCTGATGTCATCAGTGTGTGTTGACCAAACCCGCCTCGATCCATTTTAAAATCTTTTCCTCTTTTAAAACCAAAACGTTTTATTAAAAATGTATTTATTTAATAATTAAACAAAAAATACATGAATGACATCTGTAATACATTACATGCTGTACTGAACAATTACATACAACATGTATGTGCAGTTTAGTTAATGTGTGAACGTATTACTCGCCTTCGTGACCAAAAAAATATGTGTGTGTGCAGTAGAATGTATTTAGGTGTGTGTGCATGAATAAAAAGTAAATTCATCGATATTTTTTTTACATTTATGGTTATATAAATGTGGCTTGTGATTGTTAAATTTTAAAACATTGTGATTTAATTGAATAAATGTTAAACCCTGTTTTATAGTAAGAATTTTACTTACTCTATTGCAGTTCTACATGTTCACCGTTTCAGAACATTTTACACTCGATTCTTCATTAACGATTCTTTATGATTCACTGACGAATAATTCATTAATGTTTATTTTGGATCATTAGAATCAATGTTGTTTCTGGATTATCATCAATTATTTTAATATAGTTTGTCTAATTACATGTTGTGATTTAATGTTAGTCCGGCAATCGTCATTATCAGTAAATTATTAGAATCAATGACTTTTCAGTCTCAGCCAATAGGTTAAATTAAAGTTCTTTAATTTGTTTGTGGACAAAAAAGGAGAAGATTCAAAAATGAATTAAAGCAGGTTTGGTCGACACACACTGAAGACATCAGATGGTTATGAGATTAATTAAAATGTTGTATCAGGATCAACAAATTACCAGTTTCCTCTGCTGTCGAATCATTTAAACTCAAATCAGGTGCAAGATATTCCGACATACCGAAAGATTTGTTAGAGGCACTTCTCTAATTAGTGTCATGAATTAGGGCATTTATGGGGAAATTAGGAAGCCAATGACTAGGCAGAGTTAATCAATGAGTAAATACTGAGGTCTGTTTAATAGTTATACTTTCTTCCATAAGTCGAATCTGGCCAAAATCAATGTTATTATTGCCCTTTATTGAAGCTAAGAGACTCAAACACTGTTCCAGCATAACAAGCCCCTGCACTCTATAGAAACATGGTGTGTTCTGATTGGGAAAAATATTTTTTTGGCTTGTTATACTATTTTTGATCTTGAGTATAGAGCTGTTTATTGAGGCCTAAAAACATGAACATATGAACACAGGTGGTCGGGTGTCCCAATACTTTTAGCCATATAGCATATAATTCATATAATGTATTTCTCTCATTGATGAAATCAACCAGGTCTCTTGTTGCCACAGAAACATTAGTAAGTGTAAGTAGGGGCTGTGGTAGCGCAAGAAATGGTACCGAAGTGGTTTGACTACCAACTTGAGGACCCGGGTTCGTTTCCCAGCCCCCACCAAGCCACCACTGCTTGGGCCCTGAGCAAGGCCCTTAACCCCAAATTGCTCAGTTGTATAACAAGGAATATTGTTAGTCGCTCTGGATAAGGGCGTCTGCCAAATACTGCAAATGTAAATGTAAGTCAAGGAGGATTATGGGTCTGTGCAGGGCTGGACTGGGGCATAAAAAGTCTGTGCAGGGCTGGACTGAAGCATAAAAATTAGTCCTGGCATTTGGCCCAGATCAGCCCACAACATAGATCACAAATTCAACCCATTCTACCCTTACAGGATATGTCAAAAGGGTCTGTTTCATTCTTTTGCACAATTAATTTTGCCACCATCGCATTTTTTCTCCATCTTTCTCTACTATTGACAAATACACTAGGTTAGGAAACCCCTCACTTACATGAGCAATGCATCACACTGTTTTGATCCTCTAAACTGTTACACTTTGGTTACAAGTCTCACCCAGCTTTGTAACATAATGACTGTTGTTCAGCACAGATGTCCTATGCTGTTGATCTGGTGTCATAGGGTTTTACCTAGGGTTTATACCCATTTGCTAGCAAGTTTTTTTAACGGTGAGTGTAAGAGGGGGGTTTTGATGTTCTATTGCTGGGGTCTATACCAGCTGTCATTGACGAAAGGGGTACAACCTGGACAGGTCACCAGTCCCTCGCATGGCCACATATTTCTAATGATCCTAATAAAAGAGAGGAATGTTTTGTGGTGCTGGAAAAGTTGTGGCAAAAAAAAAATCCGATAAAACCCAACCAATAGAGTAACTTGTAAATTTCTGAAAGGTTATATACATAAGACGTTTAGTCAACCGTTGTCTGCCTTACTTCTAACAGCTGAGACTAAATAAAATCGACTTTAAAGGTAAATTTTTATGTATGATCTGTACAGATATCATGTCCTCAGCAAGATTGATTGGACGATAAACGCTCTAGCAAGCAATATTTGACTTTCTACCTCAGCTTCCAGTTTGGGATGTCAGATTAATCTACACAAAGAAAAAAATATTGCCATCTCTCTTAGCTGCAGATTTTTATCATAAAAAGTCTTTGATAGCTAGCCATCTGGTCAGGGCCAAGAAAAAAAACTCATTAAAGGGACCCCCGGGGTCAGGAGACCCTTAAAGATTGTTCTATAGACTTACTAAAGTTGTCAGCCATGATGAAAACATTTTTTTGTTCTATTACAGTTTATAGCACCAGTTATAACTGACACAGATTATTGTTCTGTAGAATATTAATAATCAATTATGTACCAATAAAACAGGACCAAACACGTTACAACATTAAATACGTATCCATTAATTATAGCAAATGTCTATAAATGCAGGTGAAATGCCATATAAGTTCATACGTATGTTGTGCGATTTTCTTCCAGACTATAAACTTCAGCGTATTGTAGATGCACTGACTGTCGAAAAAAGGTCATGTTAATAAAATTCTAGTAAAATAACATAATAACGACAAAGATCGATTTAAATCAGTTTATAAATGCACAAAAAAATACAAATCCTATAGAATCAAATGAATTATTTTATTGTATTTACTGACATAAAATAATTTAATCATATCCAGCAGCTCATCTCTGATAAACAGAAAGTGCTGTCTTTGTGTTTTTCCCTTCATTCCTTTTTTCCCTACTTTTTTGTTTGTTGTTTCTTTAGTTCGTCTTTCTTTATTTTTTGTAATTCTTTCCCAATTAATGCGATTTTCCACTTTTTTTATTCTTTTTTTATTTTTAAATATTTCTTCTTATTCTTTCTGTTTTCTTTCTTTCTTTCTCTTTCTTTGTTTTTTATATTTTTGTTATTTTTCTAACCTTCTTTGTTTTTACCTTCCTTCTTCTCTCCCTCTCTCCCTTCCTCTATTTCTTTCTTCCTTCCTCTTGTTTCTTCTTTCATTCTCTTATTGTTTGTTCTGTTCATTCTGCTTTTTTCCTTTTTCTTTTCTTTTCTCTTTCCGCCTTTCTTTCTCTCCTCCTTTTCTTTCTTTCTTTCTTTCTTTCTTTCTTTCTGTCTTATGTATATATAAAAAAAAATCCCATAACCATTTTTTATCAGTTCAGTTTCTCTTCCTCCTGTATGGGATTTTCATTTAAGCTTTTTGAGCTCTTGTGCTGTGAAAACAAAGAATACGAGCTCTGAAATAAAATGTCCTCAGAATACAGGCAGCACAGACAAAACCAAACGAGAGCAATTATCACACACAGGGTTATTTGGGGTTGTTTTATTTCTCCTTTGCTCAGTAGAGTGACAGTGAACGGTACGTACCCAAGAGTGTCATGTTTGAGCAGGAAAAATATGGTGAAGCGATCAGGGTGGGATGTGGTCCATTTAACAGCACAGATGTACTCGGCTGAGTAAAATCTCACACATCCTTACACACCACCTAGAGCCAAACACTAACTATAAGCTCCATTAAAGCTCCATTAAAGCAGGAACAGGTATCAGTCATATACACAACATCAGTAAGTATCGATCACTGAGCCGGACTGAGTGGAACGATTTACTTTTAGCAGAGATTCTTAGTGCAGTTATTGACAAGAAAATCCAACCAGAGCACACGCAGAGAAAATATAGTCCGAATCTATAGTCTCGTCAGAGCTCCAATACCTGAATGATTCTTTCTTTCTTTCTTTCTTTCTTTCTCCCTCTTTTTCTTTCTCTCCTTCCATTTTCTTCCTTTCTCTTTTTGTTTTTCCGTCTCTCTATCTTTCTTTTTTCTTTCTTTCTGTTCCTTTCTGCCTTTCTTTCTCTTCCTCTTTTTTCTTTCTCTTTTTGTTCTCTCCTTTTTTTCCTTTTCTCTTTTCTTCTTTCTTTCTTTCTTTTTCATTTATTCCTCTCTTTTTGTTCTTTCTTTCTTTTTTCCTAGTAGTGCAATTATTAACATAAAAATATAACCCAATATCAGTCAAATTCTCCACATCATGTATAATGAAAAAAATTGTGATGTAAATGATACAGTAGGCTTTAAGCATAATTGTGTAATTTTTTTATTAACCCATGCATAAGCAGGATGAATATATTTAATAACAAATATCTATCACACACACACACACACACACACACTCAAATATTCATTCGGATATGAAAATAAAATAAATTTACAAATCCTAATATTTCTTTAACTAAGTAGTTAGAAAAAAATAAAAATAACTCGAATTCCATGTGTCCGCTACATGTGGATCTGTTTTCTCATAATAGAGCATGAGAAAACAAACACTTTTCTCACAGAACTTTGCCCTAGGGGACTATTCAGGGTGGAGGCATCATTAGAACAAGTGGTTATTAATCTTTCCTAATTGTAGGTTTCTGTTTCCGCTAAATAAGAGCGATGGCATTTTTATCAAGCCGGCTTACTTTATGCATAGTTTAGCAAAAGTGGTGGCACGAGCGTAATAATCCTGACTCTATAAAAAAAAGAACTCATGCACATGAAAGAGTCCTGCTTCTGAAGTTAGATCGAAATCCTGATAAGAATGGCGAGAAATGTTGGAATATCATTCATCTTAAGGCCACTATCTGCGGACGTAGCGTTATCAGAAAAGCAGCCATACTTTGGAAGTCTTTGGAGGCGAATGATTGTGGGTCAGCGTGCATTCCTGATCTGGTATAGTGATGGAATCCTCTTTTGGGAAGGAATGCAGGAATCATGGAGGAATAATTGCTCTCAGCTCTCTTTGGGCACTCAGTTAAAAGAGTTTCAGATGGTTTGTGATCTCTCTGCACTACCCCTCCTCCTACAAAGAATGGCAGGGGGGTGACAAGGGGGAAGGGTGTGTTTGACTTGGGAGGTAATACTTGGAGGAGGGTTTGGTGCACAGGCAAATATATATATACAAAAAAATAAACAAAAATATCCTTATGATTATTTCACCCTTATAAATTTTAGATGATCGGTTAATATTAATCATATTGACTTGTTAAGCCATGGGATCTACAATAAAAGTTTGTCAAACATTGTTTATTTTTTTGTCGTCTAGTCATTGGGTTGGAATTTCTATAGCTAGCAGACCAGGGGTCAAACTTCAGATTTTAATGATGTTCCAAGAGGTCAGTGTTATGGAGAAAATATGCACCAGTTCTTTTGTTCTGGATTCACTGCGGAATCTTTGCCTGTTCATCGTATAGAACTTTCACAAAAAAAAATTCACATGATGCGATTACATATTTATGTACGAAAAAATGTAGAAATTAAACTTTCAATACTAACCGGTCGTTTATTACACGATTATTACATGATCACTACAAGATCTTTAGGAATCAACACTTTATAAAACAAATACACTCTCTAAAGCTGAGTTTGTTCTTTTCCAGTTATAACTCATGTTAAGTAAAAGATGTTTTGCATCAGTCGACATTAATGATATCAGCAAGTCTTTATAAAGGCTACTGATAAATATTACCAAAAAAACCCCAAAACTCTCGAATGGAGTCAGTGTCTCAACTCCAGACTGATTGCTCTCCATTGTAGCGGCCATTTGTAGCTCTAAGGGGTTTTTATTTGACCCCTGTGGATTTGATAAGGTCGTGTGGCAGCTTTCTTTAGGCACTTGCCCTCTTGTCACCTCCCTTTGCTGGCACACAGAGAGGTTCGTGGAAGACGCTTGGTTTCTGTGTTAAAATAAACCCCAGTGTACTACAAAGCCTGCCGCAAAACAACTACCATCTGTCGCTAGAGGATATGGTTGAGTAGTCTAATGGATGGCCAAAATAGATAGATAGATAGATAGATAGATAGATAGATAGATAGATAGATAGATAGATAGATAGATAGATAAAAATATATCATGATAATGATCTTACCAGCAATAAGAAAGACAAAATTTCAAGATATAAAATCTATAAATACTTTGAATGATTTAACCAAGATGTAATATTGGCATTTTTATTAATAGACATAAACTGACACCACAAAAACTTTTTTTTTTTACATTAAAGACTACGAATATGATACAACTGATAAAAAGAGAAATTTGTTTTACCGTTCAATCATTTAAATTCCGCCACATATTATTTTTATCAATTAAAAAATAAAAAAACTTTTTTTTTGCCCCTAAGGTCATGACCTGGCCTTTTCTGCATTCACCCATAGCTCCCTACCTTTGCATTGTGTAGCGTTACGCGCCTATGAATCTGACTGCCCTATTGAGAGGCCGCATCGTTCAGCTCCTGCTCCCACTCAGGGGATAATTAAAACAATTCCAAGACAATGGAGAAGATTTTTCATCCTCCCCCCAGCTAAAACTTACCACTGTCTTGCTGCCAGTTGCTTAGGATTAGACCCCCATCAACACACACACACACACACACACACACGCGGCCTCTTATTGCTCTTACTACACACTGCCTTATGGACAGCTGGTGTGGATGATGGATAGTTGACCTGTGCGACCCATGGTTGATTTAGACATTGAAAATTCTTTCAGTTGAACTGAATTAGCAGATTCCTATCGGGGTTGCCAGTTGTTTAACTGTTAAAATAAATAAATAAATAAATATATAACAATAATAATGATTTCACAAACCTCTCAGTATTTTTTACTATTAAATCAGTAAATTTTACTATTAAATATTATGGTTTTAAAAAATAAACAATAATATTTTACATTTACAGCATTTGGCAGACGCCCCAGGGCAGTTACGGGTTAAGGGCCTTGCTTAGGGACCCAGCAGTAGTAACTTGGTGGTGCTGGGAATCAAACCCCAATCCAACTCAATACCTTAAGCACTGCGCTGGAAGGCAGCTGAAGTGGTAGCGTAGGGGGTAATCTGTTGGAATGCTAATTGGAAGCTGCCACTGCTGGGCCCCTGAGCAAGGCTCTTAACCCCGTATTGCCCTAATTGGATAAGGGAATCTGCCAAATTCCATAACTGTAAATGTATGCATTCAATTCACAGTGTGTTTAATTCCTGATTATTTATTTATTTATTGTTGCACAAATATTCATATTATTAAAGTGCTCATTTAATTTAACTTAATATTACTCATAAGCCTAACACACTCCGCTTCCCCGACTCCTGCAGGTCTTTCGGAGCCCACATTCAGAACTATATCAGAAACACTTCACGCTGTAAAACACACCATTACACAGCGTTTGAATCCGTTCTTTTCCTGTACATCGTTCTACCAGCCGCAGTAGCTGTAGTTCCATCACTCTTCCGACGGTCAGTTCAGCAGTAATCCAAATAATTTATAATTACTGCCTGCTCCTGCGTGAACTTCAGCACAAAATGTGTCACTACAAAGAGAACAAGACGGAAGTAAGAAGCACTTCCCTTCACAAACCGTACAATTAACACCTTGTTAAATGCGCATAAGATCCTACATATGGGAGGAATTATTCCTCATGGACTGAAAAAAAAGGGCTACTGCTACAAAGTCATGAACTTTTTTACCCCCAAAGCTTGGCTGTAAAATAAATCTACCCTTTACTCAGTTTATTTTCATGTAGCTGGACGATAATCACAAATCCACAGCGAGGAGCAACAACTAGCTTGATTACCGCCTTATTATTTTTCTTCCTTTTAGTTTCCTCCTGCTGTTTTCTTCCTAAACAGTGCCCAAAGATTTCACATCCTGAGGCACAAGAAGTCAGGCATTAAATTGATGTTGCCTCTTCAAACATGGGGCATTTCAACGGCACGTTTGAGTCGCTTTATGGCACTTATTTAGACCGTCTAAATATGGGAGGGTCTGTGTTTTTTTTCTTTCTTTTTCTCTGTGTGTGTGTGTGTGTGTCATTAGGGTGAACCTAAGGGGGCACGCTCGCTCCGGGAATAAACACCGCTTTGCTCATTTGACCAGGTGGGAGGTAGGAGCCTTCCAGCTCAGAGCCGTTAATTAGTTTAACTCCACGAGGAAGTGTGTTGCAATGTGTCAGGTGAGGTCTTTAGCTGAGATTTAGGTAGCGAGAGGAAAGTCGAGGGCGCACATGGATTATGGTGGATTTACCTGGTAATGGATTTGAAGGAAATTTGGGAAGGTGAAAGACAGTTAGGAAAAATACAGTTGTCAAATGTCTGACAGAAATAAAAAGCCCAGCGTTATGGGAATTTGTCTATTTATAATATTATTATAATGAACATTATTAGGAAAAAAATTGGACATCCAGACAATACAAAACGAAGCCTCGTCATATACGAACCATGATGCACACATTACATCAAATTTAACACTATGTATACAATGAATCTGTCCTCGGTCCAACCATCCTACACTACATTAATCTACTGTGGAATTCTGGGCACTGTGCTGTTGACACTGCGCTGTCTCCTCCGGAGCTTTTAAAGCCACGCTGTTATCTCTCAGGCCAGGGCGTACTTATCAGACAAAAGGGAACTGTATGTAACCAGAAACAATAGAAGTGATTGAGTGCATTCCTTCATGGGTGTTGGGTTACACCGCTTCTTTTTAATAGACGATATCTGACCAGGAGTGAGTGTCTCGGCGTGATCCTTATCAGTGTCACCAAGAAACACTACATTCTTCATAAACTAATTGGCTTGGTGCAATTAAAGCTGTGCAAACAGGAAGGAGGCCCAGGGACCCCCACTCCCGGAACAGAAGACATTAATCGAGATGGACATAAAAAGTGTTGTAGCCTTGCAGCTGGTCAAGATGCCATGAACTTTATTATGTTGTTTAAAGTAATGGACTAAGGGAAAAAAAAAGACTTTTGTGTATTTATGAGTGTGTATTACAAACAGAATGCAAGGAATTACAGCTAAAAATTCCATTTATTCGACTCAGTTTGTAACAAATTGTTCAAATTTGCCAATGTTTTCTTCAGAATGTCATTTTGTCTTATTAGTTTGTCAGACCACCAACAAATTTGTCCAAACTAGTGTGGGGGGTTGAGGGCCGCAGATCTTATATGCTAATCTGGCAGATGTTTTCAGAGCTGGACACATTCCAGACAGCTTATGAAAACAAATTGTTGGCCTTTTTTTTGGAAGGCCGGTTTGGACCGTTTACTCAAAGGTCCACATAGACGTCCGATAGATCACATGCAGCACATACACTTGCAATATATCACTACGGATTAAAGCAAAGATATCGATTATTATATTATTTTGGTAATAATACATTCAGTAGATTTGATATTACATTCAAATGCATACTTTTTAAATACTAGTGGTTTTATTTACTTGCAAGTTTTCATATTCATTTATTCCAACAGTTTATTCTCATCATTTCTTAGCGTTTCTCTTGCTGCACCGCTTCCAGTACGTGTATGTGGATGTTAGATTTTGTGTCCAATCAGATTTCAGTTTCTGTGTGCTGCCATGTTAATATAATCTGCCAAAGCCTTCAGAATCAGTAGTGCCGCCCATGTAACTAAAACTATATTAGAATTGGCAAATTGCCAATTGGTTAATATTATTATAGACTGTTTCTTTAACCAATCAGATTTCAGACTTTTGAGGCCCACTAGCTGGTGTACAGTGATGTCAGCATTTTTTCGTCCTTTGATTAGTTTATCAGTCTAAAACTGTTTCAGCCCAGGAGAAGGAAGAAATTTCCTTGGTCTTTTACATATTTAAAAATCGTAAGGTGAGTTCCGCTAACCCCGTAGGTAACTAGCTTGTTCCAGACCAGTTCGGACGAAGGGTAACGCTGGCTTACCGCCTTTAAGTGTATTATATATTTCATTTAATCTTTTATCTTTTATGTTTTTGTGATATTATAGCTATATAGCTATAAAGTGTAGTTTAAACACAGACTAATTGCTTCTACAACTAGCTAAAGTTTCTCTTTGACTGAATAAAAACATGTCTTATTATAAAATCATCTGAGGGCTGAATAACGACATTAACATTTACAGCATTTATCCAGAGCGACTTACATTTCTCTCTTCTATACAATTGATCAACTGGGGGTTAAGGGCCTTGCTCAAGGGCCCACAGTGGTGGCTTGGTGGTGCTGGGAAATGAACTCTGGTCTTTCTAGTATTAGTCCAACTCCTTAACTACTAAGCCACCACTTTCCCCTAATGAGTTGATTCATTGAAACATGCGCCATATCACGTGTTAGTAGGTTAGTCAAAGCGTTACTGTATGATGTAAAAATTCCATATGATATCGTTGCGAATGAGGAAGTTAAATGTTAAAAAAGAAATAAAATGTGTTTTAACCTGCTAAAACATGTCTCTTTAATTATTAACAGACAGACTGTTAGTTGTTTATGTTTTTATTTAAATTTATATAGTAAATTGTGATACTCACACACTACTATACAGGGAAAATCTTTTTTTTTTTTTTTGCATACCCAGGGTCGATCCGCCAATCAACAATGCAGAGCATTAACCATTCGAGTTAGACAAATGTTATTAATTCAGATGAATTATATAAAATAGCACTTTATGTGGCACATGCTATTATGTCATTTGGGGCTCCTTCTGTGTGCATTACTTAACAGAGCTACAAGATGTCAGGGTCTCCAAACTGTTTTGCGGAATATTCGGATAAACGCAAACCACAGCTGGGAGTCGGCTAGCGACACAGTTGGACAATAGGCCTGTGATGCGTCGAGATCATATTTCCATTGTGTTTGTTTTTTTTAGATAAGGTATGCGCTGGCAAAGAAAATATTGGCCTTCACCATCACCATCTGTCAACTGCAATGGAATTTTCAAAAACAGCCTAATGCTAATTTGTTTGCGTACCTGCATCTCCTGCATGCATCACCAAACTGGCCAAGCTCCAGCTATGAGAGGCTGACCACATGTCCCAGAGTGCAGTTTAGTTTTGCATACAGATATTAGTTTTGTTTATGAAAATTAACTGCAAACGTATTCCAGTAAACTTGACCTTTTATTAATGTGGATATAAGGTATCAGTTGAAGCCACATGTTTACCGTCACCCAGCTGTTGGAGGTTGAGAAGCCAAACCGCACTATTATTCGTCATTGACACTCATAATAATCAATCGATCCCGAGGGACAGAGACAGAAAATCTCCTCTTATTTCTGTACATTGAACACACCGTTGACACTCTCTGTCTCACACCCTTTTGTCTTTGTGTGTTTTGTAATAATAACAAAGGTGCTCTGTTTAGAAAAAAAAAAGGTTTCTTTTTTGCTTAGCAAAGTAATATCTGATGAGTAAATAAATAAAATAATCGTAAAAAATAAAATAAAATTTTATCAAGTAAAATAAAATAATTATGATAATAAAATAAATTCTATAAATAAAACAAGATATCTGTATAGGATTTCTATTCTAGAATGGTAATATGAGTAGTATGACTTAAAAGTTGGAAATTTTAGTGCAGGTGTATTCTATTTAAGAATCATCTGTGGGATATAAAAGGAATCCGCATTGCCAGGTCACATTTTTAGGATGTTTAGATGCGTGTTATTTGTAGTTCGATTGTAGAGATACAATTCTAGTATAGTTTCTTAAAAAACATGTTACTCGTTGTCCTTCTCTACTCCATCCTACTGATATAACAAACCCTGGATGTCTAATATCTCTCTATAAGCCTCGTGACTTTACACTACTAATATATAATTAAAATACAAAATAAAAAAGAGCCCATGTGATTCTGACTACCATTGCTGGCTGGAGTATGGAAGACATTTTCTCTGTCCGTGAAAGGACTTTTATTGCGTTTAACAGCACAGTCAGGCCTTTCATTGTCCAAAAAAAAAACCATACTTATTTTTCTACCCGCTGAGCAACTGGTTTAAAACACTCCTCCCCTCTAAAAGACACAACAGTCACTCAATCCTGACAGCTAGGAGAATGTGACACATAGCGCAATGAATACACCGGCACACAATAGGTGCAAGGAATTTTTTTTTGCCCCAAACAGCAAATCTAATTAGCATGGCAAAAGAAAATATTTCAGCCAGTTTACATTTCAATGTCATAAAACAACCTGTGGTTCATTCCCAGGAAGACAGGATCGGGTTCGAATGACGTTAAATCGATCAAGCACTTATATCATTTATTAGATATGATTAACATGCTAAAGATGGCCTGTAGGGGGATTTGAAACAAAATAATTCCAAAAATTAAATAGTGACAAATTTTTCCCCCATATTTGATTAACATAGAAAGTTAAGCATGAACGTGATCTCAAAAGGGTGTAAATCAATAAGCATATATTAAAGCACACACGATGAGTGATGGAATGTGTCTTTTGTCATGAGCTAGGATTGTTCTCACACCCAGTGTGACACACTGCTCTTTTTTTATAACAATTGCATCTGTATGACACAATGCTCCATATGCTGATTAATCCCGATTACAAATAAAACACTCCGGATTCATTCAAATGGAAAAAATCCCAATCCACGGCCTTGTTGGGCCATTAAAAAAAAAAACGATGATGATTTAAAAACCTACAGAAATATCGATACTCATTTTTCATGCAGACGAACCGTCATTTAAAGATAGAGATAAAGAAAGATGGGGGGAAAAAAATACGATCGACATGACCAAACCAGTAATTACATTAGAAGCCATTCAGTACTTTTATGGTAAAGGAACAAATTGCATGCAAACAAACAAAGTCAAAAGCATATTGTGATCAAGCTGTGAAAAGCGCAGGGCCCGTGTTGTTGCATAATGCCTGATAAGCAGATCTCCCTCTTTCCACTGATATTTAAAAAAAAGCCATGCTGAAAAAAAAATCTTATTAAAACAAAAAATTGAATAACACATACCGAACAAGACAATAAAGCAATGACAACGATACGCCTAGACTGAAGAACAAACAAGTGGTTTCCCTTTCACCTGTAAAGCTTAACTTTTACGTATTCCTGACATTCCTTTCAGAAATTATTCGACATCGGTGTAAACTCGTCAGGAAAAAAAAATACACACCAATGACAGCTGCGAAGAGACCCGGGTGCTGTTCCGAAGTTTACGGCCCATAATGCACACTCACACAGGAAGGAAAGAACCGAAAAAGGGGCTTTAAAATCTCAAGACGGCCTTGTTTTTTTGTTTTTTTTGATCCTTGTTTCATTTAGTCTTAAAAAAAATCCCACACTGTCTATATTTATTTCCTGAAAGAAATCCAGACGTTTTACAGAGACCGAGAATTAATGGTCCGAATTCCTGACTCTGGAGAGTCTTAGTGTTTTGTAATTAGTCGTCCTTTTGTCCTTTTGGACTGGAATTGTCAGGACAATTAAGTTCAGTTACAAACGAGTGTGTCAAGATGAAGGTGTGCACGAATGCAGGAAATGATTTTTTCCCCCCAAACCTACTTGGGAAAATCTTCTTCTCCGTATGGAGTTGAATTAGGTGCTGGAAGTCTGCAAGATAATAGATCAAAGAATGCAGCAAAGAGAACTTTTTGTTTGTGTGTCGTCCCCTCCCCATCACCCCAACGGCCATGTAGCATCCTCTTTACGCTTATAGTTTTTACAAGGACTCCGAGCTGAGTGCTTTACTACAGGGCCAACAAGCCATTCATCTGGGACAATAAAGCAGAAGAAAGTTTCACACGGATCAATAAGGCAGCAGATTTTGAAAAAAATAGTTCAAGTTATATAGAATACAAAAATATGTAGCAAAGGACGCTTAAATTGATCGTAGGCGATCTTAAAGATTACTTAGACGGTTTTGCTTCTCTGTATGGATGAAGACAAGGTGCAGGACTGTCGTGCTCCGAGGACACACAAAACAGTGATCTATACATTGAAGATATGATTGGTCAATTCAACATTCATTATTCCAGTGCTAATCAGGGTGATTGGATGAGAAAAGGTGTTCACAGTGGAGATTCACTGACACCTATAGGCAGATTGGAGTCATGTCGCTCCATAGAAGTAAGTCAAGGCAAGTCGAGTTTATGGTTATATTACCAGGTGGATGTGTCCTGGAAGAACATCCTTTATTAATCCTTAATAATTTCAATCAACCAATCTAACCATCTGATGTCATCAGCATGTGCCACCTCAATTCTTTTTTAAACCTTTCCCTACTTTTTACCAAAATGTAAGATTTAAATGTATTATTAAATTAAAAAACATGAAATAATTAAATGACGTTTGTAATACATTACATGCTGTACTGAACAATTACATAAAACATGTATGTGTGTAGTTTAGTTAGTGTGTGAACATTTCCTTCACTTTCGTAACCAAAAATAGATGTGTGTGTGCAGTGAAATGTATTTAGGTTTTGTGTGATGAATAATATCAATTTATGTATTTTTCTTCAAATGTATAGTTATAAAAATGTGGCTTGTGATTGTTAAATGTTAAAAGGTTGTGATTTAATTAAATACATGTTAAACCCTGTTTTATAGTAAGAATGTTGCTCTAGTGCGGTTCTACAGGTTCACCTTTTCAGAACATTTTACATTCAATCTTCATAGAGGTAAAGTTTTTTTATTTTGGATCATTATAATTAATACAGTCTAAATTCACTAAAGTTGTCCCTGAAGTATAATAAATGATTATAACATATTTAGTCTAATTTCATGTTGTGATTCAATGTTTAATTCAGGAATCATTATTGTCAGTAAATGATCCAAAATAAATTTCAATTAGTTGGAAAAAAAAAAGTGGATTGAGGAGGTTTCGGTTAGCACACAATGTTACCTCAGATGGTCCGGATGGAGGAATCAGTAAATAAATGTCGGTCTGCAGGATACAGTGCTAATAAGCAAAATATAAACAGACTATACCAAAGATAAGACTTTTTCTATAACCCTATACACATTTTAGCCTTTTACTGTACATGCAATTGTGTGAAAGATGTGTGAAGTCTTCACTAAGAATCAATCGTCTAAATCGATAAATCGCTATTATTTAAACACAACAAAAAGAATGTTACTTCTAAATGTTAAAGAACAAAATTTATTATAATATCTAGCTGTTAAACGCATATCTCATATTATTATTTTTCTGTACTTACGTGAAAAACAAATGTACCAAGTTATAAATAATAAAAAAATTATTTTTTAAACAACTTAAGTACCACAATTTAATTATACTCAAAAAAGAATAAAAAAAATGGAAAAATCTACTCAACTGTAAATACTGTAACACAAACACATTTACAGCCACATTTATATATTTTATTTAATAACTTTTAAAATAACAAAAATTTCTATGTGATTATCCATCTAATCATTATAAAAAAGGGCTGGGAGAGGATTCATAAATCGATTAATTAACTAATATTTTTTTGATAATCTTCTGCATCATCCAGAATTTTTCGTGAAAAATTAAGCTACATTACAAAAAAATAAATAACTTTAATCAGACGCTGATAACAAAATGATGATGTATGTGATCAGTAAGAGGAACCAACATGTAACTAAAACAAAAAAATTATTTTTATGCCACATCACACCAACAGGTTAATGTTAATTCTTCCTAACTGCATAGCCTTCATCATTTCCAATCCTTAAATTCTGGAAAAATGTAAGATGGTTATGCAAATAATATCCGTTAGCATGAGCAATAAAATATTGCATCCCATCACATGGACCTTATCTATATTTAGTGGTTTTTTCCCCCCTCAGATTTGCTGTAGGTAGATACATCATGGCATAACAAGATGTTTTAAAGCAAGAGAGAAAAAGAGAGAGATTCAGATACAGATAAATAAGTGAAAGAAGTCAGTCTTAAGCTGCTGAAGCTTTTAGCTGAAAGAAAAAAAAAAATCTAATCAATGCACACTTGTCTTTAAGAGCGGCACTCGATGAAATCCTAAAAGATCGTTCCGGAATTCTTTAGACATTGACGACAAGGTCACCAAATATTGACCTTTTTGTTAGGGCAGAACTTGTGCTTTTATAAATCTAATGAAATTGACTTCTTTTCAGCAGTTGATGTCTTAAAGGACATGTCCATTTTCTATTATTCTGCAGAAATGTGTCCAGACTGATGATGGAAACGCAGCGGAAAATTCTATGCTCTGAAAATATGTCTTTATTTGCAAGAAAGAGACTGTAAGTATTATTTGCTGTAGTAATAATTATTACATTATATGTTTCTTCAAAATTAAAAGTGGTCTAGGAACGGTTATATATTGATTCAGTGATAGAATTTCAGAACTTTATATAAGCCCAGTCATAACCAGTCTTAAAATCAGATTCTAGCTTTGATTGACAGGAATGAAATTTGATAAATTCTTCCCAATGTTCAGCATTTTCCTGTCGATTTAATGTCATTTATATGGCCTCAATCACCAGCACGTCCTCACAGCTGTATCAATTCCTGAACTTCACTATAAACCATGTAAAATGATGCAGTGGCGGCTCAAACGGTTAAGGCGCTAAGTTCCTGATCTAAAGAACAGAATGACCTGGGTTTAAACCCCACCACCGCCAGATGCTGATCTGAAGACCAAAAACACCTGGTTTCAAGCCCCGCCACCGGCAAGCCAACCACTGTTGGGTCCTTGAGCAAGACTCTTAACCCTTTCTGCTCCAGGGGTGCTGCAACATGGCGCTCTGACCCAAACTTACTGTGAAAAAAAGAATTTCACTGTGGTGTAAAAAAAAAAAAAAAAAGTATCTGTGACAAAATAAAGGCATTTAAAATAATCTTGTAGTGGTTTTAAACCTTCCTGTAGTAAATATATAAAAGTAAATCACAACGATGTAATGATCTGTTGTGTTAATTCTACTACACTCGTGACAGTAAAATAAACTAATAGCTACATTAATGACTATAGTAACTTTTCTACGACTATATTATACCGTATGTGTGAGAATCTTCACAGCACAAATCAGAGCAAAAAGTGTGTCGTGTGTGTTTCGTTAAAAACTTTTGTGGAATCGATGTGACATTGCTGTTCATTAGAAATGGGAATCTGGTCTTTCACACTGGAACACACTGATCCCCATTAGTAACTCTGTTTCTCATAGAACAACTCTTTAAAATATTATTGATCAGTTCACTACAGTTCTATAAATGAATAATATATAATAGTAAGTAAATACTATAACAAGCTAAATACTAAAATATGATGGTCCTCTAGTTTACTCTAGTAACTTGTACATAATACAATATGATACTGATTCAAATAATAAACAAGAACCAAATTGCCTATCACAGCTACGCAGATGATACCCAGGTTTACCTTTCCTTATAGCCAAATGACTGCAGCCCCACCGACTATCTCTGCAAATGTATTGATGAAATGAACAGTTGGATGTGCCAGAACTTTATACAGTTAAACAAGAAGAAGACTGAAGTCATTGCTTTTGGAAACAATGGTGAAGTTCTCAAGATAAATGCATACCTTAATTTCAGGGGTCAAACAACCAAAAATCAAGTCAGAACTCTTGGTGTGATCCTGGAGTCAGATCTTAGTTTCGGTAGTCAATGCAATAACTAAATCAGCAAACTATCACCTTAAAACACTGCTAGAATTCTGAGTTTTGTATCCAGTCAGAATCCGAGGACTCTTGTTCATGCTTTTATCACCAGTAGACTGGACTATTGTAATGCACTCCTGAACAGCCTTCCCAAAAATACCCTCAGACCCGCAGCTCATACAGAACAGCACTGCCACCAGGATTCTGACTACAACCAATAAATCTGATCACTTCACACCAGGTCCTCAGGTCCTGACACCATCTTCCAGTTACATTAAGGATTGATTTTAAAAGTACTGTTAGCCGTTTATAAATCACTCAATCTGAATACATCTTAGATATTCTCACTAAATTCAAACCAATCAGATCACTCGCATTATTAGGATCAATACAGTAAACATACCAAGGGTTTAGTCTAAACAAGGCTGAAGCTATTAGCTATTCTATGCAGCCCACAGTTGGAACCAGCTTCCAGAAGAGATCAGATGTGGTAAATCAGTGGTCATCTTTAAATCCAGATGTTTGTATTACATTTATGGCATTTCGCAGAAGTCCTTATCCATAGTTTAGGGTTAAGGGCCTTGCTGAGGGGCCCAACAGTGGTAAACCTGTGGTGCTGGGAATCAAACCTGATCTTCCAATTAGCAGTCCAACACCTTGACCACTGTGCTAACACATCTATTTATTTCTGCGTTTACTAAAATAAGCGCTGTGCTACGTTTACGTTCGTAATCGTTTTGATTTACTTAAAATATTTGTTTTTATTTTTATTTCTTATTTATTTCTATATTTTTTATGATAATTGTATTTTCTCTTTTATGCAAAGCACTTTGAATTATCATTAGCATAAATAAACTTGCCTTGCCTAATCGACTTGGTGCATCTAGGCCAAAGTGTACTTAACATTTTACCTAAGACAAATGTTCCTTTATTTATTTATTTTTCACGACAGTCTGTTTTTCCATACATATAAGAAGTTCCTGCCTCTGATATTAAACCTATAAAACTGAAGAGAAAAATGTTTACGACACAATTTGTACTCTCACCAAAGCACAATGTTCTCAGAGACTCGACTATCACGCCGGCAGACAAAGGGAGAGAAAGAGGTCACAATATAACTGAGGTTATTTTTCTGAGGTGTATTTTCTTGGCTTAAGTGCATGTGGTGGCACAGGAAAAAAAAAAAAGGTCTGATATAAAGTCTGGTGGTCAGGAGGACACATAACCATATTGCAGTCATATTTCATGTGTTTGGGTTAGCGCTTCTGCAACTGCCTCAAAGATCTTATCTCATAACTGTCACTGCAGAAGCCACAGGAAATTAGACATGCGGAGCATCTGGTTAGATGTGCAGATGAAAATATTTTCCTAGTGCCATTATATAGACAAAAGTATATATAATCTTATAATCTTTTGCAGATTTAGGTCCAATCCGAATAGTAAGAAGGAATGAATATATATATATATATATATATATATATATATATATATATATATATATATATATATATATAATATATTCCAAAGAATTTTTATTACAGATTTTCTGTCAAGTCATGAGGTAAGGCTTCATGGCCTATCAATCTATAAAATGTTGTGGGACTAAAGTGCAGCAATTAACGTTAATTTATTTTTTAGTTAAACGATAGATTTTTTAGATTTTGCAAGTAAGACATGACGTTTAAATAGTAACACACCGTTAAATAATATAAAACAGATGTGTGTTGATCGTTAAATTCCTTAATGTTAAAAAATACTTATTTGTGAAGGTCGTTGGTCGCTCTCGGGGCTAAGCCATGTTGCAAGCGTGTAGCTAATGTATCTTGGGAAATGTGTCATACCCCTACGTCTGAAGGGGAAATTTCTTATACCCCTACTGTTGGTCATATAATTTATTAAAAACATAAAAATAAAATTGCACTGTAATGCAAAACTTTGTTTGCGTAGGGCACCAGACGTATGTCGGGCTTTACATTTTTAAAAAGCATGTGACTTGACAGTGACTTTCTATTGGCTTTCAGTTTCCTCTCAGGGTGCACCTACTTGCACCCTAGACCTTTACACTTTTATTGTGAGCAAATTAATATTGCGTTTATAATTTTTTTGCCTTATGTGACAGAACCGTTGCAATGTACTGTTCTTTTTTTTAATCCTGGTCATTTTATACTAGTGGACAACAGTTGTATTACGCCTTTAATTTCTGAATCCAGTTGATAAAAATGGCTAAATAAAATAAATTATTATCTTAATTACCACCAACCTGCCCCTTGCCCAGTTGTATATAAAGAGATAAAATAAGGGTGAGTGTCGATAAAGCTGCTGCCGGGGGTATTTATTGCAGATGCACATGTGTAGAGTAGCTTTAAAAGACCCTCACTAGTTAGTTAAATAGGAACACCTGTACACAAGCACAAGATCATTAGAAGATACCAGAACATAGCAAGAACTTCAATTAACGACATCACGCATCACAATGGAGGGAATTGTGAACATGGTAGCTGGTTCCTGAAGGAGTATATTTCAGAAACTATTGATTTCCTGTCATTTACATACACAACGGTGAAAAAAAAACTCAAACAAACGAGTACAACCATGTTAATGAGTAAACATATTAAAATTTCAAGTGTCCAATTTCACTCCTGTCAGCCAAAAAAAAAAGAAAGTCACAGACTCAATAAAAGAGAATTGGATAAAGATTGGATGATTCGATGGTCGAGAGCTTACGACATGCTGCTACTTCAATAAACGTTCCAACAACCCACCAACAAATTAAGAAAACATCATTGGTTTGACAAACACAAATAGAGCTGCAACTCGTCTAGACCACAAGGGAAATGTTTTAATAATAATCAAAAAAGTGATGAACCCGACTGGGACCTGCGTACGATATCAGCTGGAGCCGAACAGATTAGACAAATAAACACTAAAATAGTGAAGGTTCAACAATTTTAATATTTTGAGAAAAAAAAAAACCCTACATTCCACAATCTATTTTTTATGTTACTTACACAAGGTCTAGAGAAGCAGCAAGTCACGTCTGAGTATAAAAATATCTCTGTCAAACAAACATAATCGAACGAATCAAAGAAACAGAAAGTCGCTTAGTCCTCAATCCTGTCTGGTGGATTGGAGTCGGAGAAGATCTGATGAGGTGAGAGCTGGTAAATGGGTGTTTGTTGATCTTGCTCTGAGATTGACAGGGTAACATTGTGTACAAGAAGGGAGCTGGACGGCTCAATGTTTATATCTGGCACAACCAAAAGCGGGTTCCCTTCATTAGACTGCTTGTCCTCAGCTAGTGGACTTTTACCGTCTAATGAAGATTCAAAGGTGGAGTTTGCTGCTGCTGCTGTAGTGATAGAGGCATGACTTTCGGTGACCACCGTGACCTCGGCGCCCCCCTGCTGGATGAGGGCATGAAGACTGTCAAGGTCCGAGCATGCCGTGATGAACGCGTGGCTGTTTTCCGACGGCAAAGCGGGACTCATGAAGGTCTGAGTCTCTATTGGGGAATGGGATGAAACATGCGTCTGTAGTAAAGGGTTTTCCTCTCCTCCACTGATGTGAGTTAGTAAGACGGTCTGGGGCTCGAGGCTGCCCTCTGCTGGGGTCATGTGCTGTAACGGGGTTAACAGATTGACCTGCTGTATTAAAGGGTTTAGTATAACATTCTGCCCTTTGGAACTAAGCAGAGCCGTTTCAGGTTTAGTAGATGGGGCATCTACTATCTCCTGAGCTACAGGAGGCGCTACGAAGATTTTTAGCTGCGTTTTTCCATAGGAAGGACCATAGCCGTTTGTGACAGTTAATAAACCCTGCTTAGGTGAATTATTTGTTTGCTTTCGAGTATTAGTTTGTGTTTCTGTGATTCTAGGCTGTTTTTTTGTGTTATTATGTTGCCTTTTATGACTTCGCAGTGAATCTTCTCTTACAAATGATGCATCGCACAGGTTACAGCGGAAAGCCCGGGGTGCTTCGATCCGTACCCGGTACCGTGCACCAGTAGGATTTGATGCCTCATATCCTGCTTTCCCTCGTCTGCCCCCTTCACTGTGCCCCTCTACAACTTTTTCACCATGGTACTTCTTTATATGAACGAGCAGGTTGGCCCGCTGCTTGCTGGCGAAGGGGCAGCGGTGACACGTGAACGGGCGCTCATCTGAGTGAACACGCTCATGCCTCTTAAGCGCCCCCTTACTGGTGCAGGAGTAAGGGCAGCAGGTGCAGCGGAGTGGGCGGGCCGGTTCGTGTTGGCGTGAGTGTGCACGAAGCGCCGCCTTGGCTGCGCACTGGAAGTCACATTCCGTGCAGGAGTAGGCACCATGGCACAGTCTGGCGTGCGACTTCAGGTTGGCTTTCATGGCACAGCGGTAATCGCACAGCTCGCATGCATACGGCTTCTCGCCCGAGTGCACACGCATGTGACGCTTCAAGTCTGAGTTGATTTTGAATTTGGCGCCGCACTCGCCACACTGAAACGGGGCATCACCTGAAAGTAACAATCAACAAAAACATCTGGCTTTAACTTACACACTAATCCAAGGCACCAACTTCACACACTGCAATTATTAATTACAAATATAACTGTAAGGGTGGAACCAGACTGAGGAAGGAGATAATGATAAGACCGAGCAAGTGCTTTGGTGCTAGGAGGATCTGGAGCCGGGTACTGGAGCGCGAAAGCTTCTTACAAGCACCAGAGAATCAGGCAAACAGGTCAGTAGCGGGATGTTTATGAGTATCAAGTCTGCAAACATACGTTGGAAGGTATGTTCTAGACCAGTGACCCTGTCTCAATACCAGCACTTGTACCCTTATGCCTCTTATTTGCGAGGTCCTGCTGAGGGGTGCGAGTGTGCAGGCTGTCCCAAAATGCACACTCAAGGAAAACCTTAGGACGTAGTGTGGGTATTGGGACGGGGCAGTAAGTGACTGAAGGGCTTGTGTCAATGTAGGGTGAGTGATTATGTGGACTGAGGAGGTGCAGGTGTATTTGGTTAATATTTAGGCAAGACAATGAAAAATGTACTGTACTACATTTAATAACATACTTCCTGGCCACTAAAAAAAAAAAAGTATGTACTTGGCCGGCTCCACAATGTAGTGGGTTAAGGCGCCGGAACCCACATGTGTAATTGAGCCCCGACGACCCGGGTTTGATTCCGACTCAGGTCTTTTCCAGTCCCACCCTCTCACTATCCCCCATTTCATCTCTCTGTCTGTGCAATAAATAAAGGCAAACTGCCTTTGATTTAATGATATATCATGATATATATATATATATATATATATCTATATATATATCTATATATATATATTATATACACACATGATATAATATGAATAAAATTCGAACAGACTACAGCCGCCGAATTGATATTGACCTGACATAAATTATCAAAAGAGTAAAGAGAGGTGAACAAGTGCAAGTACTTAAAGCCACATCTGCGCTTTCTGCCATCTGTCTCCCGCGGCCTCCATGAAGAGTAAAGTGTACATTGCAATGCCTACTTCAAAACCCCGACCATTGTATGTGGTCGGTAAAGATAACATGATGACACTACATTAAGATTATCTTTGTCGATGGTTTATAAGGGTGTCTGGTAATGATTAATAAGCCACTTAAATTAACCCTACAGAACAGAGGGGTGGGGTAAACAGAGCTCATTAACATTTAAAGCAACATCCACTGAAACGGGTCACTTGACAGTGAAATTAATGAAGGCTTTTCATTAAGACCCTAAAGAATCATATTAACTTGCGTGGTATTCCCAGAAGCAGTATGTCTGTGTGTGTCTGTGTGTGTGTGTTGACCTGTGTGTGAGCGCAGATGCACGGTGAGTTGGCTGGAGTTGCGGCTGGCGTACGGGCAGATCTGACACTTAAAGGGTCTCTCGTCGTCATGGACGCGCAGGTGCTTTTTTAGGCTGCTGCTGTCTGCGGCGGCGTAGGGGCAGTGCTTGCACTTGTGTGGTTTTTCGCCGGTGTGTGAGCGACTGTGCAGGTTCAGCTTGTCCCTTCGGCTGAAGCGCTTGTGACACAGTTCACACTCAAACGGCCTGTCGCCTGCTCGGGAAATAATAAAGGATGTTCGCTCCTCTTGTTATTTACGCGAAGAAGAAGATAAACGAATAGATTTCTCACCGGTGTGTGTCAGCATGTGCCGTTCCATATCCTTCTGGCCGTACTTAGTTTTGAACGTACAACCTGAGAGAAAGTGACGCATTTAAAAAGAACCAAGCGAATCTCACAGTCTTTGGAGTTTAAATAACACACACACACACACACACACACACACACCTGAAAAGCTGCAAATGCGTCGCTTTTGAGCGAGGGCGGGTTTTATCTTCCTGGACGCTGAGTTTTGGGGTTTTATCGTCTGCTTGACTGCCTTTGACACGCAAATCTGTATTGCCTCCTCCGACGGAAACTCTTGCACGGTTTCTGTACAAAACATCAATTAAAAAAAACCCAAAAAACATAAGTGTAAACATGAAGCTGTGAAAAAAAAGCACTTTTTGATCAAAACCATGCAAAGAAACGTTTTGGGTTAAAAATGATCTCAAACACGACACATGAAAATTTAGCTTATCTTTCAGGCCGTATTTACACCGCATGTACCATGAGATTTCCTCCAATGTGGCACAAATGGGATCTGACCCACGACTGTGTAAGCAGAAAAAAAAGCACAAGGATTCCGATATTTCCAGATCGATTTAGGCCTCGTACATATGTGGGAAAAAAAGGGGCTATGAATCGGATTTGTGCATTAGCGTCTGCCATGTAAGCAGACAGATCGGATTTTCCATGTGAGTCCAGCGTCAGTGAATAAGAGACAGTGGAGCACGACATTAACTCAGTTGAACAAAGTCTTCAGGTAAGATTTATAATATAACAAACATTTTATATCAGGTTCCTCATAGCGGTAAGTAGGTGGTTGTTTATGCAAAAAAAAAAAAAGGAATAAAAGAAAAGAAAAAAAAAATATTTCTTGGCAAAACATAAAATTAAAATGACATGATAAAAGTTTTAACCAATAAAAACAGACGTGCAATCAAGTTACAAATCTAAGGCTGTTCATTGGTAAGAGCTGCACCATAAAGTACTTCACAGTATAGTTTAATATAATACATATTGCGATACTCCTAAAAAAATTTTAAAAAAAGGAAAACAAGTACCTAAAAATACAATAAATACAAAACCGAAGGCACCTTCAAACGGAGGAGTAATTCGACAATCATTGAGGGTTTGAATAAAATATTAACATAAAAGTAAATCGGTCCGAACCTGATTTTAATATGTATCGATACTATTTACGCTCTAGTGAAAAAAAAAACAAAAAAAACATCATGATAGATGGCTGTATCGATATTTTAACACAGCACTAATCCAAAGTGTTAAAGAGCACAGGCTTGACCACAGCACCACCACTCGTATCCCAGAGTAGTACACACACTGGGCCGTCCTAAAGAGCAGCGAGCACCTTCACTTGTGTCTCCGACCAGAAGTAAAGCATCAGACTGATCCAGATCAAACAGATCCGAGGAGAATCAGCGGCCAGAAGTGTTACCTAGGAGCTCGGGAAAATTCATTCTCACGTCCTGTAGGATTTCATACTTTTACACTTAACAATTTTTAGAAAATGACTTTCTTTTAGATTTTCCGCAGAGCCGAGTGTGTGATATGACATCATTACAGCACACATTCGGTCTCGTCGATTTTTGGACGTAATTGGTAGAAATGGTAATACTACGGCATCTAGAAATATTAAAATCAGCCAACTTCTGGCGTGATGTGCCCAGATTGCCCATAAGCATGATTCGTGTTGCTTCTTTTACACACCCGATATTTTCAGATCACAATAAGAAAAAAGGAATCAACACAACACAACACAACACAACACACACAAACACAAAGCTGAGTATTATCCCAGACCTACCCGAGACTTCAGTACTTGTGACTGAGATGTCTGTAGTAGGAAGCTGACAGCCGTTCTGTTTGTGTGCAAGAAACACTTCGAAATTGTTGTACTGCTGCTTACAGAAGCCACAGATGTGGATGTCAGGGCTCACCTCCAGCAACAGATGATTCATTTCTGGGAAAGAAACAAAAAGATCGGAGTGTTTAATTTTAATTTAATTAAAAAAACAAAAAAAACTAATTTAATTAAAAAAAAAAAACAAAAAAAAAACAAAGAACCATTTTAGCCATTTTTAAAACTTACAGCGCATAAAGGTTAAATTTTAATCACGTGACCAAAACATTTGCAATCCTACATCTAAACTGTTTTTCTCTTTAAAGGATTTATTTACCAAAAAAAAAAAAAAACAAGATTACCGTCTCGGCTAAAGGATGTCATTGTCAGTTCTAGATCTTAAGCCGGGAATTGAGTTTATATTTTATTCATATTTTTAAAAATAAATAAATAACATGTCAAACCATCGACTGTTTACTCATATTAAAACCTGGATTCATTGTTAATACTGAATGTGCGACAATTTTACGTCGACGTGACAGGTTTCCGGCAAATCTCGGCAAAATTCCAAATTGCTAATTACTAATTATCTAAACGCACTACATAGTGGATGAAACAATGGAAACAAACGATACATAGTGCACTACACATATAAACAAGAAGGTGTTTGAAATACACGCATCTTATTCGTACGCGACTCAAAAGCGTGATGTTGCCCTCTTACGTCCCGGAGGATTATTTCAGGTACATTTATGAGCTCCCCACAAAATAAATAAATAAATAAATGAAAAGTAACTTTAAAAAGTCATAATTATGAGCTAAAATATCGAAATTATCACGTTAAAAATGATTGAACCAATACAGCATTGGTCTTGAACAGGTTTCCACCCTAAAATAATGTTATTTTAATTATGAAAAGTACATAAAAGGTGGGCATAAAAACAGTATTTGTTAAACTTTTATTATATCACTTATTTTATATTAGATCAACATTGATTGAATATTTTCTGGTTTTATGTACAGCAGGACTTTATGTTCATTTTTCTTTTCTTTTTATGAATCAGAGATTATGTAGGAATATGTCATCAGAAATGTCACAAGGTCATCTGTCCTATAAAGCCAATCCAGTCTCACACCAATCCATAGATTAAATTTCGTAACTATGTCACGAACTGCCGTAAAACAGGGTTAAAAAGGCATAACGATGTGTATAATAACATCAATATAAATTCTGGCTTCTGCTGCTATTAGATCGGTCTTTGTTATCTAGTGGAGGAGCCGACATTGAACTAACAATAGAAATAACAATGAGAAATCCATCTTATGCTTTGATATCAAAACTGTAAATAAATAAGATACATTAAATTAATAGTCTGTGCCGTGATGAAACAATGACTTTTTAATCTAATAATTTTGAATTTTGAATTTATTATTTAGACTTTTTAATCGAATAATTTTGTTTTTTAAGTCATCATTTGGTTGGCTTAATGGTTTACACTGTTGCCTCATAGCAAGAAGGTCCCGGGTTCGATTCGGTGGCCTTTCGGTGTGGAGTTTGCATGTTCTCCTCGTGCTTGCATGGGTTTTACTCCGGGGTTCTCCAGTTTCCTCCCACAGTTCAAAAACATGTATGTTGGGATGACTGTAATTCAAAATTGACCATAGGAGTAAGTGTAATTGTATGTGTGGCCCTGTGATGGACTGGCGACCTGTCCAGGGTGTACTCCTCCTGCCCTTCACCCACTCAGAGACGGCTGGGATAGACTCCAGCAGATCCCTGTGACCCCGAATTAGGAAATAATGAATAGACAATAATAATAATAACAAATAAATGAATAACAATAATAATCACCATCATCACTATAATTATTATAATCATAATTATCATCATCATCATCATCAACATCATTCAAAGAAGAAATAGAATAAAATGACAAAGTGTTTTTAATGTTTCTTAACATGGATTAGGTTCCATTAAAGAGCTGACATAACTCGGCGCAGCCAGAAGAGGGCGCGCTTACCACATTGTTCATATTGAAAACTCCTCTTCAGTGAGGAGATTCAATCACAGACAGAGACTCCAGCACACGTGATGTTATAATTATTTTATAATTAGTTATAATTATAGGAACCGGTTCCATCACAGCTAACGAATTTACGTTTTAACGTTCTTCAAACGTTCCAAATTAGTTTGTGAAACGTAATCTGAACTTTATTCAATTTTTTGGGTTTTCATGGTTGTTCTTTTATAAATACGTATGAATAACGCTTTAAGGACGTTCCTAGAACGCTGTTCTAAGAACGTTACAAGAACGTAGTATTGAAATTGTTAAAAAAACAATTGGGCAACTTGTCTAGAACATTAGGCAAAGTTGTGGGATCGTTGTTCTCTGTTAGCTGGAAGAACATTCAGTGTTTGTATAAATGAGGATGAGGCTTGATTTCCAATGACAGCCTGTAATAACAGGATTATTGCCGTGTAATAAACATATTGTTTCTTTATTAAGAAAGTCGTTCTGCAAATAAAGATACCGAATCATTTATAACATCGGTTTCCAAGAGCTGCTTTTATTTCTCCAGTGAATCAAACACAGACGGGAAATAGAGCTTATATTAGATGGGGACCTGCAGCTGTTTGTCCTGTCCTGTCCAAAAATCTGGATCTATTTATGATTGACCTTTTTAGGTATTCTTATGAACAATGGGATCATTAAGAAATAACACAACCTGGAACATACTATATTTATCCATCCATCCATCCATCCATCCATCCATCCATTCATACATTCAGCCATGCACTCATCCATTCATTCATTCATCTACTCACTCACTCAGTCACTCACTCAACCCATCCATCCACCCATTTGTCCATCCATCCACTCACTCACTCACCCATCCATCCTTCCATCCATCCATCCATCCATCCATCCATCCATTCATTTACTCATTTATTTATTAATCTTCTATAACTGCTTATAGAGTGGGCAGGGTGGCTCAAATAGTTAAGATGCTGAGTTGCTGATTTGAAGACCAAAAATACCTGGGTTCAAGCCCCACCACCGGCAAGCCAACCACTGTTGGGTCCTTGAGCAAGACCTTAACCCTCCGGCTCCAGACGCTGCCATCATAGCTGACCCTTCGCTCTGACCCCAACTTACTAAGATGGGATATGCGAAATATGCATTTCATTGGCTCTGTACATGTATCCTGGACAATGGAGTTGAATATTTATTTTATATTTATTCGCTTTTTTGTTGTTGTTGTTGTTTCTCCTGCTGATAATTGTTGTCATTCTCCATCTTGACCCACAGCCATCTGTATCTACCATTTTATCACCAGTGCCTCACCAGCCAAACCTTTATTCTTCCATCAAATTAATGAATAAGTGAGAAATTAAAGAAATAAAAACAGAAACAGCAGCATTTGTGCTTATTACAATCCCAACATGTTATAATAATCACACGGATCATGGAAATGATCATGAAAGGATTCCGTCTCTCTGTACATGTCAGTTGTTCAGTAGTAAAGGTCATTTTAGGAACGTAACACTTAGAACAATTACACGGTGTTCTCCCCGGTATGCCGTTACTAGTACGTGTGTGTGCGTGGTGTGTTACTGTAAACTTTAAAAAAACATGATTTAGCAGCACTTTAATTGCTTAATTAGTATGTGAGGTAAATCCTTAATGTGCAATATACAGTACAGGAACTGTTCCCGGATACCTATTCCTCTCTGCCCGGATTTAGAGGTATGCTCGATGGAGACGTTACAATCCCTGAGCCCACGAGAGACACTCTCTCATATGCTAAAGTGGTGTAACCGGCGACGTGGCACTTTTTAAGTACTTAAAGAAAATGCGTTGTTAAATTGCTCTCGTTTAATAACAGACAAGTGAAAAATTTTTCCTAACGGATGTCGTGTATCACGTGTCGATATGAACATGGCGGGTGTATTCTTCCGAATTTATTCATCCTACCTGTAACTATACTATATATAACCGTCAGAAGTACATACCTAAATATAGTCATATTAAGGGATGCGATTTCAGATCGAGCCAATATTGATTTTATATTTTTTGGCCTCGTGTGATTGACAGATTGGGTCTCTCGCCTCAGTATTGGACATTAATTTTCTTTAGCAATGCTGAAGTTTACTTTTTTAGGTTGTTTCTGCCTTCCTAAAAAAACATTTCCGCACCAGCCGTCACTGGGATTCAGGATTCTCTTAAACTTATTGTTCTTAAAAAATCATATGTTTTGAAGCAAGAGCCGATAGAAATGTAAATGAACGCATAATAAGAGCAGAAGCCGATAAGCTGACATAACAACGGCCTCTGCAGGGAGGATTTATTCTCACTAAAACTACTGTCAGTACATCATTTTCTACTTCAGTAAGTGGTTTTTAAATGGAAGGTAATTAACTCGGAATATATTACATATTTTTTTTTAAACATGATCTGGATTACATTTCTGATGATCTGCATTATTATTATTACTCAGTTAAAAAAACCAAAAAATCAGTTATGGATAAACATACACATAAAGTTGTTGGTTTTATTTCACTTTGGACATGATGCTAAGCAAACAGTATACGAATAAGTTCAGTTCAGTTGATTATTTACTCAAAGCTCTTTGGCCGACTTATTGCTCTTACTGTGTACGTTAGCAGCCACGCGGCCGATGGGAAAGCAGATTCAATCAAGGGATTGTCAAACAAATACTTCCAAAGATCGGTAAAGCTCCCCACAGGACTGTTTTTAAGCATCTATTAAACTTTGTGTCGTTTTTAACTTTCCATCATTTTTCAACATCCCATAAACAGATGATATTCAATGTTAACATTATTAGTCAAACAAGGCCGGTTTGCCCGGTGTTTATGAAACAGAGGGCTTCGACCAACCTTTTCAACTCGCTTCCCGCAGCACAAATACGGAAAAAAAAAAGAGTTTGTAATCTGTAACGTGGAAAATAAATGACAATCAGATAGAATTAAAAAGAAAAAAGGTAGAAAATGCTGGCTTATCAAAATAAAATATAATAAAAACAAGCGGGAGAAATGTAAGGTTTGCAATTGAACGGTACTTGGCGGAATGATGTGTTTATGACGAATTGGAGCCACGAGTAAAAGGATGTTCCGAAGTTGTTTTAATGTTCGCTCTGAGCTGCGTGACAAATTATACACACGTGTAGCATATGAATTCCTGCAGTCTGCAGCAGCTGCCATCTCTGCATCAGATAAAACAGGCAGTGTCTGTAAAACATCAAATGCCTCTGACTCTGTCTACATGATTGCACACTTACACACACACATTCGACGGCGTTGTATGCACACCCTCATGCACAGACAAACGCACAGACAGATGTGCACAAATAACACACTCTGAAGGCTCGGCTCTATTGTCCGGACCGAATGATGCACATGATATGATCTCCAGTGTTGGAACTGGAAGCACAGTGAACACAAAATAATTGCTTTTGACAACAACTGTGTTGAAAAAGACTAAACACATTGTTCAGGAATCCACCGGATGATTCATTATCAACAGCCGGGGTGTCAGACTTCAGTTCTGGAGGCTCTTATTTACAGGATTTGGCAGACGCCCTTATCCAGAGCGACTTACATTTGCCTGTTTTATACAACTGAGCAATTGGGGGTTAAGGGCCTTGCTCAGGGGCCCAGCAGTGGCAATTTTCATCCCCGATCTTTCAACACCTTAACCCTTGCACTACCACATCTTCTCACATCCCTCTAGCGCTAAGCATTCTACCCTATTTAACTCACCTCACTCAACACATCAGGTAATCAAGCCTAAGATTCATGTGTGAGGAAAAATAGAACAAATAAAGTAAAGCTGTGGCTCTCCAGGTCAGGGGTTCGTCTCTGTGGACCAAAGTTTTCTTATGTAAGGCCGAAAAACAAACTTGATTGATTGCCTTGGGCCAAAGGTAAATGTTGCATCATATACCACACTGTATTATTTTAAAGTTGCCCCAAATTTGTTTTATATAATTAAAAAATAAAATAAAAAACAACCAACATGATTTCTCCATTATAGCGTGTGTTAATTCATTGCGGTTGCCTAAGTAGGTAAGTCGAAGCGCAGTGGTTAAGGCGTTGGACTGCTTTTTGGAAGATCAAGCTTTGATTCCCAGCACCACCAAGTTGCCACTGCTGGACGCCGAGAAAGGATCTTAACCCCTAATTGCTCAGGTGTATTAAAAAGAATGTAAGTCACTCAAAATGCTGTAAATGTAATTTAAACAATGTTGTGGATGGAAGTGGTAGCGCAGTGGTAAAGGTGTTGGACTGCTAATTGGAAGATCGGGGTTCGATTCCCACTATCACTAAGTTGCCACTGTTGGTTCCCTGATGTCTGTCAAAACCTGTAAATGTACTACCTGAATGTGGATAATGTACATTGATTTAGGCATTTTTTCCAATAAAAAAACGTTCTACTTTATGTAGAATGATTACTAAAGATATATTTTTGGAATACAGATTAGACTTCATTTCACACCCTCTGCTGGAGGGTTGGTGTCTAAACAGCATTATGAGAAGGAATACGTCTGTAACTGTGAGCAGGGGTAAGAGTAAGAATAAGCTTGTAACAACTATGTTAAGCAATTCCCTGGTAAGCCACCAGATGGCAACGACAGAATCATGACAACGCCTCTGTTTCTGTTATATCATTTGGCAGACGTTCTTATACAGAATGACTTACATTTATCTCATTTATACAACTGAGCAATTGAGGGTTAAGGGCCTTGCTCAGGGGCCCAGCAGTGGCGGCTTGGTGGAGCTGGGAATCGAATTAACGATCTTTGCGTTGATAGTCCAACACCTTAACCATGAGCCACCACTTCCTTCATGCCTCTGTTTCTGTTATATCTTTGCTCTTTGTGTCATTTACATTACATTTACATTTACAGCGTTTGGCAGACGCCCTTATCCAGAGCAAATTACATGTTATCTTTTTTATACGACTTAGCAATTAAGGGTTATGGGCCGTACTCAGGGGCCCAGCAGTGGCAACTTCGTGGTGCTGGGAATCTACCAATTAGCAGTCCAACACATTAACCACTGCTCTACCACTTTTTCCTATGCTCGTTATGTAGGTCGTCATGTTTTTTACCCCTGTCCTGTCCTTGGTTGGTTTTTCCTCAATGTCTTCAGATGTTTTTTGTTTAGTTGATTGGTTCCCCAATTCGTGGTATATTTTACGCTGTATTTGTCTAGCATTTGTTGTACTAACGCTGTTGTTTTGCTGCTTTGCTCTCGCCATGCCGCGTGATGCCATGCGTTTAGCCCCGTCTCATTCCATCCACGTTTGTTACCTTAAATTTCTAGCTTAAATGTAAGTTTTGTGTTTATTAATGTATTTTTGGTCGCATCATCAGCTAGAAACCGCCATTTTTGACAGCACTTCTCCAGTGCTTTATTTTTTAAAAATCATCCGTGAACACGTACAGTAAGTGATAAAATAACCATAATCATCAAGGATATTAATTAATACTATGGAGGTTTCTCGGAAGGCTAGATATCCAGACATTTAAACAGAAAGCACCGTTGCTACACAACTGCATGTAAAGCAGAGACGCATCGAAGTCATGGGTTTGACTTTCCTCAGTGCGATATCATTTAAAGTACAGAGAAGAAAAGTTTTCCAGACGTTCAGCACGTGTCTCAGCACCGTGTCTCAGTGTGAGATTTACTCAGTCATGATTACCGCTCAAAAATAATCAAGCTAGCTGTGCAGCTTCATGGCATACGGGAGGAAAGTATGCTGATAAAAAAGTACTGGTTGTGTTTGCTACGATGACATTGTCCGTCTTCACACAGACACACACACAGACAGACACACGATTAGGACCCTCCCATTAAAGTGTATTATGTCAAATTTGCGGATATAAAGGATATCAAAATCTTCACTCCTTTTTATTTTCTTTGTATATGTCGAGTAAGAAATGATGTAATTATTAGTTTTAAAGCTAATAGAATGTCCATGTGTTGGAATTCTATGAATGGAACAGAGTCTCTCAGAGTCAGAGATAGAATTACGTTTGAGACAAACATATTTAAAAGAAAAAATGCTATTAATTAAAATGCAAATCTATCAATGTAGCATTCGTGTAGAACAGAAAGTTTACCCACAATGCACTCACTGTCCTGAGGTAGATGCTAAGCTAAAATGTTTATAATTGATGATTGATAACTTCGGAAAAATGTTCTTATATCATTGAGATAACAGAGATTTACATTTTGTTCGGTTAAAAGACAAAAACATATAAAAAGGTGTTAAATAAGTTGTAATCTGTTGTCTTTGATGGCTAGTTTGACATGCTCACCAACAGAATTTTAGATAAGTTTGAGATACGTTTTTTTTCTGATAAAATTCTTCCAGTGTGAAAAGATCTTCTATGATGACCGTCAAACCAAGAGCCAATAGGAGTGCTGAATCTGATGATGCATTTGAGTCGACAAGAAAATGTCTAAACGAGTCCAGTAAACAGTACAGCAAGACATATTAAATTATGTCTTGAGCAAAATGAACGCCACAGTTGTTTGCTACTAGCTACTAGTTAGCAGATTAGAACATGGGTTATCGAATGAGTCACAGATGGATAACGTAAAACTCTGTTTTTTGACGTCACACATTCTGACATTATGATTACTGTAATCCTACAGTGTGACATAAGGATCCTGTTCATACAGTCTGACAAGCAACAATCGCAAAAGACCTTTCAAAAAATTAGCCTGGCTTGAATTACAGTGTCTCGTAAAGTGTCTTTATTTTATCTGGGTTTTTTTATCCATCCAGGATCTAGTGATCATCTTGGGGAAATCATACATGCAGGCAATTACAACAACTACAACAAACGACCTCGAAAATTTAGAAGACAGGCTAAACACAAGAATTGGGTATTAAAAAAACCGGATAAACTGCTTTGAGGTGGCGTTAATGACTAAGGGGCGTGGTCAGAGAAAAAAATAAACGGAGAACATCAAATACGTGGGTTCCGTGCTTTCCTCATTTATCCAACTTTAGAATTTAATCTGAAAGTCTAGGACCTAAAGTCTCATAAATCACTTGTTAGTCATGTTATTGCAGCATGTTAGCGGCACTCTAATGAGAGAATAATGCCACTAATCTGATTGGCTCTGACAGAAATATTGTTCAAATTTAGGTCAGATAAAAAGAGAGAGGTTTATTTATACATGGATCCTTTTTTTTTTTTTTGGGGGGGGGTTATTTTTTTTCCCCATCCTGTCCCAGTGTAATAAACCTTTCAGAATAATTTTGCACCTTGAGTGCCAGTATTTTTTCGTATACGAATATATTAAAGGGAGAGAAATAAAAAAATGATTGCAATTTATGATGCCCTTCGTCATCCGTAATCATTTATTTGAACAAAAAGTACAAAATATATATAACACAAGGCATGTGCTGAGTTTAACGTTATTAATTTTAACGCAAAAATAGACTATTATGGTGTTTCTGGTGTTAAAAAACAAAAGAAAAAACACTTTCACACTTTGTCAAAAGAAAGTTTCTGGTATTTACGAGTGGAAAAAAGGTGCGATTGAGGGATTTTGGAGGAAGCTAAACTTGAAAGGAACTAACAATTGAAGCCCAGGCCACGTAGGAATAAGACACACACACAGATATATATATATATATATATGTAAGATCACACACCGTTGTCATCACATGACCATGAAGGGCGGCTCATAATTGGACGGAGGTGTTGGGAGATAATGAAGGCCGATGCCACATCTGCCATACCGCTGGGATTTCTCTTCACTGGTCACTTATATCTTCAGCAGTCCCTCTGTCTTAAGGGTAAAGGTGTAAGAAACAAACTAATAGGTGGGGAAAAAACAAGGTGCTGCAGAGAAGTTCCCTTTTAAGACTGCCTTCCACCCTCGCTCGAGTGTACAGGAGTCCCCGAGATACCGTCTGGTGTCAGATATTTCAGACGTACAAATGCGAAAGTGCTGCAGCAGCAAATTTAGTTTTGCGATTTCTTTCGTGAGGCGCACTCTAAAACTGGGTTGTCTTCAGTGACAGCAGCATGTGCAGAATGATTTAGATGACTACCTGGAGCAGGTTTGTGCATCCGAGAGACGAGGGAGTTGGACTGGCCTAGCTTCCCGCAGCAGCTGCAGTACACACAACAACCATGTTTCAACACACTTGTGCAAAAAGGAGTAGAAGAGAACGGATGAATACGAGGCTGGAAAAAAGTCTCTGAAGGTTTTGCAACACTGTGAAATACAGCGACGCCCTTGAAGCTACTTTTGCTATTACTAAACAAAAATGGCTAATAAGTAAAAAAAAAAAGTTTTTAGCAAGATATTAAAAGACCGAAAAAGCTTTGGAACTCAAACGGTTTGCCAATAAAATACAAGACTCTAGTGATTTAATAGGAGTTCAATGACCTGTGGGCTCTGCTGTAGAAAACAGGTCACCACATAAAGGCCGTGTAGCACAGAAGCATTTTTTTCACCTTAATACTACCCTGTTAGCACAGACGCTCATCAGAGGTCACCAGAGCTAGCACATGATTCTGGAAAGTCTTCAGAAAAATGATGTGAGCTGTTCAAAAATGAATTTTTTAAAGGTTATGTAGATTTGCAATTGGTACTCATAGTGCTTTATACAATAGAAAAAAGATTGCTTTAGTGTTATCATTGAAAAACTTAACTAAAGGCAGAGTAGTCAGATCCTAATCACCAATTTATTGCAGACTAAAAACATAAACTTAAACCAAACTTAAACACTTAGTAGTTAAAGGAAAAGGGTATCTCAGTGGACTGCTAATTAGGAAGTCATTAGTTTAAATTCTGGGACCACCAAGCTGCTGTTGATGGGCCCTTGAGCAACTCTCAATTGCTCAGCAGTTAAATGCTTTAACCACTAAGCTACTTCTTTCTAATATACCAGGAAAGAATTTCGGCTAAATTTTGAAGCTTTGGCTGTGAAAATTTTCCGATTCTACTACTAGTTACTACTACTACTAGTTGGGTGAGGAGGTCTGGGTTGTGCAGCTGATGTTCCAGTTCATTGCAAATGTGTTCAACGGAACTGAATTAGAGTCAATTCTTCTTACGTTTCTCCACAGGTGTTTGAGGGCTTTGTGGATGAGTTATTGTCATTGCAACAAAGGAGGCAAGGAAACTAGTGGATCCAAATGCAGCAGGTTTTAAGGGTACCACAGACACACACAACCACGATATACATCTGAACAAATAACAACTCTCAAAAACAAGGGCTGCAACCCAACAGAAGTAATGAGAAAATACGGAAACTAACAAGGGAATGGGTGTGGTCAAATTAGTGTCCATGGTAACGAAGAAAAGCAAAGCAGCAAGGAAACATAAGGGGAAAAAAGCACACAATGGGGACACTGAACTCCAAACTAAAAGTCCATTAAATTTCCCCAATGTGGGACGAATAAAGGTATATCTTAGGTATATCTTGAACACAGACACAAAAACAAGTAAGGGATCATGACTGGGCCACCTTCTTGTGCAAGTAAAGGCAGGGGCACTACTAAGAAGGGAAAAGTTAGGATGATTCTAAGGGCACACACACTTTAGGTGCTACAGAGATCTGTTTTATTAGTAGTAATAGTGTGGAGCAAGTGTGGTAGTGGGCCCAACTCCATATTCTTTCATAGGACCCAAAATTGCCAAAAGAGGCGCCCTTAAGTAAAGGGAAATATTTATGCTAAAGCTTAAAGAGACATCCCAGACAGCTGTGTGCTTCCAACTTTGTATTAAAGACACCTATTAGTCCAAATTCTAGACACAGAGTGTACTAAGAGAAAGTAGGTGAGAATGGCCAGAACGGTTTGATTTGATAAAAAAGCTACAGTCCTTCGCTAATGGTTTCCATAGTGTAGCAGTTATCACGTCTTCTTTACACGCCAGACAGTCCTGGGTTTGATCCCCAGTAGAACCATGTATTGAGGGCAGTGGTAGCTCCAAAGGTTAAGGTGCTGAGTTGTTGATCTAAAGATTTGGGTTCAAGCCCCATCACTGCCAGCCCGAGTTGTTGATCTGAAGACCAAGAAGACCTGGGTTCAAGCCCCACCACCGCCAGCCAGCCACTGTTGGGTCCTTGAGCAGGACCCTTAACCCTTCCTGCACATTTTGCTATAATATTATATATAATAATAATATATATATTTGCAGCAAGTATATATTATTATATGTTCACTAGGTTTACAACAGACATGGTATTGGTTCATTTGCATGCGTTATTGTATGTGCTTTTAGAGAAGTGTATAAGACTACAGAAGCTTCACATGCAACATATTCAGTACCAATAAATTGTTCCCTCTTGCTGTCCCCTCTGGAAAAACGTCTCTCTATACGTTTGTTTCCATTTGCTAATGTGTATCTGATTTCCTTTAATCGCACTGATAAGCAGCGGTGCAATGCATCTGAAAATAACCGACACCCAAAAGCAGGGGCCTTATCGAGATGAATCTATGCACTATTACAATCCGGAGTTATCCATCACCATCCATCACAGTGCTGGCTGCAAAAAAAAAAAACGATTACACACTCCTGAACCTTTATAGAGATATTATATTGCTTTCATCTGCATTTTTTATAGGGTTCTGATTTGAATCTCATTGCATATATACTGCTATCTCGTGCATCGGCGGAACGCGCTTCCTTGAATAGTGTTTTCGGGGGTTTTTTTTTATATCGTCTAACCCGAAGAGGATCACATTTCTTTTTCTGAGAAAGGAAAAAAAAAAACCCTCATGGTTCAGTCTGTTTTAATACTATTTGCTCCGGGCCCGCAGAGCAAAAAGGAGCTGTCAATCGCCGCTGCCGTTGCTAATGAGTCGGCTGGTAAAATTGAGAGTGGTGGGCCCAGCTGTCATCCGCTAGGTGATGGTTTTAAGACCAGGCACTGATACTTCATTAATTAACCTTCACATTCTATGTAGATCCGCTCATCAAGATGCAGTTAATTAAAGAAAGGTCATTCCAAGGGCTGCTACGAGGCGGCATCATTACAATGGAGAGACAGCACCATTTACAGAAAGAAAGAAAAAAGAAAAAAAGAAAGAGATGAAAAGACAAGACGGAGAAGGTCGGAAGGTGGAGGCTGAAGTGCTGGCAGACATTTTTTTATTTCCTGAACTTTAAACTAAACTCTTTGCAAACATGTTTGTTTTTATATGCCACCTATTTTTTTACCCTTTTCTCTTTTTCTTGCAAAAAGCCCTAATGGATAGAGGAAGTGTAAAATATTCATCATCGACGATCGACAGCATCTATCTTCCCGAATCCTTTCAGACTATTTTTTTTCTCCTCGGTCGCTGAGGTGAGAGTGACTTCCACTGACCTTGTGATCGTGCTGGAAAAATACCATCTAAAGTAAATAAAAGGCGTAGAACATGAAATAGTCATGCTTTATATTTTAAAGCGCCACTTGAAGCTAGTAATTTATTTATTTTCTTATATAAAATAAGGAATAGCACTACTTCCATGGACCTCTGCATGATAAATACAGTCAATGGTGAAACTTCAGGTTATTTTCTTTAAACATAGACACACAATACACACACACACACACACACACACACACACACAATTTTCCTTACTATTTAGTTTGTGTTAAACTTGCTCTTAGCCTCTTAGCTTTAGCTTTGTGTTATAAGTAGCACCATAGTTCTGGAGGAACATTGATTTATCTATTTCTATTAATGGCTCAATGATAAGCAACATATGTTTGGCATGAATCATTCACACTGGAAAGGTATTACTTAGATTTAATTTTAGATTTTAAACAAAGACAAAAGAGACCAGACAGCGTTTGTATAAGTTGTGTCATTGTTGGCCTGAATCCTTTCACGTTAGTAGTTGTAACGCTGTCCAGTCCAATCATCACAGGAGGGCGCCCTCGCCAGAATTGTAACCGTGCCACTTCCGGCTTTACTTCTGGTTGCTATCTTTTTAAGCTAACACAAACCGTCATTTTATTGACGTGAGTATTTTTTAGCCCCGACTGCACACCGTTGCAATGTTTTATGTTTATTGGTTTTGATTTATGTTTTAGCTTTACTACAATTTACGTCTTTGGTTTTGCTTGTTGATTTCTCTAGAGTTTTCCGAGTACCAACTTCCACCTGCTTACCGGCTACGTCTGTGTCTTATTATTATTTCTGCGATTACTTTAATAAAGCCATTCTCTTCATTATGGATCCTTCTTAGCCTGGTTCCTCACAGTGGCTCTTATAAGACAATTGGGAGTTAGCTAGTGGCTAGCAATTTTCATGACCGAATTAATGCAATAATTTTGATTAGCATTTAAAATTATGTCAATTTTCGTTTTTTAAAGATATATTTTACACATGGTATTTATACCATTTACAATCTATTAGCCATCATAAATACATAAAATACAAGCATATAAAATATATATATCTAAAGCAAAACAAGTAGGAAAAGGAGTGAGGAAGCAAATAGCAAGCTTCTTTTATTACTTGCCTTTCTTTCAAACTAGCGTGAGCTCTACAGACAGACACCATTTCTAAACTTCAGTTAAGTTTATTCAAAGCTGAGTTATAAAAAATGTTCTTAACAATGAAAAAAGTTATTTTAATCACTTCCTGTTTTTTTATGTTAGGCTTTAACATTTAGCTTCTAAACAAACGCAAAAGCTATGCATAGCTAACCAACAGCTGGTAAACTAGCTCACATTGTTTACAAGTGTACTTTTAGTATCTAAGCACTTATTGGGATATATTTTATATTATAAAATCAATAAATTATTTACCATTATTAATTATTGTCTGTTAAAAATACTTCGCAAACATTTACAATTTTACTTAATAGACGCTATTAAGTATAGTAATATATGCTATGAATATATGCTATTGCTAGCCATTACATATCTCAGTCTGAGGCTCTGTTAAAAATCTGAATTGAATATAAATAAATTGATAATATTTTATAATTTATGCAACTATAAATAAAACGTTTACATTTTTCTGCCTTTATCATTGACATTTGACTTACATTAATATAATTTTTTACAATGAGCAGTTGAGGGCCTCTCACAGGGGCCCAGCATTAGAAACTTGGTTGTCTCGGAATTATAACGCACAGCCTTTTAACCAATTGAAATAGTTTACAACATCCTTAACAAAGAATTATTCAATTTCCGCCAATTTTCGGATTCCTAATAAGGGCAGTGATCTTTCTTGACTAATTGGTTCCTTAAACTTCTCCTCATCCCATATTACGTAAAACACACACTTACATTGTCGACTTCCTACAACTTCTGGGTTACTTGCACATACAGTATTAGTATACACATGGTTCGGTTGCATACAGGTGTATTTTGTAGGTATTGCATCACTGTATTGCGTTCATGGACCTGGGTACTGGGTATATTTTAGCTTATGTTACTTAGCATATTGTACAACATGCAGTACGAGTTCTCGTTGTGTCTGTGTGCACTTGACGTCGTCTCAGGTCTCGGATGCCATGTTGTAATACTGTAGGTGTTCACATTTCTGGATCCCGATACCACATTTCACTACAACCTTAAAACTTTGTATAGTTTTAATATTTTAAACTTTATGCTGCCCCAAATCTTATGCATGAACTGAAAAAAAAATAATCTGTGGTAACAGTTACTTATTTCCTGTAAGATTAATTAACTATGTTAGTTAACATTTCATTTCAACCATAAAACTCAGAAAGTTTGCGCAGTATTTTTTGTGCCTGTGTTTAGCATTAAAAGTCTTTGTCATGTGACACACTATAGTAAAGGTTCTATGTAGTCTACAAGGAGCGATATATTAGTAGTTATTTAAAATAACACATGCATAAACTCTTTTAAAAATAGAATTACATTTACAGCATTTGGCAGACGCTTTTCTCCAGAGCAAATTACATTTTTTATTTACACAATTGAGCAATTAGGGGTTAAGGGCCTTGCTCAGGGGCCAAGCAGTGTGGTACTGGGACCCAAACCCACAATCTTCAGGTTAGCAACAACTTAACCACTGAGCTACCACCTCTTCACCCATACAATCTTTAAAAGAAATATCTATCACGATCTCGATATCTGTATCGATATATCAAACCCACAAGCTTTTAGGCCCAAATGATTTAAGCTCCAAATGATTTTAGCTCCAAATGATTGTGCATAGCCCTGTGATGGACTGGCGACCTGTCCAGGGTGTACCTCTCCTGCCTTTTGCCCTTACAGAGACGGCTGGGATAGACTCCAGCAGATCCCTGTGACCCCGAATAAGGAAATAAGTGGGTATAGAAGATAAATGAACAAATGAATGAATGAATGAATGAATGAATGTATAATTGTTCATAAGCATCTTTTTTTTAATCAGATTGGCAGCAATAAAATACTTCCCTTGTTCATACCGATTCAACAGGGCCAACAGAAAGAAACTTTCCTATTCCGGTTCACTAATGTTTATATTTAGAATCTACTAATCAAAAATTCTTACAATTGAAAACAATGAACTGATGTTCTAATTAATTATAACATGCTGAATTTTTGTTTCCAGGCCTAAAAAAAATGTTTTAATCCCAGATAAAAAAAAATTACAGTGTTCAGTCAGTATTATTATTATGGTTTAAAAGAGGTCCTGACTGTTTGCCCTATTTAGTTTGTTATTAAAAACAAATGAATGAATCAGTATTATTAAGGCTGCTTTAATTGTGATTGTGCATGTTAAGTGATGTGACATACTTTTATAAGCCTGATTTGTATAATTTTGAATTCAAATTAATTCAATTCTACTGTATTTCTATGGCACTTCTAACAATAGAGTTTTATAGAACCAGATATATTTAGGATAAAAATATATTTAGGCAAAGAGAAGAGATATGGATGGGATACATTTCATTTATTCATTTACAGCATTTTTATCCAGAGCGACTTACATTTATCTCTTTTACACATCTGTGCAATTGGGGGTTAAGGCCCTTAATCAGGGGCCCACAGTGGTGGCTTGGTGGTGCTGGAAATCAAACCCCGGTCTAGTATCAGTCCAACACCCTACCACTAAGCCACCATTTCCCCCATAATACATAAGGACACATAAACTATTAGGTGTAAATGAAGAAGATGCAGATGATAGGGATAGGCAGAGGCAAATGATTCTTTGTAGTGACCACTAAACTAAAAAAGAAAAAGACAAAAAACCTACCCTAACCCTAACGTGTGCTTTTTGACACACACCATTCCAGATCGATCTATCATTTGCTGTTATAATAAGCTCCACTTGTCTGAAAAGGCTTTTCATTAGACACTGAAATGGGACTATGCTCTGTGGATTTGTGCTCATCAGCTATTAGTGAATATAAAGGCACTTTAATATTTCAGTTCTTTCCAACGGTGTTCAGATGTTCTACTTATTGCATGGTAAACCGTTGCTTCGTGTACAAGGGGCAGTTTTATGCTGGAACAGGTTTGTGCCTGGTAGTTGCTGCAAAGGGAAACTCAAATTCTGCAAAGGCATCCTAGTCTACTGTAGTAGCAGTTTTGGGTAAAAGCACACATTTGACATACAAATTTAATGTTAACACACTTTGGCCTATATGGTGGTTGAGTTAGCCCTATAAGATAAAATATAATCTTTAAGACTACCAATTGGCGGTAGAGAAAAAGTAGAAATGCCAGAAGCCTAAGAAAACAAATACCAATCATCAGATGTATTATTTCCTCCAATTTTGTTACACAAAAAGGTTGGCGTTATGATATTTGGTGTTACCTTAAATCTTAGGTGACACCAAATATCAGATTAGCCCGAGGTCTATAAGTTAGTCGATCCCAACCTTTTTTTTCTGGTACCCGATTTTCCCCATGAAAATATTTTAGGGCCCCTTTTCACATTTAATGATATTTTCGCTCTTGGTATTTCCTGCATTTCCTGTCTCTAGTATAGCTAGCACTGGGACCTGGATTGGTGGGAGCTTCCTCATCTGGGTCCAGTATGTTTACTATCAGCTGCTAAAGGTAATTCAGTGAGACTCGGTCCTTTTTGTGCAGGATGAATTACAAATGTGTTATTTTCTTTAATTAACTAGGGGATCATGGATAAAATGAGTTAATGCAATGTAATTGTTCTCCTTAATGCTCACTTTTCAAAATATGATGCAACCACCCACAGACCTCGCTGAGGCCCCATTGTGGGTAGGGACCTCCCTGTTGGGAACCGCTGGTATACAGTATTCAAAAGTAACCCTTGATTTTATATTATATAATATAATACTGAAAGTATTAAAAGTAAAAGTACAAGTAAATGCAAAATAAATAATTAGCAAGTCTGTATTCTGTTTCTTCCATTTTCAGTTAATTTGAATATGGAGAGACACTATATAAACATACCATTCACAATTAAACAGTTTCAAAGAATTTAACAGCAAATATAAAAACATGACAGAGCTTTATTGACTGTACCGATCCAGGAAAATGGTCGTTTGGTGAACAAACAAACGATTCTGGCCCAAAGATTCGATAGAGTAACTAATTATCTCTGTTTTTTGTATATAGCGTGAACATATAAGGCTGTCACGTGATGAACAAACGACTTGTTCCCGAAGAATCGTGAACTGAAGTAATCTTTTCTATATGAACCGATGAACAATTGAATGAAACAGTTGAAAATGAATGAATCGTCTATGAACGATAAATCACTATCACTTTCGTAGTAAGTAACGAATAAGCTTCGGAGAAATGTTTCGAGGTAAAAGTCGACATTTTATTTAGAAAGTTTAGTAGAGTAAAAGTAAAAATTGACAGAATTGTAAAAAGACATATTCTCCCCCCAAAAAAGTATTATCAAGAATAGGAGGAACAGTTTACACTCTTTATATAGCCGTTCTGAAAGCAAAGCATTGAAAGCTGATTCCTTTCCCTATTGCAAGCTACGAATTAAAGGTATACATCCACAATCATATCTAGAAAGATATGCAATCTTTTAGAAGACATTCTTGCGAAGAAATTTCCCTCCTTTAATCTGTTTTTTTTTATTTCTCCTAATAAAGCATTTACTACAGGCTCAAACACTCCTTCAGATCTCACGGGTGAACGCTTTGATTGGCACTTGGAGGAAACGCTATCACAGAGTCTAGCAATTATGACTTTGCAGACTAAGCAAAGCCAGCAAAGTGCTGAAATTGGCCAAAAAGAGATTAGAGAATTAATTTTACCGTTGGGGCCGAGCCAAAAAAATAAAAATGCATGCTCAGTAAACATCTCACCAAAGCACAATACTTGTTAATACAATGTATTAACTGGCATCTGAACATCTGAACAAGCTCTAACACTCAACATCAGCATCTAGAGATGCTTTTTTTTGGACATGTAGCCCAACGAATGCAGAGTTTACAGTGCAAGCTGACGTTTTGAGGATGTGATCTTTGTTGATTCTGAATTAACATTTAAATCAACCAATCATAACCATCTGATGTCATCAGTGTGTGCCGACCAAACCCACCCACATCTATTTTTGAATCTTTCCTTATGTTTTTATATAGCCATATTGTTTATAAGTGTAAATTTTTGGGGGAAAAAAATCTATAAATGTACTTATTATTTATGCACACACACCTATATACATTTTACTGCAAACACACATCTATTTGTGGTCACGAAGACAAGGGAAATGTTCACACACATCAACTAAACTGCACATATACAATTATATACAATTATAATATTACTGTTATGGATATACAATAGTGTTAAACGATAAAATAAAACTAATCAAGAACGGGACTTGACCTAGCTTGACTTTTAGTTGATTAGCCTCAGCTTATCTTATCTTAGCGCACTAGCACAAACAGGAACAGAACAAAAACATGAACTAGACTAGCATAAATTTAAGTTGACACAAACAAACTCACGAAAGTGGTAAAGGGACAAACCGAAATCCTTGACAAAGACAGAGGAAAAGGGCTCAAGGGCTATATATACAGAAGACCAAACAATAGGAACATGACACATAAACATAAACAACAGCATAAACCAAACCTTTCAACTACATTTTGTTTACAAAAGGAAAAGATTCATAATGGATTGTGCGGCTTTTGGTTGACACACACTGATGGCATCAGTGGTATGATGGGTTAATTAAAATGTTGATCCAGGATCACGTCCTGCTTATTAAAATCATGTCCACCTCTGACGTTCATATTGCTTATGACTTAAACACGAGCTGGATTTTAAATAAAAAAACACAATCAGCAGCCTGAAATATACATTAGACTTTTTTTCTTTTTGTCTTCCAAATTGAGAAGGAAAATTGACAGCCTGACGTGCTCGGGGTGGGTCTGTGTTTGGGTGGAAGCGAGTGCACTTATTTCATTATTAAACGAAATTTAAAAAAAAAAGTCTCTATCAAACAGTGCGATGTAACTTTTGAAAACTTTATCGAGCAAAAACTATGGACATTTAAAGACGTCATTATTTTTTAATGAGAAATGCGTCTGTGAAGAAAAAATGAGTGAACTTGATTACACTTTCATGCAGATTTATAAATACACACACACACACACACACACACACATTACTAGGCTTTGGGCAGCTTTGAGAGACAATTTTGCCAGCTCGACATTTCTTGTCTGGATAGAAATCTGCTTGATAGAAAAGAGTGGCACTGATTGACATGTTGATTAGTTAAAAGCTGAGGATACTTTTTAAGAGTTTCTTCTCAGTACAGAGGATAAAGCAAAGGAGGAGATGATGAAACGAGGTCTATGAAGCTGTGCAGTGACGTGCCGCGATGAAAGATGAGGAACGGCAGAGAACACAAAGTGGGTGGTGAGGAGTGAAATGTGCGTTTTTTTCCCACCTCACTACAGTAACTGCTGACCCTGGGCACAGGATTTTACAGCAGGTGCAACCGCATGCTAGGTGATGTAGCATTATGGGCAATAAGTCTTTGGGTGAGCGTCATGTAGAGCCCTGACGGAGAGCTGCAGTACTTTATCAGCCGTGCTGTAAATCAGCCAAGCAGGCAAGGGGAGAGGAGAGGAGAGAAGCAGAGAGAAAGGAAAGAAGAGGAGGAGGAGGGGGTGGTGGGGGGTTGGAAGAGGAGGGAGCAGATGACAACATTGTTTGATCTCTTTCGGACACTTTAGTAATCTGCTGTACTCTGATTGATACCCTCACACAACAGTGCATGAAAACATTTTGGCTGATCCGTGTGTGTTTGTGTGTGTGTGTGTGTGTGTGTGTGTGTACTGTATATGCTGGGCAACCCATGTTCCTTAATTTGCTTGGTTCCACTTGTTTTCAGCTACCCCTGCCCCACTCACTGCTGATTCAGGTGTGTTCAGTGTTCATCCACTCATTTATCTATCTATCTATCTATCTATCTATCTATCTATCTATCTATCTATCTATCTATCTATCTATATCCACCCACCTATCTATCTATCTGTCTATCTATCTATCTATCTCTATCTATCTATCTATCTATCTATCTATCTGTCTGTCTCTGTCTGTCTGTCTGTCTATATCTTATCTATCTATCTATCCACCCATCTACCTACCTACCTACATATCTAGATGGATAGATAAAACCCTGCTAATGCACAAAATTGTTATATCTTCTGTTCAGTGTATTGTACTGTACTGTACTGAACTTTTTGCTACAAAGGGTTAAAAAATAGGACTAGTTTTGACGGCAACACCGCTTATATATTTTTTTTTTATACAAAAGTTTGTAAGATATTTGTGTTATTAGAGCATTTTGTTTTCTGGGATTTAGATGTTTTTTGTCAATTAAAAAATTGACTAGTTAAATTAGCGTTGTGAAAATATTTACATTATATTATATAGTCATTCATTCATTCATTCCTCTTCTATACCTCTTATTCCCTAATTCGAGGTCACAGGGGTCTGCTGGAGTCTATTTCAGCTGTCTCTGAAAGGGTGAAAGGCAGGAGGGGTACATCCTGGACAGGTTAGCCGCCAGTCCCCATCACAGGGCCACACACACTACACTCACCTCCTATGGGCAATTTATGGGGCACTCCCCATTACATTATATTATATTATATTATATTATATTATTATATTTATATTATTTATATTATATTATTTAATGGTGTATATTAATGTATTTAGTTTTTTCTGTCAGTCTTAAAAAACTAAAGTTGTATTTGCCCTAAGGAAGTGTATATTGAGACTGAGACTCGGATCCCAACAAACATTTTCAGGATAACATTATTGATAATTGATTATTTGATATTTACAAGAATAAACTAAAAATTTAATGTGAAATTGAAACAAGCAAGATTGAAAACCAATTGGCAGAATAATGTTACAAACTACTGTTGTTCTCCCTACTGTTGGGACATCAATTTCATACTCTTTTCTTTGTCCATCACAATGATTTCCGTCTATGACGGCTATCTGTAAGCTCATATATGTGTAAGAGAGCAGGTAGCGCTTTCCTCGGAGACTCTTACACCGTCGTGGGATTCAGCATGAAAGTTTCATTTAAAAAAACATCAATTTTCCCAAATTTGCGGAGCAGTCGGAAACTACAGTGTGCCTCCTTTTCCATGCATCAGCGACGGCGCGGTGGGATGGAGCAGCATGAGGAAACGGTTCTCTGCATTCCACCCTTATTAAAGTTATAAATTGCGGCATGCGGCATGCGTGTCAGATCAGACCTATTCGACATTCCTGTGTAAATTTGAAACACTGTTTGAAGCGTAAAACAGATGTGTTGCTATTAGGCTGGATTTGTTTAGCTCCTTTTTTAAGGTTGTACTTACTTACTTACTTTAGCATGTAATTATAATGCAAACATTACTATTCTCTAATTGGGCTGTACTTTCAATGGGTTAACTTTTATAGGTTATACTTGGTTTAAAAGAAAATTGTGGTTTAGCCTTAATGCAGAAAATGTTGCAAGAATCCAATGTCCCTTAATAAAGATTACTGCAGTTTTAAAAAAAAATGAAGACTGCAGTTTTTTTTTAACTTTTTGGACAAAATGTTGGACTGTATTATTACAGTATTATTACAGTAATATTACGGCAATACCACCAAAGTACTACTATAACACAATTACAGTACAACTACAATATTACAGCAATACAACTAAAGTACTACTATAACACATTACAGTACAACTCAATATAACAACAGTAGAAACTACAATATCACAGCAATACAACAAAGTAAAACCCCACAACTAACCATATACTTTATACACAATTCAGTCAATACAAATTATAAACTAAAAACTATAACCATCACAGCAAATACAGTACTAAAGTACTACTATAACACAATTACTGTTAAAATACTACTAAAGTATACAAACATTATAAATACAACCTACAAAGTACAAATAAAGTACACATAACACAATTAGTACAATAACTACAAAGTACACAATACAGTACCTACAACCGAAAATATACAAGAATACAACTAAAGTACACTAAACACAATTACTGTACACTAAAATACACAGTACACACAGCAATACAACTAATACAACTCAGTACGCTACACTATAACACAATTACTAACACAACTCTAACATACACAGCAATACACTAAAGTACTACTATAACACAATTACAGTACAACTACAATATTACACAGTACAAAATACACACTACAAGTACTACTATAACCACAATTACGTACAACTACCAATATTACAACAGTAGAACTAAAATATCAAGCAATACCAATAAAGTACACTATAACACAATGACTGTAAACTACAACTACAATATACGAATACAACCTAAAGTACTACTACAATCCATAACAAATACAACTAAGTACCGATTACACAATTACGTACAAACTACAATATTACAGATCAACTAAAGTACTACTATAACACAATAATGTACAACTCAATATTACAGCAATACAAACTAAAGTACTATAACACAATTACAGTACAACTACAATATTACAGCAATACAACTAAAGTACTACTATAACACAATTTCTGTACAACTACAGTAATACAGTTGATATTTCACTGCAGTTGTACTTTAGTTTACTGTGGTTACAACTACTGTAGTATACAGTAATACTGTAGTTGTAAAAGTTGCATTAAATGCAAAACGCTGCAAATATTATCTTGCTTTCCATCTCCCCAACCTGTTTTCCGGTAAATGTCGAGAACATGTAACTCAATGCACTTGCCGGGCAATTTGCTCTTCGAGGACATTGTAGGTGACATGTTATATTGTATTTGCGGCTCAGGAACAAACAGTCAGATTAATAAGTAATGCTGATCTTTAGATAATATGCTCGCTCCGACTCCCTGATGGTGAGTATCTGATTCTGGGCGAGATTGTAACTTTAAACGACATCTCACTAAAACCAAAGTGCCTTTGTAGATGATAAACCACGAGAGGTGTTGGATTGATCCTGTTCTAGTTCCAGGATCGGCAGAAGAAAAACAGCAAACCTGAGATCTAACATGAAACCGGCGGTTGAGGCCACAATACGGATTTTTTTTACCCTCAAGCACAGCGTGGCTGCTAGCTGGGTCGTGTCAGGCTTCACATCCTTCATTTTTGATCCTTGATCAGTTGTCAAAGGCCAAATTGAGCGCACAACATGATGGATCTGTCAGCCTCTTTTTTTTTTTTCTTTTTTTTTTTACGTATCGCATACACTGTAGATCAAAACACAGGTTGATGAGAGGATTGGCGAGCTAACACGAAGGTCGATTAAAACGCACACGTCACAGCTATCCTTCAAAAGCCATGCTAGTGATGTGTGGTGAGGGGCACATCCATTTGCATCCCCTGGCTCATCCGTGATGAGGGGCCATTGTAAACATAATTATTGCGGCTAATGATAACGGCAGATAGATGATGAGTTTCTCTCCAGCTCATTTACCTTTGGCAGCTATCGCAGGTGTACGGAAGATTTTTCATTCCGCTCCAAAATAATGCTGAAGTGCTATTTTTCTTGGGAATGGCAAGACAAAAGTCTTGCTGAGAATACTAAATAGCCTGCACTTTCTACTCGGCACACTTCATATTAACAGGGAGAAGCAAAACATAAAAAAAAAAACAGTGTGTAAGCACAAATAATTGTAATATCTAGGCCATTAATCAATAAACAAATTGAACAAGAATAGCCACATGGCAAAACGAGGACAGCCTCAAATTTATGGCTGTTCCTCAAAGTTCTGAGATGGAAGGAATGAAATGGAGAGAAAGAGACTGATAAACACATGGCAATCTTCTTGATTGTAATGCCATCCACCCAAGGCAATGTTTTTATTTGTCACATCGGGTGGATTCTCTCGCACATTATGATAGGATCATTTTTTTTCATCTCTGCCTTAAAATAATTCAGTTTTTTTTATGGAATTAACTGCAAGGCTTCCGAGTACCTGGAGGTATCTTGTGTTTTGTTTTATTAGTGAATTATTTAGACACTGGTAAAGTAGCAGTCTGAGTGAGGGAGACAGAGCGAGGATTGAGGCCTGCTGGAATTTTCCATTCTCTCTCAATCACTTACTTAATTTGGTTTGCGACCGTGGAACGGGCAGAAAAAAAAAAAAAAAGATTTTGCTATAGCTGTATTTCTCCATGTGCCGGGGTGGTGGTGTGGTGAATGATTTCCCAGAAGGCAGAGCATGCTGAATTGGTACATAATGATAAAGAAATATCAAAACATTAGGGGTGAAGAGATTTGAAAATGGATTCGGAATGAAAAGGCAGAGAACGTAGAGCTGGGTCTAACTAAAGTGCTTTCACTCAGCATGGGTTTATATATTTCAGCCTCAGGAATAGCGCAATATTACCTGTTTTAAGACTTCTTTTAGCACCAAGATCATTTAACCATGGACTGTTTACATGTACATATGTACTTCCTGCTTATAGTATCTTTCGTTAAAGCGTGTTATTTAATAACTCTGATGGTGCCGAACCCCGATCTTCCAATTTGCAGCCCAAAACCTTAACTACTGCGCTTTACCACTTCCCCGTTACGACTCCTTTTGTTTATCTCTAAAACATAATGAAATTTATACAAATTGGACTGATTTGACATTTTTAATACAATTGTGATCAACCTAAAAACCTTTTTTTTTTTCTTTTATATGTTCCAGCTTATGAAGTTGGGGGTTAGTCATGATACAGCGCCTCTGGGGCAAAGATTTTGCTCAAGAACCCAACAAGGGCACCTTAGCAGTGTTGAAGCCTTAACTCCCATCCTTTCAGGTATCAACCGAGACTCTTAACCTGTTTACACATTACTGGCCTTGTGGTGTCCCTACCTCACCCCCCTCCAGTGTAAGTGATCCATCATGTCCCTGACTGAGATAGAGTGGTTGCTAAAGATGAATGAAAAACAAACTGATCGGTTGTTTGTGTTGGTAGCAGGTGTTGGATAGCTCACCCTCAGGAACTGTATGTTAATTAGGATTATGAAAATGTAATCTAATCTAAAGTTCTCAGTACTCTGTGGAAAGACAAAAAGATCTCCCATGAAGACCTGAGCATTTCAATAGTGGTGGGCCATTAGGGTAAGCCGAGAAGACAATGCTGGCTGTATAAAAAAAAAAAAACAATTATGTGAAAAATGTTTTTCTAGATAATTTCCATTAGTGCAAAGTCCACAAAATTGCCTATAATTAGTTTTGTTGAGGTTAAACTGGAATATCTTACAAATAGGTCGGGGCAGCACTACAGATACAGTGCTAATGTGTGACAAGAATCAGTCAATAAACAGCCATTTAAATTTTGACATGCACTGACAAGCCCGTCTTCTGGGTCTAGTGACATGCGCAGTGGTTTACAGTTGCTTACTGAAGGCCCTGACTGAAACCCCATGGTACACCACTGCATGTTGGCTTGTTGCATCAATCAGATTCTCTTAACAAGAACCCAGTAAATATTTTTCCACTAGATTTTGGATCATTGCAGAAAATAAGCTCTTTTTTCCTAAATGTTCCAGAACTGTCAATCCTCGTATCTGATCTAGTTGTCATTTGGGATGTCAGAGAGAGAGAGAAAGTGATGCACATCGCTAAAAACATCTGTAACATATGTATATATGTAGCACCATAACTCTTGTCACCGTTGTTCGGTTCACGTTCGATATCCATTTTTAATCCAGTAATAATCATTATTTCCTATGCTCTACTAACAACATCCACCAGACAACCTGACGTTGAATTTAGACGGCCTAAAACATGTTCTTGAGTGAAAAATTAAGTGTCCTAATTCCTGTTCAAAAGGTCACGACTATGAGTTATAGGAGAGTAAGCACCTGAAAGCTATTCCCCTGCTAGCTTTGACAGAGAAGCTGTCATTTTCCTCTTTAAAAATAGTGGAAGGTAATAAATGGTCATTTGTGAATGTCTTAGCTACTGGCAGTAACTGCTCTGAAACTTCCACTCCCTCCTAAGAGAGATTAGAACCATGAAATATGATCCTTAATGTGAGGCTGGCATCAGAGAAGTTTTTTGGCAAGAATGGCTAAAAAAATGCTAATTTATGTTTATTTATTTATTTATTTATGCGGATTCTGTCGTCTGGGTTTAATTGTTTTGAGGTCTGAAAGTTATCTGATTTGTCATAGACATGCTTTTACAGGGAAGACAAATATGGACATTTGATGTGACTATGGCGAGTTTTTTACAACGCAAAAGATTCTCATATCACAGGATTTTTTTAAAACATGCTTTATGTAGTTTTTAGTCAAACATTTTAATGTAATTATGCGAAACTTACACAGAAACAATGTGTTGGTCTATTTTCCCAATGATATTAATGTGATTCGGTTTCACTTTGCTCACTTTTCTAACCACAAATCCCTTGCTTTTTTTCATTATTGTTGCACTTTCAGTGTTTTTTTTACCCTCAGCAGCAGATGTGGCGGGGCCACGGATTTGAGGATCACGGTGACAGTTTTAGGTGGAGGAGTCTATTATTAGTTTACCTCTCCGCCATGGCATTTTATCACTTCAGCGTCTGATGGCCTCCCTACTTTAAAAAAGAAGAGAAGTTGTGCATCTCAATCCGCCCATTCGTATTTCATAGGGTTTGGTGTCATAAATAAAGCAAGCAGGGCTGACCCAGGCTATTAGTTACACTCTTGCTTTATCTTCAGTGTGGCTCCACTGGTCTCTGTCTGGAGTGACTGGAAAAAGAATAGAGAAATAAACCTAGTAGGCTGTCATCCTGAGAAACTAACAAACACTGACATGATATTTAAACATGCCGACACAATGGCCTTGGGTTTGGTAGAGAAATAGCAAAGGGGAGCTGAAGGTAACATTGATTTATAGTAAATGTTTGCCTATAAGTGAAAAATAGTTATTGTATGTGTGTTGGTTTTTCTAGCTGGTCTTGGTTTTAGGCTAGATCTTGAGGTCAAGGCAACATTGTTGAGAAACCTGACCTTTATATATAACATTGTCAAAAGTTTGTGCACATCTAAGCTCCAGATTCATATGTGGTTCCTTAAAATTTGAAAGCACTCAGTTGTATAAAATGTCTTAATATGATGTAGTATACATTGTCCCTTTTAACAAGTGTGTAGGTTGTTATAGGTGTAATAGTGAGACTAACTCTGCAACAGGGTGTTTAGAAAACACATCTGAATGGGATGGTCATGTGACCCAATACTTCTTACCTATATAATAGCACTTCAACACTATTTCATGTGTTATTTAATTCCAGTTTATGCTGCCCAATCTCTTCCCCTATGCCTTGGTCGTTAAAATTAGAAATTAAGAAAATTATTGTGTGAAATTGGATTGTGAGTGGGGCAGCGCAGTGGCTCAGTGGTTAGCACTGTTGCCTCACAGTTAGAAGGCCTGGGTTTGATCCTGGGCAGGGTCCTTTCTGTGTGGAGTTTGCATGCACCCCTCCTGCCTTTCGCCCTTTTAGAGACGGCTGGGATAGGCGTCAGCAGATCCCTGTGACCCCGAATTAGGGAATAAGTTGTTTCCTGTTTTTTATGGCTCAATACAATATAACTGAAATGAAAAAAAACCTAACAAAAACAGCCCAACGACAGCAGAGTGGCTGAAGTCATGTTGACATCAACTGTTATAAAAGGGCGGCGGTAAAAACTTTAGTAAATGAAAACAATGTCTGGCCAGAGTTCACTCAAGCGCAGGTTTATCACAGCAAGTCAATTCTACTTCAAAGCACAAAAGTTCAACTCATCTCCCATCGCCGCCACCGGTGGCCCCCTGAAAATCAGCAATTGACATTTCGTCTCTGATCTTGTCTCATCCATTTTTTAATTGTGCTCATTCACTTCTTCCTCGTCTCGTGGGGCCAAAAGACTGCCATGGCGGCCACTGTCATCCGTCTGGGCTGACAGGAGAGATGAGAGAGACAGAGAGAGAGAGAGAGAAAGGAAGCTACAGAGTAAAGAGAGAAAGAGAGCGAGAGTGGCATCACGCTAGTTCCAACCCCAGTACTGATGTGTCAGGCTTATCACACAGCCGAGCGCTCCTGAGGTGACATCCTCCACTGAATCAGTGACATTTCACGGACGGTGCAAATCTATCTGTCTTTGTCACCAGTCCTAACCTCCTCCCTGCCAGCTCTCACCCACACACACACACACACACACACCACTTTTGCATTCTAAGAGTTAGCATATTGATCAAGGTGAAGCCAGTGGACTGTGCATGGTATGTTTTTTTTTAAAAACGGACATCAGGACCTGGTCAGTGTTACTTTGCATTGAGTTGGGTTTTAATCCTAGAAGTGCCATCCTGTGCTTCTTGATTACGTAGGGCAGTCAAATGGCTTTACAGATATTCCGGTTAATATTGTAAAAATTCTTATAGATTACAGAACATTTGGATTACAGCAAGCAACATAAAACCTTAAACAGATAAATGTTCATAAACAGTTCCAAGGAAAATGACCAAAACCTCTAAAAAATGAATACCTACCTATACAGGTGAACTATCTCTTTCGACTATCCCTCCACTGCATCTTCGTCTGGCCTTCCTGATGATTAGGCTATGGTAACTCTTTATAATGACTCTTTATAACACTTACACTTGATGACAAAAGTACACGATTAATCCATGCACTAACATTTTAACTACATTACATTTACAGCATTTGGCAGACGTCCTTATCCAGAGCGACTTACATTTATCTCTTTTATACAACTGAGCAATTGGGGGTAAAGGGCCTTGCTCAGGGGCCCAGCGGTGGTGGCTTGGTAATCAAACCCCGGTCTTTCAGGTATCAGTCCAAGAACGTAACCACTGCGCTACCACTAATACTCACAAAAAAATTACCTCATAATAAATAAAGGCACGAACTAATTGCCCTCTAATTTAGAGTGACCGTTAACGATGATGTCAGTGTTATGAATTCATGTGTAAATCACGACCACCCTAAGTAATTATTATTAGTCAGTAATTATTAGGTATTAAATGTATTAATTATGCCATAAGGCAATTTACTGCTAAATAAATGAATTAATACATTATTATTATTATATATAACATTATTATTATTATTTAAAATATATATTAGAGGCTTTTAACTATTTTAAAGTTTTTACTGGAAGTATTTGTATTTTGCCTAGAGCTCTTTGTCTAAAGATTTTTTTTTTTTTTACATTTTTTTATGTGTTGCATCAGTTTAAAATCATTGAAAAAAGTACATTAATAAATGAAATATAATTTAATAAAACAGTTGTTTTTAGATTATTTTTTAAAATTTTATAATTTAATAATAATTAAATAAAACATTTTAAATTGCTTATCAGTCATGTTTTAATAACTTAATTTAACTCACTTCATAACCAAAGGGTGAAAAAATAGGTTTTTTTTATGTTTCTGTGCACATTTGTATTAAAACACACCCAAAAAAGGCATTAAATCTAATACTGAATATTTGGTGTTCAGGAATTCCTTTTCAGTTCCATCTTTGGGACATGACCTTACATCCATCCACCTAAAAGCCCATTTATAATAAGGTTTTTATGAAAATAGTTTAGTACTGTCCCTGTAGGTTTCACTGTTCCACTCCGAAGGTGGAGTCGCTATTACATCCCAAGTAAATATGTTTTCTGTTCATCTTGACAGACCATTTGTTATAGTCGGAATTATAGCCAGATTAATTACCTGATCACCTTCATATCTGTTTAATAATTTAAAAGCCGTAATACCTTTGACGTCTCTGCGCCTTTATTTTAGGTCTATGCACCATATATAGTACTCTCAGTGGCTTCAAATGGAGCTGCACCATATTGATTAGTTATTCTGTTAATTAACGTCGGTCTCCGGAGACCGAATCTGTTCCAGAATTAGAGCTGCTCCAGCAGACAACGAGAGCACCGGGGACCGCAACATCTGTAGCATGTAATGTCGGGGTTAAACCTATCCTGCGCTTGCACATGTAAACTCCACCAGCAGGTGTTACAGTGACACCGTGTACACACAAGCAGGCACGTACACACACAACCAACCATACTACACTAGGTAAGGAAATTACGGTGAATAAACACCTCTTCCTGTGCCATATGTTCATAGAAAAAAGGCCATGAATGAAAAGCCTGCAAATCAATAGGGACAGGAGATGTGGTGTCTGGCAAATCCAGTGGTGACTGACATGTTCTCCGTGTAATCTTCTGCATTGTGCTTGCGCGGGGAAAGATTATCCTCCAGTGACGGGCTGCTAAAAGGTTGCCTAAGGAAAGGGCAAGCGATACTACCCCGCCTTCCTTGTCATACTGCAGATTAGGTTGAGAAAATTTCTCCTCCTTCCTCTCAGAAGCCGTTTTCTGTTCACAACCTTCTTTTTTCACACAACTTCTTTAAAGGGGTGACAATATATCAGGTCTGGGATTCTGCTCTAATTCTGACAGCGGGATTATCGGGCCAATACGCAAGCCTTTTGCCACCACACACTATATAGTGTTGTGGTCTAGTTGCTAGCAGAGGAATGGCCTTAGGGATGCATTTGCCTTAAGTGTGGCATATTTGCATTCCAATCTCTGTCTTCATGATTAGAACGGTTGCTGTTGTGGAGGAAATGTTGCGTTTGATTTGTTTTCACCCCTCGTTCTACTGCCACTCGTTTGATATCCGACAGGGTCCAGTGTAATGGAGCGGTAACGACCCACGTTGATGAAGTGGTGCAAAAGCTGTAATCTGTCCGTAGCAGACTGGCTGCCGCTCTCTGTGACAGTAAATTGAAACTTAACTCTCTGCCACAATTTAGCAGGGCATAATAAAAGACAATGAGAGTCTGCTGAAGAGGGCTCTTGCACACATTGTCATAAAATATAATATCAAAAAAAACTTCATCAGGAGTCTTTTCGATCAGATTCGACAGCATAAAGGTACTGTGGGTTCCTGAATGTGTTCGGTATATGTATTTAAAAGGACATACACCTCAGCTTTTGTCTTCCAGATGCAAATGGAAGACTGTTGCCTTTAGAGCTAGCGTATTAGTGTAGATCATTTTCATTGCTTTGGTCTGTCACCGAATGTCCGTCGGTGTCTTCGAATGCATATGAATGTGTTTGTGTTGCTGTGAATGATTGTTTCTATATTTATACAGGCAAAATATTTTAATCACTTCTAAAAGTTCCTTCTATTTCTTTTTTTTTTTTATTGAAAAAATAACCAGAAAGAAGTTTAGATAAAAACAAACATGATAAAAAACAAATATTTAACAACAAATATTGTTGTTAAATATTTGTTTGATCTCATATGCGTTCATGTAAGGGCCTGTAATAGCAAAGTTTAACCAGTGTGGCGCTGTAGCACAAGACTTGGTAATTCATTGCTAATGCAAAAAATAACACAGCACTTGTACAGATTGTTTATCAAGCATTTAAGAGTATATAAAGCATTTTAAGTGTATTAAATATGAAAAACCGTTTAGGTTAAAATATCAATCAAATAACTACATGAACAGAAATATAATTGTTTGACATTTTCAAAAGATATTTCTGTGTTTTATTTATTGAGTTTAAGTTAGAATACGTACAACGTTTTATTTTAACAAATAACAAAAGCTCAATAATGGGTCAAAGCCCACTACCCTTTAAAAACATATTCAAAAGCTAAAGTGATTTTCAGTTACAAGCGTAACCTAATTATTAATTTAATTGCATAAGATAAAATAACTGCCAGTTAATCGATTAATTATTTTAAATATCGATGCAATTATTAAAAAAACCTGCTAAACTGTGCTAGTATAAAACCCTTTTACATTAGTGGGTAATGTGATGGTTTCAGCTTCTCCATAGACATTCCAAAGCCAATTGTGAGATCTAACTTCTCTAGTGAGTTTTAAGTCTTTCCCAAAGACTAATATATTTACAGGGAAGAGATACCAGTATCAGCCCTTCATACAGCTTTTCCACCAAGGCCGGCTCATGTTTGCACTGGTAGGGAGCAAAACCTGCTTTGTCACCAACATGTAATCGGAATTGCTTGCATGCTAATGCCGTTTGATCAGCAAATCGGTTAAACTTTGCGGTTGTCATTCCCCCACTATCTCCTCATATACTACTTTCACACTACTTTCTAGTTAGACTTGGATTTCCCTCATCGACCTGGTAGACACTCAAGGAAAGAGTTGGTGTCTATTGTCGACAAATAATAAACTGATATTGTTAATTCTTTGTGTTAATTTATCGATTGTTACTCAGGCAGCTTTCGAAAATAGTGCCTCTCAAACTGTGATCTGTGGTAAAAGCCCTGCCCACTGACATCATTGACATTGACATCACTCAAGAAGAGCAAGGTTTTGAAACCAGTTCAAAGCCAAGATCTAGACATTAGTAAAGGACCTAAATGGGCACTGGTGGAAAAGTGGTATAAGTGGCTTCTTTCAGCTCAAAATCAGAAGCTTTACTACAGAGCTTTCAGAAAAAGTAATACAAGCTAAATGTTCCCCTAGAAATTGGGACGACACCAAAATGCACATGAAAAATGTCCTTCATACAGACCTAGTATAACTAAACCCCCCAGAGTAGGGAAGAGACCACTTATGATTAAAAGCAGTTGGAAATGGAGCACATACAATGGTGTGTCCCTTATTTTCTTAACAGATGCCTGCCACCAGACTTGCATTGCACCTGGCTTTAAATACACCTACATTTTCAGGTGGTAAATCCACAAGATGGCTCCACATTACTATTTTGGTCCTACCAGGTTACATGGGTGGCCCAGTTAACAGATGTCTGCCTGCAGACACTAACCCCAGGTCTGGCTCGAGGGGTCATGGTAATCCAAATCCCTTTTGTGTATGCCCTTTCATACAGGTTTAATAAAGATTTTTTTACCTATGCCCCTGAAATCTGTTCTCTGAGGGTGGCCCCATGGTGGAGCATTAAAGTTCAGGTGATATCAAAGGTTTCTCAAAGTACACACAGTAAGTCCTTTCATCAATAAAGCTCTTAATCATAGTAATAATTATAACACATACATATCTAGCATGTCCCAACTAAGCAGACTATTAAAGCTTTTGACCTCTTTGGATTAGATTAGATCCATATTAACATTTTTTTTTATATTTCTTAGTGTACTGTACCTATTCTCTGGCTACATTTGCAATTTTTGTGTGTTTAAAATGTGACTAAAAAAACGTAGGATGTCCGAAACATCAGGCATAACAAAAAGGTGTGTGAAATGAAAATATAAGAAGTGATTCTAGGGTGGAGTTCTGTAATGTGAATATGAAATAGGAATACAATTATGTTTAGTTGGTGAGGTCGGCACTAACAACTAGGAAATGGACGTTGTGAGTTAATAAAGCTGCGGCCGGTTCACATAGTGTGCCCTTGGAGATTGCTTACATCAAAGCACCAATCAAAAACTAGTGCAGATATAATTTGTCATCAGGGATTTCCTGCAGGAGAATTATAGAGAAGATACAGGGACTGATCAATACTATGGATTTTCGCTGCAGTGGCTGATTGTCCAATTGCTGTGAAACATGTGGCGAGATAGAAGAGCCATTCTGAAGCAGACTGTCGAGTCAGCATAAAGCCTGTCAGATACTTATAGGCTGGACGCAATAGAAAATTATCATGCTGCAGTGGCCGAGTACTACTTAACCCTCTCTCTCACCCCGTGTGCAGCATGTGATTCATTGGATCCTGTCCACAAAAGAAAGAGAGAGAGAGTGAGAGAGAGAGAGAGAGAGAGGGAGAGAGAAAGATGACTAACAGAACACACAATCCCTCCCTGGACTGTCAGAGCAAATTAGCAAAAAGCTGCACTGAACTGCAAAATCCTCTACTAAAACTGACCCCTCGGTTTGATTCCCTCTTTATAAACCCTGTAAATTGTAAAGTCAGGACAAATTCCAGTGCACAACCACATGACATTTTACATATTTGTTTTGAGATACCAAAAGTATCATTTCAACCAGTGACATTTTACAGGAGGTAAAGGAATAACTTGAAATGTCAAGCATGCATACTTTATACAAATATTCTGTTTTTAAAATACCGGAGACCGAGTCCTCACTAGGTCTTGAAGTTAACCACAACATTGGTTAGACTGGAACAACAGGTATAGTTTTAGGTATTGATTCGCTCCCTCCTCTGGCTCCAGATGTATCAGATTCAAAACACTGATGCTTGCCTACCAAGCCAAAAATGGAGCAGCATCCTTTTATCTTGAAGCGGACGTCACTCCTCGCATTTCACAGGGATCCCTTAAATCCACAAGCACTGATCAACTGGTCCCGCCATTTCCTAGGATGCAAAGTTGGTCTGCGTTAAGACTTTCCCTGTTCTGAACTTCCTATCAATGTCAGAAAAGCTAAGTCACTAACTGTCTTCAAGAGACGATTGAAGACTCACCTTTTGTCCCTATGTTGCTCTCTACCTTTAGAGCTCATTTTAACAGTTATTGTACGTTAAAGTTACATGTTCAATGATGAGACTCAAAGCACTTCATTAGAAGGTCTGCTAAATGATGTGAATGTAAATGAATAGCGTTCCTCACTATAATGCCTGGTTTCCAGCTGTCTATGAATTGTTCTGCATGTTCTGCCTGTATCCATATGTAGGATTACTTTTGCTTCTCCAGTATCATGCAACATTCCAGTAGATCTATTGGCTGGGTAAGATATTGGCTGGGTGTGAATGAGTGTGTGCAGGGTGCCATGTGATGAACACAGCCAGTCTTCCTAGAACAATCTCTATATCCACTGCAATCCTGACAGGATAAAGTACTTTCAATGAGTGAGTGAGCAATTAACTGTTCACGTGCACATATTTGATGGCTTTATCTTTATTTAATCTCAGTGAAAGTGAATAATTGGTGCTGTAATAATTGGTCAGATCCAAGGCTAAAATCCAGACACCAGAAACATTAAACACTGAAATGCACTATTGACCTTTTAATACTAATATCACCTTTAGTGTTATTTTAATATTAATACCATGAATGTCTCAATTTTTTTTAGAAAATATTCTAAATGGGCAAAAGTTTGTCGACATAAATGTGTCTTTCCCAAACTGTTGCCACAAAGTTAGAAGCACACAATTATCAGTAATGATTTGGTTTGTTGTTCCACTATGTTCTTTCACAAAAACTGAGATGCTCAAGACAATGTTTCAGCATGACAATGCATATATGCTCAAAGCCTCGAAACTCTACGAAGACATGGCGTGTTCCGGTTGGAATTACAAAACGTTTCCAGGTTACGTATGTAACCATTGTTCCCAGAGGAAACGAAACACTGCATTGAAACACTTTGTAAACACTCTTTTACAACCTTAGCCCTTAGGCATGTGTAATCCGTCCGATTAGGTAGCATTACATCATCGACCAGGAAATAATGCTTTTTAAACACGAGCAGCAGTGCACCTCAATAAGATTGCATTCAGGGCGACACTGGGTGTAAGACATGTGACACAGTGTATCGTTCCATCTTTAAACCATAGTTACATATGTAACCTGGAGACGTTCCCTTTCAGGAACTCAAGCTGCATCAAAACGCTTTGGGAACGAGATATACATGTCGCCATGCACCAAGTCACTTGATCCAGGAGTTTTAGCTAGATCTAAGTTAAAGAACTGGACAAATGTATTTGGGGTAGCCCAACCCACCACTCTACAAATGTCTGTTAGTGATACCCCTAATGGCAAGGCTTTGGACAACAGGCAAACAACTAAGCTAAACTTCTCCAAAGGGCAACTCCCAGGAAAAAAAAGGACAGGAGGCCTGGCATCAATTTTGGTACTTTAGGCACGTACCCAGGTTGTGGCTGGAGGAAGACTTTTACCATTCCTGGGGCAAAGGCCAAAGCTTGGATAATGCCAGTTCTCTTGATGGAGGAAAAGGTTCCATTTCCAGGCATAGAGTTCCCTGGTTGTGGGAACTCTGGACTTGATTATGATCTCAACAATCTTCGTCGAGAGATCTGGTGCTAGAAGTTGTGGCTCCCTATAGAGGCCAAGCCCACAGCTTCCATAACTTTGGATGGGGTGTGTCTAAGAACCAATGTGTACAGATGTAGCCTTGGCCATGTCGAGACCAAAAACATTCGAAACTTGAAGTGTTGCTTTTAAAATATTTTTTTTCCCTGATATTCTAGAATATGTTTAAAATGTCTTTATAACGTGTTTGTAAATTATATATTTTTTCCCCTCTGCAGTGTCTCACAAGTCCCTGCAATGATGAGAAAGTACGGTTTTATATTATCTATACATTATCTAGCTTTGATCTATTTCTACTGCATGAATAATTTAAACATACCTGCCAAAAAAACACCCGACTACACTCAACCTAAACCTAAACCTAAACCTCATCCTCATACATCTGACTGAGAAGCATTTGATGTTGAAATCAGCTCTGTGATCTTCTACTGTCAGAGAAACAGACTTCAGGCACAGGCTTATAACTAAAATACTTCTTAGACCGATAATGATAATGATAATAGCTATGACAGAATCAATACCTGCTATAGACTAATGTGCATTTGGCCACTCTAAAAAGATGAGAATGTCCACGAGCACCTATTAAAGAAATGACTTCAGACTTCAGATGCATCACTAGCATCTCTTCCCAGATATATTTACTCATTAAATCCAACAAGAACGTCTTTTTCAATGTTGTTCGAACATTTGGGAAATGTACCACATATGTATTTATCACATCTCGACCCTCTGGCTTTTGCCATATAGAACGATTTTTCTGCCACGCAAGCCTTATCATAAAGGACAGGGATTGGCTTGCCGTGTTGTAAAAGAGAGAAAAGGACAATAACCTCCCAGTGAAGTAAAGTAACTTTTAAATGTCCTCTGGTAAATACTGTATTGTTTTTGATGCTTATTGTAGTATAATATATCAATGATATGATAATTTGTCGTAGTGATTTTACTACACTTATAGTATCTCTACTATAATAAAATTAACCAATAGCTACATTAATGACTATAGTCAATTTTCTACAACTATATTATGTGTATATGTATGTGTAAGAATCTTTACAGCACAAATCAGAACAGACAGTGAAACATTATCCCTCAAACAATTTCCCTAAAATTAATAAAACCAAATATGTTAACAAACCATTCTTTTTTTTGTTGTTGCTTATTTTAATTAAAATCTTTGTTTAACTTTTGTGGAATCGATGATCTGATATAGCTGTTCATTAGAAATGGGAATCTGGTCTTTCACACTGGAACACACTGATCCCCATTAGTAACTCTGTTTCTCATAGAACAACTCTTTATAATATTATTGATCAGTTCACTACAGTTCTTTCTATAGTACGACGTAAACATTACCCGAGTGTAAATACTATAACTAACTAAACCCTTATCCTAAACTATAATATGATCCAGTTTATTACACCTGCTGGAGTCTATTTCAGCTATCATTGGGTTAAAGGCAGGATTTACGGTCCATTGAAGGCCCATATGCGACAAACAACCACAGACACTCACACTCACTGCTATGGGCAATTTGGAATCACCAATTAACCTAACATACAATGCTTTTGGACTGTGGGAGGAAACCGGAGTACCCAGAGTAAACCCACGCAAGCACATGAAGAACATGCTCCACACAGCTTCCCCAATTTAATACTCAAGTAAACTGCAGTAACACGAGGTAAATATTATGATATGTTTCACTATACTATAATTTACTAAATAAATCCTGGCTGGACCAAATGATGTTTAATGCTTTAAAAGTAGTATTAGATAAGGGCATTAGCTTCAGTGCCAGTTTTTCAACATATCTCAAGCCATCCTAACCTAATATCAAGGGTATTTAAAATAGATTTTGGTGCTGTATCTTGGCTTCATGACTAAAGTATAGCCACTAAGCTGTGTGTGTGTGTGTTATCAGATTACTGTGGTCACATCATCTGCCTTTGTAGAGCTTGTCTTCATTGTGGCTTTTCAAAGACTTGCCTCTCCTGCAGGCTGGGGATTTGATCCACTGTGTGCGGTTGTGAAAAACACCAAACAGAAGTAGCGTCCTTGGTGACACATGTACTTGATTTGTTATGTCTTCTGGCTGATGCTGAGGTTCAGCATCTTTATTTATCGTATGATGGCATAGTATACGGTATTAGTTGCTCACATGTGATTAGAAATGTCAAAATATCCATATACACCAAACAAGAAGTATGTTTCAATTTGGAGTATTTATCAAGCAGTTGTCTAAAAATACCCAGATGACCGACTGCTTCCATAGAGATTGAGCAGTATGGAAAATAAAGGACACTGGCCAGTGGCTATAAAAAACAAAACAATGGATATCCCATAAGGCAAAGGTAGTGGTGGTGAAAAGATGGGTGTGAGCTCTACAGGGATTCAATGTTGTTAACCTGTCTGTCTTTAAAAACATCTGAGTAAACCAACATAAACAATACCATAGAATACTTTATGATTCATTATAGTAAGATGAAGTAAATTGGAATATAGTGCAGAATATTAGAATATTTACTCAATCTTACTGCAGTGTATCATAGTATTAACTTTGGTGAATTGATAAACTGTAGTAAATACTGTATTAAATGACAGTTGGGGCGATTTTTAAAAACTAAATTACTTTTAAATCACATAAGCCGATATTTTAATCACAATTGAACGTAGATAACATAATAAAAGGGAGGAAATTTTACAATTTTATGCCCAAAATGAGCTCATTTCAATTTTGATTCCTGCTATAAGTCTCTAAAAAGTTGGCACAGGGGGCAACAAAGAGCTAAAAAAGCAATGTTTTTTAAAAGATTTAGCTGAGAGAACATGCAGCAACTTTTTAAGTTAATTGACATCAGGTCTGTGACATAATTAGCTATGAAAGGGATGTCTTAGGGAGGCAGAGTCTCTCTGAAGTAAAGATGGGCAGAGGCTTTCCAATTTGTGCAAGAGTGCTTAAAAAGATAACAATCCAATTACTTCTCTTCCACTAGAGAAATCTCTGCACGTAAGGCACCAAGCTAAAGACCTTTGTTGGATTTCTGTTATCTTTGGACCCTCAGCTGACACTGCATTACTCATCGGTATGATTCTATGATTGATATTATTAGGAAATACTTCTGTAAATCACTGTCAGTAAACACAGTCCAAGTAAAGCTCTATAATGCAAAAATTTCCACATTCGGGTTCTGCATGAAAAAAATAAAAATTACAAAATTAAAAAATAAATAAATATAAATAAATATATATTTTTGTGTTCTTTATAGCACATCCAAGTGGAATAGTTATAGGCCCCATCCAGCTGTGGGCTTCCAAACTGATCGCCTTTTATGACCACATTTACATTTCTGGCAATTGGCAGACACCCTTCTCCAGAGCGACTAACAGTTATTTTATTTAATCATTTAGGGGTTAGGGTCTCACTTAGGGCACCTTGGTGGTGCTGGGAATTGATCCCACAATGTTTAATTTTATCAGCAGTCCAACACTAAACACTGACCTACCACTTTCCTAGTAATGCCCATGCATGCATGCCTGTGTGTGTTTGTGTTTGTGTGTGGTGTGTATGGATAATGATTATGTGGAGCTAGTTATGATGAAAAAAAGGCAAATGAAGGACTGACACTCAGCACTGAAACAGCATGCTATATTGGAGCAGCCAGTGTCTAATGATAGAGATATTGCGGCCTGTAATTGTCATTATTGCCAAAGCCAAATTGAAACTCATAACCTGCCTGACTCCAGCTATCAGCTGTCATTAAGTCAGAAAACAGGACACTGTACGGTACGCGCCGGGTGCCGCGAGCTGTTTGTTGACACACAAGTAATTGGGCATTTGCGCCATTTTGAACTCTTAAAAAAATGAACACTTGATTGGAACATTTGTACATCGTTGGAGGTGAGTTGATTTCACCTAACATTTCGTTTATAACACATTACATTATTAACTGGCAACACAGAGAGTCAACAGCTTTATTTTTGGCATTTTTATCATGTCTGGGGAACAACTGGCCGTCTGTGCGCGCGTGTGTGTGTGTGTGTGTGCGTAAGAGTTAATTCATTATATTATATCTAACTGCAAGGATGAGGTGATGCTGCCATAGACACATACAATGATGTGACAGGTCAATGACTTCTTTGGCTCCATGCACAGTTACAGCTTCTGTAGTGTGTTTGTTTAACCTGAGCTGTTTTTTTTTAAGATTCTTTCCATGTATTAACTTCACTTACTGATTCAACCCAAAGATTGTGGGTTCGATTCCCAGCTCCACCAAGCCACAACTGTTGGGCCCCAAAGCAAGGCCCTTAACCCCCAATTGCTCAGTTGGATAAATGGGATATATGGGGTGCAGTTGATATCAAAGGTGTTTAGTGGGGTTGAGTCAGAGTCAGGACTCTGCGCAGTACACTGGAGTACTTCCACTCCAATCATAACACATCATATCTTCATAGAGCCCTTGGGGTTTTGTGCACAGGGACATTGTCATGCTGGAAAAGTGTCATTTTAGTTTCGGTGAAGAAATGATGTAACGCTGCAGCATACAAAGACAATGTGAGTGCTTTCAACTTTGTGGCAGTATTTTAAGAAAGCCTCACTTACAGTATATGGGTGTGCTGGTAAGGTGTTCACACACTTTCGGTCATATAATCAATGACAAATTGCTACCGGGCGACAGAAAAGCAAAATGACACTATAATTTATTGTGCCTTTTCCCGTTCAAAAGCCAATATCCAAATTTACTTACGGTGCTATTTCAGAAAAACATCGATTCCACACTTTAAGGTTCAACCAAGACAAAACATTGGTTGATTTGATAAATAAATGGAAAATACATGAACAAATAAGGCAACAGCAACTGTTAAAATCAACATCTACTAATCTATCTAGCTTCATGTAGCTAAAAGTATCCTACGCTGTGACTTAACGCAACGCTAAAGCTAAGAAGATCGTACCATTGCAGGGGAAACAAGCCCAGTGTTCCCACTCATTATTTAGTTTTGTTCTGATCCCTCTTGCACCAACCTCCTGGTCAGCGAGAATATTGTTAAAATGAAAACCGATTCATGTAAATGTAAATGTGTTTATTTTGTCACATAAACTTTTCACAGCATAGTGAAGTTTGTTTCTTCGCATATCCCATCTTAGTAAGTTGGGGTCAAAGCGCAGGATCAGCTGTGATACAGTGTCGGTGGAGCAGGAAGGGTTAAGGGTCTTGCTCAAGGACCCAGCAGTGGCTGGCTGGTAGAGGTAGGGCTTAAAAACAGGTGTTCTTAATCTTCAGATCAACAACTTAGCGCCTTAACCATTTAAGTCACCACTGGCCTGATACAGTGTAGTGTATTGTTACTACATGCTACAAGCAGAATTGTGGAAATAAGAATTTTACTATATTATTAAATTGAAGTTTATTATAAGCCCAAAGTGCAACATTTGGTGCAAACAGTGGGAGCAAAATAATCGTCTATACCGGTTGCTTTTAAGTTCAGGCATTTTAAATTCATGGAACAGTGGATGAGCACAATCTGCTACAATAGCTCTAGCTTTCTGTAAGACAAATCTACCAAACTATTAGACGTACCTGTAACTACTGACCCATTCCACCAGTGGACCTTTTAAACTAGTTGGTTAAGGAGACAAAAAGACTGGATTAAAAATCAATTGCTATGTCTTTAGTCTTTTTTTACATTTATTTGCAAGAAGGCACTGCCACCCCATGTCATAAATGTATTTGTTACTGGATCATGACAATGGTTCTTTGATTTGAGTGAGATTTGAGTTACATTCAACATACAAAGCACTCACACAGCTGACCAACCTGACACATTAGACATTATTTACTTTTGCACAGCATTTGCAAACACACCCGTATCCAGAGCGACTTACATTTATTTTATTTGTAAAGCTGAGCAGCTAAGAGCCTTGCCTAGGGGCCTAGAAGTGGCAGCTTGACACCCGAGTTACCACTTTCCCACTGTCTTTTAATAACATCTCTGGCAGAATATTTTTCTCACCTCTTTATGTGCCTCAAGTTTGTTTTTATTATTGCCATAATTGCAATAAAACCTTAGCTACAAATCTGGACCATTGTTTTTGTCTCCGCCCTCCATTTTTTATGTCACACTGTGAAACTAAATTGCAGGCCCTTCATCAGTGGACTCTTGGATGGCATCTAGAGCAATGAGATAGCAGCATCTTAACGAGTCCGATCCTTCACCTGCTGTTAATGCAATCCACGCCTGATATAAAGGAGTTTCTTTAATGTGGAAACAACCCGACTGAAGATCGCAGCAACAAAAACATCTGTATTTATAATAACCCGTGAACGCACTCCTAACATGCTATGACAGATTTATCATCATTATAAACAGAAAGGTGTAATCATTTAGGAAAATACATGACACTTTATAGCAATGCTTCCATCATTTACCTCCTGCTGTCCCGCCTTCATTAGCAAATGGTTTGTGTTGCTTTCTTTCACTTTTACTGTCACAATGCAAACTAATTCATTCATTCATCTTCTATACCCACTTATTCCCTAATTCAGGGTCACAGGGATTTGCTGGAGTCTATCCCAGCCGTCTTTAAAAAGACAAAAGGCAGGAGAAGACAGGTCGCCGGGTATCGTCCATACCCGCTTATTTCCTAATTCGGGGTCATGGGGATCTGCTGAAAGGGCTCTCTGGAAGGGCAAAAGACAGGTGGAGTACATCCTGGACAGGTCGCCAGTCCATCAGAGGGTTACACAGATTGACACTCACTTTTATGGGCAATTCAGACTCACCAATCAATCTAACATACATGTTTTTGGACTGTGGAAGAAAAGCGGAGTAAACCCACGCAAGCACAGGGAGAATATGCAAACTCCACACAGAAAGGCCCCTGCACAGGAATCGAACCCAGAACCTACTTGCTTTTAGCCACCATGGAAATTTTTCAGAATTTTCTAAGATTATATAATATATTTATAAAGAATATATAAAGAATATATTTATAATATTTATAATGCATTTAAAATATGCATGTCTAGAGGAGGGTAGAGTATTTCAAATCTGTACTCAAGTAAAAGTACAAGTACTTATGGCAATATTTAGTCAAGTAGGAGTAGACGTAAGAATCTAAATTGACACAAAGCAAAAAATTTCAAACTACTTGGCGAGTTTTTACATCCCCTCTCCAAAGTCTTTTCTCCTCCAAAGTAAAACCTGTCTCAGTCCTCTGATGGACATTATCATCACATAACCTGCCATTTACAATAAAATCTCAAACACACTCAGATGTTTTTTCTAATAGTTAAACTCTGTCTTTATTTCTTAACTTTTAAGAGCAGTTCCTTTAAAACATACTTTATTCTAACATTTTATACGTTCATGCATTATTTAAGTAGGAATAAAATAAAATAGTTCATCAGGGGGACGGCAAATGTTAGCTGTTTTAGGGAGATAGTCAGGGAAGACAGATTGAGGTGGTTTGGCATGTACAGAGGAGGGATAGTAAATGTATTGGCAGAAGGATGTTAGAAATGAAGCTACCAGGCAGAAGGCAAAGAGGAAGACCAAAGAGGAGGTATATGGATGCGATAAACGAGGACATAAAGTTAGTGGGTGTGAGGAAAGAGGATGTAGAGAATAGGTGGAGATTGTCGCTGTGGCGACCCCTAAAAGGGAACAGCTGAAAGAAGAGGAGGAAAAAAAAGAGAGTGAGACTATCTCTGGAATATAAAAGTAAAAAAAAGAAAAAGAATGGACAAAAAGAAAAACGTTTGTATTTAAAATATTAATTTATAATGTATAATATTACATAATGTGGTGCTTATAGTAAGACAAACAGAAATTTTGAGAGAGAGAGAGAGAGAGAGAGAGAGAGATTATGTTAAGAAAACAACTTTTTAGGACTGCCATCATGTGCGATTGATAACAGGAAGTTGTTGCAGCATGTTTGCTTTGTACCTCCAGGGTTTCAGGTTCGATTCACACCTTCAGTCTGTGTGTGGAGTCTCCCTGTTCATTAAGTTCTTCCTCCAGGTACTCCTGGTTTCCTCCCTAGTCTAATGACATCCTTGTCATCCGAATGGTATCTCTAAATTGTCTGCGGTTTATAAGTATGTGCAACCTGTTTATAATGGCACCCCGCCTAATGCCTTAAGTCACATGTGACTGTGCGATTCAACGGTAATGATTTATTTTGATGTCTGTAAATTATTATTGATGGGGCATTGATTCTGATCGTTCAGAAGACATTTCTGATTTAATTTACAGCAGCTTTGACAGAAGTTCCAGTAAATAATTATCAAGTTATCATTTCTATGGAGGACCTACGGGGAACCTATCCTCATCTGGGTGATGCCTGAGTGTGTGATTATAAATAATAGCCTGTATATGATTATATTATAAGTATGCAAGACGGTTATAGATCAGTGGTTAAAGTGCTGAACTGCAGATCAGAAGATCATAGGTTTAATTCCCAGGATCACCAATACGATCACCTAAACAAGGCCCTTAACCATAAACTAGTCTAAAAAAAAAGGCAAGTCACTCTGGATAAGGGCATCCACCAAATGGCAGAAAAGTAAAATATTATGAATCAGTGTAATCTCTAAATTTATAAAAAGTTCCCATGAACAGACCTTTTTGTGTCACATACATAATCATACACAGTTTAAATGTCTGTGTGGAAAATCAAGACAAATGAAATAACATTAAATAGAAATAGTTCATGAGGACAGTTTAAAGTAATTTGTACAATGTTACACAAAGAACAGGAAATATGGTGTGAAAATGACAATGCACTACCTGATATGTGAAAGGTGCAGTGAGACATTTTGGAAAATGCTAACTGTAGCCTGATAGCACTGAAAGTTTTCTTCCCATCCTCGCAGTCCAATTTCACGTCTTCTAAACGTATTAACGTCCACAGACTAGACAACCAGAGACAACATTACTACAATACATCAGAAACTTTATAGTCTAAAATTAGTAAAGAAGTGGTAGCATTATGGTTAAGGTGTTGGATTGCTAATTGGAAGGTCAGGTTCGATTCCCAGCACCATCAAGTTACCACTGTTGGGCTGCTGAGCAAGGCCCTTAATCCCCAATTGTTCCAATGTAAATGTGGTAAATTTAAGTCGCTCCGATTAAAATGTACAAATGTATAAAGTCTACGTGTTTCTGTATTTGCAGCGTGTTTTCGTATTTGTAGCGCATTTATATATTTTGCAGTGTGTATCTGTCTATGCTGCGTGTTTCTGTATTTGCAGCGTGCATCCGTATTTGCAGCTTTTTTCTTTATTTGCAGCGTGTTTCCGTATTTGCAGCGTGTTTCTGTATTTGCAGCGTGTTTCTGTATTTAGTTGTGTTGTGAGACTTTGTAGAGACTTTGTCAAACCGATGAAGACGTTTTCTTAATCTGTTGGTGTTTTTTTTTTTTTTTTTTTTCTTAAGTTGCAGTGTGTTGAACTCTCCTGGTCACCGTAATAAAGATTCTCTCTACAATTTCAGGCAACATCACATCAACCTGTCATTAAATGTTTGCCATAAACATCATTTACTGTACTGTTTTTTTCAAGCATTCTTAACGCTATACATATTAAGATGTAATTAACCTTTTTAAGTCATTATTGATTGTATGTCTATAGTAATCTGGTTTACTGTATATTACATTGCTTTGTTTTGGTGATATTCTTATACACTGTGCTCAAATAATGTCTTGATACTAGTTTAGTATTAACATTTAAAATTATAAGGGTTCTAAAGCTATGGACTTAGGATATTTTTTCCCTTTTTCCACTATCCGAGATTCATCATTTTTAAATTAAAGGGGCAGCTGGCCCGTGAACGTTAGACTGTCACAGTCTGGTTGGTGTCAGCGGCAGTGGCGTCTGCACTTTCAGCTGATTTAGCAAGTGCTCAGCTGTGGTAATATCATTCATATTTCTCACAATATCTGGACAGCTCAATATCTCAGGCATGGGGGATTCTCCATTACCTATCGCTAGTGCATGGTGTAACCCGGGAACCTGAAAAAATCCTTGTAGATGTCAAAGTAATGACGGCTTAAGTGATGGCAGGAAAAAAAAAATTGTGCACCTCTGACTTATCGGAAAAATCTATAACATCGTTTTGAAATGGTAAAAGCAAGATCCCAAACATGGAGACAAGTAGAGACAAGTTCTCACACTCCCAGCTTATTATTAAGTTATTCAGCTATTTGGTAGCCATGATAAATTATTCAGTAACTACAGTGAAACTAATATTTAAGGTGTGTAGATAAAAGGAATGTAAATCCAGAGATCTCAACAGGCTTTGTTACTATTTGTTTTGTTTTGCTCTTCTTCTTTTTCTTCCTTGTTTTTTTTTTCTTCCTTATCATGATGTGGGTTTCTTTTGCTACTCCCATTTTTAAACATTTTAGTAAATAAATATGCTACAGGCTATTACTCTTAAATCCTGTGTGAGGAAGGAGGGCAGTGGTTAAGATGCTGGACTGCTGATAGGGCCCCTGAGCAGAGCCCTTATAAAATAAAATAAAACAAAATAATATAATATAATAGGCAGCACGGTGGCTTAGTGGTTAGCACTCCCACAGTTTAAAAACATGTATATTAGGTTGATTGGTAATTCTAAATTGCCCATAGGAGTGAGTGTGAGAGTGTGTGTGGCCCTGTGATGGATTGGTGACCTGTTCAGGGTGTTTCCCCCCCGCCTTTCACCCTTTCAGAGACGGCGGAAGACCCTGAATTAGGGAATAAGCAGGTATAGAAGATGAATGAATGAATTAATTAGATATTTTACAATACATTAATGTGTGTGATGTCCTGCTATGGGTTCTAGATCCACACTGACCAGGGACAAAAGCGAAGTGTGAAAAACAATAGTATAAATACACTATTATTATGAATCGACAAGTGTTAACTCACTCTTTAAGCTTTTGGGCTTTTGATCAAAAGGTTGTGAGTTTAAATCCCAGGAGTATTAAACCTTTACTCTCAACTGCCCAGCTGTATAATTTGAGTTGCTGTGAACAAAAGTTGGCACAAGTTAAGGGGCAACGTGGTACAATGACACTCACTGGGGCCTGCGGATAAAAACCTAGAATACCTAGAGAAACCCTTTGAGGCACAAGTAGAAAATGGCAGAGGTAGGAACAGAACACCCAGCCCAAGAGGGGCGAGACAAATGCTAACTACTAAACCGCAGGACTTATTACTATCATTATTCTTATTACAAACTATAATACATTTAATCAAGATGCATTAGTTCCATTAAGTCATGCAAAACTCACTGGCTTTTAACCGTTTAGTTAGTGGTTTCATAAAGTATACACACCCTGTCTAGGCTTGAACAGTAAATGCTAATGCCAGAGGAGGAAGTTACTGGTTAAACAGGCAGCATGATTGACAGGTGAGTCGGTTCACCTCCTTATCCTTAATCGTTAGATATTACTGAGCGCATATCTTTCCTTTTACCCCACCTTTAAATACTGTATGATTCATCCCTATTATGTGAAAAAAACCTTGAAACTTGTGACGACTTCTCACACTCGTATCGACCAACTAGACTTTCCGAAAGACCTGGATGAAAAACCTTATAACCACTCTATTAGTGGTAGAGTTCCTCTTTTACTTCTCAGCAGACGCTGACAGTGAGCAGTGAAGCTGAAAAAGATGACTGGAGGAATTGTGTGTGTATGAGAAAAAAAAAAGTAAGGGCCCTCACACCCCTTCATAATCCAGAGCTGAGCAACAGTGCTTAAGGTGAAGGGGCCAAGGCGGCAGCAGAGTAATTTAATCGGAGGCTTTACCCAATTCCCCGGGTGGCTGAGTTGAAGAAAGGTCAGGAGCAGAAACAGGCCCGACTGACCTCTTTCCCAATTACGAGAGGCGCGATGGAACATAGCGGAGCGAGTGACAGTCATTTAGCAGCTCCATATCGGAGAGGAAGGAAGTCGCAGATGGATGATAAGGGAGTAAAAATGATTTGCCAGGACCTGTTAGCCAGGCCTAAAGCTTTGAGCCCCCCTTTAGAGCTTCTGTCGTCCATGCGCATACTTGCGCACTCTCTATCTCTCTCTCTCTCTCTCTTTCTGTCTTCCTGTATCCGTCTGCCTTCCCCGCTAGCCAGCTCCCTCTCATGGCTCATAGGCCATTCTTGCTGTATCCCGTACTTAATATACTCCCTATCCATCTGTCCATCTTGCTTTCTTTTTCTTCTCTCTCTCTCTCTCTCTCTCTCTCTCTGTACTCTTCTCTCTCCTGCCGCACCCCCCTCTTTCCCCTGCCCCGGGGCCACGTGACGGCCCTGCATGATTATTGGCGCAATCACTCATGTAACAGGCTGCCCAGCTTTCCGTGGGGCCTTGCGTATTTGTCACTGTCACTTCCCCCAAGTGCTCTACCATTGTCTTGGAAATTGTATGTGTAAGGCAAGAGATGCCTGTGACCCAGTTCGACAAGAGAGCCGGCGATGTGAGGGCGCTCATCACTGCACAGAAAAAAAAAAGAAATGGGTGGGGGACAGAAGTGTGGGGTGTTGGTTGAAGAAAAAAAAGAAAAAGACAGAGAGAGAGAAAGGAAAAAAAACAGCAGTTTGATGTGTCCTATTATGTGCCTCGGCTCGAGCCATAAATAATTGTGACAAGTTTTTTGTTACGCGTGAAAGTCCTTGACTCTGCCTCCTGTTCCAGAGCCTCCTCTCTGGCATGAAGACACTGCCAAACCCAAACGCCCCCAACACACACACACACATACACACACACCTCCCTAGATGATAGATGGTACAGCGCAGCAAATGACAACAGGATAGATTTTTAGTTTGTGCTTTGGAAGGGATCAGTAATGGTGCTTTGCTGTACAAAGCAATAAATGGGAAGGACGAGTAAAAGAAAGAGAGGGTGGGGGGGAAAGATTCATGGTTGCACCAGGGGGAAAAGGTGGGAGGGATGTGACTCGCTCATATTTGAATGACGAAATATGTACGTTTCTGAATTTGGACGATGTTTTGTATGGGAAATGCATAGCTACAAGTAAACATATCATTTATTCAATCGAATACAGTCCTCATTTTTACTGAATTAAATAAAAGGGCATTTAAATTTCCTCCTTGGACATGATAAGAAAGACAAATATGTTGGATGGGTCTTTGAATATTCATCAACGTAATTACAATACGCATGCGTATGCATTGAACTTTGCATAATGAGAATGGACAGGAGCAAAATCGCTCTGGCTCTCATTACAAATGGATGTGACTTTTACCTGGTTAGCTGTGTGGTAATGAAGTGCCAGCCACTCATCTACTGCCAAGTGATGGATCTCTGGGCTTGGTTAAAATACCCACAGTAGATCCTTATTGCCAATTAGACGACTGATAGATGACATTATCAGTCATGTTAATGAGGACAGAGTGACATGTATGCCCGCTGTGGTGACCAAGCCCTGTGGATCCTGCTGGAATCGCCAGCACTTCCTGTTCAGAGCAACTTTTCTCAAATATGAATACTTTTTTTTATTTTTTTATTTCACGTTCACACCTGCAGTATAGACATGAGCTGTCTTTACAGACAATGTCATTATGTGGGAACGTTGCACCAGTGAACTGGAATAGAGCTGTCATTTTGTTCTAGTGAATTAAACACCCATTTAGGTGTAATAAGGCAGGATTCAGTGCTGTCCGTCAATCAGACTTTTTTTTTTTTTTTTAATTCAGACGTCCCAGTTGAATTCTTTTCACTCATTTTCTATGTATAATTGCACAATCAGGACACATGTCCTGGGCCCGAGATTAAACTGAGACTTGATTTGCTAGAACTTTGTGTCGTGTGTCCAAATTTGGAGGCTCATTGCGGGTTTAATTCCCACCTCTGCCCTGTGTGTATAGAGAGTTCTCCCTAGGCTTCAACAGTACTCTGGTTTCCTTATAGGCTGACTGGCATCTCTGAAGTGTGGGGGAAGTGGTAGTGGTAGCCCAGTGGTTAAGGTGTTGGACTGATAATTGGAGGATTGGGGTTCGATTCCTAGCAACACCAACTGCCACTGTTGGGTCCCTAAGCAAGACCCTTAAGCCCCAGTTGCTCAGTTGTATAAAAAAGAGATAAATGTAAGTCGCTCTGGATAAGGGTGTCTGCCAAATGCCATAAATGTAAATAAAGTGTGTAACAGTGTGTGTGTGTGTGTGTGTGTGTGTGTGTGTGCCCCCCCATGAACTAGTAGCTGTCTGTCCTGTGTCCCACACCTTGTGCCCCGAGTCCCATAACTTTGTCGCATGTACCACAGAACAAGTTGTTAGATTGCCGGTCAGAAGATTATGGGTTCAATTCCCAGCACCCCAATCTTCCACTGCTGGGCCCCTGAGCAAGGCCTTTAACTGTTTATTTTAATAAAAATATAGATAAAAGTAGGTTGCTCTGTAGTGTGTCTGCCAAACGGTGAAATGTTCTAATAGATTCCCAGGAGACGTGTGTTACATACTTTGCCAGGAAATCCCGGCAACACAGTCGAATTTATCTTTTTCTGAAGAGTCTGAACATTTTTTATTTTTCTTATTTTTAAATGATTTGAAATTTTAGAACAAAGGTGTCCTAAGGGGTTCACAAAACTGGAGACTGGTGAACCATTGTAACTAGGGCTGCACAATATATCGGAATTATCGAAACATTGCAAATGTGCATATCGCAATATACGTATCGCAGTAGTTTGATTGAGAGATTTAATGTTAGAAATAATAATCTATTGTCGAAGTTTTAGGTCGACGCGAATAGTTGTCAGTACTCGGTCGTGCCGGGTGCATTAGCAAGGCCACTAGAGGGCAACTGAGAGTTTTTCTGTTTTCATGTCTTGGACTTACTTTGTTTCTTGGTAAGGTCTATGTTGCTTGTAAAGGTCGCTAATATGGTCTATGTTTATGTTCATGTTTTTGTTTTCGAAGTTCTTGTTTTGTTCAATTTTTTTTTTTTAGTTAATAAAATACTGCACTGCAAATCAACCCTACGACTTCGACAATAGTAAAATATCAGATGTTAGTCGTGATTTGCTCACACGTGCTCTGATGCAAGACAATCATCATTTTGTGAAGTTTCATAGCGAACTATTCTTGATAGGTCCGAGCCACCCACAGCTTCTGCCAACGAATTAGTGCCAAAATGACGAAGCACCTTAAAATATGACAGTGATTTGGTTTTAAAAGAAATGAACACACAGACTGAAGTTATGTAAATCTCTAAAGGGGAAACACTACAAAACTATAGTCATCTCAAAACTGAGCATAATTTATTTCACGTATGTCGGTTATATGATTTTTTAAATATCGTATCGCATATTGAATATCGCATTACTTAGCATGCTATCGAAAAGTGTTTCAATAAACAATATTGTTGCATAGATAGAACAAGACGCTGAACAAAACAAACTGTGATAGGCTGCTTCACAGGTCAGTCAGACTTTCTTTAACAAAAACAGCTGTTATGTAATCCAGAGGTTTTCTGAAGGACTGGCTACGAGAGACGGATTTCCACAACTGTGTTGCAAAGAAAATTAATGGATGGATGAATAGATAGATAGATAGATAGACAGACAGATAGATAGATAGATAGATAGATAGATAGATAGATAGATAGATAGATAGATAGATATGGGTTAGTGAGTTTGGATTGATGGTGGGATGGATAAATAGATGGATAAATGGATGGATAGATAGTACAATACAATATACATACAATCATAAAAAATAAACACACTTTTCTTATAATATTCCAAAAAGATGCATTTGTCATTTTATATGTAATTCATACTGTAATTATAGAAACGCTTTCATTTTTTTTATTTATAATCCATTTTTTTTCCTGTAGTAAACATGTTTTTAATTTAACAACAAGTAGCAAAAAACCATATTAAGGTTGCATATTAGCAATTTTCTCTAGAACACTTCAAGCTACACCGACTGTATACATTATATACTCTGTTTATATATATATGCAGTTCTATTGTTTCTTTTTTTTCTACAGTTTTTATTGCATTAAGCATCTCTAGGCTGCTTTAAGCCAAAACATCTGCTAAATGATTAATGTAAATCTAAATGTATGTATGATTAATCATTATCTTTAATGAGATATTTAGCAATAAGCAGCGAAAAATGAAAGAACAAAGCCCAGACTGTTTTTAGTACTTGGTTATTACTCCCTAAGATTCTTTAGTGGAATATAAAAGCGCACAGTGTTCCCATAATTGGCATTTCCTGTGCAAACCCAGCAACACCCAGGCGCTTCCTCCGGTGGACATCCTAATTAAACAAACTCACACAAGCATTATAGCCAAGGTGATAATTTATGGCATCGCCTCGGATAGTTAAAGTTGGCTTCTGTAAAAATCCATCATGTACATCACCGGACATTACCGCCCTAATTAAACACCCAAATGCCTGCAGACATCATAAAGCTGCAAAAAAAAAAAAAAAAAAAGGAAAAGAAATTAGATTTGCCCTTAATAAAGAACTACATGTGCAAGATCAAGAGTGTGTGTGTGTGTGTGTGTGTGTGTGTGTGGCAGGGGGAGCTGGGGATACCGATGCAAGGAAAATAGCGGAAAGTTATCCCTACAGAACTGTGCGTGCGATTTATCTATTTTAGGAGTAAATATATTTCTCACAACATGAAGCTGATTTATTATTTGAAATATACTGATTACAACCAGCCGAGAAAGTGGCGTTAAAATAATGACTCCCGAGCCGGCTGCAGGATTGTACATTTAGCACTGCAACAACCATTAGGAATAATCTGTCCAATTAAAAGGTTGTGTAATTAATTAAATGCACGTTCTGTGAGAAAAGTCTAGAAGGAAGAATTTATCAAACTGCTGAAATATGACCTATCTTGTCCGCAAGACTAATATGTTTAAACAAAAGATGAAAATTGATGACAACATTATTTGGAACGAAACGCTCGCTGTGCAACTACGTCGCATTTCAGCATTTCCGCATTGTCCTTACTGAATTTGTGATGTATTACCCCCTCTCACCCACCCTCTTTTCCCCAAACAGCCTGGCGATACCTTTACGTCTGGACGAAGCCAGATTTTTGATAGCGAAGCTGCTTAACGAAATATCTTAATAAAAAGATGCTGAATTAGGAAGAGCGGTTTAGGTAAGACATCACCGATTGATGTAAATGTATTAATTTAATAATTAGAGCATTTTATCTATCGGTTTTAAGATGACAGCGACGTGTTAACATGGTAATCTGTCAGAAAAGGTGCGCGGAAAAGAAATGGATATCCAGATCAGAATATTCATGAACAATTGAAGATCCTGGAAAGAACAGAAACGTCTGTATGAAAACTCTTTACGATAAGAATCTATAGTTGTGTAAGGAGAGAATATCGTAAATGTTTTAGAGGAAGTGTGATGGTTTGACATTATTTGCTACACAAGAGGGACAGGAAAGCCTCCCGGCGTGAGCGCAAAAGCCTGTGATCTTTGTCCTGCGGCATCAGTGCCAAAGCTCAGTGTGTGTGAGGTTTTTTTTTTTGCAGTGTGTGGGCATGCGGGTTTTGTGTAGGTGTGTGTTGATGAAGTGAGAGGAATGCGGAGAGGATATCTGCATGCAGGAGAATCATAGTGTGACCATACAAAGACGCGTTTGCGCAATTTCTTTGCCCCGCGTCCCCCTATACGTCCCCCCCTTTCTTTTTTCTTTTTTTTTTAGTTAAGTCCGTGTGCAAATTCAGCTCTCTATGCTCATTAGAGTTTTGCCGCACTGTCTCTCTCTGAGCCAGCCTCCCATATGGCCTCGGAAAAGCTGGCCAGAACTGCGGAGTGTCCCATTCCAACACAGGAACACATGTCGGTCAGCACTCCCAACAGGATGCGGCTTGGAGGACATATTGTACGGAGGCGCGTTGCAAAAAGCAGAAAGGCCTCATAAATCAGAAGCGAAATCCTGACACGCCACCCATGCTAGTCGCGTTAAACAGACATACCATTGTTCCGCTGCAGAGCTCCGAGCAATGACGTGTCCTCGTTCCTGCCTGAGTTGAGCAATGGACTTGCAATATCTGCCTGTGCTGCGGCTTGCCGTGGGATCTGTAACACACGTACCAGGATATCTGAAAAGATATTGCCCTCAGATTCTTGCACGGGTCCACACACACACACACACACACACACAGCTAAAAGATAAACAAAGCCCTGTGAGGTGCAAGTGTAAAGGATGCAAAGTAAAATGACTGAAATGATTGTTATTAAAAAAGAAACTTATCATTTTTTTCTTGCAGCTGACACCAAATACTGAAAGAAATAATTTAGCCAAATTTGCTAATTGAAAGGGGGAAAAAAATATAAATTTGCATATTAGTAACAGTGTCTGTTATTTTTTTTTCACATCTGTAATTTGTGCCTTCACTTATAGAATTATAATAATAATAATAATAATAATAATATTGAGCTACATAAATTATTATTATTATTCTACACCTTTAAAATTGGTATATAAAGCTAATATTAATGTAACAGCAGGACTAACCCCTTTTACCCCCTCTCAACCCCCCTCCCCCCCTTTTTTTGTAACAACCTATAGTTTCTTTTTCAGCTTTAAATTACTTTCTCGACATTAGATGACTTGCCCCCCAGAATGGCAAGAAAAATGGGGCGGAGACCTTTTAGTAGATTTGGGGCGGAGACATTTTTGTTAGATTTGTCCTCCGTTGACATCTGTATCATGTCATTAGGGAAATACACATTTAATGAGAAACGGTAATCTATGGAGAAGAAGTGTTTCCTGTTTTGAATACTTTTACATTTACGGCATTTGGCAGACGTCCTCATTCAGAGTGACTTACATTTACCTCTCTTTTATACAACAGAGCAATTAGGGGTTAAGGGCCTTGCTTAGGGGCCCAGCAGTCGCAACTTGGTGGTGATGGGAATCGAACGCTTTATGCACTGCGCTAAAATTTATCGAAAAATAGATCTGGAAAACTTGAATGCTTTTCTGCTTATAATGAGCAAGGGGAAAAGAGAGAGAGAGAGAGAGAGAGAGAGAGAAAGTGAGACAGAGTGTTGTGTTTGCATGTAGTAGTAGTTTTTCTCCACAACATTCTTATTATGCAATTGAAGAGTCTTTGTAATATATAGCAACTTTTCCGAGGTGATCGTATCGAATATCATGGCCATCGACAGTCGGAGATCGGTTAATTCTCTGTTTTAATGGCTATTATTAAAAACTGACATTCAGTAAGTATGACGGTTAACTCTTTCCTTTCCGTATCCATCATCATGGGGTGAGAAGAGTGTCAGCCTAGTGGCTGTCATCTGCTGTCAAAACACTGCCTGGGCTTGTCACAATAGCGCACTGGTGCATAGACAGGCTGCATCGAGAAGCGTGTTATTGAATCAAAGCCCTATATAACGACGGCACCTGGAACCGACATGTGATGATGTCGGTATTCAGTACTATTCAAAAAGTTCAGATCTACAGGCCTGTGCTTTCATATATTTGAAAAGCCCTCTTGGCCTTTTTAGTGGAAGGAAACGGACGTACACATGTACACACGTGTACCGTTACCAATACCCCCCCCCAACCTGTCATCAAAAAAGAGCCAGGATGACAGCTACTTGTCCTGAGATGAACAGTGGTGGAAAAAAAAGAGGAAGACTCGAGCGGGAATAAGAGGAAGAGGCGAAGAGAGGACGGCATAAATCCTTTGTCCTATATAAAAAGAAATACTATCCGTGTCATGGAAAGGTGGGATGCCCTAAAATGAATGATAACAGACTCATTAAAAATAACGGCCGCCTAAATGATAAACGACCTGCCTTGCCAGAAGAGCGGCGTGAGGCGGCCTCTACAAATTAAGACCGCAGTGCTCTGTTAAAGGTGTTATTTCCCCTGCCCTTCTGCCACCAAAATATCAAGCAGCCATGCTATTATTCCCCTTTTATTACTAGCCGGTCGGGCAAGTCTGTGGAGATTTAAAGCTAGGGCCTACATTATCAGCCTCTGTTATTTGGTTAATTATCCTGTTCCCTGATTTACGTGGCATTGAGGCTTAATTAAAAAGTGGAAGTGCATCAAATCGTTATGGGTTTTTATATTTAAGCTTTCTGTTCCGAAAGCTGTGTGTGTGTGTGTGTGTGTGTGTATGTGTGCAGAAAGCGGTAATCATTTGATTGAAAAGATAATGAAAATAGCTACTGTGGCTTTGATTGCACCATATAGATAAAAACATCCAGATTTGGCTGAAATGTAAACGTTTAGCATAGCTAAACCGTGTTTAGCTTCTAACTATAGAAAGAATTTCTTTCCAACACACACCTCCGTCACACTGGTGTTATTTCTTTGCTGTTTAACTTTATAAACCGTCTAGCGTTTTATTTCCATAACCACAGGGAGAGGGACTAATCAGAAAACCGTCAGATATTGTCATGTGGACCTGCAGGAAACCGCACTAAATAGCCACCTATTAGCATGTAAATCATAATTAGCATGTACGCTCAAGCTATTCTTATAACTCGAGTCTTACGGCTGCTAGAGACATAAACACAGTTATTTAAAAGTGTATGTTCACTTTGTATCCCAGCTACAAGAAGACGTATTAGAATGTCAGACTAGAATCTGTTTCTTTTCTCCGGTTAGAAGAAGGTTAAGCTGTAATATTACAAAAATAACATACCTGTAATTAGCTATTAAAATCTTTTTTACATTATTGTGGGATGGTTGCTCCCAAAAAACCCAGTTATCTGTAATTGCTTAGTACGGCAACCCGGAGGGGACAAATTTGGTTGACTTAATTTTGTGATATCATGTTGTGGCCACAAAATACTATGTTTAAGGAACGACATCCTTTTCCAGTGGTCACGACTTTTTATGTTAAGGGAGCAACTTTTTAAATGTAATTAACACACAGGCCGAAGAGATGTAAAGATGGAAATGATTGAATAAGTAACTTTGAATATGGAATGTTATATAAAGACATGGTGCGGTCTGTTGTACTAAATCACAGGGACGTTATAGGTAAAAGGCACCTAATGCGCAATCTTACGTTTAACAGGATTTACCATCAGGCAATTACTCAAATCCATCATTGACCATTTGAACGCATGGCTACGACATAAGGATGATGTTATCTCGTCGAAATGACCTCATGGCTATAACATTTCTACGAGTTAATAACTTGTGGCTATGACAAAATTAACTGAACTGAAAATGTCCCCTTCAGGTTACCGTAGCTTAACATTCCAACTGTTTTATATATATAGATGTAAACCCAAAGTGGACATGACCTGCACATGATTAAATTTTTCTGTTTTTTAATATATATGTCTATTTATTATTATTATTATCTTGTACATATATTCTTTCTGTGTTTGTGCCTTAAGTTGTATATATTTCTCCTATTTTCCAACTATTAATACTATAAACTAGGGGAAAAGTGCAAGGCCTGTGGTTAAGGTGCTGGACTAGTGATGGAAAATTTAATTTCTGGGATCACCAAGCTGCCACTGCTGGGCCCCTGAACAAGGCCCCCCAACCCTCCAACTCTAAATGAGATAAACGTAAGTTGATGTGGATAAAGGTGCCAAATGTTTTAAACTTAAATCAACAAACATTATTTAGCATTCATATCAGAGCTTTTATAAAAAATTGTTTTAGCCCCAACCATGTGACCTGTGAATCTTTCTGGCAAGCTTGACTAAAAAAAAAAAACACAACAACAAAAATAAACATGAAACCTCATATTCATATCTGTGTATTTGAAACACCGTAATAGTCTAAAGCGAGTGTTTATATTCGAATGCATAATGCATAAAGCTAATAACAGAAGCACTTCCAAAATGCTTTAACCCAAAGGTATAAACCAGGAAGTTAAGAATTATTAGCTAAGACTGTGTTCTAACCACAAGTTGCACATTTTCCTTAGGTCTCAACATCTTTATACAATATTCATTAAGAGGGAGGTTACTATTCTCGTTAATATCATATTTTTTACCCTGGGAAATAAATCAAAGAGCAGCACGGGTGGACCCCTTTTGCCCTTTTAGAAACGGCTGGGATAAGCTCCAGCGTATCCCTGTGACCCCAAATTACGGAATAAGCGAATATAGAAGATGAATGAATTAATAATTCACATACCAAGGATTCGGACATACTACTCGTCTTACATTTACAGCGGGCGCCCTTATCCGGAGCGACTTACAGTTAGGGGCCTTGCTCAGAGGCCCTCAGTGGTAGCTTCGAACCCCGGTCTTTGTGATATTATTTCAACACCTTAATCACTAAGTCACCACTTTCCCACTCATACTCACGCATAGTATATAGTATAGAAGTATGTGATTTTGAAATTTCGGGCTTTATGGAGTTTAGAAGCTTTCCGGTAAAAGAATAATGTTATATACTACAACATACAAAGACATTCTAGGCATTCATGTGCTTCCAACGTTGTGGCAACATTGTAGAAAACCACACACTTATGGGGCAAGTCAAGTCAAGTCCAGTCACCTTAATTTTTATAGAACTTTTACCAATCGGGATTGTTTTCAAAGCAGCTTTACAGAAAACCTCAAAAACAACAATATTAAACATTCATTAGAACAATCAATTTGATTGATATCTATAAATTTAGAGTCCCCAACTAAGCCAGAGGCGACGGCGGCAGGGAACCAAAACTCCATCGGTGACAGAATGGAGAAAAAAACCTTGGGAGAAACCAGGCTCAGGCAGGGGGTCAGTTCTCCTCTGACCAGAAAAACCAGTAGGTTACTTATGCTGCGGCAAAGTTTCCGTGGTCTTGTCCGGATGGCTGTTTAGAAGACAAGAGATCACTGACAAAACTGCCTTATTGTCTCTAAGTGATGGTGGCGACGGTGAGCTCGGAATAATAAAGAACAGACATACGTTAGTGTAGATGCAATTCGACATGTGATGGTGGAACTTTTAGTCTTAGTGTATTGTTTATATTCCAAAAATATACACTGCTGCTGCCTTCATAATATATACATAAGCTATCGATATAATAGATGAACACATTCTAATGTTTTAAAGGGCTTGTTAGTAACTTTTAATGTCGTTAGCTGGTAGTGAGGCAAACTGCAAAAACATTCTAGAATCTTTTCTTCCCCTTAACCAAACATTTGTCATTTGTTACTAAGGATAACTTTGTTAAATTTACATCAGCATTATGAGTAGCTTTTAAAAGATTACAGACAGAGTTAAGCGACTCTGCTGGCTTGGGGGGGTGAAGCTAATTTTTCAGATGAAAAAAAAAATCTCAAATTAAAGAACTATCAACTGTAATTTTGAGTTTGGAAGTAGGCAAACGATGTACACTTTACTATCCCACGGGAGAGATGGGCCGTCATATGCACAAGGGGTGAAAAGCGCAAATGCAACACTTTTTAAGTGTTTTTAAATAAGTAAAAACATTTGCTATGTTAGCATCACTCTGTGTTAATGCGCATTTTGAAGTATCTCATCAAAAACATGTGATAGAAATAGCGAATTTGAAGTTTTTACGCTCGCTTGGGGTGGTTTTTAACTTGTTTTAAAGTCACATGACTAATCTGTGTTTCCGCTGATGGTGTTTTTACGGTTCCTTTATAACACAGCTGCTAGCAACAACAACAGCTGCATCTGGACAGAAGAGAAAATCGCCACTGCTTGGATATTTATTACTTACCCAATAGTTACTAATTGCAGTCCTGTCTTCATTATGCTTGCTTTGTTGGTTAAATAAATGGATTTCAAAGAAATTCTGACATAGTAAAACATTAAACTCACGTGACCAATTGACTGTTTCTGCTCCATTATGCTTGCCTTGGTGTATTTATTGTTAGTTACTAGATTATCAATACCAGTGTCATCCGCTTGAACAACTGGATGGAAACGAGCAACAAAAATTTAGCATTTGTTATTTATTTATTTATTTATTTATTGTTGAGAAGTTTAAAAAGATTCAATTTATGTTAGGATGGAAATTCGCCTTGTTCAAGTTGAACATTATCCAACTTTAAATTCGTGCTGACGTGACGTTTCATGTCAGGTGTTAATATAAACATGGTGGCTGTAATACAATTGAATTCCATTCATACTACCCGGAACCATACTGTATATAGTAAGTGAAAGTGTGTACTTAGTTAAATGTAGTACATAGTTAAGTAGCATGTCATTTCGGACGGAGCCATTTTTCTTAAATGACAGCAAAACAAAATGTTTGGTTATAACAATGTAATAAACAGAAGAGAAGCAAACTGATAAGAGGCAGTGTAGGTAGATCTGTATATGAATCTTTTTATCTCAGCCTGCAGATATAGGCAAGAGTAAATGGAGAAATCATTTAAAGTAGGTCAGTCCTGTCTGTCTCTCTAGGGTCAAACACGCCTCCATATCTAGGCTGTGTTAATGCTGCCATGACAATGTCAGTCCTGCTGGAGGACTGGTGATGTAAGCATGTGGTACATCAGGGTCCACATGGTCAGGGTTCGGGAGGTGAGAAGATTACGGCTAGAGTAGGGATTAGAAGTGTGTATCACAACCTGTCTGAGCGTGAGCGGGTGAACATAGCATGCTATATAGAAGATTTTCAGACAGTTGGAGTAGGACAGTGTTTGGGTATCGGTGGGGACTTAGGTTAAAAGTAGTGGGAAATTTGTTTACATACATGATACACCAACAAAGATACATCACATGTTATAAACTCTGGAGTGTAAAAGAAGCCCATAAACACTTACTGGAAGAGATGGTGCCAATCAAATGACAGGAGAAGTGGTAGCGCAATGGTTAAGGTGTTGGAATGCTTAAAAGGAGATTTTGGGTTCAGTTAACAGCACCATCAAACTGCCACTCCTGCGCAAGCCCTTAACAGCCCAATTGGATAAAAAAACGTAATAAACACAAACATGACTGTATGGGGTATCTTTCAAATGCCAGGAAATGTAAATATAATGTAAATAATGCATATTTTTTTAAAGGATGTTTATTTGTCAGCTTAGTAAGCAATCAAACGATTTGACAGTTTACTAACCAAATTCCAGTGATGCTTTTCAGGCTACAAAGCTCATAGCAAGCCACAGTAAGGTGTATTCTGTGTTTCTCTGTAGCTTTATATTTCAAACCTGGTTATTTAGGGCAAGAGTGAGTCATTCAGTGCGTCTGCTTGTCTTCGGTGTGTAACTTATATTTATAGCTCTGAGTTTTGGCTAGCGCATTAACATTATCCGGCGTGTGCCTAATGTGTTTCGCAGGCTTGGGATAAAAAAGAATATATATATTTACAGATTAGATGCAGTTTGTACACACACACACACACACACACACACACACCATGTGTTTGTGGTGTACCTCCAGATTTAAGGGCTATATGAAGTTTGCATGTTCTCCCTGTGTTGAGTTAATGGGTCCATTTACATTTCCTGCATTTGGAAGACATAGAAATCCATTTAAGTAAGCAGATGAGGGTTAAGGGCCTTCCAGCTTGGTGGTGCTGGAAATTGAACCCATGATTATCTGATCTGTAGTCCAACACCTTAACTTTGTCCAGGAGACATCCACCTTATACCACAATACAGGTATATTTATAGAAAGAAAGCGTTAAAAATTCTAATGCTGCAAACCCTGCTTAGGCATCCTACATTATACATATATTATGTGATGCAGCCCTTTATTTCTGTATGCATTCACAGCTGCGAGATTAATTCATGCCGCAGGAAAACGATCAGGCACAACCCACGTTACAAAACGTTTAAAAATCCTACAGTCTGTGGATATAAGCAGGTCCAACGCAAGTTTTTACAACATTAAACATGCTTACCGGCTGATTTTTTTGCCTCTTGTTTATCTTGTTGAGTCTTTTGTTACCTGTAAAACATTTTCTTATGCTTCCGCATGTTATTGATTAACTCATGAACGGATGAACCCTATTATAATATTTAGTTTGTCCCGACGCAAAGATATTGACCATGAATAAAAATATAGCCAATAGGAATATCAAAATGTAGCTAAACATTTAGCTTAGCAAATATACTGTATATTTGTTAAAACATTGTTTATTTACGTTTGCATTTCCCTTTGCATTTAGTTCATTTTTTTTTACCAGTTGACGGTTAAAGGCCATACCAAAGGGCCCGGTAGTCACAGCTTGGTGGTCCTGAAAAATTAAACCTGCAATCTTCCTGCTAACATCTTAACCACTTCCTCTAAACAGACTAAAGGAAACCTGCTTTTCTGCAAAACACTAGATAAAGTATACAGCTAGCTAAGATACTTTATTTGAAATTAACTACTATATAATACTATAATAAAGACTAATCTTAATAGTCTAGCTGCGTAAACATACACTTTTCTAGTCCAGTAATTAATCCTGAAGCTAATTTAAATGTTCTGTAATAGTCATGATTGATTCCTGCTAAGCAAGCTACTTCATTTGGTATCTGCACTGTTAGCAAAACCATGCACATGTTAGCAATATAGTTCTAAGAGTAACTTTTACTATACTAAATAGTATGCTATCTGTATAGTTTGGATTGACTAGCATAAGATGTCATATATTGTAGTATAGTGTAGTATATTAGAGTATTTACTATACTGTACAACTTTACAAGTTACTAGAATAAACTAGAAGACTGTGATAAACTGGATGATATTATAGTTTTTACTAAAGGATTTAGTTAGTTATAGTATTTACACTCGGGTAATGTTTACGTCGTACTATAGAAAGAACTGTAGTGAACTGATCAGTAATATTATAAAGAGTTGTTCTATGAGAAACAGAGTTACTAATGGGGATCAGTGTGTTCCAGTGGGAAAGACCAGATTCCCATTTCTAATGAACAGCAATGTCAGATCATCGATTCCACAAAAGATAAACAAAAATTTACAACAAAAATAAGCAATAAAAAATGGACGGTTTGTTAACAGGTTTGGTTTACTTTGTTTTAGGGATTTGGTGTGTGTTGCGTTGATCCACATTTTGTTGTGATTTGTGCTGTGAAGATTCTCACACATACGGTATAATATAGTTGTAGAAAATTTACTATAGTCATTAATGTAGCTATTAGTTTATGTTACTATAGTAGAGTTACTCTAACAAGTGTAGTAGAATTAACACAACAAATCATTACATCATTGCAATTTACTAAACAACACTACAGCATTTACCACAGGAAATTTCACTACACGGTCTATAGTAAAGTTACTCTACAACGTACTCACTGTTGAATATATTGAAATCTAACACTGGCCTTAAATTTGACCCATCATGAACAAGACCTTTACAGCATTCCCGAAATATCTGTCTTGTAAAATCTGATATATTTTGTATCATGTTAAAGTAAGGACCAAGCTGGAACATATTTAAGCTAACTTTACTAGCTCTAAGGTTACGCACTGCTTCTTTTACCTGTACTCAAGAGACCCCAGAGTTATAGCTCTGTAAAGGACATACACACATTAACTCCCACATGATAAACCCACATCTTGATATAGTAAACTCAGCTGTCCTGATGGTCATTAAAAGGTCAAAAGCATCTTATATGGTTCTTCGAAGGAAACAGCATCCAAGATCTACAAAACTAACCGAAAGCCGTTTCCCATGTTTGATGAAAGCAATTAGTTTCCTCTGACATGACGATGGGAGGGTTTTTTAGGTTAGCTTTAGTTCCCATCACCGCTTCTCTTCACTGGAATGCAAAGTACAAATACAGACGGCCTCTCATGGGAAGCGTAGAGCAGTAAATTTTGCGCAAGTGTAACGCGTACGCACACACTTTTCAAATACGAGTCTTTCTGTCATCACTCATCATGTCCCAAGTGGACACCCACACTGTCCAAAACTGAGCTGATAAGTCACCTTGGAGCTGTGGAGCTTTTACATACAGCGAGTGTTCTATCCTAACCCGTTGGATCACAGCTATCACTGACTGCATCCCAGGCTGATTTAGTGATCTCATGTGATCGTCAGCTGGCAAGTAAAACCGCTATGTGTTATCACTTAACTGAGAACGGCAGTTTTTTATTTAATTGCTTTGCACGTTGCACATAATGCCTGTAATTTTTATTTATTTATTTTTTTGTGTAAAGAGCAACTACAATAAAGAAGCTAGAATTTATCTACCTTGAAAATCGGGTCGAAATTACATGAATAAAATCGTAGCAATACAAAATTAATTTAATTTACAATCTATTCTATGACAAAGCTTTGGTGCCACTTTATAAAAATGAAAACAAAAATTAGATTACGAGATTAAAGTCGTAATATATTGACGAAAAATCACAGAATTGCGAGTTTTGCTGTTTTGCATAAAATTGATGTGGAGGATTTGGTCTTTTGGCGCATCAGCACAAAGTTACAATTAGTAAACAGAAAACTGCCGCAGTTATGTAGACAATTTTATCCTTAAATCAAGAAAGATTTAAGCAAATCCTGCTTTTAGAAAGCCATTTATCGGTTAATGCGTTAATATGAATGATAAACACGTCTCTCGCTCAGCAGCCAATCAGCATTCGCAGATTTACATACAGCTACGACATCAAAATACTTGCGTCATTTTGACTTCGAAAAATCTCGTAATTGTATTTATCTATTTTTAAAAACCAGCGAAACCTTGTCATAAAAAAGCATCCTGGCAAATACTGTATATTCCTAGAAAATAATACGCCTGTAACGCTAGTCCGGACATGTTCCGCCATTCCGAATGAAAGCCTGTTTCTCAGATAATGAACATTTACCTTTTCACCTCTGTCTGTGAAATAACGCCGCATAATAGAGCCTCTGCAACCTTCCTTATGTCTTATGAGCTACAATTTTGCATGGCTTTGGATAGCATACTGTGCCTCAGAACTATAGCACCTCAGGGCACCTATAAAAGCATGCTATCAGAGGCCATCCGAGTGAGTGTCATTCTGATTTATGTACGTGAGACGGGCCTCTTGTTTTGCTTGACAGCAAGATTACAAACAACGAGCTCGCCTTCATCTGTTCGCAAGCTAGATAGAGTCGAAAATGCTTGAAAAAAAACCAAAAAAAAAACCATCAAGCTCTCAGCTATAAGATGTAATGTTTCATTTCGACTAATTCTATACACAATGGGTCTAAAATACAAGGCAGCGTAATTAAGTCAGTGATTACCGTAAAGTAAATCTGTAAACCGAAATCTTCCTGCGAGAGTCATCAGCATAATACGCTTAATTACCGTAACTATTCAGAAACGTTGGACTTTTGATTGCATTTGAAGGCGAAACGGATAATCCGGAGGTGTAGTGAAGTCTCAGATAATCAGATGTACAGTACACTATCGATGCACGAGAAGATAATTGAGGTTTATAGACTTAATTCCAATACTTGTACTGCTTGATTATATGTATCTGAGCTCTGATAAGACTTCATTGAAATTTACAACAAGTAATCTCCTACCATATGGACTCACCAAATGGAGATCACAGACTGGCAAAAGCAATCAGCTTTTTAATTAACAGAATTAACAGTGCGATGTTAAACTATAATGACAGCAATAAAAACACTTGATGTGACAATGGCAGCGCCGAGAAAACCATCCATAACTGTTATTTTCCTTTCACAGGCGAGAGTGACAATAGACTCGAGCAGACGCGCCCGAGCCCACAACACTCACCCACGAGCCGCTGGCTGATATTGACATTGTTTGAAGGGGCAATAAAACTAGGACCGAGACATTTTGTTTACATTGATGTTAGCCGGCTTTGTTCTGCCTCGACGCTTTGACGTTGTCTTTGTCGTCGTACAATCACGCTTTTGTACACTTGCTCATCAACTCTCTCCCCGATCATGGGTCTGCCTTCCCCATAATTATCAGACATCTTCATTGTTATTACTGACAGACATTAAAAGAGATTGGCAAATCACTGATGCAGATCATGTAGCTTGTTTTGCATATACTAGGACACACACAATGTATATATACAGTATATATATATATATATACGATAGATAGATAGATAGATAGATATAGATATATAACGTATGTACATTTTCTTTCCATTTGCATACTCGTATACTATCCATATCCGTCACGTGCATTTTGTTCTGCCGAGACGGCATGTTGGTTGACCTACCGCCAACTTGCGCTACCCGAAAAAGCGACGGCGAAGCTGACTACGCAAGGTTAGCTAATCCCTTTTCTTTATGCGTGTCATTAATCAATTAAGACCTAAGAATCTGATTGGCTGCAAGAAGTCATTGAAAGCTGACAGCAGTACATTGACCCTGTCTACACACACACAAACCCCATATGCATGCCCACAAACACACACATACACACACAGTTTTTTCCTTCTAGACATGCACATCTACCACAAAGGGTAATAAAGTATGGCCGCTGACCGTCGCAGCCCACGAAAGAAAAGTCGAATTATGAGAAGTAATGAAAAGACATCAATACGAATTCAGCGGAGACTCGTTCCATTCTGTTTTCGACAGCGCTTTTCACTCTGTAATTTTCTGTAAATGTTAACATCGCCCAGGCCTGCCTATTGATTCTATTATTTTTGACCTTGCATTAGTGTCGAGCTAATCTCGCATGCCGTACAATTTCATTTCGCGGACAGAAATGCTTGTGGACCCTGAGGGTGAGTGAGACACGGCTTGTGACACCCTTGGGAATTGTAAGTGCTCGTACAGCCGAGCAAACTATTTGAGCTGATGCTTCTTATAGGTGAGTAAGCAGCTATGGAAGTTACATTACTTCTTAAAACCTTATTTCTTTTGTTGGGGGGGGGGGGTTTTAAATTGATGTGTTGGGCAAAATGGCATATCGTTTAAAGATAAATGCTGGCATCCTTTGGCCTGGTGTTATTTTTTCCCTCACTCTTCTCAGTACTGAGGGTGAGGAGGGTAGTTATTTAGGAAAATTGGAGGTCTTCTCTCAGGTGTAACATTTAACAGGAGCTATTCCTGAGACGGAGGTGAAGATGTCACGTTCTGTCACTTGCTCAGCGTGATCTCTGAATTTTTATCAGGTTTGAGGGATCATATGATCACAAAGCCTGAGGAAAAGTCTTTATTTAAGCACCTTATAATTAATTATTAATTATTTTTATTATTGTGTTTACGATATCAAAAAACCACTCCTACGATTATTTGGAAATCTGACTTTGATTTGCAGGTGGAATCAGCTTCCAAAAGAGATCCGATGTGCTCAATCAGTAGCCATCTTGAAATCCAAACTCCAAATACATTTGTTTAATTCTGCATTTACTGAATAAGTGCTGTGATGCGTCCGAACCTATTGCATCATTTTATATTCTTAACTGTCATTTTACAATAATTATTAAATCGCTGTTTTTTTATTTTAAATTTCTCTGAGACACTCTTTCAGACCCGTCTCTTTAACCTGAATTACACATAACAAAACACATTTTCATTATCCAAATCGTAGGGCTGCAAAAATCAGGTCAAGTGGAACCGGTAACACCTCCAATAACACACAATGTTCTTGTATATTGTAAGTAGAATGACATCTACACTAATATAAAGTCTGTTTCTTTCCTATTCCGAGCTCAGCATCGCCACCTGATCCAGTCTGTATCCAGCCCGGTTGGTGGATTAGCACTTAAGAGACAATAAGCCCCAGAGGCAGTTACCCAGTGATTAAAGACAGACATTGGGATAAGACCATGGAAACTTTGCTGCAGTATGGAATAACCTGCTGGTTTGTCTGGTCAGAGGACAACTGACCCCCAGACTGAGTCCGGTTTCTCCCAAGGTTTTTTTCTACATTTTGTCACTAATGGAGTTTTGGTTCATTGCTGCTGTCGCCTCCGGCTTGCTTAGCTGGGGAATCTTAATTTACAGATGTTAATTAAACTGAACTAAGTGTTTTAGTAAGTGTTCACTATTTTCTTATTTGATTCTGGTAGGCTGCTTGACACAATCTTTATTGTTTATAAGCGCTTTAGAAATAAAGGTGACTTGTAAATGTAAATGTCATTATTTTGTCACATATATCTTTTACAGCAGAGTGAAAATTGTTTCTTTGCATATCCCATTTCAGAAAAGTGGGATCAAAGCGCATTATGGCGCTCTGGGAGCAGAAAGGGTTAACCTTTTTTTTTTACTGGTGTTGATTGTTTTTATGATGATTGTAATTTCTCTAGCAACAAGGCCCGGGTTTGATTCCCGGTAGGGGACAGGAGTTTGCATGTTTCTTTCTTCGTGCTTGCGTGGGTTTTACTCCAGTACTCCGGTTTCCTCCCATAGTCCCACATTTTTTTTCAAGCAGATAAGCCAAAAGTATTACAGCCACCTGAACATCACATCCTTACATAACGAATACACTCCAGACCACCTCACCTAATATTAGTGTCTGATCTCATTAATCATTTTGTGGCAAAATGAGCCACAAAATATTTAAAGCCCTAAGAGGTTATTATAGAAGTAGAAGTGCGACTAAACCTGAAATAGGATGTTAGGATCAGATGCCCCGATACTTTAACAATATAAGTAAAGTGGTATTGTAGGCCCAAATCTGTTTCAGCATGACAAATGGTCTCCATGAAGACATGGGTTGGCAATGTTAGATTTTAAGGAAGATTTTAGTGGTCTTGCTCAGAGGTGATGGTTATTATAATCGCAACATGTGATTAAACCTAGGTTATAATGTTTAAAAAAGAGTTTTGGCCATGATGGACATTATATATATGTAATGTATTTTTATAGAATTGTCATGATTTTTAATAAATATATGTACTTTGTTCTGTTTTGTTGAATTAGATGTGTCTTAAAGATCTTTTAAAATAAACAAATAGGCTTGAAGATGCATTAGAGAACCATGTAATGCAGGAATGTTATCCTGTCTTCTGTTATCTGAGGTGAGAAAACAGCAAGAAGATGTGGGTGACCTCCTTACTAATCCTGATTCTTGCTGTTGTGAGTTTTTGCAATAATGGCGAGAGAGAAAAAAAATGGATAAAAGGATTTTGTTCAGGGGTCGAAAACTGTTTGCCAAAAATCCAAATTGACTAGGAACTCTATATACTGTCTGATACTTTATACAGATGTCCTATTAATATTTCAGAAACTGTAATCGAAATATCACATATGATTACTTTGATATTAGATAAATATTCCTAATTTCACATAAACAGCTTCTAAAGCAGTGTTTGGTGTATCGATGAGCCAATTAGGATTCATTCAGGGTAAATATACTAATCCTTTTGATTGATGACTCTGAGTTATCTTGTTGCTAACAGCAACATAGATGAATACAAACTGAGCATGACGCCATTCGATGTTATCTAGTAACTTTAGAAACAAATAGCTGACTGCGTTGTTTAGGAAACCTCCTGCATGAGTCAGAAACATAAAAGAATCAAAATCACCGGTATCAATTTATATGATTTATCTGAACCATGCGATTCAATGAATCCATCTGACTCCTAATCTTGTGTAGCCAAACCTTTGGACTGACGAGAGAAGGTCTGGGAACCTTGGCTGCTTTAAATGGCTAAGACCCGCCCACGAGGACGTATGACTGATGGCTTAAGCAACCAATGACGTTTCTATACCGTGAACCTTGTACACTTTTGGGAATCGAGCATTCAGTCAATGTTGATCAATGCACAATGCCACTGATGTAAACACAACAATTCTGGGTTGTTTACAGGCGTTCCGTTAAACAAAGCGACACACAAGTCTCTGGAAATCCTGTACAGTTTAACTAGTCGGAGGACGACTTTCGAAACTTCTGAAGTGTTTCCAGCTAAGTGTTCTGTATTCATTAAAAATCCAAACAGTGGTCAGCGAGTGTGACTATCTGACTCTTCAAGAGATTTATGAGTCCAAGGTTTGGGTGGATTTGCTTCTTTAAATGCATTAATGATAATGCTCGTTGTGCATCCATCCCGCAATATTAACATAATATTGTGGGGTTTTTTTATTTAATATTGTATGTTTGTACAATCAACAAAGTCCGTTAGCATAATGTAGGAAAGGGAAAGTGGTAGCGCAGTGAACAAGATGTTGGGCTTCTAATTGAATTGGGAATCAATTCCCAGCAACACCAAGTTACCACTGTTGGGCCCCTGAGCAGGGCCTTTAATCCCCAAATGTATAAAAGAGATAAAAGTAAGTCTATCTGGATAATGGCGTCTGCCAAATGCTGTAAATCTGTAATTTCATGTACGCTTAGGGGCCCAACACTTAGTTAGCTTATCCTTGGGCTGATTCTGATTCTAGGGATTCGCTGAGTGCCTGCTGGTAGAATAACATGATATTAATTTGAGTCAATAATGAGTCAAATGAGTCAAATCTGTTCATTGAGCAATTCAGAAGGATTAGAATTTCTCATCTCAAGTTTGGTGAAGAAATACAGTTTTCCGTCACCAGACGTCTGATTTCTGCATGCCGTTTTTTTTTTGTTTAATCAGCTTCTAAAAATCCTTTCAACGTGGCTGAACATTCCTGAAACTTCAAGGCATAAAAAACAGCTGGCTTCAAACAGCCCAACTGTCAGGGTCTCCTTTGCTGTCCGTGATAGATATATCAAACCAGTGAGCTGGAAGTGGACAACTCAATCTTCGCCATCACCCACCATCACTACCACCACTAGCATCACACATCCTTCACTTTCCTGCATAATTCATACAGCTCTTACTGCATGCTGGTTGCTCTGCTATTGTAACCGTTTTCATTTCCTTTTCACAATCCACATACAAAGTTTTTTACTCACCCCACATGCCATGAAGCATTTTCATAATAGAATGATCCAAAAGTCTTTTACATTAACCGCATCCTTTAAAAAAAAAAATGTAGAAACCATACACACACACACAACACACACAGGAATGGGTTAAATATTTTATTGTCAAAATAGAAGCATTAAAAGTCTGACATTTAATTCAGAAAATGGTCTTTCAATTTTACTGCAAACACACTTGCTTCACTGCTTCTCGAAGACTTCATTCCATCCTTAAGGACAGGACCAATCGTTTTAATATAAGGCTCTCATACGCTCGAATCTGTGTACATCTAAAGGTTATACATACCGCTACAGACATTTTCCGCAGATCAATGAATGAAAACAGAGGAAGGGAATTGCAAGGCTGAGTGAAAAGCATTCTCCGCAGTGCGAGAGAAAAGAATGACTGACACGCATTTAGTTGATTTGCCGTTGGCGATGAGAAAACGCTTTTGAAATGAAGAGCATCTGTCCAATCCTTTTCAAAACACTCATGCATCTAGGCATGCCAGATTTCTGCTTACCGTGGCAGCCACGGCTTCTCTGTTTAAATGGCTTTCCCGTTACCGAAGGTCTTATTGTCATATCTGGTCAAAGACTAGAACGATGCAAAAATGTTACACGCTGCATAAATCATCTTAATTTGGCTGATCTGCTCGTGAAAAAAGGTGCTAAGTGCAATTCATCACCAGACACACACACGGATCGTTTCTGCTTCTTTCTGTATATTGATTTTTCCTCTGGAGATGCGAGGCCCTCCTCCTGAAGCAGATCTCAAAAAAATATGGCAGTTTAAAGCACCTAGACAGATTTATCTTTTTTGGTACAGTATGTTTATAAAGCTTGTCCAGACGAGTCTCTTCATCCTGAATGGAGAACAGATTTTATGTCAAGAAACTTTTCAACTTGTTTTTTTTTTTCTTCTTTTATTTCATGTACAGAATATCAATAAAAAGCACATGGTATGAACCAAATCTACATCAGGCTCGGCTTCAAATCTCTGGCATAGAATATTGTGGGGTTGTTGGTGAGTAGCAATCTGAGAATACATCGAATATTTGTGCAAAATTTATATTTATTAATTTATTAATATTATATTTAAAATATTAAAATACTAAAAAATGTACTTGTAATAATGCATTTTTTGTCTTACTTTTCCCCTTGTATCATTGGGCCATGGCCCGTGCTGTGGTGGAGTGGGTTAAGCTGCTGGCACACAACATGCATGGTGAGCCCTTCCAGTACCCCCCCCCCCATCCACCATTCCTTCTCTTTCTGTCCTATAAGAAAGGCAAATGCCTAAAAAAAATGTATATATATATATATAGGTGGGCCAGCCATGTGACACAGTGGGCATCGGACACCCACCTTGCCGCCTGCATAAAGGTGAGCCCGGTCTACATCCTATACCGTGTACAGGCTATATGGAGTTTAAACAGGATAGCTGGTGTGATAAATAACAGAACAGATGAGCGTCTTCTTGCCGAGAAAGAGAGTGTACCAGACACATTTTTGATTTTGTAATTCATCTGGCAGCTGTGAATGTTAATTAAATCAGAATGACAGCTACTTTACAAGACGAGACGCAAACCGACATGAAGTTTCGCAACGCAGCATGGCCAGCAGTAAAGCTCAAGCACTGCACCAGGCCCTCTCAGAACACATCCAAAATCTACACTAGCACCACTCTCCTGTCCTGTCCTGTCCTGTTCTCTGTTGTTCTTTTATTGAAGCAGCGACATCAGGCCTTCGATAGAAAGCAGGAGCTTTTTTGATGGGCTTCCGCCACTCATCAGTATAGTGTGTGTGTGTGTGTGTGTGTGTGTGAACATAGCTGCGTGCCCCATCTCACTGAACGCTGACACAGAAGCTTTGCAAGCACCATTCAGGAACACAATTGAAAAGAAATACCCCTGTAATTATAAAGCGAACAAAGCCTCTGTAAAGAAAGGCAACACAAAGGAGTATCAATGGCAGATCAGACGGAGTGAGAAGACTCAGGGTGGAGGCCTTGCTGAATAGTGCAAAGGGAGACACGGTGGAACAAAAATAGTAAATATCAAGCAGTAATATCCGGGTTGAGTCATGGATCTTACCCAATGGCGGAATCATTGCCAACAAAACAGTTTTTTTAACACAATTTAGATATAATGTATCCTTATTCCCGCAAACTCCACAAAGCCCTCAAAAAAACATTTAAAGAAATCATTAATAAATGTAGTTAATAAACCTATTTATTTATATCAAGATTAAACAAGTCCTTTCTTTTTTGATCGCATCCTATTCCATATTCAGTTTCACTCCCAATTCTATGATAACTGCCATACATCTGCAAGTGGTAGCTTAGCGGTTAAGGTGTTGGAATGCTAATTGGAAGATCAGGGTTCGATTTCCAGTACCATTAAATTGCCATTGCTGGGCCCCTACGCAAGGACCTTAAACCCCAGTTGTTCAGTTGTATAAAAGAGATAAATGTAAGTCGCTCTGGATAAGGACGTCTGCCCAAATGCTGTAATTATAAATCTAGAAATTAAAATTTTTGGCTTTGTGGATTTGTTAATTAATCCAGTCCATTCCAAAGGTGTTCAGTGGGGTTGAGTCGGAGTCAATGCTCTGTTCAGGACACCCAAGTTCTTCTCCAATCATAACGCAGCAGATCTTGATGAAGATCAGGGGCTTTGTGCACAGTGGTATTGTCATGCTGGAATAGTGTTTGAGCCTTTTAGTGTTAGTGAAGAAATAATAGGGAAAGTAGGAAAGTGCACCGTTAGGGTGTCCACCAACTTTTCAAAAGATTAATTATCTGCCAATAGTATAGGGAATATATATAAAGGTTAAAATGAGAAATATTCTATTAAAATACGGCATACGGCATAGTGCTGCTGTTGCTGTAATCCTAAACGCTGGCATTTTTACAATCACTAGCTTTTCAAGACACTTTTTATTTGAGTTCATGGTATTCATGAATCGTACAATTGTTTGGCTTGCTTTTGTTCGCCATGATTGACGATTAACCGAACACACTGTATAACCCAAGAACAAATTACAAACATTTCCAGTATGAATGTATGATTCAGACGTATTCTTGCTTTCTGACTCACTTTTGGATTCACCTTTAAATTTCTCTACAGCCCTCCGACTGAGGTCAGGGAAACATGTACCAGGTCTCTCACTAATCTTCTTTGTCATTCATAAAATTCACGCTGCATCTCCCTGCTGGAGGCATGTCATTTTCCTTCCTGGCTTTAGCTGTCACTACACGTGGGTAATTACTCACAGGGTTTGAACAGGCCCTCGATTATTTATGGGGTTGGGATGTCTGGACAAAAAAAAGAAAGACATACACACTGTTTTGTAATAATAGAAGGAAACGACGGACTAAAAGTTGACAACGATGTGAAGGCTCTCACTCTGGTTGTAATTATCGGAAACGACTGCGTTTTAGAGGTTCGGTTTCTCAAAATGAAAAAAGCTTAAGCTTAAGTATCAAGTATTTAAGCTTAAGTATTAAGTATTTTTCGTTATTATGCCTCAAAACTACTTATCATTCATGTTATATCAATATTATTAAAATAAATCCACTTTTCAAAAATGTAGGCCTGACTGTATAATAGCTTTATGAGATCTTCTCAGGATGAAAGTGTATAAAAAAGCATTGGCCTCCTACCTTCTGACTTGAACTTCACCATGACACTAATCATAATTTAAAAGCCTAAAAGAAAGAAACGTTACACATTTGTGTAGCGTGAGGACTGAAAGCATAGAGCTAGTGTGTATCTATGTTTCCTTATATCATACTAACATCATTTTATGACTTTCTCTCACAGTTTGCCTGCAACTGACCTAGTCACTTTTTGCTTTGGAACAATTTTTGGAGCTGTCAGTTATAGAGCCGCTTACACAATTACACCCATCATCAAATGACCCTCTTCAGACAAGCTGAGGGTCATGAAAAAAAAACCTTGGAAACTTCCATTTTTAAAGCCATACAGTTGGTAGCAAGAACACATAACTATAATTTGTTGTGTTTGATGGGACACCGGGAAATAAAAAAAAATTTAAAAATGGGGCCTTGTTTAGGGTGTTTTGGTGATGCTGGAAACGAAACACATGATTTACATTTACAATTACGACATTTGTCAGACGCCCTTATCCAGAGCCACTTACATTTATCTCTTTTATTTAACTAAGCAATTGGGGGTTAAGGGACTTGCTCAGGGGCCCAGCAGTGGCAACTTGGTGGTGCTGGAAACTCTGATCTTTCAAGCAACAGTCCAATACCCTAACCACTGAGCTACGACTACACAAAGCTATGACCTGTAAAGCTAATAATGCTGAATTAAGTGCATTTAAAAATATTTAAAACATTTAAGTAATATTTACAAATAAATTATCTCGGTTACCTAGGGCCAAGATGCATACATTTTATGTATCATTACCATATCCATCATCTGACTAGCTTTCTATTTGACTGTTTAAATGTAACTATTCTTTTATCCACGTTAATGCTTAGATGTTCCACGACATCGACTAGACATCAGAATGAATAGTGGTGCAATGATAGACAATATGGCCCTATACTATTATCTGAATTGCGATGGCTCATTTGTACTACGCTTATCCTTATCCAGGCCAACAGATGGCCTTGCACATGTATTCGGCGCTGCGACAAAAACCTCTCCTTTTGATAGGGCTTGAAATAAATGAACCATGTGAAGAGATATCCCCTTTCTCATACACACACACTGCTGAGCCATTAAACTCTCTTTACTACCATCACACTCTCTCTACTGCTGATACAGAATTATAGTGCGGTGACAGCTGATTGAGTATAAGCTTTCTGTATACAATGATATGTGGCAAGGGTCAAGAATACAGGGTCTGAGAGCTGATAGATGAAAAGGAAAAAAAAACCTAACCAGAGGTGCTAGTAGTAATCTCCAGAGAAACGGAGGCCCCTAAGAGTAATCATCCATAACGTAGCAGTTTGTCGGTGGAACCTTGCAAAAGACACAAAACGAATTCACTTCAAACAAGAAACAACTTTGGTCTGTGATTTACCTGCAAGAAGGCCGGACGTGGTGCTTCTGCCGTTTCGAATCCCAAAGCGAGTCGAAACATGGTTATGAATTTACAATTAGCTCTATCTTAACAACTTTTCGAAGGTCCGAGACAGTGTCCCACTAAAGGCCATGTGTGTGAAACTGTGAATTTCCTGTGACAGCTGATGATACCCAAGGAACTATATTTAGGCAGGATAACTAGTACTGCGTGGTGTAATCTGACATTCGGACCACGAGGGAGTCCTACTGCATCGCTCGCAAATGACAGTGTCACTGTTGGTTTGCGTCCCCAACGGAATAGGTTAAAGAGAACAAAACATGTTTTTGCAGTGGAGTGCCAGCCCGGGAAGACAGATATAATAAAACTCTATTTGATTGCATGGGTATGATCTGACTGGGGCCATCACTGGTGAGCAAGCCCCTTGAGGCCAGGCATAAAGAGAGACAAGGAGAATGAGAGAGAGAGAGAGAGAGAGAGAGGTAGTAAGATGGTGGTTGGTCTAAAGAAAGGACAAAGCACTCAGAGCTCTGACTGACTGACCTGCTCTTGATAGCTGTCGCTTGCAGATGACATGGCACTTCCCTGCTGCACTGCTGCATCCCTCGGCCTCTCAGAAGACCCAAAAACACACAAAAAAAGCACCTTTGACTTTCATCTGACAGACAGAAAGAAAACTGTTTAGCTTTGCCTGGAGTACATTTTATTGTACCTATTGTATAGTAAGAGTATGTTCGCCTCAAGAATTTTTGAATCATCAGAACATTTTGTTTTCCTGTAATGATGTGTCCTGTCCTGTCTACAACAACAAACCTTGATGATAGGGCATAACCCTATGGAGACCGTTCATTAGCCTGTCAAACATTAGATCTGTTCGCTTGGAGTGCTTTTCACCTCTCCCTTCGGTCTTAGGTGTGCAACCAAGGTGATCAGGCCTGCGTCATTGCACACCTGCCGGTTCCCCCGAGAAGAAGACAGAGAGGTTGAACAACAACGCTGAGTGAGTTCTACTGGCAGCTTCTTCAATCATGCAATGACAAAGCCCCAGGAAGGCATCTGGAAGCCAAGGGAGTGCTGGATAGTTTTTTGAGTTTGACTCACTCACCTACCATGATCAAAGTGCAGACAAGTGTTGCCCAATATATTTTACTCAGCTGGAGTAGAGCAATTTCGAAGCTTGACAGTAAATCACCTTTGAGCTTCTTCCTATTCTACGTTCTTACAAACTGTTTATCTGCCTGTCAGCAATTAGGAGAACTCCTAGCTATCTCCCAGAGAAAGCCTATCGAACTGCGTACACGTGTTTTTTTATGCAGAGCAATTCATATACGATGGTATAAAATGCATTTGACAAGACTGGAACGTGCGCATTGAAAGTTTAGGGATTTGGAACAGGCGCATATTGCACTTTATCCTATGTTTAAATTATTTCTCATGGGTAAACATAATAGCGATATAAATCTTTTCGTGTGTGCAATTACTAAGACTGGCATGGTCTATTCCCCATCGGGTGATCGCCTGCGAACAATGACATATTACCAGCCGGCCAGCTATGGTCATTAAGACCTGATATGGGACTTACGGCCAGTCTATATACACGAGGCGGTGTTTTAGAGATTAGAATACCGGCAAAAAGGCACAAAGTAGTTTGGTCCTGGCACAACGTAATAAACGTAATGAAAGGGTGTGAGGGATGAAGCGTTATTTTTGGCCCTGATCAATTTAACAAGGAGCAAAATGAGTCTCAATTGCTTCCCTTAACTGTCACTGCTGTGTCTGAGTGTCATCATGGCCTGCTTTTAATGGTGCAAGGCAACTGTAAGCAGCCAGCTGCAAGATTGCGGGCCTTGTCACATTGTTTTGACACATGAGATGTCCAATACACCACTGTAATTGACATACCTTTCAAATGGCCCCTGAGGTTTGACATATTTAAAATAATGTAACAATGAAATAGCCCATTATATAAGACGTCTGGCTTAACTACACATGCTTTAAATAGATGTTGTTAGGATAGAAATCTTTTTTTTTTTTTGCTTGGAAAAATGGCCTTCACTCATTACCATAGCAACTGTCAATCTCCATATCGTACATATGGTCTTATTAGGACTGCGGTAAACATGATGGAATCGTTGCATAAGTTGAGCTCGATGCGATTTATTATAAGCAGTGAGTGTGACTAAATATGTGAATCATTTCAACAAAGGCATCACACCATGTTGTTGCTACCACCAAACAGAATATTTGACCTCTATCTGACACTGGTTCATTTTTCCGGGCGCTTCCTGGCTCCAATTCGATCTCAAATACTGCATGACTTTGTTTGTGTTTTTCCCCTAAATGCGGTTTGATTGGAAGCAATTAAATATACAATGCATTTGTTTCCTTCCTTCCTCCTACTTGGCGTGCATATCAGTGACTTGCCGCTCATTACATATGGCTTGCCATCTGGCTTGTCACAAAACTGGAACGAGTAACATGGCTGCCCTGTCCACTGTGTAGCACGAAATAATTTTCTTAGCTCACTTACCGTTTAAAATTGGTTAAGATTCTGTTTTTTTAATATCCATTTGACTTTTTTTTAAGTTTCACTGACACATTCTAATTATTTTATTGCCCTTTTAAATCCCACTTAAAAATCACAATTAGTTGAAAGTCCATTAAAGAAACATTTCTAAATCCCCCCCCCACCCCCAGACGAATGAGCTTGGTTAGCATCATGCTAATTTCCACTGGCAATTAGCCGTTCTTTTTCGAATGTATCGGTGAGTGAAACTAAGGAGCTTAAACAGGAGATGTGTTCATTGGAAAGTGCAAAATAGAGCTTTTGCCTCATCACATTAGTGCCAGTCCCTTAAAGTGACTGTTTATCATGAGGTAGTGCACAAGGCTTTAATGAGCTCACTGCCTGTACTAGGATAATTCCAATTAGTCCGCTCTTTTCCTACACTGACATGATTACAGTGTGAAGCCATCATTGTTTTGCATTCGGCATTGAGAGTGAAGCCTTTGCTGTTTCAATCTGTTTCCCCCAGCCAGGCATCTGACAGAAACATTACACCTTCTCCAGCATAATGGTGCATACTGCTTCATTAATACAGGGGAGGCATTTCAATTCCCCGGCGTCACACCTTATAATAGATGTGATCGGGAAATCATATTCAATCCGCCATCGCTGACAGCATGAAGATGAGCACATTGCTGAGAATTAAAACTGTTAAACCACGTCGAAGTACGTTCGTCTGTCTAGATCAGGGTTTTAAAGAAAAATTGGTATCAAGGACTCACAGGGATGCAACACACCTTTGTTTGATATTTGTAGAAAATACGTTTTTCTAATAATTAATCTAAGAAATTTAACAAGTTGATGGATTTGTTACATCCCTAAAGTTGGTATGTATAATATTTATTTTAGGTTTTCTTCAACAAAATCTTAAACCAGAGAGATTTACATTTTTTAATCAAACTGAGATGTTAAGGGTTAAGGGCTTTGCCCAGAGGCCCAGCAGTGGCAACCTACTGGTCCTGGAAATTAAGCTACCACCTTCTACCATAGATCTCTTAACAACCTCTGCTTTTTTAATTACGTAAAAAAAACCATAAAACGACACACATTATGAAGTCGCCAACATTTAATGACCTAAAAAAATCTCCCACGAAAGAAAAGTTACACTTTAAGACTCCATCCATAAATTAAAACATATAAAAAATTACTATAGTATTGTAGAGTACTATAAAGCATGTAGTAAAATTTCAGTATGGAATACTGTAGTGTTGTTTAGTAAATATACCAGAGTAAATAACTGCAATGATGTAATTGTTTGTTGTGTTAAATAGTGAAATAAACTAATAGCTACATTAATGACTATAGTCAATTTTCTACAACTTTATTAGTATGTATGTTTGGGAAGCTTTACAGTGCAAATCAGAACAGAAAGTTTGGAGATCTATCTATCTATCTATCTATCTATCTATCTATCTATCTATCTATCTATCTATCTATCTATCTATCTATCTATCTATCTATCTATCTATCTATCTATCTATCTATCTATCTATCTATCTATCTATCTATCTATCTATCTATCTATCTATCTATCTATCTATCTATCTATCTATCTTAGATAAAGTACAGATAAAATAGTTTAGCATCACTAAAGCCGTAAAGATGTCTGCTAGTGTTTCTTTCCCGTAATATACCAAGCCAATGAGGAGCAAGGAAACAAGACTGATTATCTATGGCCTAGTGATTTATTGTAATTTATATCATTTTATATATTTTTTGTATAATTTTTAGGATTATTCTTTTTTTTTATAATTTATTGTATAAATACCTTTACTAAAAGTGTGTTGTTTGTGTTCTGTAAACAATTAATCGTCAAACCCTCTAAAACAAACAAGTAATCCCTAAAACGCTCCAAAACTGGCAATAAATCATAGTTACAATTATTTATTTATTAATTAATCGTCACCTAAGTTTCCTAACCGTGACAGCCCTGATCTTCAATCGAAATATTTGCTGCAAATCATTAGATCACCGCTGCACCATTAGCTGCCATTAGATCACCTTCCAGGCAGCTATTAAAACCATTTCAGTTAGTACATCTCCACATGCGTAAGTTGTTTTTTTGATCAAAAATGCGCACAAGAGGGAAATCAGTCATTAGCAGCAGCCATTTCAGCTGTCATCCTGTTTGGACAGCTTGCAGCTCCCAACTCATGACAGCGCAACTCTCGAGGAAACGGCTGTGGGGTTTTTTCTGTGCTTTGCAGTGACATTCAACAAAGAGCAGAATTCTGCTGCGGTATTGACTCAGTTTTAATCACATAACTGCTCTGAGGCTCATGCTTGACTGTGCAGGTGTACTGCTGTAATCAACTGAATTAGACACCACAACACACTCACCGACGCACACACATACACACACACACACACATATTGACAGACATACAAGCAGATATACTGTACAAGAATACAAATAGACATGCAGACTAACATACAGACAGACTGACACCTGGCAGCCAGACTAGACAGACAGACAGACAGGTAGATAGATAGATAGACAGACAGGTAGACTGGCAGACAGAGAAAAAGAGAAATAGACAAACTAACAGAGAGAGAGAGAGAGTGAAAGAGAGATAAAAACAGACAAACAGATGATAGACATACAGACAAATGATAGATAGACAAACTAGCAGGCAGAGAAAGGACAAACAGACAGACAGATAGAGACACAGACAGACAATTAATAGATACATAAAAACACAGACAGACAGACAGACAGACAGACAGACAGACCGATAGATAGATAGATAGATAGATAGATAGATAGATAGATAGATAGATAGATAGATAGATAGATAGATAGACGGACAGACAGGCGGATAGGTGGAAAAATAAATAGATATATAAATTTTATACATTTGTCTCTCTGTAAAATTCCAGTAAAAACAAAGTCTCACATGTGCCTCAGAAAAAAAACAAAAAAACAAAAATCCATCTCTGATTTATTCTACGATTCAGACGGCTGCAGAGGATAGAGCAATGACACAAAAAGGATAATCTAGAAGAAAACCCCTAAAAGAATCAATTTGGCAAGGTGTCTGGAAATTTGACTTTCCCCATGATTGCGGCTGTCTCGCGGCAGAGTGGGATGACTGTCTTTCTTCCTTCCTGACAGGCAGACCAAGGCCAAATTGACAGTTCTTTAAAGCGCCTGACAAAAAGCAGCATTAATTAAGCCATTGCTGGACTTTAATTGTGTTAAGGAAGAGAGGGGAAAAAAATCTAATATGAGAAAAGGTTACCAAGTCCGCTCGGGTGTCAGATTTTCTACTTTCTATGAATATTAATGGGCCTAATGAAGACAATCTCGCCCTCATCTCTCCATTGTTCTGTATTCAGGTGCCAGGCGGTAGGAACCCATGATTTGTTGTTAAAGAACAGCTATGAAATATGTCAGAGGGAGATGACGGCCACACCTTTACTAGGAATTTATACAAACGTGTTTCTCGATGATAGTAAGCCTAAAGATTTTATTCGTAACACACAGTAGCGGTGTTCGTGGACGGCATTGAAGATTTACAGGCGTCTTAACGCACTGTGATTTTGCCATTCAGTTTTAAATGGCAAGCATGCAATCGAAATGAGATTCTAATTTTATCATATCCATTGGAGAACAATTAGACAGGAGCCTACGCAAATGGCATCTATTATGGGTCATTGAATTCTTTTTGCGGGAGTCTCCTGGGCAGCACTGCAAAGATCTTTCAAATGAAACAAAACAAGACTATTAGAATTTTGACTGAGGGCCTTGCTCAAGCATCGCAAATTTACTGATGTGCAGCTAAGAGCGCTATTCTTTAATTACAAAAGATATTTATACATTCCACACAATTGTTACCAGTGAGGAAAATAATCAGTGCCGAGTGAATTAAAACTGTTAAATTATATCCTCATCCCAGTTCTTTTTTTTTATTATTATTTAGGGTAAACTTCTTAGTTAAACTTTGAAGATTCAGCAGGAATGGAATAAAAACAGGTCCCGAAAGCACTTTCCATTACATGGGATTTGGGTTCATGGTTAATTTTTGCAGATTTATGGCGCTGAAGTTGCCCTGGACAACCATGCATGAAAGCTTCAAGTGATTTGTGGGTAACATTTAGAGGAGGATGCTGCCAACTGACCTAGTAGCATCTGAAAGACCTGAATAACCTTCACGGTCTGTTGGAGTTTTCTGACTACGTTTCAAAGCAAGTTAAAAATTAAAACAAATACTTGTATTCTATGCGCTTGAAAACGATAAACAGTATTATTAAAAAGGTACTAAGTGATCTAAAGATACGTATAAGATGTATGTGTATGTATTAATGGTGGGCTGGGCATTTGGTACCTGGGAGCCTTCAGTGGGAATTTACCCGACTTATACACCTTTAAATACCACCACTATCACGTCGCAATTATAGAAACCATCAATACTATACAAAAACGCAGTAAAACACAGCGTCGCATTACAGAGACAGAGAGAGAGAGAGAGAGAGAGAGAGAGAGAGACATTTCACCTATTGAGGATGAAAACCATTTTTATTAAAGCTAGGAACCCTGTTTATACTCCAAACCTCTACAATACAACCGCAACTGTGCCAAATACATCATCTGGAGCAGTTTAAAATCAATATTTATCTTAATATTAATATAACATCCCAAAAACATACAAAATTAAATTAAAAATATGATACATTTAAAAGCTGTAAGTCAGTGTTACCGGTCGTAGGAGCTGGTCTGGAAGTGGTGAATAAACACTTTCCCAGGCTGAGACAAGTTAGTTTGCTTCGGGGTTAGCCGAACTCTCCTTACGATGTCATTAAAAAAAAACAAAGCCTTAAAATTTTTTTTTTAATTTTTTTTATATAGGACAATATGATAATAAAAAAAAATACAAATTTACAAATAGAAATGGTTTTCATTGTGGAATAATAATCAAAATGTAATTGCTCACCTATAATTTCAAACAACATGCATACATTCCTCACAAATTTATAACTAAAATATCCTTTAAAAATAAATCTTTAATTTTTTGGGGTAATTCTTTTTTTTTTTTTTTTTTATAAGTTTTATGTAAAATTAAATAAAGCATTTGCTCAAAAATACACTATGTATTTGCTAAAATAAAATTATTTTTGCATATTTGATGATCTATTGATCTATTTTTACCCCGGATGGACACTAGTTAAATTGTTATATGCATATAATGAAATATTAGCACACAGCTATGTTAAAGTGCAGACGCTGGCTTTTCCTGACAGCCAGACGCACATGATAAGATGTCTGATGACAAGTTTCGTGTTCTGGATGCGGACTGGAGGCCCTACAGCGGCACAACACTGTGCACTCCCAAAACTTGAATATTAACTCTATGTCATAAGCGCTTAGCTTATTGAAGAGACAGACATTCAAATGAACAAGACACTCACACACTGCTCATCTACCCCCCTTCATCTTCCTCCTTCCTTCTCCACCACCTTCACCACTACCATCATCTCAATAAGACAACCTGAGAACTTATGAAAGATGAGCTATGGCTATTTCTGGAGAATGGAGTGCTCTCTGTAGCCACAGGGCAAACCCTAAATAGCCATGGCTGGAATTAGTTGTACAAGAAGGGGACTGGATGATGCACTTGGGTCTTGTCATTGAAGGAATGGCTTTTGTTCCCTGAACCCATAAATCACCAAATGAAGGCTCTCCTTATGGTAAAGACGGATTTGAGTCACCAATGTGGACCATGCGTCTTTAAGAAATTCCAGTAAAGAAATAAAGCAGTTTGGTTTATTGATCATGTGGATTAAAATATTTTTTATAATATAGACTAAATGTGGACTATATGATGGTCTAACCTGCCAATAGTCATGAAAAAACTTTATTCTAACAAAATAGATATATCCAAATTTTTTACACATACAAGTATTAACCATGTTTTAATTAAATATTGGCATGATAGAAATTGTGTCAAAGCAACTTTACAAAACCAAATCTAATAAGACTATTAAAACTCGCTAGAACACTTTAATTAATATCTGTATTATCCCTAACTACGCAAGCCATCGGTGACAAAATGGAGAAAAAAAACTAGGAAGAAACCAGACTCAATCGAGGGGTCAGTTCTTTTCTGAACAGACGAACCAGCAGGTTATTCCATACTGCAGCAAAGTTTCCTTGATCTTATTTGGATGACCATCTAAAAGACAAGGTCATGACTGGGAAACTGCCCCTGGGGCTTAATTTGGGTCTCTTTGCCGATTCGCCAACTAAGCTGGATATAAATACAGTAATGTCATGTTTTTAGGTGAATATTCTTGTCTGAAGTAAACATTCTTGATTTTTTTTTATTAATTAGTTTTTACACTAAAGAACCGTACTGGTAACCTGAAATTTAATTGATGATAAACAAAGCAGTGGTACAATGTACAGTTGTCGACTGGATGATAAAAGAAAATGTCATGTGTCATAAGAAAAAATTATGTTTTTTAAGACTAATAGCAAAAGGGCTAAACTCCATAGTAGCTTTTGACATGTAAGGCATCCGACCATAGGTGGGGTTTTTTTTTCAGCGTCATGTTCAGGGCTATGGAAATGTAAAGGTATGTCTACAGTTTAAGTACGTTTAAGAAAAGTCATGGAAATTAATGAGTCTATTCTGTGAACTTTACATCATTTAGAAAAACTATTGAAAAAAGACGACGAACGATTTCTTCGTTCATGAGAGAAGGATGAAATCATGACGGCTCCGTTTTCAGACAGACTGCAAAAAAATTGACACGTGTGTCTTTGGGAAATCCCAATTTTTGTGACTTTAAACATTCTAAAAGCATTAGTGCCATATGCATTAGACGTTCAGCCAACAGTCTGTGGGAGCGTCGACTGAGGATAAAAATATATAGTTTTTGTTTTGTAACTTGATAAAGATGATTTTCCACTCCTACATCTTAAATAAGTATATCAGCAGAATGAAAAAAATTAGTACATTAAAAGGTTATAGTAATATTATTACTATGTAATGTGTTATTACATCGTAATAACAATAGTAACAGTAATATTATTACTATATAATAAGAAAAAAATTAATGTGGATGAAGAGCAAACACTCAAACATTCTTTTTTTAATTTATCATAAGTAAATTTGTATCAGCTTTTCTTGTGACCTTGTAAAACAAAATAGAAGATGACTTTCCCAGAATATCCCAGGATATTGTTATAATTTCTTAAAGGGGAAACAAAGAACAACGTGGCCTTGAGGACTCTGCCAGTTTGCAGTGTGTCTAGGTAGTAAAATGCTCATACATTTTGAAATCTTGTTGCCCCGAATGGACTTCTTTACTCCTTTTTACTGAAGTTTTCAAAGATTTTTTTTTTTCCAAAATGATGAGACTTTTCAACAAGAGTAAAACTAAAAAAAAAAACCCCACAACTCTGAGATGCACTCTTTATAAAAGTAGTTGGTGTACAAAATAAAAATGCAAACCAAAAGTCTGAAAAAAAACCCCTCACGTAGTCACATAAAAGTGTGCTTGACTGTTTTGCACCTTCCTGTCGAAAGTCAATGCAGGTTGTTACTTGCTGGCCCCGCTTGCTTTCACTCCAGATTTATGACTTCCTGGTTGGCAGTTTGTTTGTTTCCTGGTCTCGACAGCAGCACAGGAGGCTGGGGAGACTGAAGACAAGGCAGATTCAGATCAGAGGCGGGCGCTAATGATGCCTCACTCTGCAGCAGGCTTTCGTCTTCTTTCCTCCAACCTCCTGGATCTGGGATAGCTATTAAAAATCCCCTTGAATAATTCACGGTGATGGATAAAACACTTCCACAATTAACGGCATGCCACACCGAACCCACCCACTCCGCCGAGCCCCGGTGGGACTGACGGCTCTCTGTAAAATATTCACACTCTTCTTGGCATTCTTGTTCATTTATATACACAGATGAAGGGCTAAAGGTAGGTGACCTACGTGGAATAGATTAAGTGACGACGCAGGGGATCAGAACCGAGGAAGGAAAACAGTTCCCATTAATTCTGTATAATGAAAAATATCGACTATGGTGTGCTCATAAACAAACAGATGTTTAGCTGTTGCCCTGGTAATATAAAACGAGTCAGTTGAGATTAGTTTTGTTCCTTTGAAACTGCAATGAAAGTGTCGAGTAAATAAAAAAAATATAAAATAAATTTAACTGCGACCAGGAATTCACAGAAACAAAAGAAAGATGATGATAAAAACCAAGCATGTATCGCCCGGTAGAGCTGACTTTCAATCGCGGAAGCACATAGATTCTGTTTCATAGTAGGAACTTCAGTGATGCAAGAACTTCACAAATCTTATTTTCGTTTGATTTATTAATTATGAACGCTCCATGTATGCGCCATTATTTTGCTCACATTAAAAAAAAAAACCTTTAAAACTCAGGTTTTAAATCAAACAGCAGGAATTGATGTTCTTTGAACGCTGACACTAAAACTATGCCTGGAAGAGACAGACTATTGAACAGCCTTGATTAGTTTTTCTACACTGATTCTAGACAAAAGTTAAACATAAATAAATGTTAAAAAATATAGAGAGAGATATAGTACATCTATATCTTTATATAGTAAAAATCTACACATCGTGGTAGGTGTTTTTACTATATAAAGACAGAAATGACAAAAGGATCTATAATGGAATATTCTGACAAACAAAAATACAGAAAAAATATAAAGAGTATTTAAGTATTTTAGTAACTTTTTAACAGTTTAAGGTGTAGTGGGAAAATGCTAACTGTAGCCTGATAGCATTGAAAGTTTTTGCTCCAAACCTCGTTCCAAAAGCTACGCCTCCTGAACCTAGGGACGCCCACAGACTACTCAACCAGAGACAACATTACTACGATACATCAGAAAAATGTATAGTACAGTTAATAACGGTACTAAAATACCAAATATTAAAATAATACTATCGAATTACACACTGCTGCTGACGTTGAGCTAATTCGTGGATGTACACCAACTACATAAGCTACAAGTTACTATCAAAACACACCAAAATCCAGTCACACCCTATTCCTGCCTGTCCAAAAGAAATACTGCAACCATGATGTCATCTTTCAGACCCTTTGACTCCTGTAGTCGACTCCAGCGTGGAAACTTTTACTAATTTAGGTTTTTGATATGTTTTTAATCCAGCCTTTTTTCCCCCAGTACATGAACACACCAGGATTGCCAGATAAAGGCAATAGTGTCCGTTCCATAAACGGCAGTAGCATTCTGTTTCTGGCGTCATCTTTCACACTTAGGTTTTGTTAAATAAAAAAGCCTATAAAATGTACATGTTTCCAAATGATCCCAAGTTTTGTATTGATACAATCAAATTCAGAAACGCTCAAAAGAATAAGATATTTCCCAATCTGGCAACCCGGACTGATCTTGTCTGTGTAAACAGGATGCACAGAGACGCAAACGAAGGCAGGTAGGAAAGCCTATCATAATGTTCGGACCGAATATTTCGATTGGTCAAAATTTTTCGGTCCTACGTCTTTCACAGAATATATAAATACATATAAATACATTTAAACTAATTAACGTAATGGGTGCTGTCGAGATGTGAAGAGACTTTTAACCAGCAGAACAAAAAAAATGTTTTTGGACCAAATCACCAACCCTGGACCAAATCACCAACCCTGGACCAAATCACCAACCCTTGCCCCCCGGTTCCAGTTCGGGCAAAGCAGTATGAGTAACCTGGGTTCTTGTCCAGATTAGGACATTCTATTATATTTTCAAAAAATATAAAACAAACGGCCAAATTTATAGTGTTTTTAAAAGATATATGTATGTAAATGTATTTATTCAGTCATCTTCGATACCCACTTATTCTCTAATTCGAGGTCACGTGGATCTGGGCAATTTAGAATCTCCAATCAATCTAACATACATGTTTTTGGACTGTGGGAGGAAACCAGAGTACAGGGAGTAAACCTACACAAGCACGGGGAGAACATGCAACCTCCACACCGGGGGGGGCTCTTGCCTGGGAATCGAAGTCGTGACCTTCTTTCTTTGAGGCAACAGTGCCAACTACGAAGCCACCAAGCTGCCCCATTTATAACAAGTGTGGTAGAATTCCGACAAAAAATTACCACATCATTGCAATTTACTCTGATATATTTTACTACAGTAAGGTTTAAAAATCCAGTATTTACAACAGGGAAATTTACTACATATTCTATAGTAAAGTTCCTATAATTACTATAGTATTTTTTTCAGATAGGCATCCTGTAGGAAGGCATTTATGTACCTGACAGTAAATTAAGAGCCAGAATTTCTTCTTGTTTATTGCTTTCATTACACAGCCTTGTTTTGCCGAATCTCCAAAGCCCCACCTCTACCTCTTTTTCATATGCAAATGCTAAAATTATTAAGGAGAGAAGAGAATACCCTTGTATTTTATAACTGTCGACTATATATCAGCTTAGCCAGGAGGAAGAGCGACGACTCTGACTATTTATTGCTGTGCTTCTTTGTTCCACGCTGGCCCAAAGGGCTTCAAATCATCGGGGAGATTGTTAGGCTACAGTGGAAATTACAGAAATGTGGGGGCCAATGGACACAGCTTTACTCCATAATAATTAATCAGAGCCTGCTGATTAATAAAGTTCATTTTTTATTCTCAATGATTCAGAGGATTATCAAAAGGACACTGTCCTTGTCATTTTGATTAACAAAGCCATCCACGTTCGGCAGCGGGATGTGGTGAAGGGAGACGCTCTCTTGTGCCCATAAAATAAATATTGAATGAGAATATTAACTCGTTAACCTTGACAACTATTTGTAATTTTCATAACAGCATAAAGTCGCAGATTCAGCATATGAAGAAAGTCATCTCAGTCTGTGTGTGTGTGTGTGGTGGGGTGTGTGTGTTTGTGTGTGTGTGTGTGTGTGTGTGAGTGTGTAGTGGTGTATAGCGAGGGGCAACAACACACATACACACAGCAAATTAGAGAGAATGAAGAATGCTACTGCATGAATCCTGTCATTTTTATGGGCTGCAATGATTAATTTGTTTGTTCGGATTCTCAATTAAGCTGGGAGGCAAAGGGAGAATTAGAACGCTAGGGCAATGCAGTGGTGTGTTATCTTGCCTTTGCCCGAAGCCCCTGGGAAAGATAGCATACTTTACGTCTGTATAGGTCCTGAGAAAGATAGCATACTGTACCTCAGCATAAACCCTGAATCGAATATGCTATTGTTACTACACACACTAGGAATAAGAGGTTTTAACCAATGGGGACTAGTGAAAATCATAAAAAGCTCATAAATAACAAACTACTATAAAATCCATATGAAAGACAATGTTTTCTTTCCTGTGACACATTAAGCATTAAAAATAACAAAACTCGAAATTTAACATTAATTGTATTAATACAAATACTAAGACAAAAAAAGGGAGATACTTGCAATTAATCAAACTTAAGTTTTAATATTTATTTATTTAGTTAGTTAGATAGTTAGTTAATTAGTTGTTTAGTTAGTTAGTTAAATATTTATTTTGAACCTCACATACCGACTGTTCTGCATTGTTGTCCAAGTAACATAAGTGTCAAAAATGACTGAAAAACAAAACTCGGAATCTAAAATCAGTTTTATTAATATTAATATTAGCACAAAAAAGGAAATACTTGATCTGCAATTAACCGAAATTACATTTTAATACTTATTTATTTATTCATTTATTTAGTTAGTTATTAAGTTAGTTAGATGACAATGGCAGTTATTTATTTTGAACCTTACATACTGACTGTTCTGCATTGTTGCAATAAAAGCCTAAAAATTACTTAAAAACAAAACTCTGAATTTAAAATTAATGTATTAATACTAATACTAGTACAAAAAAAAGAAAATGCTTGATCATGGTACCATGATATACTAAATGCTAATAGCATATTTAAGATAAACACTCCATCAAATATGCTATTGTTACAACACACACTATGAATAAAAGCTTTTTACCAATGGGGACTAGTGACAATCATAAAAAGCTCAAAACAAAGAAACTATTTTAAAAATTACTTTAGTTTCATAAAAGACAATGTTTTTTTCCTCTTTACTGATCAACCAGTTTGATTAATGTAATGTTTTATCTGTAATATTAAATTATTAGATTATTATTGTTATGGTCAGATTGTGTAAAAACAAAACTCTAAATTTAAAATTAATTGGATTAATAATAATACACTGAAGGTGGTTGCTCAGTGTTTAAGGTGTTGGATTGCTAACCGGAGGATTGTGGGTTCGATTCCCAGCATCACCACGTTACCACTGCTGGGCCCTTGAGCAAGGCCTTTAACCCCTAATTGCTCAGTTGTGTGAATGAAATAAATGTCAGTCGCTCTGGATTAGGGCATCTAAAAATGCTGTAAAAGTAATACTAGTACCAAAAAGGAAGTATTTGATCTGTAATTAATCAAAATTGGCTTTCAAAATGTATTTATTCGTTTAGTTAGTTGACATACAAAACGTATCTAACCCACCGCCATAGCCGTTTTTATTTTGAACCTCACATACCGACTGTTCTGCATTGTTGTTCGAGTACCGTGAGCATAATGGAAAGACAGATGTTTCTCAAATTGCCCATGTGCCTCGGAACCACACGAAAACCTCAGCGTTTCAGAAATGGACAGAAGTGATTTTTGGAACGGAGAACACTAATTGTGCACTTAGATTTTCTGAGAGATATTTGTCAAAGATGGAAGGAGGACGCCTGCAATTGATTGACAGTGACAGCCGGGGAGATATTTCAGCTATTTCGTTGCCAATTGGAAATGCTCCAAAGTCATTTTCAAGGTGGCATAAACAAGCTTCTTGTAAACCATGTGTAAAAATCAAAAATAATAGAATGTCCTATAATTTGACTGCATATCAATATTACTTAATTTATTCACTCACCTTCAGGAGTCTTTATTTTGATCAGGGTTGGTGTGAACCCAGAGATATTCTTGGAAATATTGGTCTACACGCTAGAAGGAGACTCTAGTCCATTTCATGGTACCAGAAAACAACCTGGCTTCTAGCATGTGTTTGGAAGATGGAAAAGGCGCTAGGAACACTATATAGCTAAACGTTTGTGGACACCTCACTAGCACACCCACATAAGCGTGTCTTCCCCAGACTGTTGCCACATAGTTGAAAGCCCATAGTTGTCTAGAATGTCTTTGCCTTCATAAGAACTAAAAGACCCATAAAAAGTTTCAGCACAGATTTTGGTGTCCTTTGATAGTAACGCATAGCTTGTGTAGTTTGTGTACCTAAAGTCGGGTTTTTATTACTGTTTTTAACTTTACTATAACGTTTTCCCACCGGTAAATGAGACATGATATATTGTAGTAATGTTTAGGAGACTTAGACTTGGACCATCAGAGTGGGACGTACATTTTCATAGCTATTAGGCTACAGTTAGCGTTTTTCCGAGCTGTCCTACTGCACCTTTAAAATATATGTATATATCTGAATTAATCTTTCCACACATAAGATAATGTTCTTAATGTATCCCTAGTGTTCGCTCTTGTTGCTGGAACACAATGTCATTTAGTTTTCCGAGTCAGTTCCACAGTGCAGTAAAAATGCTTATTAGTATTTCCTATCGAAATAATGCCTCCGTCAGCTTGCCTTGAAGGATAACTGTACTTTGTTGACAGGCTGGTGCCCGGGTCCTGCTGGAGATCAGGTCAGAAGTGGAAAAAATGTCAGTGGAAAGGGGGTGGTAATAAATGATGTGTTTTTTAGCAACAGGTTTTAAAGGTAAGGCAGTGGGCCTACTGGACGTGCTGGCAATGTTTAAAGTGGTAGCTATTGTTCGGATCCTTTCAGCAGAAACCGACACGGTGTGTGGATCAGCTGACAGAAACATAGATGATGGAAAACAGAATGAAAAAAAGCCACACCAGATTTACAGTGACTTCACAAAGGATGGAATCTTGCACCGAAAAGGCTTTCCTGTGTCTGTGTTGTTGCATGGTTAATGATAAAACCATTCCCATAACTAACCTCCATAACACTATTGTTCACACACAACTGTGACATCCTGGTGTGTCTAGCACAATAACACACCCGATAGAGCTTCGTAAAACACACACAAAAATATAAGCATCAAGAACAATAGCTACTTAATAATAATAAACTCCTCTTATCTGGGGCACATGATTTATCTTACACTATTATTTTACACTCAAGTGTAGCTCTGCAGCACATCAAATCCAGCCAGAATCATCACAACCTGCGTAAAATATGATCACAACAGTTTACACAGACAAAAAATAAAACCCAAACTTCATTAATGGAGCAACATGAAGAAACAGTTTTGTTGTTGATGAGAATGTCCAGACCGTTCCCATTTGACATTAAGACTAAAATTAGAGGTTGATTAGCAGGAGAAAGTGTCAGGGTTTAATCCTGTCCACCAAAAACATGAATATGTCTTGAGCAGAAACAAACAAACTAGAAAAATCTAAAAAAAATAAAAGGTAAAATACTGGAGGAGGTTTTTCTTTTTGGTGTCATTATATTGTATTTCAAAATTTAATCTCATTGTATTATTATCGCTTGTCTGGTGAATAAAATGTTATTGTATTTTTTCTTTCCTGTAGATTTTGTTATACCTTAAAAATGAATCACTTAATTTAACTCAATTTGATTAATACTAATATTAATACTTAAAATGAGAAGTTATGATGATAAAAGACATGTAATCTAATTGGACTGGATTGTATTGTATTGTATTGTATTGTATTGGATGGATTGGATGAATTGGATCAGATTGGAATGGATGGGATTAGATATATTCGATTATATTAACTACTGCGATTAATATGATTATGATTTATCTTAAAAAATAAGTCCACAGTAACTGTTTACAAAACAAGGTGAGCTAAAAAGCAACTACAAGTTGTAATGTAAGGGGGCTCGACTTCCTCTTTCCCTTTCAGCTGTTCCCTTTCAGGGGTGGCCACAGCGAATATCTATATATATATATATATATATATATATATATATATATATATATATATATATATATATTGTATTTCAGTAAATATATAAAGGCACATATTTTTTATAATAATATTAAACAGTAGGGATTGATTTAATTTGATCCAAATATAGTTGACGCCATCTGAGGAAATGCAAACAAAACAGATGTGAGGAGTTCTTTCAACTGGGACCCAGATGTCTGTATTATAGGCAAAGGGTTAACCGCCAGACTGGTTAATTACACATGACATGTGGTGCATGGAGACAGATGTGACAGATGATGGAGGAAGGGACAGACGTGGAAGAGAAACATAGCCCATGTGCTGCGGCTTCTCCATTAGCTTTAAAACCCGGAGATCAGTGAAACTCAGTTCATCACTCAGGCCATGGCCTCCAAGTCTTCAAGCTTATCTTGCTAACAGGGCTACGATTGTAACAAAACTCGGCCAGAGAAAGCAATATGGGCTAAATGTGTAACTCGGATAATATGCAGAGTGTAGAACCTGAGGAGCTCTTTGTCTCTTTTGATTTATTTATCACAGCCGGGTGGGGTTCGAGTTTCCGCATTTAAAAAATAATCACTCAGAGGCTCAGGCAGGAATCAGTGCAGTTGGCGGATGCTCAAAAATAATAACTGAAAGACACTAAAAGACTAGACACACATAATTCTACATAAATATCGGATTTAATTGCTCCGTCGCTGCATGAAAGTAACGCTGCATGAATTCTAAGCACGGTTTGCATTTATATATTAAAACTTCAACTTTCTTAACATTTAGTTATTTAGTTTAGCCTGGATTTATTTAGTTATTTAGTTTAGCCTGGATTATTCACTACTACATGTAAACTGTGTGGACAAATGTATTGGAAGGTGTTAGCCTGCTCATCAAAAGACAGTGGGTTCAATTCCCATCATAACTAAGCTGCCACCACTGGGCTCCTGAACATAGTCCCTAACCCTTAACTGCTCAGTTGGATGATAGATGATATATGGATATAGCTATGATATATGTTAATTAAAACAAACAAAAATATATATGTGGCTATTTTAGGGCAGCTTGGTGGCTTGGTAGTTAGCGATGTTGCCTCACAGCAAGAAAGTTCCAGGTTTGTATCCCCCGCAGGGGTCTTTCGGTGTGGAGTTTGCATGTTCTCCCCGTGCTTGCGTAGATTTACTCTGGGTAATCCGATTTTCTCCCATAGTCCGAAAACATGTATGTTAGGTTGATTGGTTATTCTAAATTGCCCATAAAAGTCAGCGTGAGTGTGTTGTTGTTTGTCTGTATGTGGACCTGTGATGGAATGGTGAACTGTCCAGGGTGTAACCCCCTGCCTTTTACCCTATGACAGCTGGGATAGATTCCAGAAGAAAGCTCCCTGTGACCCTGATTAGAATAAACTGGTGTAAACAATAGAATTTTTTTTTTTTTATATTGTAAAGGGATTTTTGTAAGGAATTCCTAGTGTCGGTCGTTCGTAGCAATCAGATGTAAATATGTGGTTTCCTCGTAGGTTTTTGGGTTATTTTAAGTCTAAAATAACAGTTTATATCTGTTTTAAATGATAACCATAATTAATGTTGCTAAGACGTTAGATTCATGGGGTCTTGATTGGCCATGGATGCCATCAGACCAGCAGCTTTCAAACATAATGATGGAAAGTGTGGTTCTGATTGGTTAAATTTGTGTTTCCATAATCAAAGCAAGCATAACAGTTCAGTTTATCTGGGAGGAAACTATTATTTATTTGGCGGTTGCTGATTGTGAAGGCATGCATGCTTGTCCACATATGTTGGGAGTCTAAAATTATATTGAATCCAGTTTGTAGATGTAGTTAGTTAGTGTTTTAATGCCCTTTTACAGATTAGCATTAGCTACATTATATGGTTTCCCAGTTACTAGATAAGAAAGTTGTGGACTTTCCTGGACTTCCATGCATTTTTAAGAAATGTAACCTTGTCAATATTAAAGAACTTGTGCTGAAGTGGAGATTCAGCTCTTTCTAGCCACATTGTGGACTTTACATGGCATTATGGCATTTTGGTAGACACCCTTACAACTTCTCATGTATACAACTAAGCAGTCAGGGGTCGGTCGGGGGTCTTGCTCATAGGGTGTAGTAGCAGTGGTAACTTGGTTGATCAAACCCACAATCTTCCAGTTAGCAGTCCAATTCCTTAACCACTGAGCTACCACCCTCCACACCTCCTCTTTGATGATAAGGTTGGGGAGTACGAGCAGGGATAAGTGGTCAGATTGCTGAGCAGAGTGGAAGAAAAACTTGTTGAGACACTTTGGAATTGGATTTTTTTTTTTTTTCTCTAAATTAAAAATCTGCTACACTTTTGAGACAAAAACAAAATCTTCTGCTCAGTTATTTTTGCCCCATGGTGCGCAGGGACGATCGTAAATCCGACACATGAACTGTTAAAGACATATTCTAGAAAGAGCGGGAGTGTGTAAGCGGGAGCATTTATAACAGTGTGTCAACCCGACTTCGATTCGTTGGTATTACTTCATCCCGTTGCCATTCGTGCCTTATCGGGTCAAAAGAGGATGTATACAGGTTTCCCATCCTTCACATGCAATTTCCAGGTACGTCAGTTCCGTTACCATGGACCGCTTCCCTTTTTATAATTGTCATAATCAAAACATCTGTTCACATCACAGCAGATATTAGAAACATATTCCGGAATTAAGCCTTTTGTGTGTTACTGTGACTCACAGGTGTACAGCTGTCCTCCAGTTTATTTTTGTTTCTAGCATTAAAAATTAGCATTGATCTATTATCGCTAATTGTTTTTTTTTAATAATGCAAATGATGTACATATAGTGTTATATATTGAAAAAAACCCCGATAGAATTGTTAAAATACTACAAAATATAGGATGGGTAAATATGTAAAATAACCTTTTTAATAATTAAATGCAAGAGATTAAGTATAATTTTTCCAAAATATGGACACAAAACAGAAAGGTTTTAATGTTTGCATATCATTAATGCTGCTCTTAAATAACTCTTCACTTTCTTACGCCAAGTTAATAAAATGAGCTATGTCCCATCGTTGCATATTTATAGGATACATTTTAAGGATACAGAGAGAGAGAGAGAAAGAGAGAAGAAAGAGAGAGAGAGAGAGAGAAGAGAGAAAAGAGAGAGAGAGAGAAAGAGAGAGAGAGAGAGAGAGAGAAAAAGAAGAGAGGAAGAGAGAGAAGAGAGGAGAGAAAGAGAGAGAGAGAGAATCAGAGAGAGAGGCTTTTAAGAGAGAGAGAGACGAGAGAGAGAGAAAGGAAAGGGTGAGAGGAGGGGAAAAACTGCTGAGAGAGAAGGAAAAAAAAAAAGAGAGGACGAGAAGAACCGGTCGAGTTTCATATTTTGCCGTCGTCGTGAGGGGGAAAAATGACAGGTCAGGTCTATCATATTGCCGTCGTCGTAAAGCTGCCATAATGAATCTCCTACAGTCTTCTGACCTCTCCACAACCCCCTCCCCCTGCAAGCAACCCGAGCCAACAATCACTAATAAATGAGCCCTGGAATCTCTCCAGGATGTCAATATTATTATGACGGATGTTAATATTATTTTGTCTGTCTTTAATGTTACTTTATCTCAGAGTCTACCTGCCTGGCTGTCCAGCTTCCAAACATCATTTTTCACAGCTTAAGTAAGAGTATTATTGTTATGAAAGCTAGATTTTAACTGTAAGCATCTTTAACCCTTTCCATCTCTAACCAATAGCAGCATAACAAGGATCAACCCACGCTATCATTTACTTACCCTACTTTATTATCTATCACTAGACTCAGACTGATAGCAGACTCCGACTGTTTCTTCTACTGTATCTGCCCCCTAGAACTTTTCTAGTCCGCATACAATGTCTTCAAGGGGTTATAAACTACCGATGAGGTCCACTGATAATGTTATCAGGATTTCTACACCAAAAAGCATCATAAGTTACAAGTAATAGGCTATAACCTGTCCTGTTTTTGACCCCCACTCTACCCCATCGGGACGCTCTGTTTGAATAGTCATGGCGGATTGTTGTCTCAGAAGTAAACGTTCACTGCTATGATTGGCTAACAGTTTCACACACAAAGCAATAGTGATCACGTAAAGGTAATAAAAGCAGTTATTCACGCTTGTGTGTTGCGAAATTACAGTCGGATCCAATCTAGTCTGCAGATTCAGCACAGCGTCCTCTTCAGTCTTTCTAAAAATCCAGCGCCAAATTGGGCCTTGTTTAAAAACTAATCGATCGTAAACTAATCAGTCGCAAAAAAAAAAAAAAAAAGCCTTTAATTTTGGTATCTGATGGAAGATTATGCAAAGATTGTTTTTGTTCTAAGTTTGGATCTACGCTGTGTCTTGTCTACAAAGCCATTCATAATTCTTGTCATTTACCTTACTGCGAAATCAGGGGGCGGGGCTAAAGAGAAAGTAATGTTGCTCTAATTCTGTGGAGGCGGTGCTTGTCTACTCTATTACATCATAGAGTAAAACATTCCAAAAGCTTTAGTTTTGGAACTTTAACTTTAAAACTTAAAAAAATGTTGATTAAGGATGAATTATTTGTCAGTTAATGTCTAATATGGTCATTTATAAATTTTGAAAAGATCTGTAGTTTAGTATTTGGTACAGACACTTATTTTAAGGGTATTTGTGATCCATACTATGAAGGCATGGAGTATTATAAAGGTTGAAAAATAATATTTTCCTACTTGCTGGAATACATTAATAATTTATAATACGGCAAAAGAAATATCTCCAGTTTTGACTGCGTTCCTCCTTTAAAGGGTATTATTACTATTTTACTTGTTTATCTTAGCTACCTTTTGTCTTCGAGTTCCCTTTGAATTTTTTGCCCTGTGTCTGGGTGGGAGTGTGTAACGCTAGCACATCGATCGCACTGTATACAGATGCTTACAGCGCTCTTATGCACATGAAAGTAAACTTGAAAAAAGAACTGAACTGAAAAAAGGGAAGAGGGTGACATTACGGTTCGGTTCCCGCAAATGGATCTTAACGGCCAAAAGTTTGCCCTGGATGTTTTTGTCACGCCAACAAATTCGTCCTCAGCACTGTGAAATGGGCCTGTCCATATTGTTTTGTGCGGCATCACCTTGCTAATTGTCAGTGATGGATCAAAAGGAGGAGCCAACTGACAACCTGGCTGAGCAATGAGTGGAAATCCAGACAAAAGAAATATAATAATAATAATAATAATAATAATAATAATAATACTACTAATAAAGTTGATTAAAATGTTTTACAATCAAGTCACTATAAAGAATAAATAAAAAGAATAATACATTATAATAACTGCATACAAAAAGTGAAATAATAAAGGAGAAACCTTTAGAGAAAAGATGTGTGGACTATAAGGCTTAATTAGCTTATCAAACGAGTGATTATTATTCTTATGATTTATGTTGTTTTTGTTATTATAATAAAATTATTTTATTGTTGTTATATCATTATGTTCTTATTATTATTATTATTATTATTTTATCGGGTGAACTTTGGGCAGACAGAATTTTGTGACCATAATTCATAATATCTTATTAAATACTTTATTATTATGATTAATATTATTATTATTATTTATTGCTGTTACTAAAAAATAATAATATTACTTATTATTATTATTACTATTACTATATTGCTGTTGGTGTATTATACTAATTATCAAATTGTTATTATTATTAATCTTATGATATAAAAAAGGAATATAACTATATTAATATAAACAATAATTATTATATTCATATAATATATAATAATACTGCTATAATCTTGGCAAAAAGACTCTTGTGACCATTAGGCATAATTACCTTATTATACTTTTTATTATTATATTATTGTTATAATTTATTCTTATTATTAATATTAATATTGTTGTTGTTGTCTTAATTAAACAAACTTCTGTTAATATTGTAAAAATAGTTAACATCCCAAAAATTTCTTCTTTTTGAATGGAAAACCTCTACTCGCAGAACATTAATAGATATTATGTTAATTGAAGACTTTTGCGGCTTTGGCATTTTTAATGTAATAATGTATAGAAATGTTCCTGCCCCAAAACAGTCTGAATGAATGCCATGGACTGATCTTACGCTACAGATCACATCTTCACAGTCGTAGTCATATTTACTATAATTTTTTAATCCTGGTGCTTATAATTCAAGTGTAGTCTAAATAAGGGCGCTAAAGTGCTAAAGTAGTCTCTAAGCCCCTCCCTTACCTCGCTCTGACGCTGACTGGAAGCTGACCACACGTTTACTGTCTGTGAATGCTCCTTCAAATACAGCAACGTTTCTATAGTAACTTAAACCGAGACGTTTCTAATAACTTAGATCCATGATGTTCTACATTCAAGTGTGAAATTGCTCATATAGTGATGTTTGCTGTAAAGAGTCAAAGCAGGGCCTTTAATTTTTTAAGGTTTTTTTTATTTTACAGAAGTACTGCCAAAACCAATTAGAAATGAATTTGTTTAGCAGACATACTGTAGCTACAGCACAAACGAAACTATAGCTGAAATTTTCTTTATTGGACCTGCAAGTCACATGGTATTACAGCCAAGCAAAGTCTCGATTTTTTATCGTTTTTTTAAATAGTCATGTGATCAGACTACGGAACAACGTTACAGGTTATGTTTGCAGAATGTTTCACAATAAAATACCGTCACTGCTAAGTAAAAGTTTTGGAAGTTTAAAATCCATGAAGCAACTCATCATCATCATCATCATCATCATCAATATATTTTGAAATGAAAGCTCAGGAAAACATCTGTCCGCCAGAATAAGCAATACGACACAGAAAAAATGGCACCTTTAGAACTGAGCAGTGTTTTTTATTTAGAGTACACAGGCTCCTAGTGGTTGCTACTGCAGTCAGAAAGCAAGACTCCATGTTAGGATCTGAGTGGCATGTGCTAAAGTGTATTATGTTTATAGCTGGAATAAAGGTCACATTGTCGTACAGTACAAATCGGAGAGGACAGCTCTAGCAGACGGGCAGTGTCAAGTGAAAAGAAATTCCAGTGATCGTTTAGGTCACACGGAACACACACACACACACACACACACACACACACACCATTAAGGCATAAAAAAAGGTCACATTAGCAGATCTCCATAAGTGTTTTTGTTTACATTCTAGTCCAGATTCAGTCTCACTCTAGATTGCTGTGGAAAATTTGTTCATTCTGTCACTATAATAGATTAGAGGAGGTGTAGAAAGTTGTTATTTTTATTGAAAAAAACGACTTTGGAAAACGTAAAAGTCACCATGTAGAAATTTACTTGATTATAAGGCATAAAATATAGAAAGTATTTTTTATAATAAGTATTAAACATAAAGTTATAAATAAATGCAAAAAAAAAAACAAAAAAAGATTTGTATATATATATATATTTTTTTTTTTTTTTTTTTTTTTTGTACTGGCAAGTGGTTTATGTTTTTAAATAAATAATAATATAATAATAATATAATAGTAAAATAATAATAGTAATAATAAGCCAACAACAAAATTTTTTTCATTTTTATAGCTACCACAGTTTTACCAAGATTGTGGGTTCGATTCCCAGCACCACCAAGTTTCCACTGTTGGGCCCCTGAGCAAGGCCCTTAACCCCCATTTGCTTTGTTGTATAAAAAAGATATAGATGTAAGTCACTCTAGATGAGGGCGTCTGCCAAATTACTATCAATTTCAGTATGGTGAAACAACAAAAATCCACCAACAGACCACCAATTTTGTCAAAGCTGTTTGAATCAATCCCAAAAGTGTTCAGTCTAAGGGTTAAGTTATAGTCAAGGTTCTGTACAGGACACTTAAATTCGTCCACTCCAATTCCTAATCATTACACAGAATGTCTTTATGGAGCTCAGGGGGTTTGTGCACAGGACATTGTCATGCTGGTACAGTATTTGGGGTACTTAATTCCAGATCTTATGTTGTTAAAAAATATTTATATAGAAATTAATTAACTGTGATCTATAATTGAAAGATCAGGGTTTGATTCCCACCACCGCCACCATTCCCACCTGAGCAAGGCCTTTAACCCCCCAATTGATCAGTTACATGACGTAAGTCACTCTGGATAGGGGACCATAAATAAAAATAAAGTCAAATATACATCCTGGTACAGGAAGTGGTTTGTAACAGGAATTGAGAAAATGTATAAAGACTAGTGTATAAGAATTAAAGTCAAATGTTTGTTTAAAGGAAGTCGTAGTGTGTTGGACTGATAATTAGAAGATCGGGGTTCGATTTCCATACCACCAAGCCGACACTGTTGGGCCCCCGGGCAATTGCTTAGTTGTATAAGGGTGTCTGCCAAATGCCGTGAATGTGAATAAATATCAGAGGGAGGTAAGGATGTACTGGTTTAAACACTGTGCCTCAGATAAATGCCTGGTTTATTGTTAATCTTGTGTGTGCTTCTGGAAATAAAGAAAAAGGCTCGTTTCCATGGCATTTCAATATAAATTAAGGTGACAGATTTTAAAACTCATATTTAAAGATTTGTCGGACAGATTTGTTACAGTAAATACAGATACAATATCTTATTGAAAAAAAAAAAACAAACAGACAGAAGGATCAGTTAATAAAAAAAAACGTCTTGTAGGAGGAAATGAGGTTTGCCAGATGCAGGAGAATTTCCAGAGTAGAAATATCTGTGTGATTAAATTCCCGTTTAAAATTTTTTAGGAATTTTTTTCACGCGTCTGGATGGCACACCGCCGAAATGACGCGGGGGTATGAGCCTGATGCGGAGCAAAGGCACGTAAAAAAAAAAGCAGCAAACACCTGCATTGCTTATACTGGTTGTTAAGCACTGGAGAAAGATTTTGTGCAATATGCATAACCAAATGCTGGAATAATGAGCCATCTGCATGTGTGGTCCCCTCCTCTGAGATGCCAAGTACAGCACCATCTGGGACCTAGCTACCAGCTGTTTTCTTTCTTATTACATGTTTATTAAAAGCTGGGAGTTGTCCCACTAAAAGGGGGAAAGAAGTGGGCAAAAAAAAAAAAACATAAGAGGATATGGGTGGCAGTCATTTCCTTCCATTAAAATGAAGAGTAGTGTGTGTATACCAAACCGAAACAGAGGTGTCATATAAACAACATCTAAAGAAATGTCCTCCTGAGACCCAGAAAAAGGGTCTCAGAACTTTGTGTGTGTGTGTGTGTGTGTGTGTGTGTGTGTGTGTGTGTG